>BSBM01001320.1:870000-1470000 GCA_027924585.1 Larix kaempferi | reverse complement strand
TAATGCATTCAGCATGCCTAGAGCGCCCTCCTCAGGTCATTTAATGCATTCAGCATGCTTCTCTTCTACCTAGGGCGCATTTGCTCAGTTTGTGGACAATCTTGCCAACTTTGTCATCATTTTGGCCAATTTTAGCTTCCAAACCTCTAACCAACCAGTTTCTTCACATGTGTGAGGTCACATGGGCCTGTCCAGTCATTCCTAGCATTCACACAGCTGATTCGAACCAGTTTGGGATGGTTTGGGATATTTTGGTCAACCTAGGGGGGTTTGAGCTTTTTCTAAGCTAGATCAGTGTGAACACTCCAGATGGATTCGAATTCTTCCAGATTTGTATATATGAGTGTTCTTAACCTATGTTAAGGTTGGACAGTTAATAATATTGACATTATTCACCATTTCATGTGTATTGTTCTTCATTCATTTAAATTTTTATGCTAATTCTTGCAAATGTTGTGCAATCTTTCACCAGTGAGGAATCCACAGTAGCTAGGTTCAGCTGTGATTGAGATTTTACAGCCATACACTTGCCTGAGGATATTGCATGACAGCTCGTGGAAGGGAGATAGGTCCATGGTTCTGCTCTCCGCTTGCTCTAAACGCTCAGCTAATGCTCGCTTGTCTGCTTCTAGCAGAGATGCCTTTTCTTCTACACCATTCTTCTTTGCTTCCACAATCATCATTTAAAGTGTTAGCTGGTCCTTTTCCTCCTCCAGCTGGCTGTACTTGTTTGACAGATCCTTATGCTCAGCGTACAAGCAATTATACTTGTTTACTGCCAGATCTCTTTGGGCTTGCTCATTAGCCACATTTTGTTGCAGTGTGCGTACTCTCTTCTTTGTCAATATATTTTCTTTAACTATACCGTCTACATTGGCAAATGATGCCTTTGCCGTCGCTATAACTGCGGACGCCATAGCAATGGGATCTTGATCCGTGTTCTGCATGACGGTGACCTCCCGGTGAGTAACAATGTCTTCATGGAAGGGACTTTTAATCCTCTCTTCTGATTGGAGGACCATTGCTTTTCTTTTCTTATCATATACAAACTCATTCCATTTGGACACGGTACGCTTTCCTGATGGAGTGTACGGGACAATTGGTCGGTTTATGATGTCTATGTCCTCTTCCATAGGTGGGGTCCGGACTTCCTAAGCAGGGTCTACTCCTTCCTTTTGGGTACCAGAACCACCTGCTTGAGAGGTGTCTATCTCCATGTCTTGGACCCCGGACCCACCTGCTTGGGCATCCTCCTCCGCTTTTCACTCCTCCTCTGCCTTCCTTTCTGCTTCAACTTGTTCAGCTTCTTTGCGCCGGCTTTCCTTTTCTACTTCTTCATGCATCCTTGCCACTTCAGCTTCCTGCTGTACTCTTGCTGCTTCAACTTCTTGCTTCCACCTGGCTTCTTCCACTTCCCGCTGCAATTTGGCACTTTCAGCTTCTTGGAGCACTCTTGCCTCTTCTCTTAATCTGAGCTCCTCTTGAGCTCGGGCATCTTCAGCTTCTTTCTCCTGCCGCTGACTGGTCTCCTGGATCTTGGCTGAACTAGAGCTTGCTCCAGTGCCTTGGTGACAGATTCATAGTTCCGACATATTGCTAATGCCTCTGAATGCCTCCTCCTCGGCATCGGGGTAATGCGAGTATTCAAAATGAGCGTAGATGTCCTTGCAATGCTCGACCACTCTACCCTTTCTGTCGTTCCTGTGGAAGATGACCTCACCGAAGTGGAAGGCCTTCAACTCTTGAACAAATTCGTTGGCCGAGGCAACCCCTGCAAACTTGTAAGCGCCGATGCAGAAAGGTAGAGGGGGAAAGGAAGCCTTATGTTGCTTGTGGAGCAATGCTCCAATCCCATCCAAGAAGAGTTGTCTTACTGCTTCCTTGAGCACCACATAGTCTATGGCGTACTGCGGCAATATGTATGGGGGCTTAGTCCCCCCAAACATTCTCAGGTAGGTACCTTGTTCTGAAAAGTAAAAGTCCCCATAATCCTCAAGGACTTCCAAAGCGTTTTCTGACAGGCAATTTGGTTCTTCCTTGAACATTTTCTCGTATAGGGGCATGATGAACCCCTCACAGATTAATTTGTAGCTGGGCTTGTAATTCTGAGCCCACAACAACTTGTAAGCAATATAGACGGGCATGGTGGCCTTATCCCATGTGCAGCCCAATTTGGGGAATTCTATCTTGGCCAAGATACAATCTATCAGATAGGAAGACATGAAGAATTCAGCCTTCTTCAAGGCTAGTCCTTCTCTCGCAGCTATTATCATTGAGGACAGACTATCTGATAGGAGAGTGGCCCAGTCGAATACAGTCCCCTTAAAAGCCACATAGTGGATGATAGGGACCCACTGAATCTTGTATACTGTGCCATCGGGCATGCCAAAGATTCTGCACAGCATCAGGGCAATCAATCTAAAAGGGGCTCTTAGATTCTGTACGTCATACTCCTCACTCCCTTTCTTCCTCAAATGTTTGCCTGCTATTAATAGCTTCTTGGCCATCTCGACATTGTTCATTTGACTCAGCCATTCATCAGTCAGAGCTTGTTGGACCCGGGGAAACTTGTAGGCTACCGCAAGATACGCGGGTTGAAATGAGGCAATGGCCACTTTACCGCTGTCATTTATTACTCTGCCTTCAGCATCGGCATGCTGGAGTATCCACCCGATCACTTCGGCATAGGGGAACAGCTCAGGGTGGGTGGCAGCTCTGGTTATGCCTGAGGCTTTGATATTCAAATAAATTGGTGCTTCCTCCAGCAACATATCTGGGATTTCTTGGTCCCTGATCATTCTGTAGATGTCGTCCCATCTGATTTCTGGAGGGACACCAGTGGTGCACCTCGTGTCTTGGAGTGAAGCTTCAGTTTTGGGAGGGGCAGGTTTCTTTTCTGTTATCTTAGCTTTCTTTTTACCGGTTTTCGGCATCTTGACTTATCCCTGACAACATCCATATCAAAGTCATCATTTGAGCAACAGACTGTGAGGTTTTAACAGAAAGCATCATTGTTTTGATAATATATCAAAATAAGATAAGTACAATGAAGCTATTACTATTTCAATACGAAACATAAATTGAAGCACTTGAATCTCTTAAAAGGATGGGATTGGGATGCTCCTGAGAGGATAGGTTGTGTTGCGGAAGCCATTGGTTTTCGGCTCGCTAGGCGAATTGCGGGAGCCGTTGGTTTTCGGTTCCGCCCTGCGGAAGGAGGTGTCTTTCGTTATGGCTGCGGTCGGAAAGGTTAATGGCGGGGAGACACGAGTTGGGAAGACTTTGTGACGACAAGGGAGCCCCTTTCGCATTTTCGACTCGGTGAGGGCTTTGAATGCCATCGTCACGCGCAGCACCCACCGAGGTGCTCTATGGGAGACTCTAGTCCGAGCGAGGGTGACGGCGCCGGGGATATACTGGCGGGAAGTGCTAGGGCGGCCATGGCTTCGGGTTTCGGCTCGCGTGGCTTGAACGTTCACGGGTTTTGAACGGGACAATGGCGCCGGAGACCAGGTTTTGCCTTGGGTAGAGGGCGTGTTGGGGCTGAGGTTTACGGAAGGGCCCGGGGTTTTACGTCTTGAGCTCTCGGCCGGGGCTTCGACAAATTTTTTCCACCACGAGGTGTGCGGCCCGGGGGTTAAAACGGACAAGATTAACGACCTGCACCAACCGTCTCTACTCAAAAATAAGTAATGTCAATGTTTAAACCAATGCCTATTTTATGACGAGACACGAATTCCATTTAACTGCGTCTGACGGGCAAAACATAGCCCTCGACGGGTGTTTTGCCCGTCAAAATCCCACAAAAAACCCCTTGTTTTCCAAACCAAAGACGACTCAATAGTGAAAATCAAGGTTAAAATCCTACCTGGCACCGTGGGGATCGCTTGAACGAGGTGGCCGCGAGCACGGATGAGCGAGGTGAGCTGGAGCGATTCGCACGGCGTTCCACGTCGTTGGCCAATCGAAAACAATGGTGCATTGGTTCGAGCCCCTACCGTATATTTATAAAGAAACGGGCACGTGCGAGCACTAAGGTTGGTGGTTGGCGCAATTAGAATGTGGCTTAAATACGCCGCCCGCCGCGGTCATTTCAAAATACCTCGATTTCCGTGCGACCGCCATTCGCGGGACCAGATTGCGAATCGTATCCACCGTTGCGGAAGGGTTCAACGAAAGTTCCCACCGTTTCGGGGCGCATCGCGGAAAGGAAACTCGAAGCCTACCGCGAAAGACCCCCGCGTTGCGGACGGGTAACGCCAAAGCTTCCGCCGTTTCGGAAGTAATTTGCAAAGTCTTCCGCCGTTTCGGAAGTAATTTGTGAAGGCTTCCGCAAAAAAAAAATTTGAAGTTTTTTCTAAGTCTCCGCTTCGGCTGTCTCTTCCGCAAAGTTTTCCCGGAATGATTTCGAAAGCTTCTTCCGAGCATTTAGGCGATTGGCTTCCGCCGTCTCGGGAGCTATTCGAGAAGGGTTTCCGCAAACCAAAACTTTCTAAGTCTTATTGATTTTCGGGAAGATATGGCGAAGGTTCCCGCTAGTTTTGGAAGGGAAACATGGAGGTTTCCGCGTTTCGGGAAGTCGGGGCGAACCTTTCGCGGTTTCGGGAGGATATGGCGAATGCTCCCGGTATTTTCGGAAAGCTTTTGTGAATGGCTTCCGCCGTTTCGGAAGGAAAATCTGAAAGCTTCCGCATGTTTTTTCAAATTTTTTCTAAGTCTTTTCGGGCGTTTTTAGACGAGTAGCTCCCGCCGTTTCGGGAGCAAATCTTATATTCTTCCACACATTTTCCTGGGATCATTTCGAAGTCCTTTTCCGAGCGGTTTAAGCGATTGGCTTCCGCCGTTTCGGGAGGGTAGCCCGAAGGCTTCCGCGGTTTCGGGAGCAAAGGCTGAAGGCTTCCGCGATAGTTTCTTGAAAATTTTCTAAATTCTTTTCATAGCTTCGGAAGGAAATCGCGAATTCCTCCGCGGGACTTATGCGGATGGCTTTCGCCGTTTCGGGAGGGTAGCTTGAAATGCTCCGCAGATTTCAAACATTGAAAAGTTTCCAAATGTTATTTACTTCGGAAGGCTTGGACGGGCAGTTAATGAGATTGGCCTCCGCCGTTTCGGGAGGAAAACCTGAAGGTTTCCGCAGAGTTTCAACCAAAAAAATTCCAAATCCTTTTCGGGAGAGTGAGGCGAATGAGTCCCACCATTTCGGGAGCAAAACCGGAACCTTTCCGCGGTTGCGGAAGGCTTGAGTGAAAACTTCCGCCGTTTCAGGAGGCATTGCCCAATGGCTTCCGCAGCTTTTTTCTCACGGCCCACGATTTTGACAAAGAAAATCTAAGTCCCTTTTTCGGAAAGGTTGGACGTTTGGCCTTTTGGGGAAAACATGGACGGATTGATGGCCAGATGTTCAGTAGGGAAATAAGATTTTATGTTGAAAACAGAGCTGACGGCTGGGATGGCCTCTCAGGCTTCTCAGGCAAACTTTCTACAAAAATACAGGAGGGGCCCCAACATGTACAATATTTTGGGGAGGGGTGTTGCTGCAACAACAGGTTATTAGGCAAGTCAAGTCATGTATAAATAGAGTGCGGGAGGCACTCTATTTGATCATTCTATTCTCTCACACACTCTTTGGAGAGTGGTGCACTTTTGGAGGAGCAGAAGCTACTACTCGGAGATGTCTATCTCTTATGCTTGGGTTGTATAATTGCTCTATATATCTCTGAGGAAGTTATTGGGGTTTTTCACCTTTATGGTTTTCCCCAAGTAAACGCTGTGTCTCTTGTGTGCTTGCATTATTGTGTCCATGATTGATATGTTGTAGATATGTTGTACATGTTGTTCTCTCAATTAAGATCCTAGATCAGATTGAAGTAAATTCTGAAAAACTAACATGTGACACTAAGGAAGATGTCTTGCACAGTACCCAATTTCAATCTCCTATTTGAACATAAGATGAGATCATTTTAATCATGTCCAACAAATGACCACAAACATGTCCAATGGGACTGCTACGTACATTAGTGTGAATACAAAGTGGGAGCAAAGGTTGCTCCTAGAAAATCATGATATAACCAGATATTATCTATGCTGAAAAAGATCTAATGTCTAAAATATAAGATCATGAAGCAAGACACAAAGTAGGAAGGAAGGTACATGCAAATACTGCAAAGAGCCAGAGACCAAAATCACACTAGTTTTCCTTATACCTTCTAGTCCCATTGACCTATTTTGGTCACTTATGGGCACTAGAATCGCATTGGACAACCACAATGAGAATCTGAAATGGATGATGTTGGAATATAGTTCTTATGTGAGTACCACCCTTCCTCAATTATCATAAAATATGGAAATCCATACCAAAGAATTATAATTAGATGAGAATTTGTGGTTATAGAATTGTCCTATGCAATCTTAGGTAGAATTCACATATTCCCCACTAAGAAAGATGTCTTTCATAGTATCCAATGTCGATATCCTATTTGAAGATAAGATAAGATAATTTTATCATATTAATGTCCAACAAATGACCACATATTGGTCAATGGGACTGCTAAATACATCAGAGTGAAATACAACGTGGAAGCACTAAGGCTGCTCCTAGAAAATTATGATATAATGATATCTAATCTATGCTGAGAAAGACCTAAAGTCTAAAATCTAAAATCATGGAGCAAGAAAACAAATTGATAAGGCATATACATGCAATCACTGCAGAAAGCCAAAGACCAAAGGCACCAGATCTATAGAGGGGAATGTCTTGCATAGGAGGCAATCAACACCCCCTGATCCTATCTCTCCTGACATCTAAGGTTGTAGGGAAGAAAATCATGACAAATGACTATTCAGAGGATCAGGAAGAGCCGGAATATCCAGTCTAAGAAGTGGTCTAGAAATTACTTGCTTCCTAGATGTCGTAATCCCCAGTTGAGATCGGGAGGAGGTATCATATCTATTAGTGCTACATGAATTGTCCTAGGATCTAAGGTGACATGTCCATAAGGGTCTCAATCAATGAGCATGGAAGACCTCCCGGGGTCTCACATATATGATAGTTGATGTAGTGCTACTATCCACCTACCTTTTTTCACCAGGAAGAAAGCGGTGTTAGACGGAACAGGATCCTGTCTGCACTGGAGTGGGCTGAGTGAGTGAGATATAAGTCTAATGTAGAAAAAAATTCAATGGCATGGATTGATGTAGAAATTGAAATTGAAATTGTATGCATGTGTTATGGTAACCAACAACAGTCAATGACAATGAAAGACAAATCCACACGTAATGTACAACTAGTGAGGGAAAGCTTTATGCATCTTCCAAGCAAAATATGTGAACATAAATATAAAACAATAAAGATCTAAGAAGAGAGGAGCTAAAAAGAGAAGCGGAGAAGCTGACTAAAGTAAACCATGTACATATCTGCTACAAAAATTCGAAGAAGCAAATTGAAGCCAAGAAGAATACATGGGATATTAAAAAGAAGTTATCATTTGATATTGACACTACTAATATTCGAAGAAAACCACAAGTTTCCACCATTGCTAAAACAAAATTGCCCCCAAATCCCTTGATGTCAAACAAGTAAGAGGAGGAAATTTTTTTTCTGAAGTTTCATTCATATTCTCTCTTTCTTTTTCTTTCCAAGAAAAACCTTGTGGGGAAACTCTCGTGCACTTCCCCTCATTTTGTGAAGGGTACCTTGTGTAAACTTGTCACTGTCGATTACTGTGCTTGACACAATAGGATAATCGAGTGAGGCATGCAATAGAGGAAACCATCCTGGGGTATCTAATCCGACTCCTGCATGAATATCAGAGCATTCAACCACTCGATCTAGCCCATCGGGCTGGGAAAGGCATTGAAATAAGATAGATAATTTTGTTAAAGTCCAGAATTGACTAAAGAATAGGTCAATGGGACTAGAAAAATAGAACCAGATAACATTGAATATGAGAGTGTCGCATTCACTTATAAATGCAAAAATATGAAAAATTCTAATACGTATTTCCATTTTACTATATTCACCCTTACATGCTATATACATGAGAAAACATTACATATTTATGACTAATTGCTTGGATTTACATTGATGTAGATGATTTCTTTTCTGTAATAGACAGTCTTCTGAAGAGGGGTACACCAATAGCCTGTTGAGATGGGTGCACACTGACAGATGAATTAGGACTAGCCTAGAGACCTAGCTGGGAGACCCTTATAAGAGATCTAAAAAAATACAAATCAGTTCAGGAGGCCTAATAATCCCCAATAGATCTTGCAAAGAGACAGAAGGAATATGGATGATCAAAGGATACATCCACCCCTCCAAAAAATTTAATTGATGATAATGAAGAGCCTGAGGAGATTGACGAAGGCCATGAGATGATTGAAGATGAATTTACAGCCAAACACTTTAATTAGGAGGAATACGTGGATTCTTTGGTGTCAGCTCAGTCACAAAGAGAAGCAGAACACCAGTGAATGTGTCAGACAGATCAACAAGGTTATAACCTGAGATCTAGGAACAAAGTAAGAGAGATAGCTAATCATGAGATTGTTGAGATTCCAACTAATCATATTACTAAAGGCCTTGTGCCCTTAGAAAGACTGTTTGATCACAAGGATGTTCCAGCTAAGCCTTTTAGTCAACCCGAGGAAAGAGATGTCGTGGACTGTAATCTGGGGACTGCTACAGAGCCTAAAAATGTAAAACTGTAAATCTTCCCTTATGGGAGTTCATATTAGGACTAATATCATCAATGGTGCTCCACAAGGTAAGAAAGGGTGTACAAACTCATCCATGGTATTGGGAATAGAATTTAGACATGGTAATTGTTCTAAGCACTGAACAATTAAAAAGGATATACCCCTGGACCGTGTTTTTTTTTTATACAAGGAAATTGTCAAGGATATACCCTTAGACCATGTTTTTCTTTTTGTACAAGGAAATTGTCAATCTGCCTAAGCAGGGCATTAAAAAATTTAACGTGTAAACATTAAACTATTTGAATGTTGTATTGGTGAAAATTACTAAGCTTAAACAAAGATTTAACCCACATCTAAAACACACTCTTCCAATAAGAAATATAAGAAATATTTTTCAGTTTCTCCTGTAGTATGTTTTATCAAAGGGAAGTAAGACATAGAAGGACAATAGGATATGAAATGTTATTGATGATGTTGAACCAATAAAGACAACATGTTTTAATTAGCAACTCAGGTAAGTCTCTAGGCAAAGGGTATAGAAGTTGGTATGCTTAGCT
This sequence comes from Larix kaempferi, assembly GCA_027924585.1. Classification (NCBI taxonomy): domain Eukaryota; kingdom Viridiplantae; phylum Streptophyta; class Pinopsida; order Pinales; family Pinaceae; genus Larix; species Larix kaempferi. The sequence goes on along the minus strand of BSBM01001320.1, from coordinate 1,460,746 downwards.
TGACAGATTGTCAAGGTAAAGAAACATGAAAGGAAGATGCCCAGATTTGAATCTATTGAAGACTAAGAAATTGCAGACCACACACCATGCATCAAGTCATATTTAGATATCATAAGTGACAACGTGAAAAGCAGTAGACAGATTGAAGACCTGGAATATGGCATAGGACCTGGCCACTGTTAACCAAAAGATTAGTTTTTCCCCTTCTGTATAGCTAGGAAGTTGTTGATCTCTCTCTCTAATAAATGAAGGGAAGGCATAAGCAGGGCCATTAATTTTTTTTATACATGAATCAAAATGTTGTATTAGTCACAATTACCAAGGAAAAAATGAGTATTTATCGCAAAACTTAAACACTCTCTTCAAAAAAGACATGTAAGAAATATTTTTCAGTTTGTTCTGTCAAGGGGAAGTAATATGTAGAACTATAATGGGAGGTGGAATGTTACCGATGATGTTCAATCTAGTAAAAACTACCTTTTTTGATTAGCGACTCAGGTAAGTCTCCAGGTAAAGGTCATAGAAGTAGTTATACTTGGATTGATAGATTGTCAAGTTGAATGCCAGTAAAAACTACCTGTTTTGATTAGCGACTTAGGTAAGTCTCCAGGTAAAGGTCACATAAGTAGTTGTTCTTAGATTGATAGATTGTCAAGGTGAATCCAATTAGATATTGCCTTCAACATAAGAATACTTGAGAGTGATAGCAATCTAACAAAGTTGGAATATTTTCTAGGTGGATTTGGTGTGGAATTCTGCCTTCAGAATGAAGGAGACAATCGATTCTAACGAGCTCCAATGAAGACTCAAGTCCAGAGATGAAGAGAAGTTGAAGGTAAGGGATGTAACAAGGTTACAAATGTAGAGACTAGCACACATTATGACCCAATTGTATTAGTGGATGGTGTTATAATTAGATGTATTCTTCACACCAATAAATTTTGTAGTCTTGAACTTCTTTGCAACATTCTTGAGTTGCAAAATTTTCAACTTTTACATGGAGAAGTTATGGGGATTGATTGGAGTATTAATACTCCAATATTATTTATGTTAGAAGACATTAATGTTTTTTTCACTTCATATGTGAGGGACACTGACCAATATAATTTTAATTGTCATGCCTATGGGTGACGTGGTTAAATAACCTTAATCAGCTAGGGATGTTATAAATTGTAATAAGACATGATGTGAGGGTGTATGAGAGATGTATCATTGCAGCACTAATAATAAAGACTTCTTTATCTTCTCTCCCCACCATTGTCTTTGTGAGTGTGTACCATAAATTCTTATATGGAGAAGCCCTAGCAAAATTTGGTTTTATTGTTATGAGTAATGATGAGAGTTAATTTTAATGGAGGGTGATGATAGTGTTGTTAGAAGGAAAAAGCCTCAAGTGGATGCACTTAGAATGGTAGTGAAAGAGAAGCCAAACATGAAGAATTTTGACCAGGATGTTATCCACAAACTAAAGAGAGTTGTGAAGAGGTAGCTCGTAGCTTCAAAGCAGTTGAGTATCCTCAAAATGAAACCTCAAGAAAATGCAAGAATGCTTTCACTCTTTCCAAAGAGATGAAGAAGTTAGAGAACTATTGAAAGGAATGAAAGGGGAATTATAAAACTTCAAGGAGAATTTTGCTAGAACAGAAAGGTTTTACAGTTTGTACATTGACATAGGTGAAAGCAACAACCAGGTGGAACAAGCGTACCAAAGAATTTTAAATAAATTATAAAGACTGAAGCAGAAACTAGATGACATTCGGAGTAAGTTAGAGCAGTTGAATTCCTTTTGCAATGTTGATTCTGACTATTATGAGCTTCAATAAAAGATTGGGTTGAAGGTGTTTGGCATCACTAATGTGGTGACTAGCTCAAGCAGAACTTAGAAGGCCTCCTTGTTTTCTCTTGTCCTTTATTATATGGAGTGTAATTGTGTATATTCAGATACAATATGAATGGTTTTAGCACTCTAATATGGTTATGGCTACAGCTTAACAGATGTAAAAGGGCATAACTGACATAATATCTGGGTCAATTTATAAGGTCCTCATTTTGAATTTCTAGTGGAGTGTAACTGTGTATGTTCAGATGCAATATGAATGGTTTTGACTCTCTAATAAGATTATGGATACTCTTTAAGAGATGTAAAAGGGAATAACTAACGGATCTAGTTCAGTTTATAAGGCCCTCATTTTGAATGCCTTTTGTAGCATTTGGCATCACTACCGTGGTGACTAGCTCAAGCCTCATTGTTTTCTCTTGTCCTTTATTATATGGTGTGGTGTAACTATGTCTATTCAGATAATAGTTTTGGCGTTCTAATATGGTTATGGCTACAATTTAAAGATGTAAAAGGGCATAATTGACAAAATATCTGGGTCAATTTATAAGGTCCTCATTTTGAATTTCTGGCATGAGGTCAATTCTGGAATTCTCACGGTTATGGCATATATAAGAAGCCTATTCTTATGCATTTTTAAATAAATATACTTACAAAAAATGATCCACATACAAAAAATAATTAAGTTGTGTTATTCAAGTATAGCTTTACAACAAAAGGATTAAATATCATTCAAGTATTTTCAGACATCATCAATGGCAGCAGTCTTCCATCCTAAAATTTCAAAGTTTCTTATATCACCAATGGGGTTCAAGTTCAGTGGTGAGTCCAGTGGATTTTAAGCCACACATCAAGATTCAAAGCTCCCCAACAGCACATACATTAGCTCGGACCCTTGTGGGAACTTTGTGGTTGACCACTCATGGGCAAGTTTGCCTGCACAAGCAAGCCTCTTTGATGCATTAAAAATCCAGTTTGTTAAACGATTAACTCCAAATTTCAACCTTACAACTTTACAACTGCCAAGAAGGGCCAATAAGGGTTCACAGCATGTATAAAAGTTATACTATGGCATCTAGAACTACCAACCCTTTAAACCAGTGTCTACCATTATAACAAACCAAAACCCTTTACTTTCTGAGTCCTTTTCCTCATTTTTACCGGAGCAAAAGTTGAGAGATCGGGCATAGTAGTAATACTGCTTACCATTTCCTTCGCCATGAAACCCGCCAGGAGTTTTCGTTCTCTATACCTACCAATATTTGAAAGGTTAGTTCTTAAACCAAGAACAACATCTTAATGAGAAAAGAAAACTGATACAGAGTGGCCATGATAATCTACCTTACCATTGTGTTATCACGGCCTTGGAGGAGAAAAATGGGCATAGTGGGTCTTTCCTCATCAATGTTGGGCCTCCAAACACAGGCCACCCCTAACTTGAACCGGTTCGCAAAGCCTTGAGAAACCCAGGAGAAAAAGGCCGGAATGGCAGGCGAGCTTTCATGAATGCTTTAAAATGGTTTTCTCGAGAAACTTCTTTCGAGGTTAAAAGCTCACTTAAACCCCCCTGACAGCATAACAGCTATAGCACTGCATTCTAGTTGTCCTAACAACCTTCACGTGGTAAGATCCAATGAAAGGTCAGGATCCCTGTACTTTAATATCACAAATTTATTATTACATATTAGAGTGAATTCTGAGGGGACTATAGGGGTATTAACACCTTTGTACATAGTATGGCATAGATATTTTATTAAGTCTGCATACTATTATAATGTTTTTGATCCACATAGAACCTATGCTTCTAGGTACCTGCACAAACCTTTAAATCCACACTTAGTAAGTTTATATAAGTGGAAATTAATAATTCAATAAAGAAGTTGTGCAAGGGGAGGGGCCATGAACCTTAGGAATTGGATAGGGTGTTATGAAAGTTTGGTTAGGAAAATAAGTGTCCCTTATTATTTAAAAGTACCACCACTTGTTGTTCAACCAAAGACTTAAATTTTTACTTGTAAAGGTTTAATGGCCATGAATACTGGTAACTTGCAGATTCAAGAAAACACATGCATTAGCTAAAATCTAAGTAAGCAATATAATCTATTGTCTGAAACCTACTCAACTATTACTATTAGTTGGAGTCTGCTTATTATGTTTTTACTTATGCAAGCTTAGTAAGTAAGAGAGAAACCTCTAAATCTAAGATACTCTGACGGAGTTAACCCTTTTAAAATTGCCCCTTAAAGTTTTTTTTTATCACTGTGTATGGGGATGTTACAGTATCTCATAAAAGTGAAGTGCTATTGTGATCATGGGAATCCATGGATTTCCTGATTATGATTTTTTATGCATTTATACTTCTGAATGGAATAAGCATACATGTAAACACAAGGCATAACCATCAATAAAAAGAACTCTTGTGTGCCTCTAAAAGATGGAAATTCAAAACAGGTAGTTGTGAGAGGACAATCAAACTGGAAATTTTCTATTCATAAAAATAAAAAGGAATGATAAAGGGAGATAAAAGATCATGCCTTATGACAAGTATTTGGATCTTGAAGAAACCACAACAAACAATCCACAACCATATACTTCCAGTCATCTGAGTAATGTGCAATACTACAAAGTGCTTCAATAACACTAGGGCAGCTTGCAATAGGTGGCCAACCAAGTTTATGATGGAAAATAGTTCGTAACATCCCAATACCAGCCGGTGAATTCTCATTTACAAGACCACCGCACATGCCAGGTAATTTGACAAGAAAATCAGGTTTGCAAACAATTGAAAGAAACTCTGATTTGAATGCAAAACAATTTATAAGTTGAAGCGACTAGCACTGAAGCTGGCTAGCCCATTCTTCAGCCTTTCGAGACCCTATTTCCAAACCCCCCATGCCACATGTAAGGAGGTCACAATGGTAGCTAAGTTGCCTATCTACAAATTGGTAAAAATGTGTGTATACAATCTCAAGGGAACTTAGTGCCAACTGCATGGAAAGTTCAAGGACTTCTCCTTGACTTGCCACTAAAGGGAATGTACTATCATATGTTTCCAAATGACCTAGTGCTCGCACCGCCACTCTTTGTTCCACCCAGGTCAATCGTCCTCTTAGAATCTCCACCAATGGAGGAATGACCCCATCCTGCATAGCCCTTTCTGCAAATTCCTCCATTTTCATGGTATATGATCCAATAATATGAGCAGCATAGTATGGGATGTATATGTTTTGGTCATGTGAAATCCAATGCCAATTCTTTAAACCTTTAAATATGAGAGATGGCATACACTCAAAAATACCCAGGTCAATGAACTCGGGATCATTCGGATAAAAGGGGTCAAATTGCGAATTTCCTGTAGTATAGTGTTAACTATAGAATGAGTTTGGAAATTTTTTAACTTAGGACTTAAGGTTGTTTTTATTTATTTTTGAACATGGGTAGCGCGCTCTGGAAACCTTATAGTACCTCCTCGCTAGGAGATGGATATTCCGATTTATGAAGGAACACTCTATCTTGGAGAAGTAATATGTACATATGTTATAATCCTTCGTTAGGATCCTTTCTTTTACCCTTAGTATTCCATTCATATCTAGAAGCGTTATACTTGATGTTAGGCAAGATATATGTCGTAATAATTACATTGCAGTACAGTTGCCCAACTATTTACTTGTCAACCCGGAGTACGTAAACTGACGAAGCACGTGCATTGTTTGTGTAGGACTGAAGTAGATCTAATCTAACTTAATCTAATTTGTTGAAATCAAATTAATCTAGGAAAGCATTGAAACACTAACTAGGAAAGCATGAAATTGCGTAAGAAAAATACAACATGTGAAGAGTTAACAACAATGACATATGTGAGCTCACATCCATACTACAATAATCAATTGACAAACATGAAAGCATGACAATGAAAACTTGGATCACATTAAGAATCTCAAATCAAAGACTAATCTAACAAGTACAAAATCCAACCCAATCCAACTTCATTACAACCCTCCTACAAGCTTAATCTAACTTAATGAAAAAAACTTAATGGAATGGAGAGGAAGCACTCTCCTTTATACATGAGAGGCCTAAAGAAAAAGATAATAATGCATTAATTACAGATCCACTATTCTCTCAACTACTCAACCACTTTCCTATTATTACAAGATATGGTTCCTTCAAATCCTCCACATGTCTCTCATGAATCCTAGATAAGATATGCCAACCAAATCTTCCATGATCTTCTCCTTGAAAAGAGGCTTGAATAACTATCTCCTTTGGAGTGGTGTAAGAGATATTCGAGAAGTCTCTTTGAATTAATCATTTACATATTCCTACACATTACAAAGCTCACACATAATTGAGATATATATGAAAACGTGTATATTTTCTAATATTTAATCATAAATTCACTTTTAATACTAAAATGAATAAAGTGGAAAATAATAATGTGAAACCCAAATGTATTTATGAAAATGATATGATGAAGGTTTAATAGGGCGATGAAATGTAAGGAGTAGTGAAGGGAAAAGTGGATGAAAATACGACATTTCTGAGTCCTAACACTTGAGACTTACATCGTTATCAGAGTATAGGTTAGTAGTAAAGACTCTTGGAGACCTGCACAATACATTTTTAAAATAATGGTTAGCATTAAATGCTAAGTAAGGATACTCATCTTGTACTATTATCAAATATTAAGGACACTTGAAGGTTTTGAATTTACATGGTAATCAAAAGGAAAATTTCAAGTGTGTTATAACAAATGTTAGATAATGGAGTTTTGGATTGAAGTATAGGAATAGGAAACCATAAAAGAAAAAAAATTGTGCATATGGATTATCGGTTGGATAATGGACTTGTGACAATATAACCAGGCAAGGTTTTCACCTGACATTATCTAAGTCCCAAATATAAGCATTCCATCGATGCCCAATTGGCAAAAATTGTCACAGGTTCAAATCCCACGGACTCATTCACTACACTTGCAAATATGGGCTATGATATTACATGGCTAGACATCTTCAACTAAGAAGATGAAACATGTATGGGTTGTATGGGTTCCATTTTTTTAATAAAACAGAAAAATTATCTGCCAGTCTAGCTGCCCTTTCACCCATTAACAACCTCCGAGGTTAAAATGAAAGAGAAGAAAAATCAAACTTACTTGAGATCGGAGAGTCATCGGTACTACCATTATCGAGGACCTCCTTTAGATGATCGTCTCTGCATAATGTGGCCACATCTACGTTGATGGCACAGGGACCATTTTTGGATTTAATGGAAGGGATTGGGTTTTAATTCTTCGAGTAGATGGCACAGGGACCACTTTTGGATTTAATGGCGGGGATTTGGTTTTCATTTTTCGACTTAATGGCAGGGACAACACAGGGACCATTTTCATATTTAATGGCAAGGATTTGGTTTTCATTTTTTGACTTAATGGCGGGGATGGAACAAGGACTATTTTTTGATTTAATGGTGGGCACATTTGAGTCTAATCCTTCTATTTTATACCAAAATCAAATGTCCACAACAAATGCAAATGAAATGTTTTATTTTTTTTTTCTATATGATTTTATTAATTATTTTAAATGTATTAATATCTCTATATTCTAAAAATAATTATATATATACACCTTTGTTAATTTATCCTTTGTAATCATTCATAACGAAATATAAGATCTACTTGGATCTATCAACTATTATGGCAAAAACTCCTCCCATGTGATATGCGCCATTGACAAAAAAAGGGTGAATACTACCCTTTACACCTCTAACAATGAGGATTCCTTCTGGATGTCCAACTAGATTCACTCTCATTCCAATCTTCTACAAAGGGAGTTTATCATTACGATGAATAGCAGGGATCATTTTAAAGACCCATACTTATTTAAAAGTGTATAAACCTTGGCGAATCTTACCAATTCTTAAAATGTAAACTATAAAATATTTGGCGATATTTTTCTAAAATTATTTCAATTTCTAAGGTTTTTATATAGTTTATGTAATAATGTGGCGATTTGTAGAGTGAAAAATGTTTACCCCATAAAAATTGGGCGAAATGGGGCTTCAAAAAATGCAAATTGGTGAATCTTTTTTTGGAAAAAAGCATGGAAAAATAGCCCATGGGCTAAATTTCGCATAAAATTATCCCTAATGAATAGAAGGGGTGATAGATGGAACCCTAAGATAGAGGGTCATCTCCTAAGATTTTTCAACACTTATGTATCTAACAACATGTAAGAATGACTCATATTTTAGAAAGGAATGCTCAACTAAAAATGACTAACATAAATGACTAATTCACATTAATCGTTGTTAGTTAGTCATATTTATATTCCCGTGACTAAATTAGTCATTTATGTTAGTCATTTTTATTTTGGTCACTTGTTATCTAGTCATATATTTTATCCTGTGACTAAATTAGTAGTTTATCTTAGTTGTTTTTTGTTGGCTTACTTAAAATTGCTCAAATTTAGTCGTTTATCCCTTGAAAAAATAGTGGTGATTAACTTTTTTAGTCTCCTAGTCACTTATCTCTCATTTTGTACTAGTGAAGCAGCATCAGGATCATCAATTCCAGATATGTGGAATCGCAAATCAGTAGATATTGACATCCCCATCAATCCACGAGCTTCGTCACATCTATTTGCCCATTTTATTTTATTGTCATCATCAGTGGGTTTTGTTTATTTCCCTGAGGTAATTCTAAAAAGTCCCATACTTCGTAGAACATCCTCCATACGAGATTTCCATGAGAAATAGTTGGAACTAGTAAGTAGAATAGCACAAGGGGAGGCCATACTGTAAATTAATGGCTATAAAAATAGAAACCAATAGTCTGGATGCGAAGAGCTCAAAAAAATAGGCAGTTTCAAAAAAAATGATACTGAAAACTGACTCTGTATGATGAAGTTATGCTTGAACAAAGAAAAAGTTGAAGATGTCCCCAATAGTGACGTGGCAGATAGAGAATGACTAGCGAAAAAAAAGGACCCCCCTCTTCCCAAGATGAACTTTTGACAATCACTTTACAAGAAAGTTGCTTTAAGTGAATCACTTTTGTAAAATAAGTGATTTCACTTTTACAATGATGTTACTTTAAATAATGCAACAATAAAAAGGAACTTAAGTAACTCACTTTTATCTTTTTTTAAGTAAGATGCACTTTTACAATAAAGTAACTTGAAAATAGAAATTGCATGAACTTTTTCTTTTAAAAACAACTTCCTAAGACTTGAACTCAAGACCTAACTTTTTTTTTTACTCTTCTTGCTTGGTTTTCGTGCTTGCCTTTTTTCCTGCAAATCACACCATAAACCAAAACAAAAAAAATTTCCACACTTATGGGGTTATATCTTGTTAGCTTGCCCGTAAATTCTACGTTTTCTATCTGTTTCTGATTTTTCGAGATCGCACAAGGTGCATGGCAAAGAGCATACGCAGCTGAGAAAAACTCTTTCCCTTTCTATTTCTGATTCACCAAGATCGCACAAGGTGCACAGAAAAGAGCATACGCAGACAGGGAAAGCAACAATATGAAACTAAAAAATCTAGTAATAAAAACTGATAAAATATTAGTTAGTTTTTTTTTTTTTTAAAACAGAAATAAAAAAAAAAAAATGTCACTATAACATTATACCTTCAGATCCGATGAAATACACGTTTCTGAAGCAACCGGGAACCATTTTCCATCAAACGAAAACTTTTTTACCAATGGAAATAGCGCTCCGGTCACAATGGAACACCTTCCACAGCCCATAAATGCATAAAAATGCACATAAATGTTCCATGATATCTCCGGAGAGAATATAAAATCACAACATCTCCTAACGACCAACTATCGATCAAAAACAGTAAATCAAAAGCACACACCTAAAGAAACTACAACCGAGAGTAGACAAACAGAGTGGCTAAATGAGCTCCCAACACTAGAGCCAATATGTCTTGCCTAAAAGAGGCTTGAGACTCCCAAACTATAGCCAGAGGTAACAGAATCAGTTATAACAGCCCCCAGACTTCACTGCGTGCACATGGTCAAGTCCACTACACAAACACAGCTGTGTTGAGCGACCGCGATCTGACTCAGGACACAAACAACATAACCACTGCAAGTACCCTATGCGATACGTAGGTAAGGAAACTATGGTCACCGCAATATAACCAATGCTCAAGGGGATAGTCACAGGTGGGATCCATCGTATGGGCAGGGTAGCTGAGCCCGAAACTCAATGAGGGTTGAATCCTCCTAGAGTCCCCAGATACAAACAAATCCTAGAAATATCTCCCACGTTCAGCCGGTATCAGAGGGATATCTCTTCAACCAACCTCCCGTGATCTCGTGCTTAACTCTAGTTTGAGTAGAGCTTCATGAGAACACTGATATATACCATGGATTCCTCCACTCCCTGGTCAGACACCTAATGTTTTGTCTAGTAGCCTTGGATTGTTAACTCACCATGATCTATTCCAAGACTCTAAACCTATTCTAGTTGGTGTATCCTATAAATAAAATCGGTCTAATCAATTTTAAGATTAAGCGTTAATTTTAGTGGTTGTGGTTACTCAAGGGATATGGTCATGAAACTAGTGATGTGTATGACTCAATAGTATGCAAAATCGTCAAATCCTATACTCATCTATCCAATAAAACAATGTCACTAGCATGCAAAATCAACCCAACGGTTTCGAAATAAAAATGCAATCCTTTTATATTTTCTATGCACAAGCAAAACCTAAATGAAGGCAGCAAACACTCAATGCAAGATGCAGTACATAAAAGTAAAGAAAAATTTGTATTTTCTCTTATAAGCAAAAGGAAAATGCAAAACTATATTTTTTTTTTGTATTTTTCAATATAAAGAAATGAAAAATGCAAGCAAAATCCTACTATCTAGTCACTGATATGCCAAGGAGATCACTAAGACAACCCAGCAGATACCAAACAGTAAGACTTAGCCAAAGGAATGAGCTCAAAAGGAAAAAGCCAACAAGGCTAAATCCAAATATGGGTAAAAAACCAACAAGGCTCAACCAAGAGAAAAGAAGAGTTCTGCTCACAACCAAGGCATGGAATAGTCAAGAAACAAGCCAACAAAGACTCAAGATCATCCAAATCCAACCCAGCAACAACCAAAAGTCATAAATCAACCAAAGCCAGAGTTATACGCTACTATCGAAGGAAAACCTGCGAGTACCCGCGAGCAGTAGAGTAAACAGAGGTGGGTGTACGCAAGCAGAGAAAAGCTATCCCACGAGTAAGGAAAGGAAAATGGCCAAATAAAGAGTCCAATGGCTCAGAAAAAACAAGTTTTCTATAGTGTATCTCAACGGCAAATAAATGACTCAGAGCTTCGACCAACAGCAACTCTAATTAAGGACTAATGCTCAAAAAATCTCCAAAAATGGATGTTTCCCTAGCGGAGTCGTCATTTCTGTATTGGAGAAAACTCACTATGGCTTGGGGTAGACCACAACAGACATCTAACTACTAGATTAACTCAATTCTCAGTACTATGCTATATAAATGACAATGCTAAGATAATGAAAAATATAACCAACCTCGATCCAAACGTTGATGTAGATCCCCATTGGAGCTTTCAATCCGTGCACTTGAATTTGCAAATTAGTCTTAACAGCCAATATACAACAAGTACATATAATATATAAATGACATTAACATCATCAATAGAAATGGTCCATGATTTTATAAGTAAATGCAACCCAATGTATAATAAACAACATTCACAACATCAATGGACGAGAATATGAGTATTTCTATTAATAAACAAGAAGAAGTACAAGTGATACGACCTCTTGCCGACAACCAATCTGAACCAAGATCTGGATCAATCCACTTGTGCCTCCACCACTTCAATCCTCCATGAATGGCAAACTCAAACTATGGTAGAAGTTTGAAAGGTGAACATAAGGGGTTCACAACTATAAGGATCAATGAGTGTAGACTCAAGATAGGGAAAAAATCCACTAGAGTTCTCTTGCTCTTCTTTCTCCTTCCATCCCTAAGCCATATGTGCTCAATATATAGTCCTCTCAAATGTAAGTGAAAGGACACATCGAGGCATTTCTTGGGAAGATGGAGGGTCAAAGGTCACCCAATAACCGCTTTAGGGGAGTACAAAGTAATAAACTAGTGATTTTTACCATTTTACATGCTACCCGCAGGCTATAGTGATGCAACTCGTGGGTACGCCCACTGTAATGATGTAGCTAGCGTACAGGGAAAAAAATAGGGAAAAATAGTGCCTGAACGATATAAAGTGGATCTGAGTCAGTGAAATGGATCCTGCAGGCCAAAGAATGTTGATACTCACAAGGTGGAAAATTACGTTGTAACAGATGCCCCCTAATGTGTGAGGTCAGAGACTGATGCTACAATGGCCGAAATACATTATAAATCTCAGAAGTGGAGTGATGGAGACACAAGTGGAAGGAGCATCTCACTCATCATAATACAATAGTATCCCTGAATACATGTCAGTATAGTACAACAATCTGATACAATGGAAATGAATAGGCAGTACATAATGAATAGATGTCATAAGTAATCATAGCCATGATCCCTCTACAGTAAGATATGGTCTCCTGCTGAAAAGGAAACAACTGGTGCAAACTGGAGGTACAAATTGTTGATATTTGAGAGGTGATATATCAGATGAAAAGTCATAGTCATAAGTAAGATACTAAATGCCACTTTCGCCTGGGGTCTTCTACACAAGTCTTCGACGGTGCAAGTCCCATCAAGTGAATAAAGGAGTTGGGGTCGAACCTAATGTGACATCATCTGATTACCAGTCAATGATGTATACCGTTAATAGACGGGAGATAACCCACCAATAACGAAAATGGGCATCAAGACACAAAGCACAATCATCGGAGTGTGAATAGATGTGTTGAATTCGAACAATAGGATGAATCCATCGATCAGGGGACATTGATGTATTCCCAAAACTATCGATGGCGAGAGAACCTACCACTAATGACTGCAAGCCTCAAGGTACTCAACTGAACTCTAAGCCTCAAGTCTTGGAATAAATGGGTTGAAGTCGATGGAACGAGACTCACTGGAAGGAAGGAATTAAGGCATCCCCCATCAACCAGCACGAGGTACCAGCTACACTGAAAGATTTGGAAGAGCTCAGGTGAAACAGACTAACTCAATAAGGATGGCCGACATGCGATAGTCAAGAGATCTGAGGAGTGGCCAACTCTGGTTTCAGGACTTCCTTTGAACAAGAGCATGAGTAGATGGATAGACTTAGGCAGCATAGACTCGATATAGACTGTGTGATGTAGGAAGAACCACAAAGGGCTCCATAATGACTGAAAACTTAACCAATCGGTGGAGTAAACTGAGGAACAAGTACAACTCCTAAGGTCCAACTATAGTCCCAACTCATAATGTGCGGAGTGGAATGAATGCTCTATTCAAAGGTGACACAACAACTTCCAACTAGAAGTAGTAACCATAATACCATCCGGCTTTTTGGAATATTTAATTTTTTTGGTCATTTCCATATTTGGGAAATCTTGAAAAAGAATAAAATTGCTTATAGTACAAGTGAGGGAACTAGTGTCAAATAGCAAGCAGACTAGTCCCAAGTAGTGGAACATACCTATGATCAATGCAAGGAAGTGCATGCAGGATGTGGACACTAGGGGGTGTGTTCCCTCAGGGTCAAAAGGTCATCAAATTGTGAAGTACAAATGGAAGCTCTACAAGGCTCGACAAGGAAAAGTGCTCAGGCACTAGGATAACAACTGAGTAAGCGGGAGCTAGCACAAGGCTCAAGCGGCAAGCAGGATGATGCAATGCAATCACAACATGATATAAATGAGGGGAGTCCTTGAGGGATATGGCTATCATAAGACAAAGTAGAGTATGAGTCTTTATCGCAACGTCATGGCGTAACTACAAAGGACTCCCAATCCTAAGGACAAAAAACGGCATGGGCACCAGAATGCACAAAGGGGTTCTAACTAGGGTACCCATGTTCAAAAAATCCCTACCGCCACATAACGACACTTCTATAGCAATGTGAACTTTTCATGTCAGTTAAGAAGCGGGGTCACACCTAGGGTTTGTGAAAGTGATCAAAAGTTCAAATGCATAATGCATGTGAAAATGACATCTAACCTATATTCCAGGTGTGAAATGTACCTGCCGTAGGTGTGAAATACTCGAAAACAACTTCCACCAAAGAAATCTGGTCAAAAATGCTACTCCAAGATGTTATATTAGTCCATAATAGCATTAAATGGCGAAAACTATAGACAAGTGGGTCTTGAAAATTATAAATAGTAACAAAAATTTACAATTTACAATTAATTTTTACTATTCACCCATTTGGAGTTTTGTGGTTAGTTTTCACCTCAAAATTCAGTTGCTGATTTCGGGACCTACAGGCATCCGATCGTCGAACCGTCAGGAGAAGGCTGGTAATCTAATCCCCACCTTCCAATTCAATGCTTTTATTTCAAATTTCATTGGTTGGCTTTTTAGTTTAGCCAAGCCCTAAATGGCTTCGGCGCTACCCGCGGGCTACTACTATGCGGGTCACGGGTAGGGCATCATACGCACAATCAACTCATAGGTTTACCGCGGGTACCCACAACTGTATGCAAATTTTCCCGCGGGTATGGCCGTGAAGTTGATTTTGCAAAGGAATTTGACTAAAATCTTTGTTTTTTCTTAATCCAGGAAGGTTCTAGAGTGGAGGGAGAGGGAACATGACCAAGTAGATGAGGCTATTTGAAACGATCTCCATGCACAGCAAGCATTGCAAGAATGTGGTTTATACAAGTTCTGGAGCATAGGGGGTTTTAGGGCCCAAAACCTATTGCTCTGTCGTTTGATAGACTATTAGGATTTTGATGCACAGAACTTCAACCTAGACGGGTAAATACTTTCACTGGAGGTGGAAGATATCTATTTCATCACAGGTTTGTCCCGCCGAGGTGAGGTGGCTAGCCTTCAATCTCAGACTGTGGGTGGTGGGATCACCATCCCCAACTACATAGAGATATTTTGTGTTCCAAATACTCGGGAAGTGGGAAGTCAGGTGCCCATCCGAGCCATAGTCAACCTGAGTATGAAGGTTTTCGTGGCAACTTTAGTGCAGATCACTAGATCCAAAGCTCTTCACCAGGCATCGAGGCCAGTTATGTTCTATGCATCACAGTGCATGCAACTTATGATATTTGACTGGTGTAATACGCTACTAGGGTCCATGAAGACATAGCTGACAGAGTACAAGCAGGGGGATGCGAAAAACTTTAGGTATGGCAGTATTTTGTGCAGCTTCTTCTTCAAGAGGGTTTCGGGGCTTAGTCTGAGGGTTGAGGTCCCTCCTCATAGTCTCCGCGACCCATCCATGACCCGGTGGGCTGAGGTCTTGACATGACAGGGTGGTGGCCATCAGGCATCACCGTATACAGAGGAGTTCTTTCACTGGTGGGATCGACAGGTCATAGCGATAGATGACTACCCTTATGCAGGGATAGACTTTCAGTAGGACCGGGACGTGCCGCTCCCACTAGATGCAGTGTTCGGAGACATCGGTGAGTACTCTTTTTCGGTTTTTGTGTGTATTAAATTTTTATATATTTTTTATTATAGATGTAAATGCAAAAATCTTTTTGGGGGTAGTATCATGTATTGATGTTTGACTGTTTGCTCGCAGACAAGGGCCCAGTGAGACTTGATGGCTTCCCGAGAAATCATTGTCGGGGTAGGGATGATGAGATGGCAGGTGCTGGAGCAAAGTGGACACTACAAACTCTGCGGTCCAACATATCATGGATGACTTCCACGGTACCACAGGCAGAGGTGGCACAACTGCCAGAGGCTATGCAGTGCCAGGTAGTGGGAGTGCCGAGTAACTAGGTACAACTGCTGCAGCGGATAGCAAATGCAGTACAGTACTTCTATGAGACACATCCTGTCGGGGCGGCAGGTAGGCCTCCTCATAGGGAGTAGATATCTCAGGATCTCATTTTTGTATCGATATGTATATTTTTTAGGGCTACAGGCTCCAGTTTTTTATCACGATACTACCATTTTGGACATTATTTATAAAAAACTTTGGTTCTCTGATTCTACTATACGTGTGTATGTATAAATGTATGAATGACTCTTTTATTTATGTGCTTAATAGTGAATGTGACAAATGCTAATCTAATACATAGTTAGCGTATGGATCAGATATATGATTAATACTTCTCGGAACATGTATGTATGTGATTGAAACAAAATGTCGTTCCAAAAGTCTTACCCTCTGGAATTTTCATAGTAATGTAGGATCTCACACGCGATACTTCCCATTCAATTGAGACACAACCATTTGTGAATCCAGGCGGACTTCTAAAGACTGGATACCATGTGAAATGGCATCCCGAAGTAGCTCAATCACGACACTATACTCAACCACATTGTTAGATGTAGGACTGAGGCAAGCACCTCCTGAAGACACAACTAGGTGGTCGAGTGAGAAAATAACCCCAAGTAATAGAAGCAAGTTGCTGCACATGATGGCTAGCACCATCCGTGAACCCTAAGAATGTAGGAAATTCTGCTGACATCTATCAATCAAACGGAAGCGAATCAGCAGACCCAAAAAACCAAAAGAAAGCTAAACTATGTACAGAAGTAACTATACAATAGTATACAAAAGTATTAGCCTAAACGAGAGGTTCAAGCATAATACCGCTTGAGGTAGAGCCCATTTCTAGGCTCCTTCGAAACAGTCCCCTCATAGTCTTCCAACTCATAGGCTCCTTTTTCCAGGACACACCTCACAATGTAAGGGTCGTGCCACATGGGATTGAACTTGCCTACCCCCAGGGATTCTTTAGCTTGGTCATATAAGAGGACCAAGTCACCTTCAGCATACTGTCAAGGATGGACAAACCTATCATACTGAACCTTGAAATGATGTTTGTTGGCATCTATAGCCACAGCGGCATCTCAACGTTGCTCGTCAAGTTGCTCAAGGTGGATTGAATGTTGCTCAATACCTATCATATCAGGGAGGAGCTCTATGGCCAATTCAAGTGAAGGGATTTCGCATTGAATCGGTAAAATTTACTCCACACCGTGTACTAACTTAAATGGTGAGAACCCGATGGCAATCTTGATTGCGGTTCGATATGCCCACAAAGCAGGATATAGCATGATGTGCCAGTTGTTCTTGCTTTGTTGGATGGTACATTGGAGAATGGTTTTCAAAGACTTATTAACTGCTTCAACTTGACCATTCACCTGGGGATAGTAAGAAGATGAGTGTTCTTGACGAAACCCAAGCTTGAGAGACAAATCCTCCATCATCTTGTTCTGAAGGTGACTGCCATGGTCAGTGACAATCTCTTTCGGAATACCGAACCGAGTGATAATTTGATTGAACACGAAATGGGTTGTTGTAGCACCATCGACTTTTACGGTAGGCATGGCCTCAGCCCATTTGGAAAAGTAGTCCACGACCACTATAATATGGTGATGCCCCCTAGCCGAAGCTGGTTTTCAATCCATGAAATCCACCCCCCACTTGGTGAAGGGACCGATGGTGACGACCGGATGAAGGGGCGCTGGATGCGAGTGTATTTTCCGAGAGAACACATGGAAAGGGTGGCATCTCTTCACAGTGTTAATAAAATCTTTAAAGATTAAAGGCCAAAAGTAACCATCTCGCATAATACGTTGGGCTGTAGCAAGCTCGGATAAGTGACTGCCACATGCCCCTGCATGGAAATCATTAAGCACCCACTCCACTTCTTCATGAGTTAAGCAACGACGGAGAATGGAATCCTTTCCTCGGCGATACAAAGTGTCACCGACGATAGTATAATCTTTAGCGTGATGTTTCACACACCGTCACTCGTCTCGTGAATAATGCAGAGGAAACTTCAAAGTTTGGAGATATACAATGACATCCCCATACCAAGGGTCCTCGAACGATATAAGAAATAAGTGCTCATCCACAAAGGAATATTCATGAATGAAATCCTCATCAAGTCTCAGAAGGTCCTACATAAGCTCAGCGAACACCAACGATTTCATCGATTTCGCTGAAGCAAAATCGAGATCGAACTCCTGAAGGATCACAATCCATTTATTATACTTCCCCCCTATTAGGTGTTGTGATAGCATGAACTGAAATGGATTGATATGTGCTACAACTGTGGTTGTTCTAAGAAAAATGTAATGTCGTAACCGCTGGACTGCATGGACAGTCGCAAGCACTAGCTTTTCCACGTGAGTATATCTTAGCTCATCGTCTACTAGATTTCGACTGAGGTAATAGATAACATGCTCGACGAGCGTGTCATCAACCTGAACCAAGACCATGCCAATCGTCTCTTGAGATGCAGCCACATAAAGGATAAAATATCGTGCAAAGTCTGGTGGACTAAGCACAGGGGCCGATACCAAAGCTTTCTTAAGGGCGTCGAAAGACTGTTGGGCTCACTCATCCCAGAAAAAAGGTGTCTTTCTTTAATAAGCGTGTGAAACCTTTGGTAAGATTAGCATAATTGACTACAAATCGATGTAGAAAAGTAGCTCTCCCTTGGAGGCTCTAAAGTTGTAACAAGTTGTGCGAAGGAGGCAACCGAAGTATTGCCTCAACTTTGAGAGGATTGACTCTAATACCCTCTTTCGAAACTATAAATCCCAAAAGGCAACCAGTCCTTACAGCAAAGATGCATTTATTAGGATTCAATCCAATCATGTAGCATATACATCGTTCGAGAATCAGGTGGAGGTGGTTGGGGTGGTCCACTCTCTTGCGAGAATGGCCAACAAGATGTTAGGAACCCATGCCTTTACTTTGTTAGTATGTTGTTATTGGACGCATATGCTTTGTAAGTCGTCCCGTAGTATTTGTTGATCAATAGTTTGTGTAATTGTTGTTGGCGCATATGCTTTGTAAGTCGCCCGTAGTATTGTTGATCCATAGTTTGTAGCGGCCCATGGTTTTGACCCATAGTATTGGCTCCTAGACTTAGTATATAAGTGTGTGTTGAGACCTATGAAGGCACGGGGAAGTTATTTGTATTGAGCTTTCTCATAGGAGGTTTCCCCCTCGAAGTGGCCTGTGATCAATATAAAAGTGATTCTGAGTTCTGTCATTTCTGCTATTTCGCATATTCGTATTAATTAATTGTTGTAGGTGCATCACATCTGGTATCAGAGCACTTTCTTGGGCTCGCTGGGTGAAATTTCTGCCAATTTTTTTTTTGCATTTGTTGCAGGTTTGGATTTGGGAATAATCCCTATCCGCTTAACTGTGGGAAGTACTTGGGCATAATCCCTAAAACTCATTGTGAGGAGTACCACAGGAACCCCAAAGTAGCTGGCCCATTGAGAGGACCTGCCAGCGAAAAGGGCAACGACCCCTACTTGATTGACTAGTTCCCACCCGTGAGGTAAACCAAGAGCTGTCGTTTGTGGCAAAGCGGTTATCAGTTTTACCTGAGCCATGGAGTGAGGGGTACTGCCCCAATTTGCAATCCATCAGACAACATTGGTGGCCGAGTGAAACCCCTGAACTGTTAGGAAGCCACACATACCTAGGGTCCATATCTACTTTTAGCTGAACTATTGTCGATCACTACTACGTTGTTTCAGATCCATTTTGCAAGCCGTTCTAGATCCATCCGTTTTCAATCCATTCGGCGTTGTTCCAGATTCTTTCCGAGCCGTAGCCACTCTAGTCTGAAATTTAGTTTTTTGTCCATATCTCCATTGTTTTCACTCTGTTTCCCTTGAACTTTTTGGGGAACCCCTGTCATCCCATTCTGCATATTTGATTCCTGAGGACCCTATCCCCAATTCCCCTTCCCACAGCCCGAAAGCCCACATTTGTCTATTTTTAGGGTTTCCCATAACTTCCTCAGATTTCACCCAATCACCTTCAAATTTTACCACAGAGTTCCTTTCTGAATTCTGCTTCTTTGTCCCCCTCTGCCAAATTTTCCCATTCTTTCACCCCGCTTCTGAAATCCTCATTTTTGGCTTCCCTGTCTAGTCGACAGTGTCCAACACCTAGTCGGCAGTTTCTGTTTTTGTTTTCCTACCCAATCAAAAAAAAAAACTCCAGGTTATGGTTGTCACCCGTGCAGGAGCAAAAACCATGGAAGAAGCACTTGCAGCCATCCAAGCCAAACTCCAGGATCTGGATGAAAAATTTCTCAGCCTCCATCTTGAACATTCAGCTATGAACAACAAACGGCAGTCCGAGTCTTCATCAGACAATGGGTTCTCTTCTTCCAGCAATTTTCATGGCCCGAAGCTTGATTTTCCTCGCTTTAATGGTACTGATCCAACTGGATGGATCTATCGTGCAGAATATTATTTCAGCCTGCATAATACTTTTGATGTCAACAAATTTCCGCTGGCATCATTTCACTTGGAACAGGAAGCTCTTCAATGATACCGTTGATACATCAAGGCTCATCCAGAGCCCAAATGGTCAGACTTTTGCTAGCTCCTTTTGCAATGATTTGGTCCTAGTGCTTTTGATGACTTCACCGGAGCCCTCACTAAATTTCACCAAATTGGCACTGTGAGAGAGTATCAAACCGAATTTGAGAACCTAGCCAACCACACCAAAGGATTGTCTGATGACTTTTACCAGAGTTGTTTTATCGGTCGTCTAAAGGATGCCATCTGCTCTGAGGTCAAAATGTTCTGTCCCACCACAATGATGGAAGCCCTAGGGTTGGCTAAGTTGGCAGAAGACAAGATTGCAGCCCAACAACACTCCAAGCCCACTTTTGTTCCCTTCCGAAATATGGGTTCTCAGCGACCACCTATACCGCAGGCTCCTCGACCGACTCCTATCAAGCGTTTGTCTGAAACAGAGATGCAAGCACGCAGAGAAAAGGTGTTTTGCTATAATTGTGATGAGAAATTCACTCGGGGACATAGATGTGTTTAGCAAAAGCTCTATCTCTTGGATGTGGAGTCTCTGCCTGCCTCTGAAATTGGTGACGAAGATCCAGAAACACTGGATGCTCCGGTCGACATTCAGGAACCGCCTATTGACCCTCCGTCTCAGGATGACCAGCCAGAGATATCTCTCCATGCTTTAGCTGGAATCACAAGCCCCCAAACAATGCGGGTCAGGGGTTACTTCAAGAAGCTTCCTCTTACAATACTCATTGATTCTGGTAGCACTCATAATTTCATTGACCCTCAGATCGCCAAACAAGCTGATTGTTTTATCCATCCTTGCTCCAACTTTGAAGTCATGGTTGCCAATGGGGGCACCTTACCTTGCAAAGGGAAGTGTCGAAATGTGCATATCTCTATGGGATATTATACCTTGCGCTCTGTCATGTTTGCCTTGCCCTTAGGCGGATGTGATGTGGTTTTGGGCTCTCAATGGCTACGCACACTTGGCCCTATCTTATGGGATTTTGCTGAACTTTGGATGCAGTTTTCCCTCAATGGAAAAAAAACACACATTGACAGGATTACAACTAGGTTCTCTCAGCATCATTAGTTCACATCGCATGGAAAAAATCCTCAAGAAGAATTCACATGGTGTCATCGCTCAGATCCATTCCATTCAGATGCAACCATCAGCGGTCTCCACTACTCATTTGGATCTACAACAAATTCTGGATCGATATACAGGTGTCTTTGCTGAACTAGTGGGATTGCCACCTTCCAGGCCAGAAGACCATTGTATTCAACTCCTTCCTGGCAGCGTTCCTCCCAACATCAGGCCCTATCGCTACCCATTTCACCAAAAAATGGAGATTGAAATGCTCGTTTGGGACTTATTGAAGCAAGGTATTATTCACCCAAGCACTAGTACCTTTTATTCTCTAGTTATTCTTGTCCGCAAAAAAGATGGGTCATGGCGCCTCTACATTGACTTCCGAGCACTTAATCACCTCACCATCAAGGATAAGTTTCCAATTCCTGTTGTTGATGAGCTTCATGGGGCTCACTTTTTCTCCAAGTTGGATCTTCGTTCTGGGTATCATCAAATTCGGGTTCATGAGGATGATATCCCTAAAACAGCTTTCCACACACATGATGGCCATTATGATTTTTTGGTCATGCCCTTTGGCCTCACTAATGCTCCTTCCACATTCCAGGCCTTAATGAATAAAATATTTCGACCCTACTTGCGGAAATTCATTCTGGTATTCTTTGATGATATCCTCATCTACAGTAAAACATGGGATGAACATCTCCAGCATCTGGATCTTGTCATGCAACTTTTCTCTGACCATCATCTCCATGCCAAGCAATCTAAATGTGTTTTTGGATAGAAGGAAGTTGAGTATCTTGGGCACATTATCTCAGCACAAGGGGTTCGCGTGGATCCTACCAAAATCGATGCCATGAACAATTGACAGCATCCTCAGACACTCAAGAGCCTTCGTGGTTCTTTGGGGTTGACTGACTACTACCGCAAGTTTGTCAAGGATTATGGGAAGATTGCAGCTCCATTAACTGCTCTATTGAAAAAGGATGCTTTTACATGGACACCCTCAGTGTGCATTTGAAAAACTTAAACAAGCTATGTGTACTACACCTGTGCTAGCCATGCCCGATTTTTCCAAGCCCTTCACTATTGAGAGTGATGCTTGCAACAATGGACTTGGTGTTGTTCTCCTTCAAGATGAACACCCCATTGCGTTCACCAGCAAAGCCCTTTCAGGTAAGAATTTAGTTGCCTCTACCTATGAGAAGGAAATGATGGCTATTTTGCATGTAGTACAGAAGTGGCGCCCATACCTATTAGGGAATCATTTCTGCATCAAGACTGATCACCAGAGTCTAAAATATTTCTTGGACCAGCGTCTCTCCTCCCTGGCACAACAAAAATGGGTTAGAAAACTCATGGGTTATGACTATGAGATCACTTACAAGAAGGGTAAAGACAATATTGTGGCAGATGCTCTTTCTCGCACATTTGATGCCCAAGGTTCTCTTTCATCTATTTCTATGCCTGTTCCAAATTGGTTGCAATCTATTCAACAGGGTTATGTCAATGACTCTTCCTTATCTCAAATCATCCAACGCTTGACCAACAACCCTTCTATTGTACCACATTACTCTTGGGATGGTGCTTCTCTGCGATACAAGGGTCATCTGGTGCTTCCCCAGAGCACAGATCTTCAACAGGCTATCTTCTATGAACTCCATGCTTCTCCATCAGCAGGGCACTTTGGGTTCCTCAAAACATATGAACGAGCACGGTGTAACTTCTTTTGGCAGGGCATGAAAAGGACAATTCAACAGATGGTGGCCGAATGTGATACATGCCAACGCAATAAGGGTGAAACAACACTCCTTCCAGGATTGCTTGAACCCTTGCCCATACCTACACGGATTTGGACATATATTTCTATGGATTTCATTGAAGGGATCCATAAATCTGGTGGAAAGACAGTGAATCTCGTTGTGGTTGATCGCCTCTGCAAATATAGCCATTTTTGTGCTCTCATCCATCCCTATACAGCCTCCTTCGTCGCTCAAATTTTCCTGGACCAGATCTTTCGTCTTCATGGCATCCCTTCTTCCATTGTCTCAAATCGTGATGCAACTTTCACCAGTCATTTTTGGACAGAACTATTTCGCCACACTGGCACCAAACTGAAGATGAGTTCAGGGTATCACCCACAAACAGATGGTCAGACTGAAATTATCAATAAATGCTTGGAAACTTATCTTCGTTGCTTCACCTCGGAACAACAACATCAGCGGGCAAAGTGGCTCCCTCTCGCTGAATGGTGGTATAATACCTCTTACCACACTGCCTCTAAAATGACCCCATATGAAGCAGTCTATGGTCAGGCACCTCCAACTCTTCTTCCATACACCCCCACCAGTTCACCAGTTCAGGAAGTTGACACGGTCCTTCGAAACCGCGATCAGATTCTTCGCATTTTGCGGGACAATCTTTACATGGCAAGAAATCGCATGAAGCAACAAGCTGATCAACACCGTTCTGAGCGCACTTTTCAAGTTGGCAATATGGTTTTTCTTCGTCTCCATCCGTACAAACAATCCTCCTCGAAACTCAAAGGGCGTCATAAGCTCGCTCCAAAGTTCTATGGGCCATATTGGATTCTTCAGAAGATTGGGTCCGTTGCTTATAAATTGGAACTTCCTCCTTCTTCCCACATGCATCCAGTCTTTCATGTCTTTTGTCTGAAGAAAGTTCTTGGCACCAACATCAATGGACAAACGATTTTACCCAAACTGGATAATGAAGGATCCATCCTTTTGGAGCCAGAGGCCATCCTCAATCGGCGCATGCGTCAGCTTCGCTCTCGCTCTATCACAGAGGTCTTAATTCAGTGGCACGGCATGCAACCAGAGGATGCTACATGGGAACCACTCCTTCAAATTCAACAACAATTTACACATCTAAAGCTTTGAGGGAAAATATTTTTTTAAGGGGGAGGGGATGTTAGGAACCCATGTCTTTACTTTGTTAGTATGTTTTTATTGGACGCATATGCTTTGTAAGTCGTCCCGTAGTATTTGTTGATCAATAGTTTGTGTTATTGTTGTTGGCGCATATGCTTTGTAAGTCGCCCGTAGTATTGTTGATCCATAGTTTGTATCGGCCCATGGTTTTGACCCATAGTATTGGCACCTAGACTTAGTATATAAGTGTGTGTTGAGACCTATGAAGGCACGGGGAATTTATTTGTATTAAGCTTGCTCATAGGAGGTTTCCCCCTCAAAGTGGCTTGTGATCAATATAAAAGTGATTATGAGTTCTGTCATTTCTGCTATTTCGCATATTCGTATTAATTAATTGTTGCAGGTGCATCACACAAGATCATCCAAGAAAACCTCCATAATCTTTTTAAGATCATGAAAGGCGTAGGTCATGGCACGTTGAAACCCAACTTCGGCGTTTTTAAGGATGAAGGGCATTTTTCGATATGCAAACATCCCCCAAGGACAAATGAAAGTTGTTTTATGTTGGTCCTCGGGTTTGATTTGAATCTGATTGTAGCCTGAAAAGCCGTCCTTGAATGAAAAAATCTCACTTCCCGCACAAGCATCCAAGATCTGATCGATGAATGGCATGGGGAAGTTGTCTTTCGAACATACATGGTTCAAATCTCTAAAATCAGTGCATACGTGGATCGTTCCCTACTTCTTATCCACAGGAACGGGATTTGACACCCATTCGGTAAGGAGAATGGGGTAGATGAAACCAGCTTTGAGCAGTTTCTCCACCTTTGCCTTGATAGCGGCTGCCTTCCTAGGGTTCACAACACGTAGGCGTTGTTGAACTGGTTTAGCATTGGGATACATTCTAATATCATGTTTAACAATGTGGGGGTCTATTCCTAGCATCTCCTCATACGACCAAGCGAAAGCTTC
The DNA here is from genome assembly GCA_027924585.1 of Larix kaempferi. Lineage (NCBI taxonomy): Eukaryota > Viridiplantae > Streptophyta > Pinopsida > Pinales > Pinaceae > Larix > Larix kaempferi. Next base: position 1,435,532 of record BSBM01001320.1, on the reverse strand, counting down.
CCAAAGTTCTGTAAACAAATCAGTGTAAATAGCAATCTCCTCAGGAGTGCAATCATTACCAATGTAGACATTCTCAACCTTTCCGGGAGTACGAGAGATGTTGATCGACATAATCGGGGAAATATTGGCCATATTCCCCTCCACGAAAATATCATGCGACCCTAAAAGAGTCACAGTGTGACTAACCATCTCTGCTAGAGTCATCCTAAACTCTTCATGTTCGGCGAGCTCGAGGTTGGGAAGGAAATAAGAGCGATGGTTCATATCCTCCGAAGGCCTCTCACTACCACACATGGCCTCCATAATGGCTTCATCAGAAGGCAAAGTATCATCAAGGCAGTTGTGTGAACAAGACGAGTTGGCTGCCCAAACTGGCAGCGTAACAGGATCTTCTTCGACTGTCTGAGAAGAAGAGAGATCCGGTTCTATAGTGGCTTGTTGAATATGCTAGTAAGCAAGCTCAGCTACAGATAGTGTCATAGACATCTCGACATGCGTAATATCTCCAGACGTAGAACTCGTGGATGTAAATTCCATGGATCATTACAATAGGAAGTCCAGAATGGCATACTATGCAAAGGAGAAGACACATCGTCGGAAACGGTTCCGATGAAGTTCACAGGTGCAGGAAAACTAGAAGTTCCCATCAATGAAGGGTACATACCAACACCTATGTTCCCAGTTGCTGGTTGACAATCGGTAACTTGCGGGACTATGGATACCGTGGATGCTGTGAAAGGAGTGTTAATGAAATCCAGCTGATCGATGGTCACAATCTTTCCTTCATGAGGAAAGAAGATAACTCTGAATATAGTAGACGCTACAGCCTTCATAGCGTACATCCAATTCCGACCCAGTAAAAGGTTGTAGTCAACGGGCACATCAACCACCTCGACTTCAATAGGCATAGATTTACCTCCCAGGCAGACAACAAGGGAAGGGATAATTCCATGCGGCTTAAATGACCAATCGTCGAATGCAGTGAGCATGGTTCTAGATGCGAGTAGAGGAGGAGAGCCAAGATATTTCCAACAAGTTAACGACATTACTGAAGCAGAAGCACCTTGATCAACAATAGTACGTTTGACAAAATTTTGAAGGCACGCCACTTGGATTTGAAAAGACACGTGGTAAGGTAAGTGAGGTTGAACATCAGTAGTATCGAACTTGATAACACTGGGACTTCCCCCATCCTGAACTCCTAACGCACTGAAAAGGGCATGCGTTTGAGAAGGACAAGCCTACAAGACTTCAAGAGCCGACATGGCACACGGAGTTTGGCCCAAATCTTCCACAATTGAGTAGTTATGGGTGGCTCGAGCATTAGGATTATGCGTAGAGCGCTTAAGAATACCTTTCGGTATCCGCAACATATTAGAGGGCTTCTCGATATGCAAGGAATTATCAGGAGGAGGGGGGAGGCTCACTCCCCATATTAGGCTGTGTTGCACCATAATCGTGTTGATGAGTGGCAACACTAACCTCCGATTGAACCATATTCACACATCCATAACCACTAGTAATGGAAGAAGACGTTGTCATCTCAGTAGGTCCATAACCAGTGGTGGGAGCATGCGAAGCCATGTTTTGATGATGAGGAAGGGGATCCTTTAAGACAGCTGGGCTCTGTGCCAAATGCTTCGATGCTTCTTCAATTCGAGGACATAAGTGAGTAAGATGGTCTTCCCCACAGAGCTTGCAAGGAAACTTCACCTTATGCCTAGGTTTACAGTCCTCACTAGAATTTTTGCCTTGCCGAGGAGGGTTAGCATTCTCTTTACGAGGAGTATTGCGATTGCTATTATTGTTATTCCCATTGTTTCCACCACTACGGTTGTTTCTCCCCTTTTTCTTACCACCAGGTTGTTGGTTACCTGGCGGTTTCATTGATTGCACATTGTGTACATCAGACGATGGGCTGGAAGTGGACAAGGTGTGAACCTGTCTGGGAGTAGACTAGTTTAGCGACAAATTTTGCATTTGATTGGCCACCAAATCTACAGGGTGAGTGCTTGCGGATCCCATGATGCCATCAGCATGTGGTCCAGGAACTGACTTGGGCTCATGGCGTGTTCTCGGTGCGTCAGGAATAATGTCATATAAAATTCCAGACTGAGAGTATAGAAGGTCTAAGTGCTGTACTTTCAAATGGCTTGTTCCTCAGTCACAATGTCGGACATCAAAACATCCTTGGCAATATATGGGAGTAAGGACTTGAGGAACCATTCCAACAGAAATTCTAGAGGAATGTTGGCTTTCACTAATCTCTTGCACCAATGCCACTCTTGAACGTGGTCAGAAATATGTGTGGCTTTATTCTGACAGAAGGTAGACAAAAGTTCAGTACCAGTATCATAGCGAACCGACAACTGGAAATGGTCCAAGAAAACCAAAGAGATCTCATTTAATCCCCTATAAGTGTTCCCATGAAACTCAACATACCACTTCATAGCTGCCCCTATGAGGGTGCGTTGAAATAGTCATAATCTAATAGAATCGTGATTCAACGAGTTGGAGGAACATCAAAGGTGAAACGTTGTGACATGATCACCCAGATACTCACCACCTTTCCCCTCAAAATTAGGAATGTCTAAAGGGATCTTGGTAGGGACTGGGGGCCAATTGGGGTCATGACACACCGAATCATTCATGAGCTTCAAAAGATCTGGAAGATTCAAGCGTGCAAGGAACGGGAGCTTTGGCTGGAAAGCTTAATTATAAGTTCCCATAAAAGGTTGGTTGAACGGAACCGAATTATAAGGTGGACCAAAAGCTTGACCATGAGTATTAAACTGCTGATAATGGGGACCTAGTGGACCATAAGCTTGACCATGGCCATAAGGTTTATAACCTCCCCCGACCTGACCCATATGATATTAAGCAGGTATATAAGTATTTTGGGCACTATATTAAGGTGGGTAGAACTGGTGCCCAGCATCGACTGTGTTGTAGTAAGGGTTGCCACTATAAGTATGGGGCATATACATACTATTCGTAGAGGGAACCGAGTTGTAATGACCATAATGGTGAGGTATGTTCCCACCCCCAGTATTAGGATTAGCATAAGCAGTCATGTGGTGACCCAAAGTATGAGAAGTATTCCCAACCCCAATGTTGGTGTTACTAGTAGCAGGAATGGTGGCATTATGACTATGAAGATAAGATATATTCCCACCTCCTACATTAGTATTACTAGTAGTGGTGGTGGAAGCAAAAGTGTGCAGTATATTTCCACCCCCGTGGTTAGGAGAAGCATTAACATTCGCGAAAGTGGTCCTGGGTTGACAAGTAGCAATATGTGTGTTAGGTGGTGGATGGCGAATTGTGTTTCGAATAGTGTTCCTATTAGGTTGGGCAGTCCCAGGAGGAGGTCTTCTTCCAACATTAGCATTGTTAGGAGGATTATGACCGGTCCCCATATTATGTGTGTGAGTGGACAACGTGGTACCCCCAGCGAGGGTATTGCCCCCAATGGGTGCAGTGTTGCTAATACCATGACTAGTGCCAACATGACTACCAAAAGCAGTGGGAGGATCAACTGTGTTGAAACCAGGCATAATATATGAGAAGGGATTAATGTTGGTCACAGGATCTTCGTCGTCAGGTAAGGTTTGCATCCCATAAAGATAATTATCCAAATTCAAAGGATTGAATGGATAGTTCTCGAGTGGATTCATCCAAATTGAACCAGGTTGAGTCTCAGGTGGATCACCCACCCATGCCTCATGAGGAGTAGGGGTGTCAGAAGTGGGGTCAACTCTACCCAATGGACTAGTAGGGATTTCTCCCGTGTCGAAGTGTGCAGCCATCATAAAGTCGATGATGTATGTCTCGTAAGAATCCGAAGACTCAGAGGGAGCCCGCCGGCATCCCCGAGCAACACGGCGTGAAAGTTCGGCTGGTTCTAAACCAGCTAACTGACGGGATCGGTGGAGAGTAGGACTCTATGCCATGATATCTCCAGAGAGAATATAAAGTCACAACATCTCCTAACAACCAAATATCGATCAAAAACAGTAAATCAAAAGCACACACCTAAAGAAACTACAGCTAAGAGCAGACAAACAGAGTGGCTAAATGAGCTCCCGACACCAAAGCCGGTATGTCTCACCTAGGAGAGACTTGAGACTCCCAAACTATAGCCAGAGGTAACAAAATCAGTTATAACGGCCCCCAGACTTCACTGCGTGCACAGGGTCAAGTCCACTGCACAAGCACAACTATGTTGTCCGACCACTATCTGATTCAGGACACAAGCAGCATAACCACTGCAAGTACCTTATGCGATACCTAGGTAAGGAAACTATGGTCACTGCAATATAACCAATGCTCAGGGGGACAGTCGTAGGTGGGATCCGTTGTATGGGCAGGGTAGCTGAGCTTGAAACTCAATGAGGGTCAAATCCCCCAAGAGTCCCCAGATACGAACAAATCCTGGAAATATCTCCCACGTTCAGCCGGTATCAAAGGGATATCTCTTCAACAAACCTCACGTGACCTCGTTCTTAAATCTGGTTTGAGTAGAGCTTCCTGAGAACACCGATATATATTATGGATTCCTCCACTCCCTGGTTAGACACCTAATGTTTCATCTAGTAGTCTTGGATTGTTAACTCACAATGATCTATTCCAAGACTCTAAACCTATGCTAGTTGGTGTACCCTATAAATAAAATCGGGCTAATTACTTTTAAGATTAAGCGTTAATTTTAGTGGTTGTGGTTACTCAAGGGATATGGTCATGAAACTTGTGATGTGTATGACTCAATAGTATGCAAAATCATCAAATCCTAGACTCATCTATCGAATAAAACAATGTCACTAGCATGCAAAATCAACCCAATGGTTTCAAAATAAAAATGCAATCCTTTTATATTTTCTATGCACAAGCAGAACCTAAATGAAGGCAGCAAACACTCAATGCAAGATGCAGTACATGAAAGTAATGAAAATTTTTTATTTTCTCTTATCAGCAAAAGGAAAATGCAAAACTATATGTATTTTTTTTTGTATTTTTCAATATAAAGAAATGAAAAATGTAAACAAAATCCTACTATCTAGTCACTGATATGCCAAGGAGATCACTAAGCAACCCAGCAGATACCAAACAGTAAGACTCAACCAAAGGAATGAGCTCAAAAGGAAAAAACCAACAAGGCTAAATCCAAATATGGGTAAAAAACCAACAAGGCTCAACCAAGAGAAAAGAAGAGTTCTGGTCACAACCAAGGCATGGAACAGTCAAGAAACAGGCCAACAAAGACTCAGGATCATCCAAATCCAACCCAACAACAACCAAAAGTCATAAATCAACCAAAGTCGGAGTTGTACGCTACTATCGAAGGAAAACCTACAGGTACCCACGAGTAGTAGAGTAAACAGAGGCGGGTGTACGCGGGCAGAGCAAAGCTAGCCCACAGGTAAGGAAAGGAAAATGGGAAAATAAAGAGTCCAATGGCTCAGAAAAAGCAAGTTTTCTATAGTGTATCTCAATGGAAAATAAGTGACATAGAGCTTCGACAAACAACAACTCTAATTAAGTACTAATGCTCAAAAAATCCCCAAACATGGATGTTTCCCCAGTGGAGTCGCCATTTTTGTATTGGAGAAAACTCACTATGGCTTGGGGTAGACCACAACAGATAGCTAACTACTAGAAATTAACTCAATTCTCAGTACTATGTTATATAAATGACAATGCTAAGATAATGAAGAGTATAACCAACCTCGATCCAAACATTTGATGTAGATCCCTATTGGAGATTTCAATCCGTGCACTTGAATCCGCAAATTAGTCTTAACATCCAATATACAACAAGTACATATAATATATAAACGACATTAACATCATCAATAGCAATGGCCCATGATTTTATAAGTAAATGAAACCCAATGTAGAATAAACAACATTCACAACATTAATGGACGGGAATATGAGTATTTCTATTAATAAACAAGAAGAAGTACAATGTGATACGATCTCTTTCTGGCAACCAATCTAGATCAATCCACTTGTGCCTCCACCACTTCAATCCTCCATTAATGGAAAACTCAAACTATGGTAGGAGTATGGAAGGTGAACATAAGGGGTTCACAACTACAAGGATCAATGAGTGTAGACTCAAGATAGGGAAAAAATCCACTAGAGTTCTCTTGCTCTTCTTTCTCCTCCCATCCCTAAGCCATATGTGCTCAATATATAGTCCTCTCAAAGGTAAGTGAAAGGACACATCGAGGCATTTCTTGGGCAGATGGAGGGTCAAAGGTCACTCAATAACCACTTTTTGGGAGTAAAAAGTAATAAACTAGTGATTTTTACCATTTTACATGCTACCCACGGGCTATAGTGATGCAACTCGTGGGTATGCCCACTGTAATGATGTAGCTAGCATACAGGGGAAACAATAGTGAAAAATAGTGTCTAAAGGATATAAAGTGGATCTAAGTCAGTGAAATGGATCCTGCAGGCCAAAGAATGCTGATACTCACAAGGTGGAAAATAACGTTGTAACATTAATTCAATATGATCTAGGATCTTAACTGAGAGAACAACATGTATAGCATATCAAACACAAGAGACAAGAGACACAAAGCATTTCATCGTGGAAAACCAAGAAGATGAAAAACCCCGCAACTTCCTCAAAGATAGAATGAGTACCAATACAAAGATCACAAACATCAAACCCCAAAACAAGAGATAGTCTCCTAGCAGCTTCTCCTACTCCACTTGTGCACACTCCTCCTCTCTCTCACTAATGTGAAGTGAGTGAGTGTATGAATGAATAGAATGAGAGAGACACACTCTCTATTTATACAATGACTTCACTTTCCTTCTACTCTAATTGGGCCGACTTGCTATGGAAGCCTAATAACCCATCCACATTTCACTGGACCGGCCCCACTAGGGTGGTCTAATAACCCTTTGACCCAGACTGGGCCGGACCCTCTAAGGTGGTCTAATAACCCATCAAATATAATTTACGACAGTTACAATATAACTTGCGACACTTGCAAATACAAATGACGACACTTCCAACTGGAGGAATAATACATCTTCGTTGGGGATACAATAAAGTACAAATGTAATACATACAATATACAAGTGAATATCTTCCGAAGTTACAAATACATCAACACTCCCTATTAACTAGGAAGTTATTCTCTTGACACAAGTCATCAATGCATATAGGCACAGGTCTTCAATTCTGGAGCTCGATCATCATCACTAGCTCACGGAGCATCATCGTCACTGCTGTTGTACTCTTCATCTCGATCACTGGTGCTATCTCTCAATTTTTCTCGTCATAGGAAGTTCTACAGAGCCAACTCTTTTTCATGTTGGTTGTAGGCCTAGCCTCATGTAGGTCTTCATCATATCTGGCCATCCTGTGGAATCCTCAAGGATGATTACGTGCGTCAACAAAAACTCGAAAGAGCATCACATGAATTTTATGAGCTTACTTCTCAACCTATCGGATCTCCCAGGATATTTTACATGTGACCTTCACAAAACCTTAAAAGAGTGTCTTGCGACCTGCAATATCTCTAAAGAGCATCCCAGGATCTTTTACGTGCCTAGCACAACCTGTCCGGATCTCCAGGACTAGTTACATGTGAACTCGCAAAACCTTAAAAGAGTTTCTTGCAACCTGCAAGATCTCTAAAGAGCATCCTAGGATATTTTATGTTCCTAGCACAACCTGTCTGGATCTCCAGGACTGATTACATGCGATTATTTCAAAACCTTAAAAGAGTGTCTTGCAACCTGCAAGATCTCTAAAGAGCATCCCAGGATCTTTTACGTGCCTAGCACAACCTATCTGGATCTCTAGGACTGATTACATGCACCTGCACAACCTATCCATGGCCACGGAGTATCATCCTGATACTTGTGATCATACTGATCATCATCATACAGTACATCATCCTAATTCACCTCATCATCATAGCATCGTCCCGATGCATATCATCTAGAGTATCGTCTTGATGCTCATTACACAGCACTTATATCTACAGCCATGGGAAGGATCCTCTTACCACCATGCTTGGAATGGCTCCTGCAGATGTGTCCCATCACTTCCTCCTCGAAGTATCTTTTATCTGAAGAACACCAAGCCTCTCTCTGAAATACTCGAACTTCACTATGGCTAGTGGTTTGGTCAACACATCTGCAATCTGCTCATCTGTCGCAACATACTAGAGCTTCACTGCTCCTCTTTGCACCATATCCCTGATATAGTGATATTTGATCTCAATATGCTTCGACTTGTCATGGAACACCGGGTTCTCTGACAACTTCACACAACTCTGGTTTTCAAAATAGATACAAGTAGCATCCAACTGGAGATCAAATAAATCAGAGAGTAGCTTCCTTAGCCATACTTCCTCACAACTAGTCGAACAAGCTACGACATACTCTACTTCGGCTATACTCAGTGCTATGTAGGATTGCTTCCTACTAAACCAAGAGATCACACCTGATCCCATACTGAAGCAGCACCCAGAAGTGCTCTTCCTATCTGCAGCACTGCCTGCCCAATCGCAATCAGGTGAACATGTCTAGGATCCGTCAGGAACTGGCTCAAGGTGTTCACAGCAAAGAAAATATTTAGTCTCGTGTTTTTAAGGTACATCAAGGACCCAATCATCTGATGATACATCATGGCATCAACCGACACTGATGAAGCATCACTCAATAGCTTCATTCTAGATAAGTAGCAATGGAATGTTGTACAGTACCATAGACCACTTACCCATTACTTGTATATTAGTAGTATCTTGTTCATTAATGCAACTTTTCTAATATGCACATCCTAAATCTAGGAACATAAGTATGTACATGACTGAAGAGCACCATTTAAGTAACAAGAAATGACAATTCAAATACTTATCTTTATTTGGTTGTTGGGTGGACTCCCTCTCAATCTTTGCTTCCTTACAAGAATTATTGGAGTGTGCTCCCTCTTGATCTTTTCTTCCTTGCAGGAACTACTGGAGTGTGCTCCCTCTTGATATTTGCTTCCTGTATTATCTGTCTTTGAACTTATATTCATCATGGACCACTATGCATGCTTAAGTGTGCACTAGAGTCATCATTGTGTCATCCTCAAGATCTCATACATAATCATACATGTATTAGTATAATCTCAATACTATCAAAACATTATGATTATAAATAATCTTAAACATGTATGGTCATGATTATTTCATATACAGGTAATTTATAACAAGCGTTAGTATTCAAGGTTTCAGGGAGTACTTCTTTTACTCATGCATATTCTTATTTGACCATAGGACTCTTCTAGTTTGTCATATCATTAATTGAACTAAGAAGCATAATATGCATAAACCCATGATTACTCAAACTTATAAATTCATGAATAATCAATGTCAATCATACAAAACATATACTTATATAAGATCCTAACACAATGTAGGATTCTAACTTGATACAAGAAAAACATACCTGGATTATCATGTTTGTGAGTTATGTCTAACATACTCAAACAATGTATTCTTTGTTCTCTTCAATGCTTTAGAGACCTTGTGCTAGTAACCTGCATATCTCATAAGTTAAGCATTGTCGAACCAAATTATACATACCTCATAAGTAGAGCTTCTATGTGATCAATGGCTATGGATGAGCCTTTTTCTTCATGTCACCATGGTCATATGTTCTCGATCTAGAACTTGATTTTTCTTTCTTGATGTACCTTTCGTGTTAGCGGACAAAATCATCCTCATACAACACCATAGTGAATTAGTACAATCATAAGTGTCATAACCCTAATCAATGAATGTCTTCTATCATTCACATGCATTCATACTTTTACTAAGGTGATAGACAAGTCTAAAATTAATCAAGATTGTACTAACTTCAATAATATGAAGACAAACTTAATCATGAACAGATTTCAAAACATACATGTATCTCCTCAAGTCATACCTATTGGGATTGCTTGTAGTCTTCTTTTGTAAGGACTTAACCTCATCTCCCTCTGGAACTAAAAATTCTTCACTTATGTAGGTTTCCAAATCATTCTCTTCTAGGATTAACCCAATCACTTTGATTTACTGAAACTAGATCTGGAGTTGGCTATGGTTTGACAGAGAAGCCCTAAAAATCCAAACTTGGAATTTCAAACTTCTGTCTGGACAGGGAGATGCAGATGACTGAGGCGAGCAAGCTGGTGTGCCCATATTTTGAAAACTCCAAAAATTGACTCCTCAAAATTGACCTGCGAGTTTTGGATCTGCAGCTTCTATCAAATTCTGGTTTTCTGGTCAAAATCCCAAACTAGGGTTTGATAGAGCCCGGGGTTATACCCAACCAAAAACTTTGATCTTGGTCTCTAAATTTCAATTTTGATGAGGAGAATCCATCCATGGTCTCAGATTCCAAAAATTCCAACTTTTGCAGAAACTCTATTTTCCCGCAGCAATTACAAACCAAAAATGAAAGTGCTCAGAATCCAATTATGTTTGGACAGAAATATATGCCATATTGTTTTTGATGTATCTCTAAAATTTAGGATCCTCAGGATTTAAAAATTCAGCCTATGGTAGACTGACCTGTCATCTTTCCAACCACACAAATCTGAGCTTTAATGGATTATGAGAGAGAGAGAGAGATGCCAAGTGTCGCAACGTGACCTGTTTATGGCATGAAACAGTATAGCGAACTTGTACAGCGTTCCACGTGTCACTGTTTCAACTTTGACCTCTGAAACCTAGACCTATGAAACTAAAGTTTGTTCCCTAACTGTCACTTTTTAAAGAATTCCATTTGGATCTTCCTAGCCCTAGATATGACCTTTGTTCCTAGATCACATGTTTAGGGCTTCATTCTGGAAGAGGCAGAAACCCTAACTTGTACGGATCATATCTCACAAAGTACAACGAATCTGAGGCTGATCTTTGGACACAAGGTACATGAACATTTCATATTTGGGTTGTAAAATTTTCATATCCTAAACCTTCTCCAAAATGTATTTATAGTGAAAGTGCCACGATGACTAGTTTTTACTATACCAAGCCCTAGCTTCCAATTTGTCACAAGTGCAATAAGTGTCATAAATTCCATACAATTCCTTCCTTCAAGCTAGCTCTGATACCATGTTAGTTTTTCATCATTTAATTCAATATGATCTAGGATCTTAACTAAGAGAACAACATGTACATCATATCAAACACAAGAGACAAGAGACACAAAGCATTTCACCGGGGAAAACCAAGAAGGTGAAAAACCCCACAACTTCCTTAGAGATAGGATGAGCACCAATACAAAGATCACAAATATCAAACCCCAAAAAAAGAGATAGTCTCCTAGAAGCTTCTCCTCCTCCACTTGTGCGCACTCCTCCTCTCTCTCACTAATGCGAAGTGAGTGAGTGTATGAATGATTAGAATGAGAGAGACACACTCTCTATTTATACAATGACTTGACTTGCCTTTTACTCTAACTGGGCCGACTTCCTAAGGAATCCTAATAACCCGCCCACATGTCACTGGGCCAACTCCACTAGGGTGGTCTAATAACCCTTTGACCCACACTGGGCCGACCCCCCTAAGGTGGTCTAATAAACCATCAAATATAAGTTACAACACTTACAATATAACTTGTGACACTTGCAAATACAAATGACGACACTTCCAACCGGAGGAATAATACATCTTCATTGGGGATACAATAAAGTACAAATGTAATACATACAATATACAATTGAATATCTTCTGAAGTTAAAAATACATCAACACCCCCTTGGGAGGGGTTTTATGAGCACCAACAATCATCTATTGTTGATGTTGATGAAATGGATTAGTTAACACAATAAGTTGAGAGGACCCTTCCTGCTGAGCCAAAAACTTTTGAGCAATTTCCATCTTAGGGAATTTATAATTTAGATGATTTTCCTTGCATAACAAACAAGGGAATTTCATATTACCTTTTTCATTAATTTCCCCACCAGAATTAGTGTTTTTTTTATTGTTGTTTGCATTTTTATTCCCCTTATTCCCATTTTTCTTCTTTTTATTTTTATTCCCTCTAGGCTGCTAGTTGATCTGAGAGTTATGTACTAAGAGAACATCAAAAGGAGGGTTGGTTTTAAGGTTTTGCGTGTTATTTTGACTAGTTGTCGATGAATTTTGAATTGAAAAGTTATTACCTGGGAAAACTAGATTGTTATCAACTATACCAATCACACCATCAGCATGAGGTGTAGGGATGGGTTTTTTGGGGTTAGATTCTTCTCTAGGATAAGTAGGCAGAATTTCATACAACATCCTAGGTTGGGAATAAACAAAATGCAATTGATGGGATTTAATAATAACCTACTCTTCGGTATGAACCCCAGAAAGAGCCACATATTTCGCAATAAAGGGTTGCATTAATAAACCAATCAGTAAGGAACTCATCAGGGATATAAGCCTTGATCAAGTTATGACTCCTCCACCACTCATGGATGTGGTCAGATATATGAGTATATTTATCCTGACGAAAGGATGTTAACGACCATGTTCCAATTTCATAACGAACTGGTAGCTATAAGTGGTTTAGAAATACCATTGTGATTGCATTAAAAGTTTGAAAAGATGCTCATAGTAACTCAATGTACCATTTTTTCCGCTACCCCAGTTAATGTCCCTTGGAAGAGATGCAATCTAATAGAATCGTATAAAAGAGTTGGATGAAAACCATAGATTAAAATTCATCACATCGTTAGCTGGGTCTTCCTTAGGTTTACCTTCAAACTTAGGAATCTCTGAAGGAAGCTTTGTGGGTAGGAGTTTCCATCTCAGGTCATGTAACACTGGATCATTAGTCAACTTTAAAAGATTAGGCAAATTTAAACTAGCCAAACATGGCGACTTTGTCTGAGCCATTGTGTTCCAGATTCTAAGATCATTAGATTCCCATTGGTTGGTGTTGGCATATGGTTGTCCCAAAATATATGGATTTCTAGGATTATTGAAAAGTAGATTGGATTGTCCAAATTTATAACCATAGTGGTTTTAAAAAGAAGGAAAAATTGTTCCAAAAGTCCCTCCCATCCCTCACAATGGTTGGTTTCCTTGTAAGAAACTTATCATAATAGGGTTAACCATATTGGAACCTCCCATCCCATAAAAGGGGATTTTTACTTGAGTGGAATTTTTCCCCCATGGAAATCCCGTGCTAGTGCTCCCTAGTGCAAATGAAGTACCTTGTGTTAGATTTAGTCCCAATGGGTTGTCGAAACTCATATCTCCAAAATTTTGGAAAGGTAAGCTTAACTGGGGTAGGGTGGAGTTAGAAACAACTCCAGTGAAGGGTGGGAAAGGTATGGACATTTTTCCACTAAAGGGCGGGAAATTATGTAAAGGGATAGATGGGCCACTACCTAAAGTAGTGGTCAAAGTTGAACTAGGAGGAATAGTAACAAGTATAGGTTGAAACCCTAAAAAAAGAAATCCGAAAGAGAAAGGGTTTGAACTCAGTTGATTTGATGAATTAGTACTAGTAAGTATCATCGAGGATGGCGGTGACTTTCATGTCCCAAATTTGGCATTGGGTCACAATGGCCTAAGAAAATTGGCCATATTCATTATAGTTTTTCAAATTGATGCTAAAGGTCAAATAATTGCCAAGGAGGAAAATTACTAGTTTCCTAGGTTTGGGGTGGAAGCTTTGGGATTTGGAATAATGGGGCTAATAAATGATGTTGGAACATTAGGATGGAATAAATATTTAATAAAGGAGATAAATAAATATATACAAGTTAAAATCAAAGTGTAATTTGATCATGAAGACACGTGAGGGAAGTGGGACCCACACAAGCTAGAATTTATGTGCCACGTGGCATCCTCTTCTTGCAATTTCGAATCCATGGGAAGCCTAATGTTCTTGGGATGAGTTATAAGGTCAATAATACTTGGAATGAGTCAATGAGGTCTAAATATAGAGGAAGATTAACTCCCATGGAAGAGGAAGAGGCAATTTGGAGCTAGTGAGACACTTGGGCTAGATTCCCTAGCTCTATGACAACAATGATGAAGATGCTATGACACCTATGACAGAAATCAGACATGAAGGCTGAAATATGACATATATGACATGCCAGGGATAAAAATAGACTCCAAGAGGGCGCTCAAGGGTTTTAGGGCAGCTAATATGCTTCCACATGTGATTTGGTGAAAGTGGGAGACTAGGAATTGTTGTACAAGTGGCGTTCTTTGGAATCTCTTCCCAACTTGAGTTGTCATGAGCCTCTTGAAAGGAATTCGACCCATGGAGGACATTAGAAATTTATAAATGTCAATAAAAAATAATGAAACCATATTTTGATCATTTGTATAATTTACAATTGCATTTGTGTAGAGGGAGAGCCAATGGATGACTAGTTTCTTGCCTTAGCCAATTTCGAGGGTGAAAGATTCCCATCCAAGTTGGTAATTGGAAAGGCCATTCAGACCTTTAATTTGGAGATTTAATGGAGTCTTTATTTGAAGGTGTAAGCTACAGGGCAGCTCATGGTTTATTCTATTGCATCACATTCTCTCAACCATTTCCAGTTTTGATGGCATATTCTTGATCCTTGAGGGAGGGCATTTTTGGTGAGCTATTGTACTCTTTGGGGGAGATTATCATACCCCATTTATTTTTTAATATGAATTAAATACTATTTTCTTCATCTCTAGAAATTTTCAGGTCGAAATTCCAAGTAGAAATGTATAAATCTCATTTTTAATGAAAGAACAGTGCCATTTCCCCACTACCTTTATGTATGCCAATGTATTGATGATGATTTAGAATGGAAGAATGTTTCTCTGATATATTTATGATGTATGTACTTAAATTTATTATTTTTACAAGTTTCATGTTCAGAACATAAGCATTTGAAGCCACCTTGCTTAGTTTATTTTCATTTGGAAGAGATTTGGTGTCATTTCCCCAAGGGTCAAACTAGTGATTTTTGTTGTTGTTTGGGATAGGTTTGGAACAAACTTAATAACTAATTAATGGTGCATTTGGGACCATAATAACATACTTGAGACATCCCCTACATCTTTTCATAAATTTGAGTGGGTTTGGAGGCATTTGGAAAGCCATTTCAGCACTTATCCCAGGGGGATTTGAACCCCAAATTACTAGTAAAATTGCATGCTTGGTCCAGAATCTTAAGAGAGTTTGAAAAGGTATTTTGGTGTCCATATCTCATCCCTGAACATAATATTCAAGTCCTAATATTATTCATACACCTTCCTTGAATATTTGAAGGCATTTGGAGTCAATTTGAGACCTAGAGACCAATACTAGTCAAAGGGAAATTACTAGTAAAGTTCCCTACATTGGCCAGAATTGAAAGAGGATTTGTATAAGTATTTTAAAGGTACAAAAGAATCCCTGAAACACATATTTATGTTCTAACATCATCCATATACCTTCTCAGAATATTTGGGATCAATTGGAGCAATCTGGGGACCTAGAGCTCAAAACTAGTCAAAGGTCTAACTAGGGAAAAAAGTGAAAAATGGTCACTGTAATAAAATTCCTAACAAGGGAAATTACAGTGGTATCAGAGCATGATCTTAGCACCTGATATGGTCTGATATTCATGAGGACAAGAATTCAGGTACCACCATTATATATTGAAACCAAAAGTGCTTTTGTTGAAGAGGGAAAAAAAAGTAAGAGAAGAAGAGCAAATTTTTTTAGGAAACTACGACTAGGGATGAAAAGGGAACCTCATATGATGGTGAGGAGCATATAAAAATTATGAAAACAATCGTTGAAGATATGACCAAGAAACTTAAGGAAGGATTCGAATTGTTGGCTATCGAACTTGCAAGAAAAATGATTGATTTTAAGAAAACCAAGGGGAAAAATACATCAGTTTCCTTGAAGGAGAAAAAGGAAGAGACCCATGAACCACCTAGTTCTGAAATAGGTGAAATAGAAGAAGCAGTACATGAAGAGGATCGCAAGTCACTCCCAAGTGACTCTGAAAAATATGAAGATACATCACATGATCCTAAATAATATTCTATTGAAAATATTGAAGATAATTTAGAGATGTAAACACTTGATGTGGTGGAAGAGGAACTTGAATTGTCTCTTGATGAAGGTTATGCAATTTTTAAAGAAGAGAAAGATTCATCTACATTGGAACCAATATATGACAAAGGTTTCACACCTTTGAAGGAGATGCATGATACTACCCATATGGATCCTTCCCATGATGAAACTTCTGCACTTTTTGATCATTTGGGTGAGTTAGTTCATTCTCCTACATCCTATAATTCCATGTTTTGCAGCATTAGTCTCAATGAAGTATGGGTGAAAGGGTTTTTTTTTATGATGCCACATGAGGAGTATGGAACTCCTAGATTTAATTTTTATTATGACATGGTTGTAGCACATTCTTATTCACATTTACAGCAGCATCCTTTGTTACTTTATGATGATGCACATCTACATGGATGCACCTATGATATGCATTCGAGTCACTTGAAGACTCATGGTTTTTCTCGCTCAACACTTGGTTCATTTGATGTTGGAGGAACTTCATCCAAAACCAGGGTGAATAGATTTATGCTTGAAGAATATTTGTGTTGGCAGCCACATACTTTGTTATATATTTATGATTCTCAAATTAATGGATGTATGGGTGAGACTTCTTTGAGTCCTTTGAAGTCTCCTTGTTTTTTCTGTTCATTATTCGGTTCAGATTTTAGTGGAGATTCTTCATTCACTTCTTGGATGAAAGAATACATGGCTGGCTATTTTGATGCATATCACATCCTTTTGGAGCAGCATTATTGGACAGGGGATCCTCACCTATGTCATTGGAGCAAATTTGACTGGACACTTGAATATTGTATGCACCTGGAAAATGGTGGTCTACTTGGTTGGAGGTATAAGCACTTTCATTACTCTTTGATGAAACATCTCCTTGATGTACATTTTCATTATGTTGTTATGTACTTTGATGATATATATTTTTTACTCATGTTGTTTGGAAGAATGCATACAAGAAAATGGGATCCATGAATCCTCTTATCTGATGGTATGGATTGGAGAGCACTCTTTATTTTTGGGGTGCAATACAAGCAATGGGACCCTTGAATAATTTTTGTCTCATTGGTTTCAATTTTGGGGGGGAAACAAGCAGTATGGGAGATGTATTTCCCACTTAATAAAGTAATTTTTAACAGAGTAGTGCAGCAGCAAGCAAGGTGGTTCCTCTCTAAAATCTTCATGGAAACTCAAAGACTCAATGTTGGGCAATTCAATGACAACTTCAAAGAATTATACAGAAAGCAAGTTCTTCAACACCCATGTTTGAAATTGCTTGAGGACAAGCAATATTGGGAAGGGAGGATTTTTCATCTCCCAAATTTGGCCTTGCGTCACAATGGCCTAAGAAAATTGGCCATATTCATTGGAGTTTGTCAAATTGATGCTAAAGGTCAAATAATTGCCAAGGAGGAAAATTACTAGTTTCCTAGGTTTGGGGTGGAAGCTTTGGGATTTGGAATAATGGGGATAATAAATGATGTTGTAACATTAGGATGGAATAAATATTTAATAAAGGATATAAATAAATATATACAAGTGAAAATCAAAGTGGCATTTGATCATGAAGACACATGGAGGAAGTGGGACCCACACAAGCTAGAATTTATGTGCCATGTGGCATCCTCTTCTTGCAATTTCGAATCCATGGGAAGCCTAATAATCTTGGGATGAGTTATAAGGTCAATAATACTTGTCATGAGTCAATGAGGTCGAAATATAGGTGAAGATTAACTCCCATGGAAGAGGAAGAGGCAATTTGGAGCTAGTGAGACACTTGGGCTAGATTCCCTAGCTCTATGACAACAATGATGAAGATGCTATGACACCTATGAAACAAATCAGACATGAAGGATGACATATGACATATATGACATGTCAGGGCTAAAAATAGACTCCAAGAGGGTGCTCAAGGGTGTTAGGGAAGCTAATATGCTTCCACATGTGATTTGGTGGAAGTGGGAGACTAGGAATTGTTGTACAAGTGGCGTTCTTTGGAATCTCTTCCCAACTTGAGTTGGCATGATTCTCTTGGGAGTAATTCGACCCATGGAGGACATTATAACTTTATAAATTTCAAGAAAAAATAATTAAACCATCTTTTGATCATTTGTAGAATTTGCAATTGCATTTGTTTAGAGGGAGAGCTAGTGGATCCAATTTCGAGGGTGAAAAATTCCCATCCAAGTTGGTAATTGGAAAGGCCATTCAGACCTTTGATTTGGATATTTAATGGAGTCTTTATTTTCATGTGTAAGCTACAGGGCATCTCATGGTTTCTTCTATTGCAGCACATTCTCTCAACCATTTCCAGTTTTGATGGCATATTCTTGATCTTTGAGGGAGGGAATTTTTGGTGAGCTATTGTACTCTTTGGGGGAGCTTCTAATGCCCCATGTATTTTGTAATATGAAATAAATACTCTGTTCTTCATATCCAGATATTTTCAGGTCGAAATTCCAAGTAGAAATGTATAAATCGCATTTTTAATGAAAGAACAGTGCCATTTCCCCACTACCTTGATGTATGGCAATGTAGTGATGATGATTTCAAATGGAAGAATGTTTCTCTGATATATTTATGATGTATGGACTTCCATTTATTGTTTTTACAAGTTTCATGTTTAGAACTTAAGCATTTGAAGCCACCTTGCTCAGTTTATTTGCATTTGGAAGAGATTTGGTGCCATTTCCCCAAGGGTCGAACTAGTGATTTTTGTTGTTGTTTGGGAGAGGTTTGGAACATAATTAATAACTAATGAATGGTTCATTTGGGACCTTAATAACATCCTTGATACATCTCCTACATATGTTCATAAATTTGAGTGGTTTTGGAGGCATTTGGGAAGCCATGTTTAGCACTTACCCCAGCGGATTTGAACCCGAAATTACTAGTAAAATTGCATACTTGGTACAGAATATTAAGAGAGTTTGTAGAGGTATTTTCATGGACATCTCTCATCCCTGAACATCATATTCAAGTTCTTATATCATTCATACACCTTTCTTGAATATTTGAATGCATTTGGAGTCAATTTGAGACCTATAGACCAATACTAGTCAAAGGGAAACTACTAGTAAAGTTCCTTACATTGGCCAGAATTGAAAGAGGATTTGCATAAGTATTTTAAAGGTACAAAATCATCCCTGAAAGACATATTTATTTTCTAACATCATCCATATACCTTCTCAGAATATTTGTGAGCAATTGGAGCAATTTGGGGACCTAGAGCTCAAAACTAGTCAAAGGTCTAACTAGGGAAAAAAGTGAAAA
This sequence comes from Larix kaempferi, assembly GCA_027924585.1. Lineage (NCBI taxonomy): Eukaryota > Viridiplantae > Streptophyta > Pinopsida > Pinales > Pinaceae > Larix > Larix kaempferi. The sequence goes on along the minus strand of BSBM01001320.1, from coordinate 1,416,203 downwards.
ATGGTCACTTTAATAAAATTCCTAACAAGGGACATTACAGTGACCATCCTTATCCTATTGTGGATGAAATATTAAAAGTAATTCCTCCTACAGGTGTAGCACTAACTGGAGTAGTTACCTCCCCTGAAGTAAACATGTGTTCTATGTTTTCCATGTTAAACCACCTAGACAATGGATTAGGAACGTTGATACCATCTATTTGGGAAAAACTAGGACTTTATGGAGGGTTCAAAAGTCCAGACGGGTCTGAGATATACTCAATTGCAATGGGACCTAAATTCTCTTCAGGATGAGGAGAATGGACTTTAGGAGAGTTATCCAACTGTTCCTAAGTATCTCTAAAATTCCCTTCATCAAAGTAACTCTCAAACTCACTTGACCTAGAACTGTTTTCTTCTATTGGATGCTATGTTTGATGTTCTTGGTTTTCCTCTTCTGCCCCTTAAGGGGGTGGATTAGTATAATCCAGTATTCGCCTTGACATAGAGACTTATCTCTATTTAGGAGAGTGTCCTTGAATTCTTCAGGACCTGTGTAGAGGTTGATTGGCCACGATGGCTCATAGAATTCACTAAGAATAAAATATTCAAAAAAATAAAATTCAAACAACACGCCCTAAAAAGTCCCTAAAATATCTCAAACAAGCAAACAACTCTCATACTGAAAGAGTACTTGGCTACAAGAACAAACCAATGAAGATCCAAATATGGTCTCCCAAAGGTCATCCTTGGATGATTAGGGCCCAAGTGTAATGAGTGAAGATCAGAGAGAAGTTACCAAGGTCGGGCGTGTTTCCCTTCTTGGTGCCAGTGTTTTATCAGATGGATCTGGAAAACACCCTCCAAGGGCACTAATGATCCATTCACTAGATCCACCCAATGTGGTCATAGAAAATCCTCTACTAGCACTTGTGTATGACCCTAAATACAAGATTCTAAATGCTACCAATCCGTGGATGACGTCTTAGGAAATAATAGGTCAAGATCATATGTATGGACAGGGTAGCTAAGCCCGAAACTCTACAACAACACTTTGTGCTAATGAAAGTCCCCGTACATGTAAAATCCCTATTTGGTGCTCGATTAAGTATTGGAGGGATCTCTCTGCAACTTAACCTCACATGAACTCATGCTTAACTCCTATGTTATAGGAGCTTCCCTACCACACCCTTATGGTGTTGGATTTCCTCCCTTATGAAAGACACCTATGTTTGACAAGTTTATGTGATCTTGGAGGAGTTAAATCTCAACTCCCTACCTCCAAAATCCTATCTTAACTATTAGGTGAGTTTCTTTCTAGAAGAAAACCTAGTATCCTATCTCAATTACTGATTGCTTGCTTAAATTGCAATTTCAAAAACTTTTCAAAAGAAGAAAAATGAGTCCAACTAAAGATACAATGTTTTTTAACTAAAATATGAAGCAACCTACTGCCACAATCATGCACTTTTCATTTTCAATTTCTTTTCAATGGACATGTAAGTTCTAAAGATGTAATTTGGAATGCAAATACAAGTTTTCATTATACAATGCAATTTTTTCGTCTTTTGATGCAAAAGGAAACTAAAATTTTTACACCCTAAATGAAAAATCAAGTCTACAACATAAGCATGCAACTACCTTTCAAAGTGAACATACAACTTCAGTTCCATAAGGATACACAAATGTAGAATTTGAAAACAAATGCAACTTTGTTTGGTAAACAAGTTCAAATTGAATCCTAAAATATCCAAAAGAATTCAATTTGACATGCACACTTAATAACTAAATGCAAGACCTTTTCAAAAAAAATTGTTTCAAAATGCAAACTTGAAATGAAACTTTATCTAAAAAAAAAACAAGCTATGCAAAAAAAAAATTGTTTTCAATATAAATAGCAACTCCAAATCCTTCAAAACACTTGCAATGTACTCAACCAACACTAAGTTACAAATTGAACCAACATTTTTGTGTTTTCCTAACGAAAAACAAAGACTAATTAAGAACAAACACACAACAAAATCAATGCAAAGTCCTTTTGGTATCTTTATCAATAAAGTAAAAGCAGCCACAAACACAAGACCCTTTAGTTATATGAACATGCCAAGTTGAGAAAAGTATAAATGAATACTTTTAGACCCAATTGAAGTGAAATACCTACTAAGAAACAAGGTTTGGTAAAGCCATGCCTGCATACAACAAATGCAATCAAGGTTCTAAACAACTGAAAGAAACCTTGATCATTCACTTCAAAGGAGTAATCAAAAGCACCCAAACTCAAAGAGTAAAAGAAACCTACCAAAAGAGAATTTTTTCACTCAAAGAGATTCAAATTAACCAAACAAACTCAAATGGTTCCAAATCAACTAAAACGGGTCCAAATCAATCCAAACATATCCAAATTGGGTCAAAAAGTTCCAAATTGGTCGAAACAAAACCAACATGGTTCAAAACAATCCAAAATGATCCAAACAAGTCCAGATTGGGTCAAAAAGATCCAAAAACCAATCCAGGACCAATCAACAGGCAGGCATCACACTTACAAGGGGTCCTAACTAGACCAATAACCATCAGACTCCCAAAAATCCAATAAAAACCTGACAGGTAGGGCCAAAATGAAAAAAACACTACCTAAAAGAGTAACATGCCGGTGAAACACATGCATAGTAGGGTGTAACACAAAAATATGTAGACCTCCAATTGTGTGTTTTTAGCAGACACACTACTTCCATGAAGGTGACCTATGTGTTGGTACTGAAAGCTTCCAAAAAAAAGTCCAAATCCAAAATTTTAACAATGGAAGTGTCTATTAAAGCCCTAATATCATTCCTAACTTGAAAATATACTCGGAACTTCAAGCAAACTGGAGAAACAAACTTGGAAAACCCCAAAGCAGACAGGATTTCTCGCTAGCGTAGTCGCCAATTCTGTTGTGAGGAAATTTATCCTATGACTGGGGTTAAGGTCACCAACATACTAGGGTTGAAAAAGAATACACCTAGGGTTTTGCAATAAGCAAAATAACAAGGAGTTTGAAATTTAGAATGACATGTACCTTGTTTATGGAGTTTGATTCTAGCTTTCCTTGAATCTGTGAGCTTTGCTCCTAATCTTCAGTCCAAGAACCTACAAAACCAACAATAAACCTTCCTCAAACACATTTGGATACAAATAGATGGTTGAAATTTAAATAAAGAATAATAAGTTAATCAAATGAATAACAACAAGTAACCAAATATGAGACAAGATTGAACACAACTATTAGGGAAGGGAAAGATGTCTTGATTTTATTGATTAATGGGAATAAGTACAAAAAAAAATTTTAACTGCTTAGGAACCTTGCAAAACCTTGATTTTGGATCTCCTGCTTCTCTTCTCCAAGAATCCTAACCACAGCTCAGATGCATAAGGGTTTGAGAGAAACTAGGGCATAAATGTCAAGGGAAAAAGAGTGACGATTCTTCCAGCATAACAATACTTGGGCTTCGATTCTCTTTCATGGCCAATCTCCCTTTCTTTTATAGGATAAGGAGTTGGTTAAATTCGAGGAGGGAGTAGTTGTAACCGATAAGGAGGTTTCCAAAACCACCCAAAATGCCCCGATTTCGAGATTTTTTATATTTTTGGAATTTTTTCAGTCAGACACGGGTGGGACAAAGCAAAACTGTGCATTACATGCAAGTGGGACAAAGGAAACCTGCGCGTGGGTAAAAAATTCATTTTTTAGGGCTTTTTAGAGGTGTTTTGGACTCCAAATGTGGTAAAAAAATCATTTTTTAGGGCTCTTCCATTCATAATGTCTTTTTGTGTGAGAAACAGCAGCTTCATGAAGTGCCATAATGAAAGTGTCATCATGAGAACATCATCATGCAAGTGTCGTCACGGATGGAGAAGTCTCCATTTGGGATATAACACACGACCTTATGCTTCTCTCTAGTATTAGTGGAGCTCCTCGGCCACACACTTACAGTGTTGGATTTCTTCCTATCCTTTTGAAAATACTACTAAGTTTAAAATTTTAAAATGATCTTGGGTTTTCAATTGCCAACATATCCCAAGATCTTAAGATTAAGCTAAATTGGGGAACCCTATCAAAAAAAGTTTTAAATGATTTTAGATTGAGCATTAGTTTTAAGTGGTTGTTTTACTCAAGGGAACGGAAGTAAAACTAGTGGTGTTCTTTACACTTATAATAATTAAAAACACTTTTAAATATACATAAGCATAGAAAGCAAAAATGATCCTTCACTGTTTTAAGTGCTATAGGACACTTCTTTCAAAATTAAACAACTTTTTCCAAACTATTTTTTTTCTACTTTTTCAATCTTTTAACAAGATACTATGTAAAAAAGAAAAAGAAAACACAATCTCTTCCTTTTGGGAAACTGAAAGAAACACTCCAAAACAAAAGAAAAATTTATTTTCTTTTTCCTTTTAGAACTAAAAAAACAAATTTAAATTTTCAAAAGAAAACAAATTTTTCTTTTTCTTTAAAAAAAAAAGAAAAATAAACAATCTTTTTTGTTTTAAGTACTTCGAATAAAAGAAAGAAGTAGATCATAATTGCACACTGACAGTTTTTTTTAAAGCATAGATGCGGAAAAAGAAACAAACAGCTACAAGAAAAATATTCTTCTTAAATTGCAACAAAACGATTGAAAACAAACATACAAAGGAAAACTTTGTATTGTTTTGTTTTAATGATACAAATAGGATAATAATAATAATAATAATAATCTTTATACAAAAATTAGACTACAAAATTCATACAAATAGTCCAAAGAAAAAGATTCCAAGGAAACTCTAAAATCAAAAAGATTCATCTTTAAGGTTTTTTGTTTTTTTCTGAAAATATAGACCGATCACAAACCCTTACAATCAACTTAGATAGAACAAACCCACTTTTCCATATTTGAAAGCAAACAAAACTAAAAAATGAATCAGAAAAGGGTGTACTTTGGTTCTACACAACAAAGCCAAGTATACGCGATTGTCTAGTATGAAAGTTATGTATAGGTGTAAAAACCTAGTTTTTTTAGAAATTAGTGCAAGCTACAAAACTTATACTCACCAGTGTCCACTATAACCCGCATATAACGGCGGGGGAAGACAAAAAACTAAAATTTCAAACCCTAAAACCCACAAAAAATTCCCACAAGGGTCCTAAGATCAGGTGTTACTAATCTATGATATAAAAATCAGAAAAGAGATGCAAAAATCAATCAGAAACAAATAAACGAGAACAAAAAACAATAATACACCAACCTACCCAAAAATGGAGAAATTCCCCAATGGATTCGCCATTTCTGTTTCAAGTATATCAGCAACCCCAGTGACCTTTGGGCATAGTCACCACAAGGAAATGACCATGAAATATTACTCAAACTTTCAAGAAAAAAATTAACTAGCAATTTTACAAATATATTTACGAAAGAGCAAGTTAAGAAATTGCCTCTCCCGAATCCAAACATCTGATGAAGAATTCCCTCTTGTCGTGATTGATCCAATATTTTCTTCAAATCTGCAATATAAACCTGAAAATAAACAAAGATTTGACAGAAATATCATTGTTGCAAAGATTGAATAGATAAATGAAATTGATAAAAGACACATCCAAATTACATTGATAAAAACAATAATTGAACACATGAAATGGATAGAAAAGAGAGACATTTTATATAAAATATGACAACAAGGTACAAATGATAAGATACAACCTGAACCTTACTGCAACACCATTCTGAAACTGAAGCCTAAGTTCCTCCACCCAATTCTTTACACACTCAAAATCCACTCTGGATTTCTTCCTTATGAAAGATGCTCAAAAGAATACCAAGCATTCTTTAGCACAATAATAGCTCTCAAGGAGGACTGGAAAACAGAGATCCAAATATGGGAAAGGGAGTTTTCCATAATGGGATTACAAGGGTTCTTAATCAAATCTCAAATAAACATCATGAGGGTACTCAATTCAATACTTGGTGTTAAGTTTCCTTCTCCTATGCCTCTTTTATATTGATGAGGAGGAAATTAGGAAAGTTGGACGCAGTTACTTACGGGATTGGGACAAATGGGAACACTTGAAACTACAACTTCTCCAATAAAAGTAACTCATTTTTATTTTTTACCCTCAAATAGACATGTACGTGGATCTAATAAGGGAAACCCTCGTATACATGACTATTGGGTATAAAGGTCATGTACATCTCAAAAAACTTGATTTTTAGAAGATTTCCAGGTAAAGTGCTTATTCACAGATCATAAAGAAACAGGGGAGTCTGCAAAAAATAGGAAATAGATAAAATTGGACCATCTACAACATCTCTAGGACAAGTGTGACAAAATATTCTATAACGATTAGGTTATAATAAAACTATAGGAAGCGTTTCCAAGGTAGTGGGAACTAAGACTAGTGAGACTTGCAATAGCAAAAACATACAAACAAAAAAGGAATCATTTAAATAGTATTTTTTGATGTATATGTAACTTCGGAATGTATTTCATCTGTATATTATATATATATTTATTGTACCCTTATAAGAGATGTGTTATTCCTCTATAAGGAAGTGTCGTCATGTGGATTGACAAGTGTCGCAAGTGTGTGTACTTGCCGATGGGTTATTAGACCACCTTATGGGGTCGGTCCTAATTAATATATAATATAATGTGGGTGTATCAAAGTAGACAAGTCGGCCCCAGTAGGTCACTGGGCAAAAAGGTGAGTATAAATAGAGATAGGAGATCTCTATTATACTCACTCGGAAAAGTAACTATCTCTCTCTCTGAAAAGTGGCGCACTAGTGAGGAGGAGGAGGATCATCTGCTAGGAGACTATCTCAGTGTTATTTGGTTGTATTTTGGTTGAGCCATTGCTCTCTCTATCTCTGAGGAAGTTGTGGGGTTTTTCACCTTAGGGTTTTTCCCACGGAAACTCTGTGTCTCTTGTCTCTATGCTTTTGATTCTTGTGATGCTTGTGATGCTTGTCATATTATGATTGTCATGCATTGATATATTGTAGATGTTATTCTCTCAGCAAAGATCCTATAGTATTGTGATTTAATACTAAAAATTTAACAGTATTATTGCTAAAAATATTTTTCTATACTAGTCTAAGAATTTACTTAATATTTTTTGCTATGCTTATTTTCATATAAATATTAATCGATTTGTTCATTGTGTTTTCATTTCTCAGGAAGATTGCTAAAATTCTAGAGGAAGAACGATGTGATATCCGAAATATGTTATTATGGATGACAAAAAAGGTGTACCATGATATGGTCATAGAAATCAACATAACCACATCACATGGGGATCCATCTCAACAACAATGTGCATCAAATGTATGCAATCATTGCTTTATTTTTAATGTGTAGAGAGTGTTGGTTCTAATATGGGTACACCCAGGTTCACTACGACATAGACCAACAAATCCCAAGATAATGGCCCTTTCAGCATCACCTATGAACACGTAAAGTCTCACCCAAAGTACCTATGGGTGTTGCAGGAACCACATTTCTACAGCGGGTAAGGGGAGAGAACTATGTTCTATTGTCATACCCATTAATAGAACCTTGACATAAATTAGGTAAACCACAGATCTAACATAATGTATACATCAATTGTGCAATATATTATAATTGAGAACATTCATGTATTATTATCGTATCATTGAGCATTTAGCGTTTAACAATATCATGTAAATCAAAACAACAAGCACATACAATAACATTCGCATACACAGTATGCCAAATATTTTTACATGGAAACCCAACTGGGAGGAAACCATGGAAATTCTTTGTTTATTCATTTATCCCATTACATAAAGCATTTCATCTTCTTACAGATCTGCACACACAGCTTGCAAACCTCAACCCTTCCAAAAACCCTTTAGTTACACAAACTCAACAAGAATACATGGGATCACTCAACTCTTCATCACACTATCTTTTCATCAAAATTTCATCCAAAACAATCAGCAACCTACTCTACCTAACCCATTACATATATATATTTATTGGCATAGCCCCTGCAGACCACTAAGTGGACCAAAAATCCTAACTTACTCCATAACTTAATCTAACCACTTTCTTGATTGACGTGGTCAACCACTACTCTTTTCATCTTTTGCGGGTGCTACAACGGAGTATGTCCTTATTTTGTGGGCGCACTTCCTTTTAACCACTTTGTTGCACTACTCCTTTTCCCATCAACACAAAATGGGTTCAAAATACCTTAGGGACAAGATGTCCCCAACACTCAAATGTTGCTCGTCCCAAGCAATTCAATATTGCTCCTGTGTAGTCTTCTATATTGCCAAAAACTTGGCATGTACCTCCTTTGACGCTTAGATTTTCCATTCTACCTTATATTCCCTCTCTTGTAGTTCCTCTACTAATTGTGTATTTATTTCCACCTTCATCCATGCCTCATCTATCTGTGTAGCTTTCAGTATCTCTATGTATCCTCCTCTAATGATTTTAGATATTCTTACTGACTCATTTTGCAAATTTTCAAGCCTCTATCTCATTCATTGTTGCTCCTCCCTTAGGTGACTTACTTCATTGTGTAGTCTTTTCATTTCTGCAACCTTGGCCATTCTTTCCAATGGTGGTCAGGTCTTTATAAGATATTTCGTCTTCGCAACCCTGTTATGCGCATCTTCCAGTCTGTTTGTTACTTTTTGAAGAGTCTTCATCATCCATCAACACTACCCAAGATTGTGAACTTTCATCAAATAGATTCACGCGTTCCTCCTTTAAGTCCTTAATACAGTCAACTGATGCTTTTCTATGCACCTTCTTTTTGTTCTCAAACTTTCGGAGGTGTACTGGGCACTAAATGCGCCTACAACTCACTAATTTTTACCCTAAATCCATTAATAGATTTGTTGATGCTTGACATTCTATCTCCAAGGGGTGTTGCCTCTATCATTTCAATTTATGGGACTGTGCTGCAAGTTGCTTCCATAAATTTCTGTAATTTTTCCTTCTGGTCTACGATCTCATCCTTCTCCTTTTGAAGCATTCTACATTTGTGTTTGAGTTCGTCCCTTTCCGTGCCACACATCATCATTTTAGAAAAACTATGATCTTTGCAGCCCTTTATTTATTCTGTAGTACCCTGGTGTAGGTCATGCAACATATAGATAGGTAACTCTTCTAGCCTCAACTCAACATGACTTCAGGCATGGACACAATCCTGTACCTCTTCTACTAAGAAACTTAATTCTTTTGGAATTTGTGACACAAATCTATTTTGTGCATCCGATGATGGTTGAGGCATTGGTCTTTCTTCCTTATACAAGTGACATTGCTACTCAACTACTAATTGAACTGGTGTTATCCATATGTTTTCAAGTGCTTGTTGCAGCTTATTCAACTTCCCTTTGAGTCCCCCAAAAATCTATAAGTGCTTATCTTCCTACTTCTTCCATATGTCTACTATAGTATCTTTGAACCTATCAACCAATATTTCAATGTCATCCTCTATCAAGGACATATATTTAATGCCCTTCTATGCCTTTCTCTTTGTTCTCTTTCATTTAGTGATTTTCATAGCTTTCCCTTTTTCCCTGACCGCAGGGTCAGTTTGCGTCACACTGGACTCTTTCTCTCCTTCCTGTGATGGATCATATTCTTCACTTTCTCCTTCTTGTGCTCTGGATACCTCTATGCCTTGTTGGTCTTTCTCATGCTCTGTTGTACCATTATGTTGTTCAGCTATTTGTGATACATCTTGCAATATTTCTTCTGCATGAACTAGAACCTTCAATTCCTAAGTCCATTCCTAGATAATACCTCTTACATATTCTTCCTCTAACTTATAATGTGTAGGAAACCATTCCTTAGTAGGATCCCTCCTTGCTCGCACAAACATAAACTGTAGCCCCACCTTAAACCAGACAATTCTCCTAAATAGCTCTATGAAACAAGGTTCCATGCACGGAGTCTATGAAATAATATGTGGGATGCCCTCCTTATACACATAAAATCTGATGTTTGTATCTCTTGTTGGGTATGTGTTGTCACTAAACCATAAGGATGCATACCATGTAGCCAAACAATGCCCCACTTGTCTCGCAAATTGTGTGTCCTCTAGCTTGACCCAAGCAACTAATGCAATCAAAATTAATAACCAGGAATAATGGAAGGGGCTAACTTTTTCTTATGCAATGCAACAATCACTTAAAAACTCATTAAGCAAGGACATTTCCCAGTTCAGCTGGACACCCTCGACACATTGCTTGACCAATGCTATTACTACCATGGAGACCTTATTGGGGCGACATTTCCTCGGTAATTTTCTATCCAATACCTGTATCGCAAATATAACCTATTGATCATCAATAGAATCTATGTCATAGCCCCGAGTGCTCTTCTCCAACCTGCACTTATCCTTCATTTTATTAGCAAGCTCCTTATCCTTTTCTTTTCCCACAAAATAGGTCACTGGATCTAGTCCTATGGATGGAAAGCCCGTGATCCTTGACACTATTTATGTATCTATTGAAATCTTTCTATCTAGCCATAGAAATATGCCATGAACGCATACTAATAGTTTCTTCACACATGCATTGACTTCCGCACTTCGTCTAAAGTGAGGTATTTCTAGAAGGGACAATATGCCATATTTTTCCAATCCTTTAGCCATTGATGCAGTTCAACAACCCGAGCAATTGTGTCTTTGTGACACACCTCCATTAAGTATTTTTCTAGAGAAAACTCCGGTAATTTATCCTATGATAACCTTCTTGTTGTTATAGGTGTCACTAATGGCACTGGTGTTGCTACTGCCTCTAGTTCTGTCTGACTTTCTAGTATTCCATACTCCATGATTTCTTTGACAATTTCCTCAAGTGATTTTTTAGGAATAATCTCTCTGGACACACCCTCGCACAATACATTGGTTTTTCAACTCTATTCTTATCTCAATTCTTAACAACACTCAACAGAGAATGACTTTGATCCTTGTTCCTTTACAATTTTAAAGCCCCTCCATCCTATCTCATAGCCACATTAACTCAATATTTAGTGTATCTGACTAGATATCCCTCAATATTTAACCAATCTAACATTTATTTTCCTTAACACCATGAAATCCTTTCACACACTCCCATCGTGTCTTGCATTAAATGTAATCCTTTCATATTCATTCAACACTTTTTTCCATTAATGTGCCACTTCATTACTTCCGACAGTTTTTTTTCCAACATCTATACATATAGTCCAAATAAACTTCGACATACCTACTCCTATACTACGTGCAAACTCTTTTTAGCATCCAATTGTTAGAAAAATAGGATCGTAGAGCAATAAAAATAAACAGAAATGCAAATATAATCACACATACACATTACAAGAGAGACACAGATATATCGTGGTTCACCCAAGATGGGTTATGTCCACATTGAAGTTGCCAGTCATTATTACTATGTCGTCCAGCAAAGTGAAGCGAGACAACCTGCAGCACAACCGTTGCACTTCCTCTTCACTGTCTCTATCTCTCTTTCGATCTCAAAGATCTTTACAATGCATAAAACCTAATACATCAACCCTATCCATGTTACAATGTCTTTCTTTTATAAGGGAAATACAATGGGAAAATACCACGGGTTACCCAAAACCATAGGCCCTTAAAACAACCCCAAAAATTTTCTTCGGGGGCTTCACCCCCAGACCCCCCATACCCCCCCCCCCCCCGCTGGGGTGAGTGTACAATCCTTTTACATATCATATAAAGCTGGGGTACAAACACGGTTGAATAATAATGTCTCTGAATCTAGAAATCAGGCTCCACAACCAACAATCTCCCACTTGGAGACTGGTCACAACAACTCCACCGTTGCTGCACTTGCTGGACCTTGGACTTGGAAAATTTCTCATCTTCACCTTCACACTAGAAGGCCAACTGAAACCAAGCAGGAACTCAGTTTCTCTCTGGTCACTACCTTTGTGAACATGTCTGTGGGATTCTGGCTAGTGTGTATCGTTTCCAGCTTCAACAGTTCATCTTCCAGAAAAAAGCGTATGAAATGGTACTTGAGTTGTATGTGTTTAGTCCTAGAATGGAATGTTGAGTTCTTTACAAGATGAATGGAACTATGGCTGTCACTATACAAACTGCTATCCTTCTGCTTCTTACCCAATTCCCCCATAAACCTCTGCATCCAAATCATCTCTTTACTAGCCTCTGTAACAACAACATACTCTACTTCCATTGTTGAAAGTGAAACAACCTTCTGTAGTTTTGAAATCCAACTTACTGTTGTTCCACCTATAGTAAATACATACCATGTGGTGCTCCTCCTCCTATCCTTATCACCTGCCATATCTGCATCAGCATATCCCTGTATAACGGTGTCTGAACCTCCAAAACATAATGCCTGAGTGATAGTACCTCTCAAGTACCTGAGAATCCACTGTACTGCCTTCCAATGTTCTTTACCTGGATTGTTCATATATCTGCTCACAACTCCCACTGCATGTGCAATATCTGGTCTTGTGCACACCATGGCATACATCAAGCTTTCAATTGTTGATTGATAGGGAATCTTGGACATGTAATTTGTCTCTTCTTGTGTCTTGGGACACATTTCCTTACTTAGACTGAAATGGTTGGCCAAAGGTGTACTTACTGGTTTTGTATTCTGCATTCTGAACCTCTCCAACACCTTTTGTATGTACTCACTCTGAGACAATGTCAATTTGCAATTTTTATTGTCTCTCGTTATTCTCATATCAAGGATTTGCTTTGCAGCACCCAAATCCTTCATCGCAAATGAATTAGCTAGCTTCCTTTTGAGTACATTTATATCCTGCATGTTAGACCCTGCAACAAGCATGTCATCCACATACAATAACAAGATAATATATCTTTCATTGTCTAGCTTCTTGAAATAAACACAGTGGTCAGAATGACATCTACTATAACCTTGTTCTGTCATAAACCTGTCAAATTTTAAATACCACTGCCTTGGAGCTTTCTTCAAGCCATACTAACTCTTTTTCAACCTGCATACCAAGTTCTCCTTACCTTTGACCTCATACCCTTGTGGCTGCTGCATATATATATCTTCCTCCAAATCCCCATGGATAAAGGCTCTTTTTACATCTAACTGCTCAAGATGCAAATCTTCTACCGCCACTAGACTTACAATAGTCCTAATTGAAGTCATCTTAACAACAGGAGAAAATATTTCATGAAAATATATACCTTTCTTGTGTGCAAACCCCTACAACAAGTCTGGCCTTGTACCGATTCTTACCTCCTTCTTCTTCCTTCAACCTGTAAATCCATTTGTTCTGCAATGCTCTTTTACTAGCAGGAAACTAAACCAAATCCCAAGTCTGATTTCCTACCAATGAGTCCATCTCCTCATTCATGCCTTGCTCCCACTTCTTTCTAGTTTCCACCTGCATTGCTTCTTCATAACATTTTAGTTCACTATCATCAGTCATCAACAAATAATACATTGAAGGAGAGTATCGTTCAGGGAGTCTACTTAACCTGGTAGATCTTCTTGCAGTTGCAGGAGTTCAGGTACTTGCTGTTGTTCTTGATTTTTTGGCACCTTTCGAACTTCATTTTCTTGAAATTCATCAAGTACTGTGTACTTTGTGGTTTCCTTTTCCTGTTTCTTTCCCTACAAATGATCTTTATACATGAAATTTCCATTGAATATCACATCTCTACTCTTGATAATTTTGTTATTTTCATAATCCCATAAGCGATAACCAAATTCATCAACCCCATATCCAATAAAGGTACATTTCTTGGATTTAGCTTCAAGCTTTGTTCTATTTTCTTTATCAATATGGAAAAATGCTTCACAACCAAACATTCTCAGAAATGAGTAGTTTACCTTTTTATCTGTCCATGCCTCCTCTAGAATACCACTATCCAAAGCACTTGAAGGTCCTCTGTTTATTAAATAAACAGCAGTATTTACAGTATCTGCCCAAAACTGTAAGGGAAACCCTGCATGCAATCTCATACACATTGCATGTTTCATGATCATTCTATTCATCCTTTCTAACACACCATTTTCTTATGGTGTTCCTAGGACTGTCTTCTCTCTACCAATCCCATGGTATGAACAATAACTATCAAACTCCTTGCCGGAATACTCACCTCCATTATCAGATCTGAGACACTTCAACATTTTTCCTGTCTCATTCTCAACCAAATATTTTTACTTCTTAAAAGTAGCAAACACATCAAATTTATGTCTAATGCAATAAACACAAGTTTTGCTAGTTGCATCATCAATAAATGTAACATAATAATTAGAGCCACAATGATATTGTACCTGAGTCGGTCCCCATACATCAGTATGCACAAGCTCTAACTTTTCATTCTTCTTCTATTTCCCAACCCTGAGAAATTTCTCTCTTTTGTTTTCCATAAACACAGTTCTCACAGAATTCCAAACTTACCTGCTTCAAATCTGGCAGCAACTTCCTTGAGTGGAGAATCTGCATCCCCTTCTCACTCATGTGGCCAAGCCTATGATGCCAAAATGTTGTATCTGTTCCTGTGGAAGCTAAAGAGATAGAATGGTCAGTATTATGAAGACATAAATACAACATAACTACCCTGTCTCCTTTTGCTATCACCATTGATACTTTAGTGATCTTCCACCACTTTTCTCCAAATGTAGATAGACAGTCGCCATCTCCCAACTGCCCTATTGAGATCAGATTTCTTTTCATAGCGGGAATATGCCTTACATCTTTCAACATCCAGTCAGTTCCATTCTTAACTTTTATCCATACCTTACCCATTCCAACAATTTTACATGGCTCATCATCACCCAATAAAACATGTCCAAAATCACCTGGAACATAATCATGAAAGTATTTCCTATGGGGTGTAGCATGACATGAAGCCCCTGAATCTACTAGCCAATAATCACTAGTATTATCTAATGCAAGAATCAAAGCATCTTGTAACACATCACCTACTACATTTGCTTCCTGGGTAGTTTCTTGTTGTGCATCTCCTTTCTTCTTTAGAGATTTGCAGTATTTCTTCAGATGTCCTTTCTTTCCACAGTTCTAGCACTCTATCTTTCCCAGTTTGGACTTGGATCTGCCCATTTTAGACTTTCCATGATTACCTTGGCTCTTTCCTCTCTCCTTTTGTCTTCCCCTACTCTCCATGGTCAACACATTACCTGATGTCTCACCTGTGTTTTTTCTTCGCATTTCCTCACTAAGAATAACACCAATAACATCATCAAATTCCAAGGTGTTTGAACCAGAGACAGAGTTACTTACACACATTACCTGATGTCTCACCTGTGTTTTTTCTTCGCATTTCCTCACTAAGAATAACACCAATAACATCATCAAATTCCAAGGTGTTTGAACCAGAGACAGAGTTACTTACAGCCATGACCAATCTATTCCAGCTTTCTGGAAATGAATACAAGATTAGAAGAGCCCTAACCTCATCATCAAAGGTCACACTTACATATCTTAGTTGATTTGTAACCGTATTAAACTCATTTAAATTATCAGTAACAGATCCACCTTCATACATCTTCATATTAAATAAATGCTACATTAAAAATACCTTGTTGGAAGCTGAGGGTTTTTCATACAGCTTACCCAATGCGCTCATCAAACCCTTCGTTGTCATTTCTTTTGAGATATTGAAAGCCACCAACAAAGCCAGGCTCGATCGTATTGTTCCCAGAGCCTTTCTGTCAAGAACCTCCCATTCTTCATCCTTCATGGCCGCCGATTGTTTTGCTCTTATGTAATGTCCCCATTCAAATAAGTGCATAGTAAGACAATCCCATCAATCCTACTAGTTTCCTAGGTTGGATGGGCACATGTGGGATGGTAATAAGGAAGCTAATAAATGATATTTAGACATTAGAGGGGTTCAAGCAATTAATAAATATGGTGAATAAATAAATTCAAGATAAATTCTAAGTGGCAAGTGGTTTTGGAGACATATGGAGGTGGTGGGACCCACACTAGCTTGATTTTTCATAATACATGGTATCTCTCTTTTGCAAATTCGAATTAATGGGAATGTGAACACTCTTGGGTGAGTTGGTAAGTCATAACACATGTCATTGAGCATCTTAGGTCGAATTGGGAAGGATTGGTAACATCCACGGAAAATAAAGAGTCAAAGTAGAAGTTTGTGGACACTTGGGCTAAATTCCCTAGCCCCTATGACACCAATGATGGAGCATCTATGAAAACTATGACAAATTGCGGACCTGACCTCTGACATCTGACCACTATGACATGTCAGCACCAAAAATAGGCTCAAGGAAGGCGAATTTGGGAGTTGGAGAAGCCAAAGAGACTCAAAATCGAATTTGGGAGAAGATGGAAGGTTGGAACTAGGAGACAAGTGGCAAATGTGGAATATTTCCTAAATGGAAATCTATTGAATCTATTGAGAGGATTTAGACCCTTAGAAGGATAATGTTGGTTATAAAATGTAGAAATGAAGAATGAGAATGGCTTTTGATGATTTGAGAAAAATTGCATTTGTGAAGAGAGAGCTAGTGGATGACTAGTTTCTTGTCTTAGCCAATTTCGAGGGTGAAAGATTCCCATCCAAGTTTGTGTTTGGAGAGGCCACTCAGGTATTTCATGGTGCTTTAATGGAGTTTGTATTTGCAGGTATCAGCTATAGGAAGTTTCATGGTTTGGTTTAGTCCACCACTTTCTCTCCACCGTTTCCAGTTTTGAAGGCATATTCATGCTCCTTGAGGGAGGGCGTTTTTGGTGAGCACTTGTGCTTCTTAAGAGATCTTCTCACTATATATTTCTGATTGTAATAGCTTCATATCCTCTATTATCAATATTCAGAAAGTCTCAGGTTTAAATACCCACTGGTTGTATGCAAAACTATTGATTAATGAGCAAACAATGTCCATTTCCCCAATGCATTGATGTATGACACTATACTGTTGATTATTTCGAATGGATGGATGATTCTATGATATATTTGTGATCCATATACTTTCATGGATGTCTTATACAAGTTTCATGTACTGTACTTGAGCATTTGAATCATTTTTACTCAGTTTAGTTGTATTGGGAGGTGAAATAGTGTCATTTCCCCAAGGGTCGAATTGGGTGTTTTTGCTGTTGAATGTGAGAGAGTTAGAACAATAGTAAAAATCAATTAATGGTGTATATGAGACCTTAATCACATAATTAACACATTATATACCTCTGTTCATAAATGCGTGGTATTTTGGAGGCATTTGGAAGGCCATTTGCAGTGTTACCCGGGGGGGATTTGATGCACAAATTACTAGTCAAAATTACCTATATTGATCAGAATACAAATCATGTTTGCAGCAGTATTTGGAGGGCCATAAAACATCCTTTAACCTGATATTCAAGTCTAAATACCATTCATACAATCCTACAGAATATTTGGGAGCATTTGGGTTGATTTGGAGGTCAAAACAGTTAAACTAGTCAAAGGTCGAAATTGGGGAAAAAGTGGAAAAATTGGCATTTTAATAAAATTTTGAAAAAGGGTCATTACAAGTGGTATCAGAGCATGGTCTTGTAACCTGATGGTATTAACAAGAATCCAACCAAATAAAACACCACCCTTTGAATCAATAGTTGAAGAAGTTTTGGTTGAAGAAGAGATAGTAGCAGAAAAAGAGTTTTTTTCTAAAACAATGGGTAGAGAGGAGGAGGAAAAGTTAAGACATGAGGAGGAATTTATTGAAGCCTTAAAACCATGTTTTGAAGGAATTACCATGGTTATGCGAGATATGAATAAACAAATGATGAAAGGTTTCGAATTGTTGGGTAGCCAACTTTCAGGCAAAGGGATGATAGGAGATAATAGTGGTTCACACTCAGGGGAAAAGATAAAAGGGAATGAGCATATTTTCTCAAGTACAGGACCTCATAATAGACCTGATGAATTTCAAAGCACACAAAGGCATACTGCACCTAAATTTCTCACACCCAAAGAAGATCCCAATCTTGAATTGGATTACAAGAAACTAGTAAATGATTGGAATGATTTAAATGAAGAGTGTAAAAGAGGTGTACCACTCAGTGACTACATTGATGCTATGCAAAAGATTAAAATGAAGGGAGACAATAGGATTCCATTCCAAAACAAAGAATTGAATAGTGCTATTGGAAAAATGTCACTTCCTACTTTTGATGGTTCTTCTCAAAATTCTGCTAACACTTGGGTGCAAAAATTGGATGTATATTTTCAGCTGAATCCTATGTTGGAAGAGGATGCATTAAAAATGGCCATTTTGCATTTGGAAGGAGATACCAATGAATGGTGGTTTCATGGGATGAAAACCTTGGGTCATAATCAGGTTAAAACATATGGATAATTTGTTGACAGGGTACTAGAAAGATTTGAACAAAAAGATCTATAATTGCCTTTCAAAGAACTAGCTCAATTGAAGCAAACTGGGTCCCCTACCAAATATATGTTGGACTTTCAAAAATTATCAGTCAATGTGGCTGATGTATCTATGGGAAGATTAGTATTGTTGTTCACTGAAGGTTTTGCTGAACCCTTAATAGGTTTGGTCAAATCCCACAAACCAACTACATTAAAAGATGCAATGAGCTTGACTAGGGATCTCCAAAATGTGCTTCCTAGAACGAGATTTACTCCTAAGCTTAGCTACAAATTTGAAAAGAAACCTTGGAAAAGGGATGGATATGATAAGAAACCTTGGCAAAGAGAGTCATTTGAGAGGAATAAAAAAGAGGGACTAAACATGGATGAACTTAGAAAAAAAAAATTGTGCTTCACATGCTTCCAACCATGGACACCGGGGCACAAATGTACCAAAGGAAAGGATCAATACATAGAAGTATTTTCTGACAATGAGGGGTATGATGGGGGCATGGATGAAGATGAACATATTTCAGATCAAGAAGAGGCATATGAGACAACAATAGAAGAGGAAAGACAAGAAGAAAATCATCCTTCACCGGACAAAGCAAGAATGGCAGTGCTTTCAGCAGTACTTCGCTATCATACTATCCGATGCAAAGGTGTGGTACAAGGACAAAGAACTTCAATTTTGGTAGATGGAGGAGCCACTCATAACTTCATTGATGCAGAGATGGTAGAGAAAAGAAAGATACCTATTGAACCATTTGATGGCTTCACAGTTGTCATTCCCGGTCACAACACAATGCAATGCAAAACATGGGTTCCAAAGTTGCAAGTCACGGTAGGTAACTATACTTTTGTTGATAGTTTTTATGTGGTTGATGTTGCTGATACTAATGTGGTTTTGGGAGTGCAATGGATGTATTCAATAGGAGAGCATACAGTAAATTATCAAATTCCCAAAATGAAATTCCAAGATTCAAAAGGAGTACAAATAATTGTGAGAGGGAAACACACTTATCCAAATCAAGTAGTAACTTGCAATAGTATGAGATCTATATTGAGGCATGGGGATATAGAATGGGCTGTTGAATGTCATATTACATCTCCCAAGACAACTATAAATATTGTCAAACACCCAAAGGAGATAGAGAGACTTTTGCAAAAATATGAAAAGGTTTTTAGAGACCTTCCACATGGTAGGCCACCGGATAGGGGGGTTGAGCACAGTATTATTTTGGAGGAGGGCACTTCACCTATACAGATACCACCTTATAGACATCCTAAAAATTTCAGAGATGAGATTGAAAAATCTTTCCAAGAACTCCTAGAGTTGGGACTCATTAGACCAAGCTCTAGCCCTTATGCTTCTTCGGTAGTGCTAGTGAAGAAAAAAGATGGAACATTGAGAATGTGCATAGATTTTAGAGCCTTGAAAAAAAAGACTATCAAGAATAGGTATCCTATTCCTAGGATTCATGAGCTCATGGATGAGCTACATGGGGCCAAATACTTCTAAAAAATTGACCTTAGATCAGGGTATCACCAAATTCGAATGAAAGATGAAGATGTGCAAAAGATCGCTTTTCGATGTCATTTTGGCCACTTTGAATTTCTTGTCATGCCTTTTGGGTTAACTAATGCTCCAGCCACCTTTCAAGAATGTATGAATAGGATATTTTGCAAGCAACTAAGAAGGTTTGTTTTGGTTTTCTTTGATGATATTCTCATTTACAGTAAAACATGGGAAGAGCATTTGCAACAGTTAGAGATTGTGTTGAAAATCTTGCAAGAAGAGTCCTTATTTGCTAAATTATCAAAATGTGAGTTTGGGATGAAAGAACTACTGTATCTTGGGCACATTATTGGGAAAGAAGGAGTGAAGGTACACATGGAAAAAATCAGGGCAATCTTGGAATGGCCATCACCAAAAAATATTACTGAATTGAAAGGCTTTATTGGCATATGCACCTACTACAGAAAATTTGTGAAAGGGTTCTCCAAGTTGACTTCTCCACTCACTGATTTGACTAAGAAAGATGCTTTCAAGTGGTATGAAGAGGTTGAAAAGGCCTTCCAAAAGATGAAATAGGTAATGAGTAGTTGTCCCATACTTGCACTTCCTGATTTTACTAAACCTTTTGTTGTGGAATGTGATGCTTCAGGTGGAGGAATAGGGGCTGTCCTAAAGCAAGGCCAACACCCCATAGCCTTTGAGAGAATAAAGTTGCAGCCTCATGAAAAAATTTACTCCATATATGATAAAGAAATGCTGGCCATTATGCATGCATTGGCCAAATTCAGACAATACTTGGTGGGAAGCAAGTTTGTGGTGAAAACTGACCACAATAGTCTAAGACACTTTCTCACCCAAAAAGATCTAAATGAAATGAAAGAAAAGTGGGTAAGCAAGATTCAAGCTTATGATTTTGATATTGAATATGTCAAAGGAAAGAATAATATAGTAGCAGATTCTTTGTCAAGAAGGCCTTTTTTTTCTCTCATGGATATTGCCAAGGATTGGAAAAACATGCTACTAGTTGAATATGCCAAAGACAAATTTGCTTGTGATGTGTTGGATGGAATCAAAGGGGATGATAATTATAGGATTTTGAATGGGCTAATATATTATAAGGGAAAAATTTATTTAGTTCATAACTCCAAGCTCAAGTACCGAATTTTGCAAGAAGCACATGATTCCCCACTAGCGGGCCATCCGGGGATCTTCAAAACTTATAGACAGTTGAGGCAAAGATTTTTTTGGAAGGGGCTAAAGGAAGATGTTCAGAAGTATGTGAATGAATGTAAAGCATGTCAACAAAACAAATCAGAACTTACATGTCCAGCCGGCCTATTACAACCATTGCCCATTCTAGAGCAAAAATGGGACAGTATTTCCATGGATTTCATCACCGGATTGCCTAAATCCTTGGGTAAGGATTGCATCTATGTGGTAGTTGATAGGTTGACAAAATTTGCTCATTTATTTGTTGTTACATCATCTTTTAGTGCTGCACAAGTGGCTGATATTTTTTTCAAAGAAATCTTCAGATTGCATGGGCTCCCCAAGAGCATTGTCAGTGATAGAGATAGTAGATTCATAGGTGCTTTTTGGCAAGAACGTTTTAGATTGGTAGGCACTCAATTGACTCCAAGCACCAGCTATCATCCACAAACTGATGGACAAACAGAGAGGGTAAACCAATGGTTGGAAGGATACCTAAGAAACTATGTGGGAGGGCAGCAAAAAGCATGGGCAAAATGGCTACACTTGGGTGAGTTTTGCTACAACACCACTTATCATATGTCAATAGGAATGTCTCCTTTCAAAGCATTATATGGTTATGATGAACTTACATCTGCTGACATTATATTTGGTGATAGTAGAACCCCAAAGGCTAAAGATTGGGTGGAAGAGAGCCAAGAAATTTTAAAGCTCTTGAAAGACAATTTGCAGGTTGCTCAAAATCAGCAAAAACAATATGCTGATAGGCATAGAGAAGAAAGAACCTTTAAAGTCAATGATTTAGTATATTTAAGGTTGCATCCTTATAAACAAACATCTCTAAAAAAGAATGGAGCAAAAAAATTAAAACCAAGGTACTATGGGCCATACAAGGTAGTGCAGAAGGTTGGAGAAGTAGCATATGAACTAGAACTTCCGGAAGGGAGTAAAATCCACAATTTATTTCATGTTTCTTGTCTCAAGAAATATCTTGGTTAGCAAATCATCACTTCAGAAATAATTGCTCCTTTGGATGATGAAGGTCAGCTCACACTTGTTCCGGAAAAGATTTTGAAGACACGGGAAAGAAGGTTGAGGAGTAGAATCATCAAAGAATATTTAGTGCAATGGAAGGACTTAGCAAATGAAGATGCCACATGGGAAGAGGAGAATATTTTGCATCATCCAAATCTGAAATTGCTTGAGGACAAGCAATCTTGGGTGGGGAGGACTGTAATGTCCCCATTCAAATAAATGCATAGTAAGACAATCCCATCAATCCTACTAGTTTCCTAGGTTGGATGGGCACATGTGGGATGGTAATAAGGAAGCTAATAAATGATATTTAGACATTAGAGGGGTTCAAGAAATTAATAAATATGGTGAATAAATAAATTCAAGATGAATTCTAAGTGGCAAGTGGTTTTGGAGACATATGGAGGTGGTGGGACCCACACTAGCTTGATTTTTCATAATACATGGTATCTCTCTTTTGCAAATTCGAATTAATGGGAATGTGAAAACTCTTGGGTGAGTTGGTAAGTCATAACACATGTCATTGAGCATATTAGGTCTAATTGGGAAGGATTGGTAACCTCCATGGAAAATAAAGAGTCAAAGTAGAAGTTTGTGGACACTTGGGCTAGATTCCCTAGCCCCTATGACACCAATGATGGAGCATCTATGACAACTATGACAAATTGCAGACCTGACCTCTGACATCTGACCACTATGACATGTCAGCACCAAAAATAGGCTCAAGGAAGGCGAATTTGGGAGTTGGAGAAGCCAAAGAGACTCAAAATTGAATTTGGGAGAAGATGGAAGGTTGGAACTAGGAGACAAGTGGCAAATGTGGAATATTTCCTAAATGGAAATCTATTGAATCTATTGAGAGGATTTCGACCCTTAGAAGGATAATGTTGGTTATAAAATGTATAAATGAAGAATGACAATGGCTTTTGATGATTTGAGAAAAATTGCATTTGTGAAGAGAGAGCTAGTGGATGACTAGTTTCTTGCCTTAGCCAATTTCGAGGGTGAAAGATTCCCATCCAAGTTGGTGTTTGGAGAGGCCACTCAGGTCTTTCATGGTGCTTTAATGGATTTTGTATTTGCAGGCAGCAGCTACAGGAAGTTTCATTTTTTGGTTTAGTGCACCACTTTCTCTCCACCGTTTCTAGTTTTGAAGGCATATTCATGCTCCTTGAGGGTGGGTGTTTTTGGTGAGCACTTGTGCTTCTTGAGAGAGATTCTCATTATATATTTCTGATTGTAATAGCTTCATATCCTCTGTTATTAATATTCAGAAAGTCACAAGTCAAAATACCCACTGGCTGTATGCAAAACTATTGATTAATGAGCAAACAATGTCCATTTCCCCAATGCATTGATGTATGACACTATACTGTTGATTATTTCGAATGGATGGATGATTCTCTGATATATTTGTGATCAATATACTGCCATGGATGTCTTCTACAAGTTTCATGTACTATACTTGAGCATTTGAATCATTTTTACTCAGTTTAGTTGTATTGGGAGGTGAAATAGTGCCATTTCCCCAAGGGTCGAATTGGGGGTTTTTGCTGTTGAATGTGAGAGAGTTAGAACAGTAGTAAAAATCAATTAATGGTGTATATGAGACCTTAATCACATACTTAACACATTATATACCTCTTTTCATAAATTCGTGGGAGTTTGGAGGCATTTGGAAGGCCATTTGCAGTGTTACCCGGGGGGGATTTGATGCACAAATTACTAGTTAAAATTACCTATATTGATCAGAATACAAATCATGTTTGCAGAAGTATTTGGAGGGCCATAAAACATCCTTGAACCTGATATTCAAGTCTAAATACCATTCATACACTCCTATAGAATATTTGGGAGCATTTGGGTTGATTTGGAGGTCAAAATAGTTAAACTAGTCAAAGTTCGAAATTGGGGAAAAAAGTGGGAAAATTGGCATTTTAATAAAATTTTGAAAAAGGGTCATTAAATCTTCCTCCCAATGGTAGGAATACATATTTCAGGTACATATAGTCCTCCATTTGCATCTTCCATAACTAGAAGTTTTGTCCATTAAACTTCTCAACCTTAAACTTTCCTTCGTCTTCCATTGCTCCCACTCGAACCAGAAACCCTAGCTTCCTGCGGGTTTATCTTCCAAATAGACCTCTATCTATGATACCAATTGTTAGAAAAACAGGATCGAAGAGCAATAACAATAAATAGAAATGCAAATATAATCACACGTACACATTACAAGAGAGACATAGATATATCGTGGTTCACCCAAGATGGGCTACGTCCACACTGAAGTTTCCAGTCCTTATTATTATACTTTCCAACAAAGTGAAGGGATACAACCTGCAGCATAGCCGTTGCACTTCCTCTTCATTGTCTCTATCTCTCTTACGATCTCAGATATCTTTACAATGTATAAAACCTAATACATCAACCCTAGCCGTTTTACAATGTCTTTCTTTTATAAGGAAAATACAATGGGAAAATACCACGGGTTACCCAAAACCATGGGCCCATAAAACAACCCCAAAAATTTTCTTCGGGGGACCGCTGGCCCTCGGACCCCCCACACCCCCCCCCCCCACTGGGGTGAGTGTACAATCCTTTTACATATCATATAAAGTTGGTGTACAAACACGACTGAATAATAATGTCTCTGAATCTGGAGATCAAGCTCCACAACTAACACCAATTCCCATTTCAGTTGCACTCAGACATCACAGCTTTGTTCATGCTTGATAAAGGAAAGTACGACTATCCCTATATAGTTTCAACCAACTCCCATTTACTAATCCATCCATGAATTCACCATTTAGTTTTTGTAATTGCGCAACACCCCCTTCGGTTACTTATGTTACATGCTTAATCACATAGGGTCCTAACCATTGCATTCTAAACTTACCAGGGTGTTTGAAGAACTTACTTTCGTAGAGGAGAACTAGGTATCCTAACTAGAACTTATTTTTCTTGATATGTCGATCATGCCATGCCTTCTCCATTTCTTTTTGTACTTGTCGATGGAAACCTGCAATAAATCTATCTTCTTCTAACTTCAATAACTTTGACTACCTTTCTTCTAATGTTGCAGTATCTATCATTTATGTAAATGCAACAATCCTTAAAATTGGTACAATACACTCCATAGGAATTACAACTTCTTGTCCATATACCCGTCTAAAAGGTGTCTGACCTATCAACTTTTTACAATTTGTTCTATATGCCCATAATACTAATGGTATCCTTAAGTCCCAATCATCACGGTTCACATTGCATACTTTGGTCAAGGCATTCTCAAAAATTTTATTGAAGATTCGACAGTTCCATTATCCTAAGGATGTTATGGTGTACTCTTCCGATGGTAGATCTGAAATTCTTTTGTTAATGCTTCAATAGTGATGTTTAAGAACTAGGTTCCTTTATCACTCATTAAAATCCTATGAAAACCAAACCTAGTAACCACATCTTCAAATAAGAACCTCACAACAGTCACAGAACTGAAACCTTAACTGGTTCGGCTTCATCCCATTGATTCAAGTAATCAATCATAGGTATTATGTATCTAGCTCTTGTTCTCTTCACAGGTGGGTTAATTGGTCCATAAAGTCAATATCCCATTTGTCTAATGCTTGTAATGTTACCTAGGGAACTATTGGCATTTCATCTCTTCTAGAAGTTTTCCAACCCTTTGGCATACATCACAAGACCTACAGTACTCTTTTGCATCCTTCTATAATGAAGGCCACCATAGACCTTCCCTCAAGAATTTTTTTGCTATAGCTTTACCTACATAGTGTCCCCCTACAACACCATCATTAGGCTTTGCTAGGATCATAGGTCTTTCATGTTCTAATACACATCTCCTCAAAATTTCATCTAGACCCAATTTATACAGTCGTCCTGCTATAAGTTGATAGTTTGATGCTTTTACAACCAACTCCTTCTTTTGTGCCACAGTATAATCCTTAGGAGCCATACTTGTACTCAAGAATTGAACAATGTCTTCGTATTAATTATCCACCATCCTTACTAAGAATAAATGCGCATCAGGAAAATTATTATCTAAGATTATTGGTTCTTCTACTACCTCCAACCTCGACAAATGATATGGGCTTGCATTTAACTTTCCTGGTTTGACTACAATTTCAAAATTATATTCTTGGAATAATAACAACCACCTGCAAATTCCCCCCCACAACACTGGATTATTGACCAATTATCTTAAAGTGGAATGGTGAGTATACATTTTAATTGAGACCCCAACAAATAATGCCTAAATTTATGAAGTGTATATACCATTTCTAAACCCTCTCTTTATGTCGTAGTATAGTTCCTTTCATCTATTGATAATTTTTGTTGGAAAAAAGCGATTTGGTGATCTATGTCTCCTTCTCTCGGGTGTGCCAAAAATTCTCCCAAAGCTATGGATGAAGCATCAACATGTACATGAAACCCTTTTCTCCAATATGGAAAGACCAGGATTGGCGTAGTTACAATCTTTTCTTTCAATGTGTCCAAACTCTTCTATCATTCCTCATTCCACTAGAATTTAGTATCTTTTTTCAACAATTTCTCCATAGGTGCAGTAATCCATGCATATCCCTTAATGAATTTCCTGTAATAACATGTATGTCCTAGTGTTGTTCTCATCTTTTGCACTGATGCTAGTGGTGGCAGATCAACAATAATAGAAATCTTGGAAGGATCCATCAAAAGACCTTGTTTACATACTACATGTCCTAGTAAAATACCAAAAGGTGCACAAAATATGCATTTCTTCAAATTTAAATAGATTTGGTATTGTCTACATCGATCCAACATCAACCTCAAATTATTAATATGATTCTTTAGAATCCCAAAAATAGTACAATCGTCAAAGTATACCTCCAAAAATTTATATATAAACTCCTTTGAAATTTGCGACAACCTTCCTGGAAAAAATAGTGGGAGCATTCTTCAACCCAAATGGAATTACTGTATACTAGTAGCAGCCCCACTCCATTACAAATGTAGTTTTATGTCAATCCTCCTTCTCAATCTTAATCTGATGATACCCAGAAAACCGATCAATAAATGAGTAGGCTTCCTATCCTCCAACGTTTTCAAATACCTCATCTATAAAATGGGTGGGGAATGGATCATGTAAACATGCATCATTTAAATTTATAAGAAAGACACATATCCTAACTTCCCTTGTCTTCTTATCCTAAACTTCCATAGGGATAATCCACTCTGACTCTTCAATGGGTTCAATGATTTATGCATCCAACATTCTATCAATATCATCCTTCACCTTCTCTTTATAACTTGGATTTAATCTATATGGTCTTTGATTAATAAGCTTCACGTCGGGATTAAGTGTAATTTTCATCTCTCCTAAGTCACCAGCAATACCCTTCATTTCCAAAAACTTGGTGGAGAACAGATCTTGATACTCATGTAATAAATCAATAATCGTTCGTACAGTCTTTTCATCCCAGTAATATCCAATATTATCAAACTTAGGATTCTCTTCTACACCAATATTTATTTTTCTAGTCTTCAAGGGTTGTATAAAGTTATTAGATTCTATTGCAGGTCCTCCTCAGTCATGGTTACCCTGTGTTTCTAGTATATGCAAGTCCCTTGGGTCATCATCTTCTTGGTCTCCAGTAATGTTATAGCACTCCAGTTCCTGCTCAAGTGTCGCAACCCACTTTGGCATGTTGTATATAGGTAAAGTCACTTCTTCAAAAAAACTCTCCTTAATAACTTGTAGAGTTGCATCCACCGTTGGACTCTCATCCTCAAAACTAAAAGTTGCCTTAAATTTCAAGATCATATTTTCCCAATCTAATGTTCCACATCGTAGTTCCAACTCTGTATGCCAATTTATTGGTATTGTATCCAAGGTGTGAATAAACATGTGTACCCACTCCTGCTTAAGTAAATTCCTCCATATTGTAGTACATTCCTCTAAATGTTCCATAGGACTGGTCAAACCATTATATTTCACTCTGACATACTTAAGTCCTTCGCCAAACCTAATTTCTAATAGCCTTTTACACTGCGACCATCCTTATATATTACTCTTATGAGTAGTACACCACTTTGTTGGGGTAGATTTGAGGGCTATATATAAATATAATACCCTTTGTTGCTCTGGAAATTGCAATTCAAACTCAGAAATAAAAGAATCTAAATTCATTAATCCATCATATACGGATGGGTTACATACCTCATTCTTGATCTAGCGCAGTGATTTAGAAATGTGAGCACACCTTCTCATAGATACCTCAAGCAATATATTTTACCAATTTTTTAGTCCTTCATCTAAATCTAATGCACATGAGATGATACTACACCAACTTGAGTTTCCATCTACTATAGGTTTGATATAATCATTCATTCTTGAAGTCATTTATAAATATTTTCCAATTCTTGAGCATTTTTTTCTTCTCTAACAGGTTTGACATATCTATGACCTTCTAGATTATCTAGGGGTAAAATAAATCTAATTTTTCCTCCTTCAAATGTCATCGACGTCTTTTTCAAATTAACAATAGCATGATTATCCATTTCCCAATCTATGACCTTCTAACATGTTTGACATATCTATGACCTTCTAGATGATCTAGGTGTAAAATAAATCTAATTTTTCCTCCTTCAAATGTCATCGGCCTCTTTTTCAAATTAATGATAGCATGATTATCCATTTCCCAATCTATTCCAAGTAATGTCGGATAATGGTTGGTGTCATCTATAATTTCAATAACTTCAAAATCTACAAAGCTTCGCAATACCTCCACTTCGGCAGGCACCCCTACTGGTCTACCAAATGGGACTACTTTTTGTTGGTTTGCTAATCTTAATTGCATGGACGACCATACAAGCATAGGCTTACCCATGTTTTCCCATGTTTGCTTAGTAAGTACATTTACATCTAACCCTAGATCCAGAATAATAAAATCCATATCATAATCCCCAACCTGGGAACTAAGTCGAAGTTCCCTACATGTCCTCTTCTTACATTGCAAATGATTGACGATTCTTTCTTCAACGGGCTCTATTATTTCCCGATCACATTGATCAATCAAACTACGAAGTTCTTTTACTGATTTTTCATCTTTTAATATATCTATACAACTTTGCAAGAAATTATTTAAAGAACTTACCTTTCCTAATGGTCTCTTTGAAATTGAATGATCATAAAGCGGATGCTTGTTGTACACTAGAGGCGTACCATACACTGGATGAGTCGCAAAAGTTGATCCTTCTTGATTTGTCGTATTAAACTCCCTTCTAGATTCAGCATAAGTCTCTTTTTCCTTATGGGGATTAAAAACTGGTGTTCGTTCTGGTGCTTTTCTAACCCATGGTTTGCACTTCTCCCTTGTGTTTCCATATCACCTCATATTGCATATCCCCCACGTGTGACTACTGCTATAGTAGGTTGCTCTTCTTGCTTCTCCATAGATATATTTTGGACATTGTGGTTCTAATCTGATTTCCCTTTTCCTTCCACTTTTCTATTAGTTGTGGAAAATCTTCAACGGTATGATCCAATTCTCTGCAGTACGTACATGTCGAACAAGGGTTTGGAAAATATCTTTCCAAGTATCTCGGTTGTCCACAATTATAATAGATTATATGGCCTCTTCCTCTACCAAATCCACCTCTTCTATGACCTCTAAATCCACCTAGTCCTTGGTTATAGCCTCATCTCTAGGTATTGAACTGCGCATTGCCCCATTCACATTTCTCTTCCCCTTTCATTTTATACGAATCAAATGTACATTCCTTCAACGGGCCATATGCCCAACAGTTTGCTTCATAATTTCCTACAGACCTACAGAAGTTACAAAAATAATTTTTTAGGAGTATTCGCATACTTTCGCAACATGTAACATTCTTCTGGTCAATTTCCTCTAGTCCTACATATTTCACACCAGACTCCATCTCCATGATTGAAGGGATTAGGAACCCATGTGGCTAGATACTCTTGAAATGTTGTACATTGATCCTTATGGTGACCTTCTTTCTTGCACTTGATACACCATAATTCCTCTCATTTCTCTTTTTCTTTCTTAATATCTTGGATCTGAAGAGTCAAATTTACTAAATGTGTCTGGATCTGACCAATCCCTATACTGGTCTCTCCTACTAGGTATCCCTCTAACTTATAGGAATTTCAAGACCCTCAAACTATGACACAACCTTTTGTTGCATCAATGGAAACCTTATATGTGGTAAAATTGCAACTATAAACCACTCTTTATGTTGAGCATCTGGAATCTAAAAACTTACTCGATCCATCAAAGTTTTAAACCGCTAGTCGAAATGTCATACTGGCTCATTAGGTGATTACTTAGTATCTTTTAGCTCAGTGATACACTATAACCTAAACTTAGGCTTACTGAAAATTTCTTCCAATGTTTTTGGTTTCCCTCCTTGTTGTACAACGGAAAATTTCATAAACCAGTTCAATGCACGATCCCAGAAGGTCATGATCAATTGCAATCTTTTTACATTGTCATCCTGCACTTGTTTAACATTCCATATAGCTTCACAAAGAAACCAATGTTTCCTTGGATCTTCCAATCCATTCCCATCAAAAACTGGTAGTTTCATATCATCTCCTACCATTTTCCTTCTAAGAGGTATCGGCTAATAGTGAATTATAGGTCCAACACTTCCACTATTCTGACTAGTTGAACCACTGTTCTGATAACTTCTACTATTATTACTTGATCCCACAAGATGTGATGGGATATGAGTACTTACCTCAATTTCAGGAGATGCACACGAGCTCATGGGTATGTCACAACGTCCAACCTGAGGCGAATCAATTGTATCTTCCTATGATATGAGTTGATAATAATCCCCTTATTCTTATTCTGTACTACATGATTCTTCCCTAAGTTGTGGTACGGCATTGTAGTCAAGTCCTTTAGTCACACTGTGAACCTCATTTCTCCCTGTCATAGTCTTTCTCCTCTGACAATTCCGAAATCTTGTCCCACTTTATAGAAATACACAGTCTTCGATCGTCTCACTTTCTTCTTCCCTTAGTGTTTCATCTCACTCTTCTTCCACATACTTCTTAGAAATTCCCCGATCAATACCCAGTTCTCATTGTGTGAAGCTAATTACTCTTCATATTCCATTCTCATGACACCTTTTTTATAGAGTAACATCTTAATCCATGTGTTGGTTCTAATGTGGGTAGACCCGGGTTCACTATGACACAGACCAACAAATCCCAATATGCTATCCCTTTCAGCATCATATGTGAACAAGCGAAGTCTCACTCGAACTACCTATGGGTACTATAGGAACCACGTTTATGTGGAAACAAAGGGGAAAGAACTTTGTTCTACCGTCATACCCATTAATAGAACCTCAAAAGAAATTAGTTAAACCATAGATCTAACATTAATAGTTCATAAGCACCGGTGCTACATTCAATATAAAGCACCGGTGCTACATTCAATATAAAGCCCCGGTGCATATATTTTTATAAAGCACCATTTTTGGTTAAAAATTTGGTGCTCATTAGTGCTATATGTATTACCAAGCACTAGTGTACAAATTTTCATGTGCACCTATGCTTGTATTGCTTTCAAAAGCACCAGCTAGCACCAGTGTGTTTGGTTCAATAAAGCCCACCGATAAAAAAACATCTACAAAATCCTCCAACCACTTGGTTTTTTTTAGTTATAATACATTTTCATAAAGACCTTCGTTAAAACATCTGGTACCATTTGTGGAGGTTGTAGCGGAGGTTTTTTTGAGAATTTTGACCAATCTTGTAACACTAAAAACCTCTATTATAACCTCTGCTACAGGGCCTTTTCCTTGTAGTGAAACCATCTTTCTTGGGAAAATTATTTCCGCATTCACCCAATATCAATCAATCTTACTTCACATAGTCCAAGTAGTCTTCAATTATTTCAAAAGGGAGACGATGCAAAGATATTAACTATTTCTCAATTTGCATAAACTAACTTTCATCGATTTTATCAAACAAAGACTTCAACTTCTTTATACAACATTCAAACAATGAGTTTAGCTTACATGAAAGTAACTCTCCCTAGATATGTAGGACATTATGACTCTTACATCCTCATCCTTATTTTTCATGATGGTGAATTTCTATTGGTCATCCCTCAAGTCTAGAATCATGATTTTTGTAAATTTCCATAGCAAGCTTTACTCTTCAAGAATGTTTCCATATATTTTTCCCATATGCCATCACTATGACCATTCATAACCATAGTTTCTTGGAATTCATAATTTTATCTATAGATTTAATCCCAGTTTTAGTTTGCAAGTCAAAACCCTGATTCAATCTACCAAAGATATCCAACTCATTAGGAGAATGTACAATAGACAACCTTCACAAGACTTGTAGACAACAAGCTAGACCTCAAACCACTAGATCTAATACCATGTTGGATAATTAGAGGATTAAGTATATCAGAGAACCAATATTCCAAGAGAAAGGTGGCATCTAAAGACACTCATTAAGCACAAGCAAGCATTTCTCAACATACATAGAAGTGTAAGAAACCAAAAAAATTTCCATACACAACACACTTATCTCGCATGTCTCAGATCAACCCCTAGGTCATCATATATAGAACCAAGATGCCACAATTTATCTTAAAGGGAGGAAGACAAGGTCTACATAGATAGGTGAGGGCATATAAAAACTCTGTTTATTTTTTCCATGTCATGTGCACCAATCAATTGCTTTGTTCTAACTATCTGACCACTCAAGTTCCTAGTCGACCATCAAGTCAATCCCTCAATCAACTACACAATCAACTATCCTTGTTGAATGCCATCTAATTGTCTCTAGAATATCCATAGGTGTGATGAACTTGCATAGTCTACCATGTCACAACCTCTCATTGGTACCAAAAACATCCCAAATCCCCTTTTTATACCTCATAGACCCTTTCATCCTTACCATTTGTGGCATGGTATTAGGTGCAAGGAATTCCATTTTAATTATTGGGATGTATTTTCCCTTTGCAAGTGAGATCTTGGTGAGGTTGTCCTACCCAATGGGATGGGGTAACTTGTTAGAATATTGAGAATATGATCAATTCATACAACAATACAAAACATGCACATGAATAAAATAGAGATAAGAAAATAGACAAGAGAACACCAGATATACGTGGTAAAACCCCAAATGGGGAAACATCCATGGGAAGGTTGAAATTTTTTTAATCATCAATAATCTCCAATCTTACAATAGAGCTCCCACACATGAGCATCACATCCAAATCCATAATCACATTACATGACACATCCTTGTGTTCATATGTGAATTCCTAAATTCTTGATTATTTTACAATGACTCCTCACCACATTATATACCAAGAGGTAATAGAGGAATTACATTCCATAACACATGTGGGATAAATGTAATTTCACCTCTTTATGTAATAAAAGGTAATAAGAGTAAATTATTACAAATTACATGTGGTATAACTCTTTTACCTAAGATTGGACATTATTACCTTCCAAATACATTCATTCATCATTACATATTCCAACACTCCCCCTTAATGATGACTAGGAGATAGAATACAAAAATGGAGGAATATGGCATTACATATCATCTCCCTTGATGACAACTTCCAGAATGTCCATAAGTTGCGAATAAAAACACACTTCACCTCATGGAGTAGATGAAGATAAAAATTGCTTCTCACTGAACCATGAAATTGCACATGAATCAAGTTGTATGATGGACTCTAGCACAACAATGTATGGCCAATACAATAAAACATGTGGAAACAAGCTCCAATTGTAGAATGCCTAGATCTAAAGAGAAGCCTTAGTGGCTACTAGATCCAACGGAAAAATTCCTAAAACATGTGACAAGAGATCCAATAGCAAATTGCCTAGATCTAAAGGAGAAGCCATAGTGGTGTTGAGGCCTCGGATGTGCAGGGTAAGTGCAAGGTGCTAGAATGGGTTCCAAGGCTCCCAACAGAGGGGGAAAACCCAAATTGAAAGGCTTCAAAAGATCCTATGCAAGGACAGTTCTATCCCCATCCTGTTTGGTATAGTAATCTCCCATGGATATTCGGCCTCCGCTGGCAC
Organism: Larix kaempferi; assembly: GCA_027924585.1. Classification (NCBI taxonomy): domain Eukaryota; kingdom Viridiplantae; phylum Streptophyta; class Pinopsida; order Pinales; family Pinaceae; genus Larix; species Larix kaempferi. Next base: position 1,381,999 of record BSBM01001320.1, on the reverse strand, counting down.
TCTATGAGTTGGTGAGTTTTGATCCTTAGATCGGTCTTCCTTTCAAGAAAAACAAAATGTGAAAAATCTGTAAACACAAATCTACTTAAAATCATCTAAACTAAGTTATATCTACTCTAAGAAACTGTCTTGAGATAAGTGCAGGCCAGCTTGATATGGAAATAGATAAGCACATTTATCAATTAAACAGAAATGTGAAAGAGATCAATGAATTAACTACTCAAGTTACAGTTAATCAATTAAAATTAATCAATGGAAAATTGAGGGTTATATGCATTCAAGATTTAACCTATAACTGATATGTTAATTGAAAAATTAACATCAATTATAATTTTCTGAAGAAACCATTTGCAGAAATCGATAAAAGTTTTAATTAAATAAACTCTCTTAAAACTTCATGAACACACAGATCATTGTGCTTAATAAATTGCAAAATATTTAAATAGCATTAGATAAGCAATCTGGAGTAAAATCAACATTCATCAAATAAACTTGATCAATAGACAAAAGAAAATTTGGGAGTAACTTTACTGTATTTAATGACAGTCTGTAAGAAATTACAAGCTTGTATCAAAACAAGGCATCTCCAGTCTCTCCAATTGATTTTATCCTCCAAGTTCCATCATTCCTTCTCAATGAGAAAACATCCCTTTAGATAAGAGTTACAAAAATAATAATGTAAATTCCCACAAACCGGGATTACAAAATCAAACTAAAAACTAATGGCCTAGAAAAACATGCCATTTGTCCCAAATCTCTAACAACTCATCCACATTCGGATAGTTAGCTGACTCAAGCCCCAGCTGGGAATTACATACGAATGTTTCCATTTCATTTTTAGCTAACTTATGCCAAATACAAATGAAAATGTGGATTTTGCCGTCCATGGTGACCGGTTTCCTAATTAATTGATCCACATCATCAATCTTAACCTCCTCAAGGTGTTGAATAATCTGCTTGGTTTCCTCACACCTTCATTCAACTTGCTCAACCATCAACTTAGGCGGGAAAGCATCTTCAATGAGCTCCAAGGCTGAGAACTGTAGAAATTCCATGATGTTATCTATTGCATACCATCACCTGCTACACATAGCATGTGCTTTCTTAAGAATGTATTCAACTGATTCATTAAGATAAAGCCAAGTGTTCAATGCAGCTCTGATTTTCTTGAACTGAAAACTGTTAAGAATGGGGATGTCTTCTAGTATGTTCTTGATATACCTCTGCCACTCACCAATGTTTTGACTTTCCTGAGAAGCTTGCAGCCTTTTGGATTTCTGCTCTTCAAGGGCACCATACATCTTACCAAAAGTCATATGAGTTTCCCTAATCTCATCCAAGGTGTAAAATAGCTTCTCAAGTAATTTATGATGCTCTTCATTGACTTGAAGAGCCAAATACTTAAATTCCTGGGGTGAGAACTTAGAGAAACTAGAAGAGGTTGCACTTGCAGTTGCATCCTCATATTGCTTTTCTAGTAAAGGCTGTCCTCTGTGTATTGGAAGAATTATCAACTTGTACATTACGAATTTTATCCTGAAGAGAGGTATTGCTTTGCTCCAAATCCTCTAACCTATCTCCCCATATCCTCCTGAGATCAGCAACATAAATCTCATGTTCTTCCTTGGTCTTTACTAATTCTTATTCAAGCCTTTCCAATTCTTCCTTCTTCTGATCAATCTCCCTATTCAGTACCTGGACTAAATCAAGTTTTGCACCAACAAATGCCCCTAAGGTTGCAACTGTCTCAATTTCTCATGTCTGGGGGTCATTTGTTTGTTGATCCCATATTATTTGATTTGGAACAGATACTTCTAATCCACCTTGATCCCTGCTTCTCTTCTTACCCCTCTTTACCACTGCTTTATTTTCTTTACTGTAGAAATAATGTCCAAGATGGACTACAACGTCATCTTCATATTCAGTTATTATTTTCGAAGAAATTGAAATGACATTCTCTGTTGAAATTAATGAAGGTGTTTGAGTGACAGCGGGACCAGGTATAGACATGGTAACTTGAGGAGTAGTTAGAGTGGTAGAGACAATCTAAGGAACTAATGGAACATGGTTTGGAGAAGGGATTGAAGTGAAGGCTTCAGAAAGTGGAACATGATCATCATTAGCAGGTGATGATGAAGAAAGAATTGTGGCTGGCTCATCAATGGTGGATGATGATAAAGTAGATATGGGTAATTGTTGAGGGACAGTTGAGGACTGGACCTCTGCAATAATAGATGGGGGAATGGAAAAAGGAACTTAGTTGTCTGAAAATGGAGTGGCTCTATGAAAAAGTTGTGATATGGAAAATGGAGGCATCACCCCTAGAGACAAAGCAGAAATATATTGAATAGATGACAGCAAAAGTGATGAAGTTGTAATGTCAGTAGTAGTAACCTCCAATACCTGTTGATCAGAAAAAGAGTGATCCATCTCAATAGTGTCTAACAAATCTGTAACTACTAGTGAATCTTCAGTCACTCCTTTAGTCACTTCTTCAGTCACTTCTTCAATCAATTCTACAGTCACAGATACTGGGTGATGTGCTTCATCATCAACATCACTATCAATGATATCAACAGTGGGAACCTGTGATGTAGGGATCAGTATTTTCTATCTCTTAGATGGTTTGGCCTCAGTTATTATTAGATCATCACATACATGTGCAGCCACAGTGGTCACTTGAACATCCACAGTAAGCTTAGGAGGTTCAGTTGTTTGGGTATCCAATACTGAAATCAGTTGTGCTAACTCCTGCTTCAAATGATGAGAGGTTTGCAACAAGACTTTGGCCTATTCAACTATTTTTACCTTGGGAGGATTCGCCATGGGGGCTTTACCTTTATTCCCATTTGGATAAGTAAGCATTAGAGGGGCATTAGCCTCCTGGTTCTCCTTTTCTGCTCTATCCTTTCTCATTTTCTCAAGTAGATTCATTTCCATCATTCTGTAGCTCAAAACTTTAGCTTTAATTTCTCTCTGATATTGCATAATCTGATGCTGCTCATCTATGCTCTTGGCCCCATCCAAGACCTCATAAAATGTATTCACTCCTTGGTAGATAGAGTCATCTAGAAGCTCTTCATGGACATAGTCCATCTTCATATGATATTGTTTAAAATGTGCATCAAGGAATTTCTTAGGATCATGCTTCCTTTTGGGAGAAAAAACCCAACTTTAAAGGAGCCACCTGGTCACCAAGTGTTAATTTTTTAGCATTAATTCGATATATTCTAAGATCTTTACTGAGAGAATAACATGTACAACATATCAAGTATAATAATGCATATCAATCACACCAAGCAATCACATGAGACAATAGACACACAGAGTTTCACTAGGGAAAACCATAAAGGTGAAAAACCCCACAACTTCCTCAAAGATAGAAAGAGCAATGATACAACCAAAGTACAAGAGATAGTCTTCTCCTAGCAGCTGATCCTCCTCCTCACATGTGCGCCACTTTCCGAGTGATGGAAGAGTGAGTAATGAGATGATGAAATAGAGATCTCCCGATATCTATTTATACTTGTCCTGTCCTGCCCAATAAACCAATGGGGCCGACTTGAATAACTTAGCCTAATAACCCATGGTTACATTAATCTGGGCCGACCCCTTACTAGGTGGTCTAATAACCCATCAACAAGTTACAACACTTGTGACACTTGTTAATACAAATGAAGACACTTCTGTATAGAAGAATAATACATCTCTATAGGAGTACAATACAATACATAGATGAAATACATTCCAAAGTTACATATACATCAACACTCCCTCTTAACTAGGAAGGTATTTATCGACACAGATCTACTATCACAAGTCTTCTTCTCTGGATCATCATCACTGGATCATCGTCATCGTCATTGCTACTGCTATCTCAATCAATCTCTGATCTACTCATCATAGGAAGTTCTACAGAGCCAGTCCTTTTTCATACCGGATGTAGGCCCACCACCTGTAGGTCTTCATCATCACTGGCCATACTGTGGAATTCTCAGGACGTATTACGTGCGTCACAAAACCTCACAAGAGCATCTTGTCTGTTATGAGCACATGGCTCTACCTGTCGGATCTCCCAGGGTTGTATTATATGTGACTGTCACAAAACCTTAAAAGAGTGTCTTGACTAGCAAGAACTCTAAAGAGCATCTGAGGCCTTTTACGTGACTAGCACAACCTATCCGGATCTCCAGGGTGTATTACATGTGGCCATGGAAAAACCTTGAAAGAGCATCCCACGACTAATTACGAGCACACAGATCAACCTATTGGAACTCCCAGGGTCTAATTATATGCCATAGGACAAAACCTTGAAAGAGCATCAGCCAGATATCCCAGGGCCAGATTACATGCCATAGGAAAGACCTAGAAATACTATCTACAAATCTCCCAGGGATGGATTATATGCTTATCTGCACAACCTATTCCACAGCCACAGAGTATCAAACTGATACTCATCATACATCAACCTGATGTACACATGATCATCCTAATCATCATCACTACATTGTCCCAATGCATGTCATCTGGAGCAACATCCTGAAGCTCATCATCCATGATCAGCATGGTCACACAATGTATCCACCTAATGCATACACAGTATCTGCCTAATACATATCATCATACATGATCTACCTGATCATACAATGTATCCACCTGATATATTCATGATCTACCTGATCATACAATGTATCCACCTAATACATAAACACATGATCCACCTGATCATATCAAGCATCCAACATGATGCATATACAAATATATCAAGCATCCAACATTATGCATATATAGAGTAGTAATTGGAGCATCATCCTGATGCTCATCATCCAGCGCTTACATCCACATCCATGGGAAGGATCCTCCTCTCACCATGCTTGGAATGTCTCCTACAAATGTGTCAATCACTTCTTCCTCGAAGTGTCATTAATCTGAAGAACACCAAGCCTCTCTTTGAAGTACTCAAACTTCACTCTGGCTAGTGGTTTCGTCAACACATCTACAATCTGCTCATCCATCGCAACATACAGGAGCTTCACTGCTCCTCTCTACACCATATCCCTGATATAGTGATATTTGATCTCAATGTGCTTTGACCTGTCGTGGGACACCGGGTTCTCAGATAGCTTCACACAACTCTGGTTGTCACAAAAGATACTAGTAGCCTCTAGCGGGAGATCAAATAACTCGGACAGTAGCTTTAGGAGCCATATTGTCTCACAATTAGCCAAACATGCTGCAACATACTCTGCCTTGATTGTACTTAGTGCTATGCAGGATTGCTTCCTGCTAAACCAAGAGATCACACCTGATCCCATACTGAAGCAACACCCAAATGTGCTCTTCCTATCTGCAGCACTTCCTGCCTAGTCCGAATGAACATAACCCTGCAGGTTAAACTTTTGATTCGCATCATACTTGAGCCCATAGTCAATTGTACCCTTCAGGTACCTCAGAATATGCTTTACAACAATCAGGTGAACACCTCTGGGATCCATCAGGAACTAGCTCAATGTGGTTACCGCAAATCAAATATATATTCGAGTGTTCGTCAGGTACATCAAGGACCCAATCATCTGACGATACACAGTGACATCAACCGGATCAGATGAAGCATCACACAGAAGCTTTAGGTTCGATGCCATAGGTGTGGCCATGGCCTTGCAGTCTATCATCCCGAACCTCTTCAGGATCTCTACTGCATACTTCCCTTGTCCAAGGAAGATTCCATCTGCACTATGCCACACCTCCATGCCTAGAAAGTAGTGCATCATCCCCAAGTCCTTCATCTCAAACTGGGCAGCAAGCTTCCTCTTGGTATCGGCAATCAATCCATGCTCACCTGTAACAAACAGAACATCCACATACAGAAGTAGTATCATAGGATTTCCTTCCTCAACCTTGTAGTAAAGGTTGGAATCTGCTTTACTCTTGGTAAAGCCCAAACTAGATAGAAATCTTCCTATCCTACCATACCAAGTCCTAGGAGCTAGCTTCAAGCCATACAAGACTTTCTTCAACCTACACACATATGACTCCCTGTCATGTGTCTCAAAACCAAGTGGTTGCTCCACATACACTTCCTACTCGACTACACCATTCAAGAAAGTTGTCTTGACATCCATCTGGTGTATCTTCCATTTCATCACTATATCTAGAGCAAGTACTGATCTAATGGAAGTGTATCTGGCCACATGAGAAAAAGTCTCTTCATAGTCAATCCCTTCTTTCTGGGAGAAGCCACAAGCTACAAATCTTGCTTTATATTTCTCTATGATGCCATCTGCAACATGCTTGATCTTGTAGATCCATTTGGAAGTCACAACAGACTTCCCTTTAGGTCTTGGGACCACAACCCAAACATCATTCTTCATGATCGACTGATATTCCTCGACCATGGAAACCTTCCATTCTTTCTTTTCCACTGCCTCTTCATAACTGGAAGGTTCTTTGTTCATAATATCATAGAGTAAAGCAACATAGATGGTATGTGATCTAGTTCTCTTCTTTTCTCTATGTTCTTCTTCTGGAATTCCATATCTTTCTACATCTTGAATGAGCTCTCTAGCCCATGCAGGTTTCCTCTTGTGAGAGTCCTTCTCACGAGGTGGATCTACAGGTTCCTGCGGATCTTCAATTTCACGATCTGCATCTAGAATTGATTCAGTCATAGTAGTGTCTTGAAATCTGGTTTCCTTTGGCTCTTCATGATCTTCAATAGGTGTCTTCCTTGATTTGATGAAAGCTGAGTTTTCATCAAATGTTACATCCCTACTGAAATCAATCTTCTTGAACCCTGGAAAGTATATTATGTAAGCCTTCGAGCTTTCACTGTAACCCACAAAGATACCCTTCTTTCCTGAAGGATCTAGCTTAGTCCTCTTTTCCTTTGGGACATGAGTATATTCTGAACAACCAAATATTCTAAGATGGCTGACTTCAAGTTTCTTTCCAGAGAAGACCTCTTCTGGTGTCTTGTTGTCCAATATCTTGTGTGGTGTTCTGTTCTGCACATATACATCTGTTCTAGCTGCTTCTGCCCATAGATGCATAGGAAAATCCTGGTCATGCAGCATTGCCCATGCTACTTCCATGATTGTCCGATTCTTCCTTTCTGCAACTCCATTTTGTTGTGGATTGTAGGGAGCAGTCAACTCCCTTTTAATCCTTGAATCACTGCATAGCTTCTTGAAGTCACTTGAAGTGAATTCTCCGCCATTGTCGGATCTGAATGTTTTGATCTTCTTATCAGTTTGGTTCTCCATCAAGGCTTTGAATTCCTTGAATTTATCAAACACTTCACCCTTGTTCTTCAAAAAGTAAACCCAATTCTTCCTAGAGAAGTCATCAATGAAAGAGACATAGTAAACATACCCACTCAGAGAACTACATGACATTGGACTGCATACATCGGAGTGGATAATTTCCAAGATTCCTTTTGATTTGCTTTCACTGCTTGGAAATTCCTTCTTTATGTTCTTTCCTTTTGCACAGCCTTTGCAAACACCTTCATGCTTGGTCTTGATTTCAAGAAAACCCCCTATTGCTTTACTTGCAATTGGTAGTGCCCTATAGTGCACATGTGCAAGCCTTCTATGCCAAAGTTCACTTGGCTCCATGGACTCATGTACCATGGCATGTTCAGTTTGCCCCTTTAATTTATACAAACCTCCCTCTTGCTCTCCAATCACTACTACATCATCAATAGTTTTACCTTTTGGCCACATTAGTACTTGGCCATCTAAAACTGCAACCCTCGTGCCTTTTGCATCCAATGCATATATGGAGAGTAAGTTCTTCTTGAGCCCAGGTACATATAGCACATCTTTCATCTTCAAAGACTTCCCAGAGTCTAGGCTGTAGGAGGCTTCACCACTTCCTTTGATAGGATATTGGTAGTCATCCCCAAGTTTCAGCTTATGGGGTGACTCATGTTCAGATAGATTAGCAAAGGATTCTTTAAACCCAGTCATGTGTTTGGAAGCCCCACTATCAATGATCCAATCATTACATCCATGAGAGATGGTACCTGTGAGAGCACAGATTAGAACATATTCATCTTCGCTAGATGAGTCATCACTTTCTTCTCTAGCCTTCTTCTTCGGAGGTTCATCATCCTCAGTCGCATGAGCATGATATCTCTTCTTGTTTCCTTTCTTCTTCTTGTTGAAGTTGTTGTCCCTTTTGTTCTTGGGACAATCTGCAGCAAAGTGTCCCTTCTCATTACATGTGAAGCATCTCATTTCTTTCATATTCTTTTGATGGGTGTGAGGGGATTTCTTGTAATGGGAGTGCTCCTTCTTAGGCTTGCTTCTTTTGGTGTGAGCTGTGAGAGCTTGATCTTCATTCTCCATCTTTTCTTCTCGGGCCACAATCCTTGCTTATTATTGTGAACATTCCTCCCACAGTCTACTGAAGGAGACCAACTTCTTTCTTGCATGGATTCCTTGGATAAAGGAATCCCATGATCTGGGTAGGCCATTTAGTGTGGTCATGACAACTTCACCATTTTCCACAATTTCATCCACAGCTTCAAGATGTTCCTTGATCTGAGAGACCTTAGAAAAATAAGATTGAATGGTCTCTCCATTCTGAATCTTTAACCCTTTCAATTGGTTTCACAGGGTCATCTTCTGATTTATGTTCTTCCCTTCAAATAGCTTGGTCAGGGAATCAAACATCTCCTTGGGTGTCTTCAGAGATGAAACATGTGGGATGAGATGGTCCTTGATAGAATCAGCAATGATTCTCTTTGCCTTGACCAAGTTCTTTTTATAAAGAGCCTTAGCCTCTTCTCCCTTTGGGACAGGAACCTCTTCACTTATATAAGTGTCCAACTCATTTTCTTCCAGGATTAACCCAATCCTATAATTCCATGCTCGGAAGTTATTAGCCCCTTCAAGATTATCCTCAAGCTTGGTGTGGTGAAACATCTTAAAGAGTACTTCAAATGGAAATAGAAAAGATATAGGTCTTACCACTTCATTTGCTGAAAACTAGATCTAGTCCCGGATTAGGGTTTGTTATAGAAACCCTAAAAATTCAAACTTTGAATTTCAAACTTCTGAAAGGATAGAAAGATGCACCTTGATGAGCTGATCATCCTGGTATATTCATGAGATCTACAAAGTTTCACCCTTCATAAATGCCTTTTAGTCTTCCCGGATTCACTAGGAAGGACCCTAAATTAGGGTTTGAGTTTCCTGGAGCTTTACCCAACCAAAAATCTCGATCCAAAGCTTTAAACTTCAATTTTTCCAAGGAGATTCCAGCTATGTCTTCAGATTTCAGAAATTCCTATTTTTGTGGAAACTCTAATTTTTAGGGCCAAAACTGAAAGTGCTCATAATTGAATTCTGATTGAACAGATAGATTCTCCTTGATGAGTAGAGTCAATATACCTTACTGCTTTTCCAAAATATATGCAGAGAAACCCAATAAACAAGAAACCCTAGTTTCCGCCACTACACAATGTCTTCTTCTCAAGTTAGCTTTGATACCATGTTAATTTTTTAGCATTAATTCAATATACTCTAGGATCTTTACTGATAGAATAACATGTATATCATATCAAGTATAACAATGCATATCAATCACACCAAGCAATCACATGAGACAATAGACACACAGATTTTCACTGGGGAAAACCATAAAGGTGAAAAACCCCACAACTTCCTTAGAGATAGAAAGAGCAATGATACAACCAAAGTACAAGAGATAGTCTTCTCCTAGCATCTGATCCTCCTCCTCACATGTGCGCCACTTTCTGAGTGATGGAAGAGTGAGTAATGAGATGATGAAATAGAGATCTCCCGATCTCTATTTATTCTTGTCCTGTCCTGCCCAATAAACCAGTGGGGATGACTTGTCTAACTTAGACTAATAACCCATGGTTACATTAATCCGGGCCAACCCCTTACTAGGTGGTCTAATAACCCATCAGCAAGTTACAACACTTGCGACACTTGTCAATACAAATGATGACACTTCCATATAAAGGAATAATACATCTCTATAGGAGTACAATAAAATACATAGATGAAATGCATTTTAAAGTTACATATACATCAACACCAAGTATTGTAGTCCAATTTGAGGTTGGAATGACTAATGGCCCAAGGTTTAAGGAAAATTTAGGCCAACCTTTCTTTTTAGGACCAGTGAGTTTTTTGTAGACACCATCAATAAGAGTTCGATAAGAGACTTCTTGAATGACCAATCTGTCTTGCACTATTCTAGGCAGAAGATGAATAGTGTCACTTCCCCAGACTCTAATATATGAATAGGACTCATATACATACCAATCACCAATTGTATTGATAAAGGCCTTGGCATCAACTGAAAAGGCAGGTGCCTCTTGTTTGAGTATCTTGAAATAAATAGTACCCATGAAATGGTCACAAATGTCATAAACTAATGGGACAAAGTTGCTCTCCCATAGTGTTGAGTGATAGATATGAACTGGTGGATCTGAAGGGGTCCAATTCCATCCCAAGTTAGGATATTGGAACTCTGAGCAAAAGACATCAATAATGTAGGCTGAAAAGAAGAAGTGTGGCTTCCTCAGGGCAAGTGCATTTTGATAGTCTTGGATAGTTATTTTAAGTTCCAGTGACAAGATAAACGTCCAAGGGAAGGATTCACCCGTTGTTAAGACATGATTATCTATTGGAGCCCATTCAGCTTTGAAGACTGAACAATTTGGAAGGCCAAAGAGCCTGTAGAGCATGGCTTCCAGTAAATAATAAGGCTCCCTGAACCAGGAAATTGGGTAGAGGTTATCAGCCTTAGGTACAAAACTGTTAGGCTTAATCATCCATGATTTCAACATTTCGTCAAAATTGTACCTGGTTTTAGAGGAGTGTATGAATTTACAGCTAAGAGTCTGCACAACCGACTTAAGAGCAAAAGCTCTGATAAAGACTTCAGGGCGAAAAGTTGTCAATTGTGACCCTGTACTGTCATTAAATGACCAGTCTTTAGGGTTAGCATTGTCCACTATCCATTTAATCGGGTCTGTGTAAGCTAGGACAGTGGGTCGGGCAGCAATGGCATGCAATTGAGAAGCCCTAATCTTCTCATATGCAGGTCGGTCTTCTTTAATGTCTGAAAGGTCGTCATTATCAAAAATTGAATAAATTTTGGACCAATCCATTTGATAAGTTTCATTGACCCTCTCACTGGTATCTGAGAAGATACCGAAATTCGGATCTTTGGTCAGCAAATCCCTGTGAATTGTCTTAGACCAAGTGTTCTGTGACATTTTGGCAAAGCTTGGAAATTCTGGTAAATAAATCGAAACAAAATCAAAACTAAACCATAAACAGAAAAACCATCAATAGCAAATGTGAAAATGACAACAAACCAACCTGAAAATAACTGAAAATTCATAAGAATGACCCCTGGTAAGAAATCCACAGTAAAATCCACGTAGCAAAGTAAATTCCGACAATGAAAATGATAAAGAAAATAGAAAAAATTGTATATTTATCGATTTTTGTCGGGTCAAATCTGAACCGTAGGATTTTAAGAAATGAACGGCTGAGATTAACCACTGCAGGATCGGGTCATAGATCTTATTTTCAAACTTTATTGAAAATTCCTGCAATCCGCAATTTACGGGTTGCAGGTTGCAGGATTGCAAATTGCAAAACAATGGACAAAAGTGTTTCCGCAACCCGCAATCCACAATTGCGGGTTGTAGATTTCGGAAACGAAAACAATCTTTAAAACTAGAATAATGTTTTCTGCATCCTGTAATCTGCAATTGCGAGTTGCGGGTTGCGGAAACACACACTGCAATTTTATTAAAATAACAACTTTTCGCAATCCAAAATCCACAATTGTGAGTTTTGGGTTGCGGGTTACAGAATCAAAATTTCCCAAAAATATTAACAAAGTCTTCCCGTAATCCACAATTTCGGGTTGCAGGTTGCGGGATGACAAAATTCGAAAAGAGAGAACAATCAATTCCCGCAATCCGCAATCGCGGGATTGCAGGTTTTCAGATTTTTCGGGTTTTCTAGTTTTCAGGTTAGCAGGAATAAAATAAAATTTTGAAATAATTGAAGTCCTTCCGCAAGTGAAGAAAACAACCAAAACTTAGAAATTTTTCAAAAGGGAAAATGATAATTACACAAACCAAAAGAAAAGGTACGAGATCATACAAACAAGGTTTAAGAATCTTGTTTTGATAAAAAGAACTTACCCAAATACCTTTGTATTTACAAAAATTGGGGCTCCCATGATCAAATGAAGCATGGGATTTGTTGTACCTACAACAAATGGAAACTGGATGGGAAGAACCAGTTATCTCTACAAACAAAACTTCAGTTAGAGAAAGTATGTCTACCAACAGATTTTCAACCTGAATTTTTAGAAAATATTTATAAAGGGACAATCAATAAGCAGAATTAAACATAAGATTTATGTATTCCCATCCACGATCAATTTAAAGATAATGCAAATCTGATAAGGAGATTTAAGAAATAATGGGAACCTTTAGCCAATTTGTAATCATAGGAAGACAGCTTTTAGATGAACCTCGGGGTAAGCTTAAAACTACTCTAGATATCCAAATTATAAATCAACTTGATTTATTAATTGGTTTATTATATACAAATAGTTCTTTTGGCAATATACACATTTTTTTTCTCTTTTTTTATATCTTTTCTTTTGAAACACGAGGAAAGTTGTACATAATACCTTGTTGATATAAGACCACTGCCCTGACTTTGTGATCAGATTATGGCAATGCCACTCACAGACCTGATCTGGAAACTGAACAAGTTAGCTCAGTAATGAGACTCCTTGTCTTCTAGCTGTGACACTGAAATCAATTATCATGGCTTGGTGACCACATAAAGATAATTTCAGTCCAAAATCAAACCCATGATCATGGTAGGGATGGCTTGTGATAAGACCCCCCTGTACTTACATACAACATTGTCTTATAAAGAAAAATTAAAACAAAAATTTTATTAGGGTGTGAATTACAGGACACCACCATGGCTTGGTGACCATATGATAGTGGCGTTACTCACTGATGCTTTGCAGATCATGAATGGACCGACCTATGATAGGATCTTCCACCTTTCAGTAAACTGAAATTCATATTACAAGTTTGGTGGCTTGGTGCGAAGATGTCATTCCACTCACATCTATGAACCTAATGGGTTGGCTTGTAATAAGACCCATCATCCTGTAATCCACAATTATTAAGTAATATTATTTTTCAAGGTGACTATGATAGGATCCAGAGAAGATAAAGGTTGACTAGGCTATTAAGATATGTTGTATTACACTAGTGAAACATAGGACAAGAAGGCCAGTCACTTTCCACAATCTCAATTAAACAAATAAAGCATGTATAGGATAATGACCAAGGTGGAAAGATATCAATCAAATTTCTTCAATTAATAACTGTCTATTCTTTGTAAAACAAATTCTGACATAGGTTGAGAAAAGCCGAGATCGACAGAGCATTCCAAAACTTCAGCTTAGATCATCCTTGAGACAAGCTGACCATCAACCATTACCAAATGTATAGAGTTTATTAAAAAGGAAAACCAATAAAAGAAAACCAATCAAAACAAAGAAAATGCAAAACACACCAAACTTATGTACAAAGTGCATCAAATTGTTTAGAAAAAACACTTCTTGAGCAGAGAAACATTCACTGGATAGGTGTCAATGACCCCTTCCAATGTCTGTAATCGAATAGTACTAGGACCAATCTTTTCTGTAACAATGAAAGGTCCTAGCCAAAGGCGTTGAAACTTGGTATAATCATTTTTATCCTTATGTTGCTTATCCCATATCAATACCAAATCTCCTACTAAAAATTCCCTGTCATAAGAGGATTTCTCATCGAACCATCTTTTAACCATCTGCTGATGATGATATAATTTATTTTTAGCCATTTCCCTGTCTTCCTCCAAATTAAGCAAGGTATCAATTCTATGTTGAAGAGGAGAGGAATCATCTTCTTGAATGGATTGGGATAGCTGTAATGAGGGAATGGTAAGGTTAGATGGTAGGATGGATTCCTTTCCATAGACCAGACAATAGGGAGAGTTTCCAATAGCTTTCATTGGGGTGATTTGATTTTCCCAAAGAGCATTATAAAGTTGTGTGTGCCAATCTTTGTGATGAGAGGATACTGTCTTCTTCAAAATATTTATCAGGTTCTTGTTAGAAGATTCAGCAAGCCCATTACCATGTGGATAATAGTTGGCAGAGAATTTTAGTTTGATCCCTTTTTCAAGGGCTGTCATGTCCCAAATTTGGAATTGGGTCACAATGGCCTAATCACATTAGCCATATTCATTAGAGTTTGCAAAGTTGATGTTAAGGGTCAAATAATTGCCAAGGAGGAAAATTACTAGTTTCCTAGGTTTGGGGTGGAAGCTTTGGGATTTGGAATAATGGGGATAATAAATGATGTTTGAACATTAGAATGGCATAAATATTTAATAAAGGAGCTAAATAAATATATACAAGTGAAAATCAAAGTGTCATTTCATCATGAAGACACATGGAGGAAGTGGGACCCACATATGGCTAGATTTCCCCACTACATTTGGCATCATTCTCTCACCAATTCGAATTCAAGGTGAATGGTAACATACTTGGGGAAGTCCAAAAGGTATTATTCATGGCATAACTCATCCAAGGTCGAAATATAGAGGAAGAGTAACTCCCATGGAAGAGGAAGAGGCAATTTGGAGCTAGTGAGACACTTGGGCTAGATTCCCTAGCTCTATGACAACAATGATGAAGATGCTATGACACCTATGACACAAATCAGACCTGAAGGCTGACATATGACATATATGACATGTCAGGGCTAAAAATAGACTCCAAGAGGGCGCTCAAGGGTGTTAGGGCAGCTAAGATGCTTCCACATGTGATTTGGTGGAAGTGGGAGACTAGGAATTGTTGTACAAGTGGCATTCTTTGGAATCTCTTCCCAACTTGAGTTGGCATGAGTCTCTTGGAAGGAATTCGACCCATGGAGGCCATTAGAACTTTATAAATGTCAATAACAAAGAATGAAACCAGCTTTTGATCATTTGTAGAATTTGCAATTGCATTTGTGAAGAGGGAGAGCTAGTGGATGACTAGTTTCTTGCCTTAGCCAATTTCGAGGGTGAAAGATTCCCATCCAAGTTGGTAATTGGAAAGGCCATTCAGACCTTTCATTTGGAGCTTTAATGGAGTCTTTATTTGCAGGTGTAAGCTACAGGGCAGCTCATGGTTTCTTCTATTGCAGCTCACTCCTTCAACCATTTCCAGTTTTGATGGCATATTCTTGATCCTTGAGGGAGGGCGTTTTTGGTGAGCTATTGTACTCTTTGGGGAAGCTTTTAATGCCCCATTTATTTTGTAATATGAAGTAAATACTCTGTTCTTCATCTCCAAAAAGTTTCAGGTCGAAATTCCAAGTAGAAATGTATAAATCTCATTTTTAATGGAAGAACAATGCCATTTCCCCACTACCTTGTTGTGAGCCAATGTATTGATGATGATTTCGAATGAATGGATGATTCTCTGATATATTTGTGATCAATATAATGCCATGGATGTATTCTACAAGTTTCATGTACTGTACTTGAGCATTTGAAGCATTTTTATTCAGTTTAGTTGTATTGGGAGGTGAAATAGTGCCATTTCCCCAAGGGTCGAATTGGGGATTTTTGCAGTTGAATGGGAGAGGGTGAGAACAGTTGTAATAATCCATTAATGGTGCACATGAGACTTTAATAAAATACTTAACACATTACATACCTCTGTTCATAAATTTGAGTGGGTTTGGAGGCATTTGGGAAGCCATTTTCAGTGCTTACCCCAGGGGGATTTGAACCCCAAATTACTAGTAAAATTGCATAATTGGTTCAGAATCTTAAGAGAGTTTGCAGAGGTCTTTTGGTGGACATATGTCATCCATAAACATCATATTCAAGTTATAATATCATTCATACACCTTCCTTGAAGATTTGAAGGCATTTGGAGTCAATTTGAGACCTAGAGACCAATACTAGTCAAAGGAAAATCACTAGTAAAGTTACCTACATTGATCAGAATTGAAAGAGGATTTGCAGAAGTATTTTAAAGGTCCAAAGGCATCCCTGAAACACATATTTATGTTCTAATACCATTCATATACCTTCTCAGAAGATTTGGGATCATTTGGGGCAAAATTGGGACCTAGAGATCAAAACTAGTCAAAGGTCTAACTAGTTAAAAAAGTGAAAAATTGCCATTTTAATAAAATTCCTAACAAGGGACATTACAAGGGCATACTGTGTCAAATCAATTGAGGAAAAGTAGGATGCATTATCAAAGACAAGATACTCGGGAGCACCAAACCTTGTAACTATCTGGCTGTCGAGGAAAGAGATTACTTGGTTTGTGTTACACTACCTAAGAGGTGTTAGTTTTTCATCATTTAATTCAATAGATCTAGGATATTAACTGAACGAATAACATGTACAACATATCAAGCACAAGAGACAAGAGACACAAAACATTTCACCAGGGAAAACCAAGAAGGTGAAAAACCCTGCAACTTCCTCAGAGATAGAATAAGCACCAATACAAGGATCACAATGATCAAACCCAAGAGATAGATATCTTCAGTAGCATGCTACTCCTCCACTTGTGCGCATCCCTCCTCTCTCTCACTAATGTGAATTGAGTGAATGAGACAATGTGTAAAATGAGAGAGACACACTCTCTATTTATACACTAACTTGACTTGCCTTTTAACTCTAACTAGGTCGGCCCCAACTTAACCACTTAACATAATACTAACTGGGACGACCCCACTAGGGTGGTCTTATAACCCTTTAAACCACAAGACTCATATAGGATCGACCCCATCAAGGTGGTCTAATAACCCATCAAGTATAAGTTACGACACTTACAATATAACTTGCGACACTTGCAAGTACACATGACGACACTTCCAATCGGAGGAATAATACATCTCCATTGGGGATACAATAAAGTACAAATGTAATACAGAGAAGAATATATTCTGAAGTTACAAATACATCAACACTCCCTCTTAACTAGGAAGGTATTCTCTAGACACAAGTCATCAATACATATAGGCACAAGTCTTCAATTCTGGAGCTGGATCATTGTCACTGGATCACGGAGCATCATCATCATCACTACTGTTGTACATGACATCTCGATCACTGGGCTATCTCTGAATTCTTCTCGTCATATGAAATTCTATATAGCTAGCCCTTTTTCATGCTCGATGTAGGCCCACCTCCTGTAGGTCTTCATCAACACTAGCCATACTATGGAATCCTCAGGACTTATTACGTGCATCACAATTCCTCGAAAGAGTATTTGAGGATCCTTTATGTGTCGAAGCACGACTGGCAAGATCTCCCAGGTCAACTTACATGTGACTGTCACAAAACCTTAAAAGAGTGTCTTTCCTAGTGTTGTGAGGAAAATGCACCTATTGTTCAGGGGAGAAACTACCAACTTACAGTTATGAAAGATATACCTACAAATGTTCTGCAAGTACAACAAGTAAGTGAAGAGATTAAGGTTAGATATATGTGCACCTTATTCATAAGGTTGATCCAAGATTTCCCTTCCTTGCTCTTCAATGCTATCCAGTATCGCAATGCCCACACCTGCAAAACAACTTGATACCTTTCTCAAATACATTTGACTACATATATAAGACTGATATCCATGAAATAATAAGACATCAAACTATAATCAAACTGTAATCAAATCTAAGACATACATAAATAGGTCATCTTTGGAAAGGAAAGAATGTCTGATCTTTATTAATGAATGAAGCAAGTACATAAAATTATACCTTCCTTCAAGCTTGGCACTTCACGAAACCTAGATTCAAGGTCTCCTACTTCTGTTCTCCAAGGATCCCAGCCTCTAATCAGTTGTGCTAGGGTTTATCAGAAACTGAGGCACAAGAGAGGGGGATGAGGGTCTCCATTCCTCCAGCATAACATTGTTATAGGCTTGGTCCCCTCACATGGCCCTTCTACCTTCCTTATATAGTCAAGGAAGGAGAGGAAAAGTAGTTATAACCGATCAGGAGGTTCCCAAACCAACTTAACTTACCCAAAATTCGAGATTTTGACTAGTACAGGAAAGTGCCCTACTCTGTAGTAGACAAACTAGCGCATTTCTCAAGGTGTGCGCTACTTTAATGAAGCAGATGTTGCATATCAAATGCTACTATCATGCTTGGATACCAGCGCACATGTGGAAAAATGGCCAAAAACAGGGTTTTCTAATGATTTTCAGGACATGGTTTGGTCTGGAAAAATGTTCCTAAGGGTTATAACCATCAAATGGGCCAAGAGTGAGGTAATTTCAACCATGTTAAGTGTCCCAAATGACCCTTCAATCCACAACTATCATGTTCGGTGACTAAACTTGATCTCAAGAAGTGTCGTCATGCGACCAAGCGATACAAGTGTCGTCACGGATAGAGAAGTTTCATTTTAAGCTATAACAGATGCCCCCTAATTTATGAGGTCAGAGGGAGTGAGGGAAGCGATGGACGAAATACATTATAAATAACAAAGAGTTGAATCATGGAGGAACCAGAGAGACCAAGAATCATAGGCTCAAATGAAGTACCTGAAAGAAAAGGCAATGTCAGACAATCTCATCCTTTGGGTAACTGTCCATGTTCAAATAGTGGAACATGACCTCCAAGAGGATATAATAATGATCCAAATACTGATACATATATCATGGCTGCTAAAATACAAGCGTGGATCAATGAGGAACATAAGTGTAAACATAGCCACATAAATACAAGGTGGATCTATGTCAAAACTGGAGAACATAACCATAGAGAACAAGCTGGATCTGTGTCTCATCAAGAGCCAAAAAGAGTGTGGCTCAGTCTTGCGCAACTTGAGCGATAACATAAATGAGTTGATGCTATTGAGGATCCAAAGGTCTTCATCCAAAAACAACCCAAGGTACAAACCTATCCATGCAAATAAATGAGTTGATGTCAAACATGGGAGGTATCGTTTGATTACCGGTCATTGATGTATACCGTTAACAAACGCGAGGGTGTCCACCAATAATGAAAATGGAACCCAAGGTACCTAGTACATTCAAGCAAGTGCGAATAAATGGTCTTTCCATCAAACACTTGAAAAATCCATCGGATAGGAGACATTGATGTATTCCCATCTATCCAATAGCGAGGGAAACTGCCACTAATGACTGCAATCCCCAAGGTACTAACCGAAACTCTTAACTTCATTCCCAGAGCACAATGAGTTGAAGTCGATGGGAAGAAGTCCGTTGGAAGGAAGGCCTTAATGCATCCTCCATCATCCAACACAAGGGACACTCAATAGGTATGAGTTGATTTGGAGTAGGATTGAACACATGATGAAACATACTGACACCAAGGAATGGCCGACTCATAAGGTCAAGGAAAATACAGAATGGCCGACACAGGTTATATCCTTGAACAGTGAGCACGCCACAAGAGTGACTTAGGCATCTTTTAACACAAAGAGACCATGATACAAATCTGCAATGTAGGAGACATTAACAGATTCTCCATATGATTGGAAGACTAACCAAACGGAGGAATAAGAACTCTAAGATCAGGTTTATCCTAGGGCTAACACTAGAACCCAACTTGATTGATAGGCTCAAAACAGGTGCTTTGTTCAAGGAGGTAGTTGACTTGTTTCCATCATATTGAAAGATATTTTAACATTCTTCCTTTCCCTTTCCTTTTTCATTTTTTAACGATCTTGACAAAGAACTAAAGCATGCTCGATGGCATTTTCATATTTAAGGAGTCTGAAAAACCTAGAAGAAAACTCCATACACCTATCCGTGGATTTTATATCGAGCCTGGATTGGTCTGTGCTCGGCTATGTTTTCTTGCTTATAGAGTTGAGAAAAATTAAACAGTCCTCTATCAACCATCTCGTGGATTTCACATCGAGTCCTGAAAACCCTAAAGACAACTCCAAAGGTCCTTTTTCGTAAAGTTAGTCTCCTCCCCCGAAAAAATGTAAAATAATGGAAGAAGAACTCTTCTAGCGCATACCAGAGTATACCTTTTCCGTAAATTATCCACCAAGGCCCGGAAAAGGGGTAATTCTATACCTAAGTGGATGTCGGTTCAGCTATTTTAACGAGCCTGAAAAGACAACTATGCTCAGCAAACTTTTCCTATTTAAGGAGTCTGAAAAGGGCTTAAAAGAACTCCATAGGGATATTTTCTGTAAAGGTTTAACGAGTCTGAAAAAGTAAACTCATGACCTCCTTACTGTTTTTAACGAGCTCAAAGGAGATACAAAAAAATGCTCATAACTTCCTTACTATTTTTAACGAGCTCGAAGTGAAGATGAAAGAAATGCTCATAACTTCCTTACTATTTTTAACGAGCTCGAAGTGAAGATGAAAGAAATGCTCATAGCCTCCTTACTGTTTTTAACGAGCTCCAAGGAAAAGTGGAAGAAATGCTCGTAACCTACTTACTATTTTTAACGAGCTCAAAGTAAAGGTAGAAGAATGCTCGTAACCTACTTACTGTTTTTAACGAGCTCGAAGTAAAGGTAGAAGAATACTCGAAATGGAAGGAGACGAGTGTCAGGGACATGCAAAACTAGCTCCAAGCGCAAGGAACAAAGCTATGCCTAATGCAAGGAACATGAGCAATATAAGGACACTAAGGCTGTGTCTCCTCTAGGTAAAAGGTGTCAAATTGCGAAGGCAAAATGATACAGGGCTTAGCGGAAATGAGATCAGAGATGGAGGCTTATATAACGAGCTAAAAGCATGGAAGCCAACATCAGGCTCATTAGCGCAAGCGGGATCATAACAGATGCATATGGAACTTGAACACAAAGATGGAAGCCTTATCAGGGATGGCCAGAAATATATGAGGAAGAAAGATATGAGGTTTCTTCTAAAAGTCATGGTAAATCTAAAAAGGATCCTGAGCCTATGAGAACAACTCAGCATGGGCACCAAAATGGCATAAGGGTGCTGACTAGGGTGACCCATGTTAGGTAGGCTCTGCTGTCGGACTGGTGCACAATGCATAAAGAGATGGCTAACACACCAATATCCAACAGGTTCAACCCTATGGCGAATTCGGATGGCAAAAGTTTCAAATGCAACATAACAGCGGGGAAGCCTAAACCTATATGCAAGGTTCCAAATATACCTGACATGGTCGCACAAGGTGTCGAAAAGGACCAGTAAGCAAGTATAAATCCAGCTAAGAATCCTGTCTCCAAGAAACATTAGTACCAAGATCATATCTAAAACATATGTAAAGAAAGACCCGATACAAGTCATTGTGGTAGAAATACTTTCAACTTCACTATCATCAACAGCAGGCATAAACAAGGGAGAGTTTTCAAATGAAGACTCTATGGTACCCAAACCCGAGGACTTGTAATCAACAAGATCGACTTCAGGATGAAGATCAAAGTTGAAGGACATGATGGAATCTGCAGAAACAAGTTCATCATCATGGGAGTTGAAAATTCTAGAAGCAGAATCAAACTCAGCAGGAACACCGATTTGTAGATCTATAGGAGAGTCCAAAGACTCAATAGTAGGAAGATCAGACTTTAAGATCAAACTGGGGCTGGACATAACTGTGACTGGATCAACATCCAAATGAATGGCAGACTATACTATGGACTCTAGGAAAACTTCATCTGAAGGAAGTATATCATCCCAGATAGAACACATATCTAAACATTCAGATGGCGATGTCACTTGGTCAAAATCTGGTACTAAGTCCCGGGAAGGTAAGTATGAACTCAGAGACTTCTTCTCAGTAGCAGTTGAACTCAAGGAACAATATGCCACATAAGTCCCATGTGACATAGTGGTGCCTAATGACGAGGGCTCAGACTGGTCTACAGTTGGGTAATAAGGAGGATCAACGAATGCAAGCTGGTTGATAGTGACGATGCTTTCGTTATGAGGAAAATGCATCACACGAAAGAGCGTAGACACCACAGCATGCATAGCATAAATGTAAGCACACCCAAGGATCATATCAAAGTCCATAGGGTCCTTTAAAACCATAAAATCAACTAAGACTGTTTTTCCACCCAAAGTAACAGGTACCTGACAAAGGAATCCGATCGGTTCACTACATCTTCTATCGAAGGTCAATGGCCAATTAACAGCTGGAATAACATTAGGGAAACCCAAATCTCTCCAAGCATAAGTGGATAAGATACTAAAAGAAGATCCTTCATCTACAACGCATCGATCAACCATATGGTTCCTGATTTCAACCTTTATTTGGAAAGGTGTCGAAGAAGGAAGATGAGGTTCGGCTAGACTATTCCAATCAAAGGAAACGATCCTAGGGCTTGGTAGGGGTTCACATGGCACAAATGAAGTGTCCCCTTTTTCAGGAACATCCAAAATGGTAATGCAGAAGACTTCCGCAATAGGTGCATCAATCTTTGCAGGACTGATGGGATCGATCAAAGATTGCATCGATTCGATCACTTCACTCTCCGAAGGAAGAGTGGGGTTGACTAAATATTGCATTGGTTCAACCACTTTATCAACCAAAGGTCGATTTGACTGTAGGGAATCTATATACAACTGAGTAACAGAGATTCCTTCATACATGGACCACACTCTTCATGCCTCTGGAATGGCAGGGCATCGATAAGTAAGGTGATCTCCCTTACAAAGTTTACAAGGGAACTTTGGTTTTCGTCCTATAAGTCGAGAATCCTTTACAATGTCAGTACTATCAGCATGACTAGCATTGGCTGACAGCTTGCCCCCAGCATGACTTACAGTGGCTGGTTTCTCAGAAGCATAAGACTTTTGAGCTAAGGACCACACTTTTTGCATTTCTGGAAGTACAGGGCACAAGTAAGTAAGGTGGTCTCCCTCACAAAACTTTCAAGGGAACTTATACTTTTGTTTATTAGGTTTGTCAACAATGTCAACTCCCACAGCATGACTTGCAGTGGCTGATCTGGTGTCTCCAGTATGACTCACAGGAACTGCTGACTTGTCATTAATATGACTAGCAGTGATCAATGACGTGTCCTCAACATGACTGAAAGTGGTTGAAGACAAACTTTCAGTGTGATTTTCAGTGACTAAAATTTTTCTCCCAGCATGACCTCCAAAGGCTGGGTAAGTGCCCCCTGCATGATTTGCAGAGGCAGGGTGCTTGCCCCCAGCATGACTTGCAGTGGCTGGGTTGCTGCCCCCTTGTTTTAACATCTTCTTCCTATTCTTGTCCCGTCTATTCCTTTTAGACTGCTGGTTACTAGTATTGCTACTTTCGCCACATGAGGTAGAAGGAGGAGGAGAAGATGTTACTAGAAAAGAAGGCACAGGGTTCTAATACTCTTGATTTGAGGTGCTTACAAAAGAAGCATCAGTAGCATGAAAGGCATTCGGAGTGGAGAACAACCAAACCAGAAGCCCTATAGTGAATCCTGGAAGATTTAGAGTAGCCATTAAGGGAGTACCAATGTTTCCAATGAATGGAACAACACAAGGATCCCCCGAAACAGGGGTACCTTGATTGGCACTCACTGGAATGCTAGAAATAGTTTCCTGCTCAAATGAGCAAGAAGTTCTCTAAGGAAAACTAAGACAAGTAACACAAAGAGAACACCACTAAAAAAGGTCTTAGGTAAATCAAACCAGGAAAACAGATGCCTTCCAGAGAAGAGTCTGGGATGATGAGGGCCCAAAACAAATCAACAAAGGAAGAAGAACAGTTACCTAGGGTCCACAATACAATGACTAAGGGTGCAAGCACTGGAATCACCCAACCTCCCTCCCAAAGACCTGCAAGGAATTTCCTCCCACATCTGTCCTAGGTACAGCAGATATAACCCTCCGCCGTCACTTGTGTATGATCCTATGGTCAGATACTAAGGATACCACCACACCAAAAAATCCTGGGGGAACAGTCTCTGGTCGAATAAGAAGGCGTGGGCAGGGTAACTGAGCCCAAAACTCAAAAGAGTCCCCAAACGCGATCCAATCCTGGTATATGCTCGAAACAGAAAGTAGGAGGTTTATTCTAAACAATCTGATCTCACAAGACCTACTGCATAGATCCCAGGCAAGCTTTGAATGAGGTGGGTTTACCTGTGATAGTCGAACTATGATTTTTGTGTAATGTGTGATCTTGGGTGGTTTAAGGTGTTTTAAACCCAAGATCCTAACCAAGACTAGTTGGTGAAAAGTGTAACCTAGAAAAGAAAATGTTACTAGTACATTTTATTAGGGTTCATTTTAAAGGTTACTTGCTTACTCAAAAAGGTAGTGGGTGTGTGAGAGTGGTTATAACAGAGATAGAATACTGAAATGAAATTCTTACCACTAACCAAATCTTTTCTTTTCAATGCAATTCTTAAATATACGATCTAGAATTCATATGCAAATGCAATTTTTAGTCTTTCGAATGCAAAAAAGGGTAAAAATAAAGTCTAAATGTACAAAATTAAACTCAAAACCTAAGAATGCGGCTACTCAAACAAATAAGTATGCAAAAGAAATTTTTCTTCTTTTTGATGCAAAGCACTCTTAAATCCTTTAAGCCACTTGCAAGGTACTCTACTCAAAAAATAAATCAAAATTTTTATGCTTTTCAAAAGGTGAGAAATAAAACTGAAATTGAAAGTAACCTACTGTCAAAGCAAAAGCAAAGAACTTTCAAGTTTCCTGATTGAAACAGTAAAAGCTACCAATACGAATTTCAAATTCTTATTGGTGTAAGCATGCCAACCATTGGGAAAAGCGTACGAAAACTAATTTTAGACCCAAACAAAGCAAATGACCTACAAAGAAGTATGGTTTGGTAAAGTCAGGTCTGCACATAAACAGTGCAGTCAAGGTCCTGAACAACAACAAAGACACTTGATCTTTCACTACAAAAAGAAAACTAAAAGCATAATGGAGGATAAGAAACCAATCTAAAGAGAAGTTTCACTCAAAAAGATACAAACAGGGTCAAGTAGACTCAATAGGTTTCAATCCAGTGTAAATGGGGTAAGCAGGTTCAATCAGACTCAAATTAGGGTACAAAACACCAAACTGGTCCACAACCCCCCAACTTGGGTAAACAAGCCCCAAAACTTTCCAAACAAGCCAAAATTGATCAAAAGAGGTCCAAATCATGAACATAGGATCAGTACAAGGATAGGATACCACTTACAGTGGTTTAACTCAGACCTAGGGTCATCAGGGACCCCAAAAAATGCAGCCACAGCCCCCCAAAACAGGTCAAGACTCAAAATATTCAAACCTAGAATGTGTACGCTACTGTGCATGAGGAATACTAGTGCCCATAAAAGGGAATGCACTACTGTACTACACAACAGTAGTGCACAGGTGGGAAAAGTTGGAAAAATAGGGTTGAAACCCCCCACACCTTAGCCAGTAAGGGTCTATAAGGGCTGGGAAGGGTCTGTAAAATCCAAGGAGGGTCAAATAGAGCCTAATAACTGATTCTAATCAAGAAATTGAACAAAGACCATCAAAAAACACTAAAGAAATGACCTTGGATACCCCTAAGCAGATAGGCTTTCCCCAGCGGAGTCGCCATTTTGTTGTGAGGAAAATGCACCTATAGTTCAAGGGAGAGACTACCAACTTACAGTTATGAAAGATAGACCTACAAATTTTATGCAAGTACAACAAGTAAGTGAAGATATTAAGGTTAGAGATATGTGCACCTTATTCAAAAGGTTGATCCAAGCTTTCCCTTCCTTGCTCTTCAATGTTATCCAGTATCGCAATGCCCACACCTGCAAAACAACTTGATACCTTTCTCAAATACATTTGACTACATATATAAGACTGATATCCATGAAATAATAAGACATCAAACTATAATCAAATTGTAATCAAACCTAAAACATACATAAATAGGCCATCTTTGGAAAGGAAAAAATGTCTGATCTTTATTAGTGAATGAAGCAAGTACATCAAATTATACCTTCCTTCAAGCTTGGCACTTCACAAAACCTAGATTCAAGGTCTCCTGCTTCTGTTCTCCAAGGATCCCAGCCTCTAATCAGTTGTGCTAGGGTTTATCAGAAACTGAGGCACAAGAGAGGGGGATGAGGGTCTCCATTCCTCCAACATAACATTGTTATAGGCTTGGTCCCCTCACATGGCCCTTCTACCTTCCTTATATAGTCAATGAAGGAGAGGAAAAGTAGTTATAACCGATCAGGAGGTTCCCAAACCAACTTAACTTACCCAAAATTTGAGATTTTTACTAGTACAGGAAAGTGCCCTACTCTGCAGTAGACAAACTAGCGCATTTATGAAGGTGTGCGCTACTTTAATGAAGCAGATGTTGCATATCAAATGCTACTATCATGCTTGGATACCAGCGCACATGTGGAAAAATGGCCAAAAACAGGGTTTTCTGATGATTTTCAGGACATTGTTTGGTTTGGAAAAATGTTCCTAAGGGTTATAACCATCAAATGGGCCAAGAGTGAGGTAATTTCAACCATGTAAAGTGTCCCAAATGGCCCTTCAATCCACAAGTGTCCTGTTGTGTGACTAAACTTGATCTCAAGAAGTGTCGTCATGTGACCAAGCGATACAAGTGTCGTCACGGACGGAGAAGTGTCATTTTAAGCTATAACACCTAGCAAGATCTCTAAAGAGCATAGGAGGCCTTTTACATGACTAGCAAAACCTGTCTGGATCTCCAGGATGTATTGCATGTGACCCCCACCATAATGCCTCGAAAGAGTATCCTAGGACGGATTACGAGCGTACTTCTCAACCTATCGGATCTCCCAGGTCTAGTTACATGTGGTCATGGAAAAGCCTCGAAAGATAATCCAAGGACTGATTACAAGCGTATTGCTCAACCTATTGGATCTCCCAGGTCTAGTTACATGCCATAGGACAAAGCCTCGAAAGAGCATCCCAGGACTGATTACAAGTGTACTACTCAACCTATCAAATCTCCCAAGTCTAGTTACATGTCCTCCCAGAGTAATGCCTCAAAAGAGTATCCCAGGATCCTTTTTGTGCCGTAGCATGACCGGTAAGATCTCCCAGGTCAACTTACATGCTCATCTACACAACCTGTCCACGGACACAAAGTATCAACCTGATACTCACCATACATCATCTTGATGCTCATGATCATCCTGATCATCATCATAGCATCATCCTGATGCATATCATCCAGAGTATCATCCTAATACTCATCACACATGATCATCTTGATCATCGTCACTGCATCGTCCTGATGCATGTCATCCAGAGCATCATCCTGATACTCATCACACATGATCATCCTGATCATCGTCCTGATGCATGTCATCCAAAGCATCGTCCTGATACTCATCACACATGATCATCCTGATCATCATCACTGCATCGTCCTGATGCATGTCATCATACATGATCCAACTGATCATACAAAGCATCCACCTGATGCATATACATATACATGATCCAAATGATCATACAAAGCATCCAACTGATTCATATCCAAACCAGTAACTGGAGCATCGTCCTGATGCTGATCACACAACGCTTACATCCACAGCCATGGGAAGGATCCTCCTCTCACCATGCTTGGAATGGCTCCTGCAAATGTATCCCATCACTTCTTCCTCTAAGTATCTTCAATCTGAAGAACACCACACCTCTCTCTGAAGTACTCAAACTTCACTATGGATAGTGGTTTCATCAACACATCCGCAACCTACTCATCTGTCGCAACATACAGGAGATTCACTGCTCCTCTCTACACCATATCCCTGATATAGTGATATTTGATCTCGATGTGCTTCGACCTGTCATGGAACATTGGGTTCTCTGACAACTTCACACAACTCTGGTTGTCACAATAGATATAGGTAGCATCCAACGGGAGATCAAATAACTCAGACAGTAGCTTCCTCAGCCATACTACCTCACAACTGGCTGAACAAGCTGTGACATACTCTGCTTCGGATGTACTCAGTGCTACACAAGACTGCTTCATGCTAAACCAAGAGATCACACATGATCCCATACTGAAGCAACACCCAGAAGCTCTCTTCCTATCTACAGCACTGCCTGCCCAATCTGAATCAACTTAGCCCTCTAGGCTAAACTTTTGATTCGCATCATACTTGAGCCCATAATCAATTGTACCCTTCAGGTACCTTAGAATATGCTTTACAGCAACCAGGTGAACACCTATGGTATCCGTAAGGAACTGGCTCAATGTGTTCACCGCAAAGAAAATATCTGGTCTCGTGTTCGTCAGGTACATCAAGAACCCAATCATCTGACTATACACCGTGACATCAACTGGATCAAATGAAGCATCACACAAAAGATTTAGGTTTGATTCCATAGGTGTGGCCATGGCCTTGCAGTCCATCATCCTGAACCACTTCAGGATCTCTACTGCATACTTCCCTTGTCCAAGGAAGATTCCATCTGCACTCTGCCACACCTCCATGCCTAGAAAGTAGTGCATCAACCCCAATTCTTTCATCTCAAACTCGGCAGCAAGCTTCCTCTTCGTGTCGGCAATCAACCCATCCTCACCTATCTCAAACAGGTCATCTACATACAATAGTAGTATCACAGGATTGCTTCCTCAACCTTGTAGTAAAGGTTGGAATCCGCTTTACTCTTGGTAAATCCCAAACTGGATAGAAAGTTGTCTATCCTACCATACCAAGTCCTAGGAGCTTGCTTCAAGCCATACAAGGCTTTCTTCAATTTGCACACATATGACTCCCTGTCATGTGTCTCAAAATCGAGTGGCTGCTCCACATACACTTCCTCTTTGACTACACCATATCCATCTGGTGTATCTTCCACTTCATCACTGTAGACAGAGCAAGTATTGTTCTTATGGAAGTGTGTCTGGCTATAGGAGCAAAAGTATCTTCATAATCTATCCCCTCTTTCTAGGAGAAGCCACGAGCCACAAACATTTCCTTGTATTTCTCTATGCTGCCATATACAGCATGCTTGATCTTATAGATCTACTTGGAAGTCACAATAGACTTCCCTTCTAGTCTCGGGACCACATCCCAGACATCATTCTTCATGATGGACTAGTACTCTTCGATCATGGCATCCTTTCATTACTTCATCCCGGATCCTGGGAACTTCAGATTCTTCAATATCTTCAATAGATAGTTTTCTTGAACTTCATTGCTAGAACAAATGTTGTTGTCCTTGTAGGTGATTATACACGATCTTTCCTACAAGTCAGATTTAATTGCATGATTAGAAACATCTCATAGTTTTTCAAAAAGACATTCTTATTCATAAAGACATATGTCATACAATCATGCAATTATCTTTAGCCAATGATTCAATACAACATTTATCCATATCCCATAACTTTCTAGATGCCTTCCATCTCTACCAGAACATTGTTAAGAGTTTGCACTACTCCTAACATGTCAGCAAAGAGGTTTCATTCTAGATAAGTAGCAATGGAATTTTGTACAGTG
Organism: Larix kaempferi; assembly: GCA_027924585.1. Lineage (NCBI taxonomy): Eukaryota > Viridiplantae > Streptophyta > Pinopsida > Pinales > Pinaceae > Larix > Larix kaempferi. The sequence goes on along the minus strand of BSBM01001320.1, from coordinate 1,352,495 downwards.
CCATAGGCCACTTACCCATTACATGTATATTAGTAGTATACTATTCATTAATACAACTTTTCTAAAATGCAAAATGTACATCCTAAATCTAGGAACATAAGTATGTACATGAATGGACAACATCATTTAAGTAATCATATAATAAATGACAATTCAAATACTTATCTTTGTTTAGTTTTAGGGTGGACTCCCTCTCAATCTTTGGTTCCTTGCGGGAACTACTGGAGTGTGCTCCCTCTTGATCTTTGCTTCCTGGATTACCTGTCCTTGAACTTATATTCATCCTGGGGCATTATGCATGCTTAAGTGTGCACTAATGCCATCCTCAAGATCTCATACATGATCATACATTCATTAGTATAATCTCAATACTATCAAAACATTATGATCCTAAATAAACTTAACATGTATGGTCATGATTATTTCACACACATGTAATTTATCACAAGCATTAGTATTCAAGGTTTCAAGGAAGACTTCTTTTATTCATGCATAATCTTATTTGACCATAGGACTCTTCTAGTTAGTCATATCATCAATCAAAGCAAGAAACATAATAAGCATAAACCCTTGATTACTTAAACTTCTAACTTTCATTATCATTCATACAAAAGTATAATATCCTAATGCAAGGTAGGATTCTAACATGATATAGGAAAAACATACCTGGAATATCATGTTAGCTAGTTATGTCTAACATACCCAAACAATGTCTTCCTGTTCTCTTCAATGACTTGTGCTTAGTAACCTGCATAACTCACAAGTTAATCATTGTAGAACCAAAATTATACATACCTCGTAAGTAGAGCTTCTATGTCATCCATGACTATGGATGAGTCTTTTTCTTCATGTCACCATGGTCATATGTTCTTGATCTAGAACTTGATTTGTCTATGTACCTTTCATGTTATCAGACAACATCAACCTCATACAACATCATGGTGCATTAGTACAATCATGAGTGTCATAACCCTAATCAATGAATGTCTACAAGCATTCATACTTTCACTAAGGTGATAAGACAAGTCTAAGATTAATCAAGATTGTACTAATAATATGAAGAAAAACATATCATAAACTTAATCATGAACAGATTTCACAAACATACCTGTATCTCTTCAAGTCATACCTGTCGGGATTGCTTGTAGTCTTCTTATGTAAGGCCTTAGCCTTATCTCCCTCTGGAACTGGAACTTCTTCACTTATGCAGGTGTCCAATTCATTCTCTTCTAGGATCAACCCAATCCACTTTGATTTGCTGAGACTAGATCTGGAGCTGGATTAGGGTTTGTTGGAGAAACCCTAAAAATTCAAATTTTGAATTTCAAACTTCTGAATGGATGGAAAGATGTGTCTTGTTGAGCTGATCAAGCTGGTATACTTCAATTTTTAAAACTGCAAAATTTGACCCCTCAAAATTGCCTTTGAAACTTCCAGATCTTCTGGACAGGATCCCTAAATAGGGTTTGATAAAGCCCGGTCTTCTGCCCATCCAAAAGGTTTGATCTTGTGTTCTAAACATCGATTTTCCTGAGGAGCTTCTAGTCGTGGTCACAGATTTCAAAAATTCCAACTTTTGCAAAAGCCCTAATTTTCCACCTTTCTGATCAAAATCCTGAACTAGGGTTTGATCAAGCCTGGCCTTCTGCCCAACCAAAAAAATTGATCTTGGTCTCTAAATTTTGATTTTGATGAGGATCATTCATCTATGGTCTCCGATTCAAAAAATTCCAACTTTCTCCGAAGCCCTAAATTCCCACAACAGTGACAAGCCAAGAATGAAGGTGCTCATAATCCAATTTTGTTTTGACATAAATATGTTCCTTATTGTTTCTGGTACATCTGTGAAATTATGAATCCACGGGATCTGAAACTTCAGCATGTGGTAGCCTGACCTGTCATATTTCCAACCCCACAGGTCTGACCTCAATTGGATTCTCTGAGAGAGAGTTATTCCAAGTGTCACAAGGTGACCTTTTTATGGGATAAAACGGGAGAGCGAAATTGTACGGCATCCCACGTGTCACTGGTTCAACTTCAGCCTCTGAAAAAATTACTTGAGAAACTATAGTCCGTGCACTTACTGCCACTTTTTACAGAATTTCATTTGGATCTTTCTAGCCCAAGTTGTGACCTTTTTTCCTAGGTCACCTATTTATGACTAAGATCTGGAAGAGGCAGAAACCCTAGATTGTACGGATTATATCTCACAAAGTACAACAAATCAGATGATGTGCTTCGGATGCAAGGTACATGGGGATGTTACCTTCGACCTATAAATTTTTTAGAACCTTAACCTTTGCAAAAATGTATTTATAGTGAAAGTGCCACAATGAATGGTTCTCTCTATATCAAGCCCTAGCTTCCAATTTGTCACAAGTGCAACAAGTCTCATAAATGCCATATCATGCCTTCCTTTGGGATAGCTCTGATACCAGGTTATTTTTTCATCATTTAATTCAATATATCTAGGATCTTAACTAAATGAATAACAAGTACAGCATATCAAGCATAAGAGACAAGAGACAAGAGACACAAAACATTTCACTGGGGAAAACCAAGAAGGTGAAAAATCCCGCAACTTCCTCAGAGATAGAATAAGCATCAATACAAGGATCACAATGATCAAACCCAAGAGATAGATATATTCAGCAGCATGCTCCTCCTCCACTTGTGCGCACCCCTCCTCTCTCTCACTAATGCGAAGTGAGTGAATGAGACAATGTGTAAAATGAGAGAGACACACTCTATATTTATACACTAACTTGACTTGCCTTTTAACTCTAACTAGGTCGGCCCCAACTTAACCACTTAACATAATACTAACTGGGACGACCCCACTAGGGGTGGTCTAATAACCCTTTAACCCACAAGACTCATATAGGTCCGACCACATCAAGGTGGTCTATCAACCCATCAAGTATAAGTTACGACACTTACAATATAACTTGCAACACTTGCAAGTACACATGACGACACTTCCAATCGGAGGAATAATACATCTCCGTTGGGGATACAATAAACTACAAATGTAATACATAGAAGAATATCTTCTGAAGTTACAAATAAATAAACAATATGGACTGCCTCTACCCATCTGGTAAAGTAGTCAGTTGCTGTAAGGATATACCTATGTCGCAAGGATGAAACAGGATTAATTGGTCCAACAAAATCCAGTCCCCATTGCTAAAATGGAAACTGAATTGTTACTGGTTGCAGAGGAAAAGCATATGTGTTGAATTTCACTGCACACTTTTGACATGGTTCACACCTTCTAACACAAGCATAGGAATCCTTAAATAGAGTAGGACAATAATATCCAACTCTGAGAATCTTGTGTGCTGTGGTTTCACCTGAAAAATGGCCTCCAGCAGGTTGTGCATGAAATTGAAAAAGAATGTCATCAGTCTCATTTTTCTCTAAACATCTAAGGAAAACTCCATCATAATTTTTTCTAAACAAAACTCCATTAATAAAGTGATAAGGAGTAGACTTTAATCTTAAAGCTCTGCATTTTTTTAATTCAAGCGTTTCAAGAGCAAACCCATGGTTTAGAAAAAACTTAATATGATCGTACCATTCAGATGTTGGAGTATCTATGGAATTAACAGAACCTGTAGGAACATTTTCCTCCTGCTCCCATTAAGTATGTCATTGAACAAGATCATTTGACTGGGCAATAAGTAGGCACAAACCTTTCCCTTTTACAATCTTCGCTAGCCTGATTTCCAGGTCATACTCCTGGAAAGCCGTCATCCATTGGGCTCTTTTCTCGCCTAGTTCTTTCTGGACTAGCACATTTCTGATGGTTGTGTATGGAACAATCCCCTTCGTTCGATATTTCAAAAAGTACAGCCTATAATGTTTCACAGACTTGTAAACTGCATAAGCCTGCTTGTCAATTTGGGAATAGTTAAGTTTTTCTCCCTTAAACGTTGAGCTCATGAAGGAAATTGGAATCTCAGCATCATTATCATGCTTTTGCATCAAGACAGCTGCATAAGAAAAATCAGTAGCAAAAGTATATAGAATAAAATCCTTGTTGAAATCTGGGGACATCAGAGCAGGGGCTTCTGCAATGGCCCTTCGAATTTCAACAAATGCATCATTCTGTTCCTGAGACCAACTAAAATGTACATCTTTTTTTAACTAAATGCTGCAATGGCTTAACAATTTGTACAAAATTTGGAACGAACCTACGTACAAAATTGATCTTACCGAGGAATGATTGCATGGATTTTCCCGAACCAGGAAAACCAATCTTTGAAATAGCTTCAGTACGTATCATACCTTCCTTAGAAACGATGAAACCTAGGAGCTTACCTTATGTTACTGCAAATATGGACTTCTTAGGGTTCAACGAAATTTCATACTTCCTGCAGCGTTGAAAAACCTGTTTGAGAGCAGACAGGTGTTCATGTCGTTTATTTTAATAGATAGTGATGTCATCTAAATATACTACGACAGAATTATGCATCAAACCTATGAAATCTATATCCATAGCCCTCTGAAATGTGGCTCCTGCATTAATCAGTCTGAAAGGCATTCGCCTATAGACGAAGGTACCCCAGGGGGTTCTGAAAGTTGTTTTCAGTTGGTCATCAGGGGCGACCATGACTTGGTTGTACCCTGAAAAACCATCCAGGAGATAGAACATATCTGACCTAGCTACTGTTCCATGGGAGGAACAGGGTAGTTATCCTTTTCGGAAGCTCTGTTCAAATTTCTGAAATCGACACAAAGTCTAATCTGCCCATTCTTTTTCCGAATGGGTACTAAATTTTCTATCCATTTTGTGTGTCTAACAGGGAATATGATTCTATCTATCAGCAACTTCTCAAGTTCTTTCTTTATAGAGGGTTCCAAACTAGGATGCATCTTCCTCCGTTTATGTTGGTAAGGTTTCACTTCTGGCTTCATCGGTATGTTATGATGCATAATGCTAGTATCAAATGTTTTTAGTTTGTCATAGGTCCATGCAAAAACATCCTTGTACTCTTTACATAGTCTGATAAAATCTCTTTTTTCATCAACAAAGCAGTCAACCCCAAGGTTGATGAATTGAGGATTCTATTCAGTACCAAGATTGACTGGCTCATAGTTCAGAGATGAACTCTGTGTCTTACAGTTGGTCTTGTGTTTAAACTTATCTTGAAAGTCATAGAAATTTTCTAGGTTGATCACTGATTTTGGGATAACGTTGGAAGGATTAGAAAGAGATTTTTCATGCTCAGCCTCATCTATTGCCATGTCTTGAAAAGTATCTTGAGCTGAGAGAAAATCTAGGATTTGCTGGTCATAATCAAACACTTTCCAACTTGTTGCATTATGAGGGATGGAAGGCCTATACATAAGCTCTATTGAAAAGGTTTTAGGTGACAAGCCTTCTAGTGGAATCATCCTAGATGTAGTATTTGCTAAGAGGTCAGCATCAAAGTTCTGTGACCTAGGGACAGAATTGATTTTGAATGCAGTGAAAGAATTAGTGAGATCTCTAACCATTTTTTGATAATTAGTTAAACATGGAGACAAACAATGTATCTTATTTCTTACATGTTTAACTATGATTTCGGAATATCCAAAACATTCTATCACTTATGCACCCATATCAATAGCTTTTTTGAGTCCCTGGACCAGAGCCTCATATTCAACTACATTATTTGTACATTCAAATTCAAGTCTACAAGCAATCATGGTTTTAGTCCCTTTTGGATCAATAAGGACACAACCTGCACCAGCTCCATCCTTGGATATGGAGCCATCAAAGAATAAGTTCCATGCAATAGGATCAATCCTAAAATTTATATTAACATTATACACATTATGTACAATGGTTCCATAGAATGGTGCAGTAGTAACATTGGTAATCTGTGACTCATTTTGTACATTCTCATCTAGTGAAGAATCAACTAGCAAATCCCCCAAAAAGGTATCAAATGTGAAATGCTCAATATGTGAACTGAAATAACAAGCAAGTTCACTTGAATCATTAAGGTCAGTGACTGTTTGCTTCATAAATGGTTCCCTACTAATCTTAATCTTGTTTGGTTGTCCATTGTAGGGTAGCCATAGGTGAGACCAATCAGTGGCAAAGTAGCCCTTGATATTCTCTAACCAATATCTGCTCAGCCACATTCCATAGGCTTCAGGGATGTCAGCTACAACAATATCAATGGTCTAGTGAATCCGAGGATCAACAGATAATGTCAACAACACATTTCTCAATCTCCCCACTACTCTTACTTTAGATCTATCAAGCTGGACAATCTGAGTATGACAGGGTTCCCAAGTGGCATTTAATTTCCTGCAGATAGACAGAGGCATCACATTGGAAGAAGCACCAGAGTCTATCATACAATTGTGTACATTTCTATTGAAGATTTCAAATGTAAGCAAGAAAGGAGGTGTCCTCTTGCTTCCAAATTTATGATCTTCTGGTTTGGTAAAAGAGTCTAAGTTATTGTTTTGTGATTCCCTTGGTTGTTTGATTATCATACTTTTAGGTAAAGAATCCCTCATAGAAGGGATTTTCAGAAGTTCAAACAAAGAAATATTTGCTTTAACTCTTTTCAAATCTTCAACCAAACTATACTCCATTTCAAGAATGATTGTATCCTTTTGAGGAACATTTTTGCTTTTGTTGGGAGGTGTTGTTGAAGATGAAGGTTCCTGAGTAGGTTGTGTTCTTGATCTATTATTGTAAGGATGTTGAACATTGAACACTATCTCGGGTTCTTCTTCTTCTTCATTCATTAGGAGATTAGAAAAATAACTTACAATATTAATCTGTGGATCCTCTTCTTCTTCTCCTTGTTCTGGTTGTTAAGATTCAATATGATAAGACAGAAAATAGCAGCATTACATTCCATTTCACAATAATAGCATATACAGGATCACTGAAGAAACAACAAGCATAGCATAAACACAAGAGACACAGATTTATCCTGTGAAACCCTCATGGGGTAGAAAACCCAGCAAAGCTTCCTCAATATAGATGACCAGCAATATACAAAGATGCAAACCAAAGAGATGATCTCCTCCTCCACCATAGCAGACCTCTCCTCCACAAGTGCGCCTCTCTCAAGTGAGTGTGTATCAAATGAGAAACACACCTCCTCTATTTATACACTACTCTGACATATATTTTACACAAGTACATGTAGGCTCGTATTTAACCATTAGGTTAAATACCCTATTATAACTGACTAGGCCAACCCCCACATGGTGGGTCTAATAACCCTAGTTACCACAACTTCTCGGAGGAATAAACATCTTCGGATACCTAATAAAATCACCTCAGAGGGATGGAACATCTCCGGAATAAATAATGTATAAATATAATATTCTTAGAAGTTACAATATTCAACACTCCCCCTTAACGAGAAGGATATTATAACAACATCTGCAGGAGCAAGGAGTCATTCATTACATCATCTATATATCATCGGAAGCTTTCTTCAATTCATCATCATCAGTAACTTGACTAGTTACTGGAACATCAACATCATTAGAGTTGATAGTACTCAATCATCAGCATCGTCATCACACGATCAACAACATCGTCATATACGATCACCAGCATCGTCATCACACGATCATCAGCATCATAATCAGCATCATCATCATATGATCAGCAGCATCGTCATCACACGATCATTAGCATCGTCATCACACGATCATTAGCATCATAATCAGCATCATCATCATATGATCAGTAGCATCGTCATCACACGATCATCAGCATCCTCAACAGCATCGTCATCATACGATCAGCAGCATCGTCATCACACGATCATCAGCATCGTCATCAGTATCATCATCATACGATCAGCAGCATCGTCATCACACGATCATCAGCATCGTCATCACACAATCAATCCAGTTCTCTTTAGGACCTATGTCCAAGGATGATGCAATCCAGTCATGTACCTTTTGAACCGAAGTCCAGGGACGATCCAGTCCTATCATGTACCTTTTGAACCGAAGTCCAGGGACGATCCAGTCCTATCATGTACCTTTTGAACCGAAGTCCAGGGACGATCCAGTCCTAACATGTACCTTTTGAACCGAAGTCCAGGGATGATCCAGTCCTATCATGTACCTTTTGAACCGAAGTCCAGGGACAATCCAGTCCTATCATGTACTTTTTGAACCGAAGTTCAGGGACGATCCAGTCCTATCAATTCTTGGAGACCTCATGTCTACGGCTCAGTTCACAGGACCAAATTCCAAGGATGATCCAATCCTTACCGTACATTTAGGACTGCGTCCAAGGATGACTTAATCCTCAACCGTGCATTTAGGACCATGTCCAAGGATGACTTAATCCTCAACCGTACATTTAGGACCACGTCCAAGGATGACTTAATCCTCCACCGTACATTTAGGACCACGTCCAAGGATGAATTAATCCTCCACCGTACATTTAGGACCACGTCCAAGGATGACTTAATCCTCCACCGTACATTTAGGACCATGTCCAAGGATGACTTAATCCTCCACCGTACATTTAGGACCACGTCCAAGGATGACTTAATCCTCCACCGTACATTTAGGACCACGTCCAAGGATGACTTAATCCTCCACCGTACATTTAGGACCATGTCCAAGGATGACTTAATCCTCCACCGTGCATTTAGGACCACGTCCAAGGATGACTTAATCCTCCACCGTGCATTTAGGACCGCGTCCAAGGATGACTTAATCCTCCACCGTGCATTTAGGACCATGTCCAAGGATGACTTAATCCTCAACTGTCCACCAAGGACTTCATTCTCGAAGACATACGTCTACAGCTCTTCTTTAGGACTGAAGTCCAGGGATGATCCAATCCCCTCACATGTTCACCAAGAACTTCATTCTCGAAGACATACGTCTACGGCTCTTCTTTAGGATTGAAGTCCAGGGATGATCCAATCCCCTCACAACATGTATAACAAAACATGTATCCTCATCATAAAAACATGTATAACAAAACATGTATCCTCATCATCAGAACATGTATAGCCAAAACATGTATCATCATCATCAGAACATGTATAACCAAAACATGTATCATCATCATCAAAACATCTATAACCAAAACATGTATCATCATCATCAAAACATATATACATCTATCATCAAAAGCATGTATATCTAACATCAAAAGCATGTATATCTAGTATCAAAAGCAAAATATAAGAGTCCTAAATCTAAATAATTCTAGGTAATTAAATGCAGTAAATAGGTAACCTCATCATTGATGAGATGGACTTGTTATCAGATACTGTGCTACTCCCCCTTTCAAGGAGGGTCCTTTTGAACTACACCAAGCTTGTCTCGGAAGTGTTCAAACTTTACTCGAGACAGAGGTTTGGTCAGGATATCAGCAATTTGATCCTCAGTGCTTATATACTCGAGCTTGATAGCTCCTCTCTGCACCATATCTCATATATAGAAGTATCGGATCTCAATGTGTTTTGACTTATCGTGGAATACAAGATTTTCTATCATCTTGATGCAGCTTTGATTGTCACACATAATCACAGTGGAATCCATTTCTAAGTCAAACACTCCATTTAATAGCTTCTGAAGCCACACTGCTTCACAGTTGGTAGAGCAGACAGCTATATATTCTGCTTCAGTAGTACTGAGAGCCACACTAGATTGTTTCTTGCTGAACCATGAGATCATGGTAGATTCAAGACTATAACATCCACCTGATGTACTCTTTATGTCTGAGACACTTCCTACCCAATCAGAATCTGAGTAACCATGTAATTGGAGTTCATGACCTCTAAGATAATATAGACCAAAATCTAATGTACCTTTTAGGTACCTCACTACATGCTTTGTAGCTATTAAGTGAACCTTTCTAGGTTCTACTAGATACTGACTTAGGGTATTTACAGCAAAGCATATATCTGGCCTAGTATTTGTTAAATACATAAATGACCCAATGATTTGTCTATATAGGGTTAGGTCCACTAAATCCGATGAGTCATTAACTAATAACTTCAAGTTGGAGTCCATGGGAGTGGCCATGGCTTTACACTCCAACACATCAAATCTTTTTAGAAACTTCACAGCATACTTACCTTGATTTAAAAGATTCCTTTTGGATCTTGCCATACTTCTAGACCTAAGAAGTAGTGCATTAATCCGAGATCTTTCATTTTCATTTCTGCAGCCATTTTAATGATTTGTTCCTCATTCCTTGTCAGAAAGAGATCATCGTCACACAATAATGGTATGATAGGTTCATCATCCACAACCTTAAGGTAAAGGTTAGGATCAGCTTTACTTCTGGTAAAGCCCAAGCTTTGTCATGAAGCTGTCAATTGTCCATTATTCACACTCTGCATTGAGTGATTTTCTGCATATCTATCTATGCCATCTCTCGTCAGATGGGTCTACTAATATGAGCCTCAAAATCATTCGAACTCTGTGGTGAGTTCCTTCTTGCATCCATGTCATATGTGTATAGAAGCCATATTCAACCTTGTAGCAAAGGTTGAGATCCACGTCACCCATGATGATCATTAAGCTCATCAATTGACTAGCAATCCTGGGTACCCATACAGAACCTGATTCACACTTCTTCTTTAATTACACCATTAAGAGAATGGTCTTATCTATCCACTTGGATCAAACATCTGTCAGGATTCTCTTCCTCTTTCTAAGAGAATCTTCTAGCAATGAGCCTTCTATATTTTGTTTGATTTGTAAATCTTCTTGTTGAACATCCATCACTTGTTCAGTGTTCATCATTCATCATGATCTTTCCTACAAATCAAAATTAAGTACATGATTAGTAATACTTCATAATCATCAAATCATATTGACATGATAACCTATTATGCATACAGATATCATTTACATAGTTATGCCACTATTTTGACCAATACTTTGGCACAACACTTTCCCATATCTTGTATGCATACAGTGGCTATCTAGATGCCTTCCATCTCTACTAGAACTTACTATCGAGAGTGTGCACAGCTCTCAGCATGTCAGCAAAGAGGTTTCATTCTAGACAAGCAACAATGGAATGTTTGTCCAACTTACCAATCATATGCATATTAGTAGCATGATATATTCTAGGAATACAAATATGCATACAAGCAATATCATTTACTATTTCTAATAACAACTCAAATACTTATCTTTTATGTTTGTGTGGTTGCCTCCCGCTTGATCTTCTATATGTCTTCTGAACCTCTATTCATTCTGTACCACTGTGCATGCTCAAGTGTGCACTAGTGTCATCCTCATGATCTCATACACACACATACATTCATTAGTGTATTCTCAAAACATTCTAATTCTAAATAATCTTGAATATGTATAGTCATGATCATTAGTATTCAGGGTTTCAAGGAAGTCTTCTTTTACTCATGCATATTCTTGTTTGATCATAGTACTCTTCTGGTTAGTTAAATCATCAATGAAGATAAGAGACATAATGTGTAATGTCCCCTTCACCATATTTAAATGCAGGGAATGAAACATTAACAACGCACCGGGATTTTAGCAGACTTAGCCTCAATATTTTTGCTCATAAAATACATAAGAATTAAAACTTCTATGTGCAGATGCAAACTTCAATAAAACACAGCGGAATTTAACCATGACATATGCACACAAATTCATCATGCGTTCAATCATATAAACAACAGTCATTAATTAAAATATTTGCAGAACATAGAATTAACATAATTCAACCGCAAGAATACTTATCTCGAATTGTAATGGCCCAAACGACTGGCTACGTGAGAGCAACGTTCCACCCAACCATAGATCTCTGTTCAACCTGTATTCTTTCAGCTGAGAGATCACCCCCGAGCTGGGATGTGTATCCACTAAGGAGGAACTAGATGGCTCACTCACAGCCAGGGTTTCACTCATACAGCCATGCTAAGCCAACACACAGTTGGGTTTTTCAAGCATGCAATAGGAAATGGAGAAGGGTGCTATTCCACTGAGCTCAATCTGAGAGCTAGATACACATCAAGATAGACTCAAACGATCCCAGCCTCCATTCGAACATCCACACTTGGATTCCTCACAACTCTGTCACAAATAATCCCAAATCCGTCACTGATTTTCTGGGCAGTTAAAACTGGGTTTTCCCATGGATTTTGGGGTAGCTATTGCTCCCAAATTCGCCCCAAGGCTCATACCAACGGATTCCCCATTGGATTTCACTGTCCAATACCCATTCTGGGCATTTTTGGCTTCCCAAAATGTGGGTTCACTCACAGATGCGATTTTCTGGTTCTCTCACTGCTGGCACTCGTTTTTGGATGCAGAATGATGTTAGATACCTCCACCATGGAATGGGGATGAGGAAGAAGCCCCCTCCCATGAGGTTGAGTGACTTCTTGTACAAGCAAACAAAGCCCATACCTACCCATACGAATTTCAGGGTTGCCCATCCCCCATTAAAGCCATGGGTTGAAATCTCAACCACTTCCTTACAACATGCATTAATGTCACCTAGGGAAGTCAATGGGTTCTCATAATGACAAATGGCAGCCTAGGGTTTAGTCCCATAGCCCCCTCACCACTCCCTAGTGGATACACGTGGCCCCTTCTCATTCGTTGCCTCTGTATCCAGTTTTGGTATTTTATATTGCATGATGTCTAATTACATCCTATTACAATTTCCATGGCTTAAGAGCACATGGTGTCAAAATATCAAATACTTTCCCTTTAAATCAAATTCGGGATTTCAATAGCGGGGCCTTGGCCTTGAGCTCCACGCTAGGAAAACATACATCACATGTACACATTATTCACATTAAAGGCTAATATATCCTAAGGGTCGAATTGGGGGTATTACATTCCCCTCCCCCTTAGAACAACACCGTCCTCGGTGTTCCAAGACTTAGGCATAAATATACAATTTACACATGTCCAAAACTTCAAAAACTTTGCAGATCTGCCCTACATTCTATCCTTTACTTTGAACTTTCAGGACCGATTCCTTTGATTTTCATGAGATGCTCCTGCTGATTCGGATCTTCCAGCTCATCCATAAGTCTGAAAGCTTTATGGCTGCTACCCTCTTGAGGTTCTCTTGTTGGGCAGTTGCGGAGGCAATGATCCCCTCCACATTTCCAACACTTCACTGGTTGCTTCATCTTTACCTGCTCGATTTCCTTTGAGTCTTCCCACCTGGAGCGTCTCTTAATCGGACGATTGGATGAATGCTTCTTCATTGATCCACTTTTCTTTCCCTTTTTGATTGCTTTCATAGGGCTTTTTACCTCTTTCTGCAGACAAAGAGTGTCCTGCAAGACCTTGTGGTTCATCTTGTTCTGCTGCTTTTGCATCTTGAGCATCTCTCCAAGATTTTATTGGGTCTTGGCAATTGTTTGAAGAAGACTTCCAGCCAATCCTAATAGCCTTTGGTCTACCGCCATGGTCAATGGAAACAACTGACCACATTTTTCTCACTAGCAACACTTGTTTGCACCGGCTGCAACCAATTGATTCAAAAAAAAAAAAAATTATCACCTGTGAAATTCATCATTACAATTCTCGTTAGGCCAAGCATAACCCAAACATTTAAAAATCAGTCAATGATTTTTCCTTAGTTGACATGGATAGTCCATGCTTTACTCATGAGACTTCCACACTTTTTATGTTTGCCCAACATACACATGAATTCCTTCATGTTCATCCATTCACAGGAAATTCATTACTTAGCATTCACAATTCATTTTAATCAAATAAACACACTTTTACTTTCAGTCATGCATACATTCAGCATTTTCCTAATTCTATAATTGCATCCATAAAAAGGAAAGAGAGAGAGCAGTAAGAGTTTTCTCCTCTTAGTCTTGTTCCATTCTGGAACCCACACCACCGCTGTGGTTTTCATGCTCCTGTCCTATTTCACTTCGACATGAATGCTTGACCTGCCCTTCTTGGCTATGACACGTAGTGTCCATGGTCTATTCCAGACCTCTCAACCATGGATTTCCTCCACTTGATTGGTGTAACTCTTGGTTGTTAGGACTCACACAGTTCCACTAGCCCCATCTTTCATTACTCATCATGCTGAGCTCTTTAGGGTGGTTACATGTCCACATGCATCCTTAAGATGCTTCACGGTTCTTGCTTCCAACAATACCTGCGTTGGATGTCTTCACTTTATTCCATAGGACCTTTCTTTGCTTTACAAGCCTTGGATCTCCTATGGGTATAATAACGAATGTTGGGATAGCACGCAGGCTACTCCTCAACATCAACAATATTTGCATGTTTGGCCAGCACACAGGCTGCTCCACAACACCAAATAATTTTGCATGTTTGGCCAGCACGCAGGCTGCTCCACAACACCAGATAATACATGTTCAACCAGTCACTTTCTGGATTTACCATTCAGCTTTTAGTTCTTTCAGGGTCCTTGCTTCCTGCATGACCAAGGTTTCCAACAAAGAACAATAATGGATTAGCTCACTGTTACAAGCTTTATGCTTGAAACCTTCATTATTCCAAATAAGAAATGAATGAAATTGAATACTTATTTGTATTGTGCATTTCCTCTCTGGCCCACAGGGTCTTGCTTTTACTTTGTAAGCCTTGGGATTCTCCTGCGGACTAGGATGTTTGGCCAGCACGCAGGCTGCTCCAAATCACCAAATAATCAACACCTTACCAATACACCTTCACGCTGACTGGAAGGAAACTTCACTACGACCATTTCTAGGTCAAGGATCTACTATGAAGCCATAGGCACATAATATCCATTCCATCAATACTTCACAACCCTTCATCAAAATCCCCACAACCTCCACAACATCCTTTTATTTAGATTAACCCTTCCACCACAACCCCTCACAACATCCTTTTATTTAGTTTTTTTTTGTTTTTTTTTTTTAGTGTGTAACATTAATTACAATCTATTTAGGCTGTCAACACAAGATGGATAAGCAAGTTCATTAGTATTGCTGCTCTAAACTGTAAACATATTTCATAACATTCACTATCCAATCCTTGAAACACTAGGAATGCGTCCATTCCCTTAAGGTGTAGTCAATATTGGCATCCCTAACATAACTCAGCACCAGAAAGGCATGCACTCCTTACTGATGTGAACTATGAAGGTCCTAATCATACTTCAAGCAGTCTGCCATAATGGAAATAAAATCAAAACGTGCTCTGCATCTTAACTCTAATAATTAGACATGCATGTATGTATATATATATCAATCAGGGTTTATGGAACACTTATCCATTTGCAGATGTTATTTCTCTTCTTTAATGAGGAATGGGGGCTCCTTCTCTGAGTTGACAGTCCCTCGGTTTGCCATCCCAATTCCTTTTGATGTTACATAGCCTTCATATGTCTTACTGACATAATCTTCACCATCTTACTCATATTGTTTACCAATCATGTAGTGCAGATGAGACATTAATAATGTCTTATGGCATTTCACCTAAAACCCATTTTCAATCATGGAATCTCTTCCCATGAAGTTTGGCTTCTGTAGGCCCACTCTCATGGTCTTACTGCAAGGTGTCTTCCTGGCACACTTATTGAACAACCAAACAGTTAGCAACATTTAACAATACAATTCAAATCTGATTGTTCCATAACCAATCCATGGCACTATTAATCAAATTCAGTATGAATCTGCAACTCTGTCTACTACAAAAATTGGTTTTCTTATTCATGAGGCTATCCTCATATTATTTGGCTCCTATAAGTGACACCACTCTGCCCGTTATGGTCTTATGCCCGCTGCCATACATGAGCATCCACTTACAGCATGTCCTCCTGACACATTCTCATATAATCCAAACAGTCATTAGCAATTATTAGTAAAATTTCAAATCCGAAACATTTACAAATCTAATATTTACAACTGTTCTTACTAATAGAACTTAGAGCTCTCAACCATGAGAACCTTCTCATAACCTTTGGCTTCTGTATGTGGTAGATCCCAGTCTCTACTATGGACTTATCTCCATTGCCATATGTAAGACCTTCCTACCGGAGATTGAAACTTCAATCATCCAAACACTTCGTAAGTCTCTATGCATATAATGTTTCATTACTGCAACAGTTACTGAAACATTTTTAGAATTAGAACATTCCATAATTCCAAATTTTTAGCTGTTAATATATCAATATCACGAAAATTTATTTACTTCACGTGCATCATTAGCATACTCCGCTGCAAGGCACAGTCACACCACTTTGTCCTTCCACAGAACATTCTAGCAGCCCACCGATCATGATTGGGCTCTTCATGCACTTACTATTCTGCATTCATAACGGCCCATGAAATGATCCTAGATTTATCATCAATTCATCATTTCCTTCATTATTTATTTTGTAATAACATATGCATCATCCCTATGCATTCATACAATGCATCACAAGATTTATAAAATCTCTTAATGCTCATCTACTTAATGCTACCTTGCCTTGTTTCATGAGTACTATGCATTCAAGTATATTATGATCGAAACATGACTATCTCATATAACTTGTTTTACCATAATCAGGACCACTAGTCCTCCCTTGCTTTGGTTATTAAGCACATACCCAACATACACATGGCATGATATAAATTCATATGAATGCATTGAGATTTCTAAACAGTCATAGGGCATAAGGATCATTTCCTTCACTTACCCACACCTCACCAAGCTTGGTAGGTTAACAGTCCCAATCGGTATTCAATATCACATGCAAAATAACTCAACATAGCTCAATCATAGTTGAAGGGATCTTACCAAATCCTCTTCCAACATTCATGCAATTTGGCACCAATAATCATTACCTGCATGGTTACCATTAACATCGCCTGATGTTACCTGATTAGTTGGCCTCTTACCCAGGCTGCTCAGTCCTTTTGCCAACTTTAGGATCATAGATTTGTTGCACCATCCTTTCTGCATAAGGTTGTTGGCTTCATGCAACAACATCCTCAGCACATTTAGCCATGCTCTTTATTATCTTTGGTGCTACAGCCAATACCAACATCAATAGTGATTATCAACCACAATATTCTCCATTAGTGGTTCATTGCACATGTAGACTTCATTATTTTACCAATATGCAATATCCCATTTATGCACAATCGTTTCCATATGCACTATGCAATGTTTGTTAAGATGCCATCTAGTGCATTTACATCTATGTAATCCCTTACATTTTTAACATTTTTATGTCATATGACAATTTCATAATTATAAGTATGATAACAAACAGAGGTTTAAAGAATTCTTCCCTTCTCGATCCCTCCTTGTATCATGGAATTCCTCTTCCATATCATGCAATTGTAGAAATTGCCCACATTGACAACAACATTTGTTTGTCAAAACAGCCGCTGGCACTCTTCTGCATTAAATATCTGTGATATATGTAGACCTCATTCAAACTCTGGTCATGCATAATTGTTCCCTGCTGGACAAGCTTTCCAATGCCTGTCTTCATGCTCCATTCCGACATCAGGTGTGGGAACTGCATCTCCTCAAAAATGACAACTTTCACTCCAATTCTGCACATTTTACACAGTTGTATTTTGGTCCAGAATGCCAACTTTAGCCACCTATGGAAGAAAATCTATGAGGAATCACAAAAACTTTTCTATCGGGAGAAGTTAGTCCCTATAACAAGGAACACTCATCAATTCACGGATTTCAATTCCAATGCACCATTCATCTTCTATGAATTTCTGGGTTTTACTACTTCTCACTTTTCACATTTTTCCAAAATTCCAAATTTTGGGCCAAAAACGACTATCTCCCAAACGGTGCATTTCTGGAAAATATTCGTCTAACGAAAATTGTCTGTCTTAATGAGAATATGAAATGTCTAGTTCAGTAAAATTTATGATTCCCACATCTAGGGTCACTTTTACTGTCCACCAGCTTTCAAAATCCCGAAAAAGTGGCCCGAAACAGTGCTTTTTGGCCTTCTTGCTCACCCTGACTCCACATCCTTTGGATTTTGGCTCCAAGATTCTGAACTTAACCTCGTGTCTGATCAATTTCAGCTCAAACCGACCTTCCATCAAGCTTCGGGACTCCGTCCTTCAAAAGTCACTATTCCCCATTTTCTGTCAACTCGGATTGTAATGGGCTCGGAGTCTTCACTGGTTCTTTCATGGCCTTCGTCAATGGCCTCCGAGCCCCACAGGAATCATTCCATTCTGAATTCGGATGCTCCTGCTATCCAAAAATCAAGTTTTAGTCACTTTACTCTTTTTTTTTTTTTTCCTGTCTGCTGCTGTGCGCCGCCGTTGTGGGCCAGTTCGTTGAATCCTGCCGCATTGGCGGTTCGCTGAACACTCCCGAAATTGCGGGGCAGTTGGATGTGGACTTCCGTAATTGCAGGGCGCTTGGCTGAAGCCTTCCGCAATTGCGGGGCGCTTGGCGGAATGCTTCTGCAATTGCAGGGCCATTCGGCAAAGGCTCCCGCAGTTGTGGAGCCATTCGGCGAAGCCTTCCGCGGTTTCGAGGTGATTCTCGGCTCGCCTCCGTTGCGAAGTGGTTCGCCGGACGCTTCCGAAATTTCGGAGAGGTTCGTGGAAGCCTTCCGCAGTTGCGGAACGATTCGGCGAAGTCTTCCGCAGTTGCGGAACGATTCGGCGAAGTCTTCCGCAACTTCGGAACGACTGGCCGAACTCTTTCGCGTTTCGGAACGATTCGCGGAATCCTTCCGAAATTTCGGAAGAGAATTCCTTCCGAAAATTCCTTTCGACGTCGACACTTAGAAAATTTTTCACACTAAAAAAAAGATTTTTTCTCTGCTGTTTCGGAGTGGTTCGCTGAATTCTTCCGCAATTGCGGGAAGGTTCGCCGAACTCTTCCGCAATTGCGGGAAGGTTCGTCGAACTCTTCCGCAATTGCGGGAAAGTTCGCAGAAACTTTCCGCAGTTTCGAGACGACTTCCCGAAACTAACTTAAAACAAAAAAATTCCAGAAACAGACTTAAAACAAAATTTTCCAAAACAGACTTAAGAAAAAAAAACTTTTTTTTCTTGTAATTGCTATCAGATTTGGCCCATAGAGGCCCAATGCTGCAACGCAGCTCTGATACCAAACTGTAATGTCCCCTTCACCATATTTAAATGCAGGGAAGGAAACATTAACAACGCACCTGGCTTTTAGCAGACTTAGCCCCAATATTTTTGCTCATAAAATACATAAGAATTAAAACTTCTATGTGCAGATGCAAACTTCAATAAAACACAGCGGAATTTAACCATGACATATGCACACAAATTCATCATGCGTTCAATCATATAAACAACAGTCATTAATTAAAATATTTGCAGAGCATAGAATTAACATAATTCAACCGCAAGAATACATATCTCGAATTGTAATGGCCCAAACGACTGGCTACGTGAGAGCAACGTTCCACCCAACCATAGATCTCTGTCCAGCCTATATTCTTTCAGCTGGGAGATCACCCCCGAGCTGGGCTGTGTATCCACTAAGGAGGAACTAGATGGCTCACTCACAGCCAGGGTTTCACTCATACAGCCATGCTAAGCCAACACACAGTTGGGTTTTTCAAGCATGCAATAGGAAATGGAGAAGGGTGCTAGTCCACTGAGCTCAATCCCAGAGCTAGATACACATCAAGCTAGACTCAAACGATCACAGCCTCCATTCGAACATCCACACTTGGATTTCTCACAACTCTGTCACAAATAATCCCAAATCCGTCACTGATTTTCTGGGCAGTTAAAACTGGGTTTTCCCATGGATTTTGGGGTAGCTATTGCTCCCAAATTCGCCCCAAGGCTCATACCAACGGATTCCCCATTGGATTTCACTGTCCAATACCCATTCTGGGCATTTTTGGCTTCCTAAAACATGGGTTCACTCACAGACGCGATTTTCTGGTTCTCTCACTGCTGGCACTCGTTTTTGGATGCAGAATGATGTTAGATACCTCCACCATGGAATGGGGATGAGGAATAATCCCCCTCCCATGAGGTTGAGTGACTTCTTGTACAAGCAAACAAAGCCCATACCTACCCATACGAATTTCAGGGTTGCCCATCCCCCATTAAAGCCATGGGCTGAAATCTCAACCACTTCCTTACAACATGCATTAATGTCACCTAGGGAAGTCAATGGGTTCTCATAATGACAAATGGCAGCCTAGGGTTTAGTCCCATAGCCCCCTCACCACCCCCTAGTGGATACACGTGGCCCCTTCTCATTCGTTGCCTTCGTAGCCAGTTTTGGTATTTTATATTGCATGATGTCTAATTACATCCTTTTACAATTTCCATGGCTTAAGAGCACATGGTGTCAAAATATCAAATACTTGCCCTTTAAATCAAATTCGGGATTTCACTAGCGGGGCCTTGGCCTTGAGCTCCACGCTAGGAAAACATACATCACATGTACACATTATTCACATTAAAGGCTAATATATTCTAAGGGTCGAATTAGGGATATTATGTAATGTGCATAAACCCTTGATTAACTTTATTAATAAGCATAACCAATCATACCAAGTATACTTATATAAGGGATCCTAACACAAGGTAAGATTCTAACATGACATAGGAAAACATACCTGGATTAGTATACCTCCTTAGTTATGTACAACATACCTAAACAATCTCTTCAATGATTTAGAGATCCTGAGCTAGAACCTGCATGTCTCATAGGTTAAGCATAATATATCAAAGTCATACATACCTCGTAAGTAGAACAAAGATTATGGATGAGTCTTTTTCTTCATGTGGAACTTGATTTGTCTTTAGTGATGTACCTGAATTTTGTTAGCAGACAACATCAATCTCACACAACACCATAATGCATTAGTACAATCATATAGCCCTAATCAATGAATGTCTTCGATCATTCACATGCATTCATACTGTTACTAGGGTGATAAGATAAGTCAAACATTAATCAACATTGTACTAATAAATAATATGAAGACAAACACATTATGAATTTAATCAGGAATCAGATTTCAAGACATACCTGAACCTCCTTGAGTCATACCTGTCGAGACTTCTTGTAGTCTTCTTTTGTAAGGCCTTAGCCTCAACTCCCCCTGAAACTTGATCTGGAGCTTGATTAGGGTTTGCTAGAGAAACCCTAAAAATTCAATATTTGACTTTCACACTTCTGAATGAATGGAAGGATGTGTCTTGCTGAGCTGATCAAACTGGCATACTTCAATTTTGAAATCTCCAAAATTTGACCCCTCAAATTTGCCTTCGAAACTTCTGGATCTTCTGGACAGGATCCCAAACTAGGGTTTGATGAAGCACACCCTTCTGCTCAATCAAAAGGTTTGATCCAAGGCTCTAAACTCTTATTTTTTTGAGGATCTTCCAGCCGTGGTTACAGACTTCAAAAATTCCAACTTTTGCTGAAGCCCTAATTTTCCATCTTTCCGATCAAAATCCCGAGCTAGGGTTTAATCAAGCCCGGTCTTCTACCCAACCAAAAAATTCGATCTTGGTCTCTAAATTTCGATTTTCCTGAGTAGCATTCAGCCATGGATTCTGATTCCAAAAATTCTAACTTTCTCCGAAACCCTAAATTCCGGAAGCCATGAATAAAGGTGCTCCAAAAATAATTCTATTTTGACAGAAATATGTACCTGATTGTTTCTGCTATAACTCCAAAATTTTTGCTCCACAGGGTCTGAAAAAAAATTTTGCAGTATCCTGGCCTATCATCTTTCCATCCTTACAGGTCTGACCTCAATTGGATTTTCTGAGAGAGAGTTATGCCAAATGTCGCAACGTGACCTGTTTTGGGATAATACAGGAGAGCGAACTTGTACGGTGTGCCACGTGTCACTGTTTGAACTTCGGCCTCTAAAAAAATTTCTTGAGATAGCTATCCCTGTTATCTTTCCATCCTGATAGGTCTGACCTCAATTGGACTCTCTGAGAGAGAGTTATTCCAAGTGTCGCAACGTGACCTGTTTATGGGATAAAACAGGAGAGCAAAGTTGTACGGCGTGCCACATGTCACTGGTTCAGCTTAGGCCTCTGAAAATGTTTCCTGAGATAGTACAGTCTATGCACTACCTGTCACATTTTACTAACTTTCATTTGGATCTTCCTAGCCCAAGTTATGACCTTTTTTCCTAGGTCACCTGATTTTGACTGAGATCTGGAAGAGGCAGAAACCCTAACTTGTACTGATCATAACTTACAACGTACAATGAATCTGAGGGTTCCCTTTGGACACAAGATACCTGGAGATGTTATCTACGACCTGTAAAGGTTTCAGATCCTGAACCTTCACCAAAATGGAGTTATAGAGAAAGTTCCACGATGACTGGTTTTTGATATATAAAACCCTAACCTTCAAATTGTCGTAAGTAAAGCAAGTGTCGTAAGTGCCATACCTTGCCTTCCTTCAGTTTAGCTCTGATACCATGTTAAGATTCAATATGCTAAGACAGAAAATAGCAGCATTACATTCCATTTCGCAATAATAGCATATACGGGATCACTGAAGAAACAACAAGCATAGCATAAACACAAGAGACACAGATTTATCCTGGGAAACCCTCATGGGGTAGAAAACCCAGCAAAGCTTCCTCAATATAGATGACCAGCAATATACAAAGATGCAAACCAAAGAGATGATCTCCTCCTCCACCATAGCAGACCTCTCCTCCACAAGTGCGCCTCTCTCAAGTGAGTGTGTATCAAATGAGAAACACACCTCCTCTATTTATACACTACTCTGACATATATTTTACACAAGTACATGTAGGCTCGTATTTAACCATTAGGTTAAATACCCTATTATAACTAACTGGGCCGACCCCCACATGGTGGGTCTAATAAACCTATTTACCACAACTTCTCGGAGGAATAAACATCTCCGGATACATAATAAAATCACCTCGGAGGGATGGAACATCTCCAGAATAAATAATGTATAAATATAATATTCTTAGAAGTTACAATATTCAACACTGGTAACTATGGATCTTGGTTGGTTTGATCTTCAGAAGGTTCAGGGGCATTTTGTCATTTTGTGGCCAAAGCTTTGAAGATAGAATAAATTTCTTCAGATGTAAGCCCTTCATTAGGATTAGGAGGTGGTGGATTTTGGGGAGGTTGATAAGGTCTCCTTAAAGGTGGCCTTGCAAAACCTCTATTATTATTTTGATTCTCATTATTATTCTTTTTTAAATCAACCATCTCATTTTAAATTTTCTGGAGAAACTTCTTAATATCATTCATTTCAAAGGGATCTTTGTTATGAGTAGTGGGTTTGGGAACATTATCAGTTTTATTTCTAGATGTGGAAGGTTGCTCTTCTAAAGCATCAGGAGTATATTTTAGACAATAGATATCCTTTTCAACCTGAATGACTTCAGCATATGCTTCAAACAAGTTTTCTTTATGTGCTCTTTTAACCCACATTGCAATAGGAACAGATAGCCCATTTTCATAATAGGCAACCAACAGTTCTTCTGCAGGAAGAAGAGTGGCAGGGATCCTATTTTTCAGATAAGAAAATCTTTGATTGTAATCTTTAACCCTTTCTTTACCTCTCATCTCATAGAAGACAGTTCTAAGACTAGATCTTGTGGAGTTTTATCATCCCCAAACTTCTGGATTTATAATCTTTCAAACTCATCCCAGGAATTTATGGATCTGGATTATAAGTAAAGGTACCATGTGGATGCCTTTCCTTCAAATGTGTAAGGGAATAGTTTGCAAACCACATCTTCATGGACAACACTCCTTATTCTAATGGCCTGCATAAAAGTTTTGATATGATCTAATGCAGGTGACTTATCATATGGATTGAACTTAGGAAGCCACTTCTCAGGGGTTTTAGGCAATCTATGTTGATCTCCAAGTATGAACACAGCATCTTGGTCAAGCCAATGTCTTTTTTGGCCTTCTCCAGCCATTGGTTGTTCTTCCTCTTCTTCAAATGAAGAACTAGAAGAATGTTCACTTCCAGACGAGGAGGATGATGATGAAGGAGGAGAAGGTGGTGATCCACCAAATCCAATGTTAGGTTGATCTTGTGGAACTTCCTCAAAGAGAGAATCAAGGTTATACTCAGGGGATCTTGGATGATCAGGTGTATGTTGATTTTCGGTGTTTTGATTCTCAGTGTTTTGGTCAGCTAATTGTTGACCTTCTTGGTTACAAGTATGGAAAGTAGTGTTTGGTTGACTTGCTGCTAGTCCTCTACCTCGTAGGTTGGTAACTATTTGTTGTACTCTAGCAACACTATCATTAAAACTCTTCAGTGTTTGTTCAAGTGAAAGAGGTCCTCTAGTAGGTGATATAATAATGATTTCCCTTCTATTTTCCTGTTGAGCTGCAGGTGTACCAGGAATTAAAATCGATTGTGAGACCGTTTGTTGTTCAGAAGTAGAAGCATGTGATTGACTACAAGTTACAACCGATGATGTTCTTGCTAGAGGAGGTTTCTGAGTATCATGTTTAGGCATATTTTACTACTAGCCCTCCTTCTAGCACCATTTTTTGAGGCCTCGGATGTGCAGAGTAAGTGCAAGGTGCTGGAATGGGTTCCAAGGCTCCCAACAGACGGGGAAAATCCATACTGAAAGGCTTCAAAAGATCCTACGCAAGGACAATTCTATCCCCATCCTGTTTGGTATAGTAATCTTCCACGGATATTCGGCCTCCGCTGGCACTCTATGAGTTGGTGAGTTTTGATCCTTAGATCAGTTTTCCTTTGAAGAAAAAAAAAATGTGAAAAATTTGTAAACACAAATCTACTTAAAAGAATCTAAACTAAGTTAGATCTACTCTAATAAAGTGTCTTGAGATAAGTGTGGGTCAGCTTGATATGGAAATAGATAAGCACATTCATCAATTAAACAGAAATGTGAAAGAGATCAATGACTTAAATGATCAAGTTACAATTAATCAATTAAAATTAACCAATGGAAAATTGAGGGTTATATGCATTCAAGATTTAACCTGTAACTGATATGTTAATTGAAAAATTAACATAAATTATAATTTTCTGAAGAAACCATTCGCATAAATAGATAAAAGTTTTAATTAAATAAACTCTCTTAAAACTTCATGAACACATAGATCATTAGCATATATAAACCTGAACTATAGATCATTGTGCTTAATAAATTGCAAAAGATTTAAACAACATTAGATAAGCAATCTGGAGTAAAATCAACATTCATCAAATAAAATTGATCAATAGACAAAAGAAAATCTGGGAATAACTTTATTGTATTTAATGATAGTTTGTAAGAAATTACAAGCTTGTATCAAAACAGGGCATCTCCAGTCTCTCCTGCTGATTTTCTCCTCCAAATTCCATCATCCCTTCTCAATGAGAAAAAAACCCTTTAAATAAGAGTTACAAAAATAATACAAAGAGTAAATTCCCACAAACCGGGATTACAAAATAAAACTAAAAACTAATGGCCTAGAAAAACTTTCCATTTGTCCCAAATCTCTAACAACTCATCCACATTCAGTTAGTTAGCTGACTCAAGACCCAGCTGGGCATTACATACGAATGTTTCCATTTCATTTTTAGCTAACTTATGCCAAATACGGATGAAAATGTGGATTTTTCCTTCCATGGTGACTAGTTTCCTAATTAATTGATCCACATCATCAATCTTAACCTCCTCAAGGTGTCGAATTATCTGCTTGGCTTCCTCGCGCCTACGTTCGACTTGCTCAAGCATCAACTTAGGTGGGAAAGCATCTTCAATGAGCTCCAGGGCTGAGAATTGTAGAAATTCCATGATGTTATCTGTTGCATACCATCGCCTGCTACACATAGCCTGTGCTTTCTTAAGAATGTATTCAACTGATTCATTAAGATCAAGCCAAGTGTTCAATGCATCTCTGATTTTCTTGAACTAAAAACTGTTAAGAATGGGGATGTCTTCTGGTATGTTCTTGATATACCTCTGCCACTCACCAATGTTTTGACTTGCCTGAGAAGCTTGCAGCCTTTTGGCTTTCTGCTCTTCAAGGGAACCATACATCTTACCAAAAGTCATATGAGTTTCCCTAATCTCATCCAGGGTGTAAAATAGCTTCTCCAGTAATTTATGATGCTCTTCATTGACTTGAAGAGCCAAATCCTTAAATTCCTGGGGTGAGAACTTAGAGAAACTAGAAGAGGTTGCACTTGCAGTTGCATCCTCAGATTGATTTTCCAGTAAGGCTATCTTCTGTGTATTGGCAGAATTCTCAGCCTGAAAAGAGGTATTGCTTCACTCCAAATCCTCTAACATATATCCCCATATCCTCCTGATATCAGCAACATAAATCTCATGTTCTTCCTTGGTCTTTACTAACTCTTCTTCAAGCCTTTCCAATTCTTCCTTCTTCTGATCAATCTCCATATTTAGTACCTGGACTGAATCAAGGTTTGCACCAGCAAATTCCCCTCAGGCTGCAGCTATCTCAATTGCTCTTATATGGGGGTCATTTGTTTGTTGAGCCCATATTATTTGATTTGGAACAGATACTTCTAATCCACCTTGATACCTTCTTTTCTTCTTACCCCTCTTTATCACTACTTTATTTTCTTTACTGTAGAAATAATGTCCAAGAGGGACCACAACATCATCTTCATATTCAGTTATTATTTCCAAAGAAATTGAAATGACATTCTCTGTTGAAATTAATGAACGTGTTTGAGTGACAGTGGGACCAAGTATATACATGGTAACTTGAGGAGTAGCCATAGGGGTAGAGACAATCTGAGGAACTGATGGAACATGGGTTGGAGAAGGGATTGAAGTGAAGGATTCAGAAAGTAGAACATGGTCATCATTAGCAAGCAATGATGAAGAAAGAACTGTGGTTGGCTCATTAATGGTGGATGATGATAAAGTAGATTTGGGTAATTGCTGAAGGACAGTCGAGGACTGGACCTCTGCAATAATAGATGGGGGAATGGAAAAAGGAACTGAGTTGTCTGAAAATGGAGTGGATCTCGAAGTCAAAGTATGAAAAAATTTTGATATGGAAAATGGAGGCATCACCCTTGGAGACAAAGCAGAAAGATCTTGAATAGATGACAAGAAAAGTGATGAAGTTGTAATGTCAGGAGCAGTAGTCACCTCCAATACCTGTTGATCAGAAAAAGAGTGATCCATCTCAATAATGTCTAACAAATATGTAACTGCTTGTGAATCTTCAGTCACTCCTTCAGTCACTTCTTCATTCACTTCTTGAGTCACTTCTACAGTCACAGATACTAGGTGATGTGCTTCATCATCAACATCACTGTCAATGATCTCAACAATGGGAACCTGTGATGTAGGGATCAGGATTTTCTGTCTCTTAGTTGGGTTGGCCTCATCTATTATTAGATCATCACATACCTGTGCAGCCACAGTGGTCACTTGAACATCCACAGTAAGCTTAGGAGGTTCAATTGTTTGGGTATCCAATACTGAAGTCAGCTTTGCTAACTCCTGCTTCAAATGATGAGAGGTTTGCAGCAAGACTTTGACCTGTTTAGCTATTTTCATCTCAGGAGGATTCTCCATGGGGGCTTTACCTTTATTCCCATCTGGATAACTAAGCATTAGAGCGGCATTAGCCTGTTGGTTCTCCTTTTCTTCTCTATCCTTTTTCATTTTCTCAAGCAGATTCATTTCCATCATTCTGTAGCTCAAAACTTTAGCTTTAATTTCTCTTTGATCTTGCATAATCTGATGTTGCTCATCTATGCTCTTGGCCCTAGCTAGGACCTCAGAAAATGTATTCACTCCTTGGTAGATAGAGTCATCTAGAAGCTCTTCATGGACATAGTCCATCTTCATATGATATTGTTTAAAATGTGCATCAAGGAATTTCTTAGGATCATGCTTCCTTTTGGGAGCAAAACTCAACTTTAAAGGAGCCACCTGGTCACCAAGTACTGTAGCCCAATTTGAGTTTGGGATGACTAATGGCCCAAGGTTTAAGAAAAATTTTGGCCAACCTTTATTTTAAGAACCAGTGAGTTTTCTATAGACACCATCAGTAACAGTCTAATAAGAGACTTCTTGAATGACCAATCGATCAGGCACTATTCTAGGAAGAAGATGAACAGTGTCACTTCCCCAGACTCTCATATATGAATAGCACTCATAGACATACCAATCACCAATTGTATTGATAAAGGCCTTGGCATCAACTGAAAAGGCAGGTGCCTCTTGTTTGAATATCTTGAAATAAATAGTACCCATGAAATGGTCACAAATGTCATAAACTAATGGCACAAAGTTTCTCTCCCATAGTGATGAGTGATAGATATGAACTAGTGGATCTGAAGGGGTCCAATTCCATCCCAAATTAGGATATTGGAACTCTGAGCAAAAGGAATCAATAATGTAAGCTGAAAAGAAGAAGTGTGGCTTCCTCAATGCGGGTGCCTTTTGATAGTCTTGGATAGTTGTTTTAAGTTCCAGTGACAAGATAAACACCCAAGGGAAGGATTCACCTGTTGTTAAGATATGATGAGCTATTGGAGCCCATTCAGCTTTAAAGATTGAACAATTTGGAAGGCCAAAGAGCCTGCAGAGCATGGATGCCAGTAAAGAATAAGGCTCCTTGAACCAGGAAATTGGGTAGAGGTTATCAGCCTTAGGTATGAAACTGCTAGGCTTAATCATCCATGATTTCAACATTTCATCAAAATTGTACGTGGTTTTAGAGGATTGTATGAATTCAGGGCTAAGGGTCTACACAACTGGCTTAAGAGCAAAAGCTCTGATAAAGACTTCAAGGTGGAAATTTGTCAATTGCGACCCCATATTGTCATTAAATGATCGATCTTTAGGGTTAGCATTGTGCACTATCCATTTAACTGGGTCTGTGTAAGGTAGGACATCGGGTCGGGAAGCAATGGCATGCAATTGAGAAGCCCTAATCTTCTCATATGCAGTTCGGTCTTCTTTAATGTCTGAAAGGTTGTCATTATCAAAAATTGAATAAATTTTGGAGCAGTCCATTTGATCAGTTTCAGTGACCCTCTCAGTGGTATCTGAGAAGATATCGAAATTCGGATCTTTGGTCAACAAATCCCTGTGAATTGTCTTAGACCAAGTGTTCCGTGACATTTTGTCAAAGCTTGGAAATTTTGGTAAATAAATCAAAACTAAACCATAAACAACAAAACCATCAATAGCAAATACGAAAATGACAACAAACCAACCTGAAAATAACTGAAAATTCGTAAGAATGACCCCTAGTAAGAAATCCACATTAAAATCCACGTAGTAGAGTAAATTCCGACAATGAAAATGATAAAGAAAAATAGAAAAAATCGTATATTTATCGATTTTTGTCAGGTCAAATCTGAACCGTAGGATTTTAAGAAATGAACTGTTGAGATTAACCCCTGCTAGATGCGGGCTTGGGTCATAGATCTTATTTTCAAACTTTATTCAAAATTCCCACAATCTGCAATTTGCGGGTTGCGGGATTGCAAATTACAAAACAACGAACAAAAGCGTTTCCGTAACCCGCAATTGCGGGTTGCAGGTTTCGGAAACGAAAACAATCTTTAAAATTAGAATAATGTTTTCCGCATGCCGCAATCCGCAATTGCGAGTTGCAGGTTGCGGAAACACACAACGCAATTTTATTAAAATAACAATTTTCCGCAATTGCGGGTTGCGGGTTACGGGTTGCGGAATCGAAATTTCCCAAAAATATTATCAAAGTCTTCCTGCAATCCGCAATTTCGGGTTGCGTCTTGTGGGATGACAAAATTTGAAAAGAGAGAACAATAAATTCCCGCAATCCGCAGTCGCGGGATTGCAGGTTTTTGGATTTTCGGATTTTCTGATTTTCGGGTTAGCGGGAAGAAAATAACATTTTGAAAGAATTGAAGGCCTTCTGCAAGTGAAGAAAACAACCAAAAACTTAGAAATTTTTCAATAGGGAAAATGATAATTACACAAACCAAAAGAAAAGGTATGAGATCATACAAACAAGGTTTAAGAATCTCGTTTTGATAAAAAGAACTTACCCAAATACCTTTGTATTTACAAAAATTGGGGCTCCCATGATCAAATGAAGCATGGGATCTGTTGTACCTACGAAAAGTGGCTACTAGATCCAACAACAAAATACCTAGAACACCACAACTGAAAATCAACTGATAGTTAAAAGATACAATAAAACTCTATGATAGACATCACCATAAATACAAGACCCCAATGTTCTACCATCGAATATGATATTGTGCAGATAATCATCATGATGTTAACAGTAGAAAATGGTGCTTCATTACATTATATATGGAATATAGTGATCGAGATTACATTACATTCCCAATGAAGGACAACTTCAAGCATCCGAGATAAAGAAGAAAATAGGATCACACTTTGTTAAAATTCAATTTGCTAAGACAGAAAATAGCAGCATTACATTCCATTTCACAATAATAGCATATACAGGATCACTGAAGAAGCAACAAGCATAGCATAAACACAAGAGACACAGATTTATCCTGGGAAACCCTCATGGGGTAGAAAACCCAGCAAAGCTTTCCTCAATAAGATGATAAACCAAAATACAAGATGTGCTCCCTCCTTCTAATCCTCCTTAGCAAATCTCCCAGACAAGTGCTCCTCTTTTCAAGTGTGTGAGTGTGTCAAATGAGGAACACACCTCCTCTATTTATACACTACTCTGACATATATTTTACACAAGTACATGTAGGCTCGTATTTAACCATTAGGTTAAATACCCTATTATAACTGACTGGGCCGACCCCCACATGGTGGGTCTAATAACCCTAGTTGCCACAACTCCTCAGAGGAATAAACATCTCCGGATACATAATAGAATCACCTCGGAGGGATGGAACATCTCCGGAATAAATAATGTACAAATATAATATTCTTAGAAGTTACAATATTCAACACTCCCCCTTAACGAGAAGGATATTATAACAACATCTGCAGGAGCAAGGAGTCATTGACTACATCATCTATATATCATCGGAAGCTTTCTTCAATTCATCATCATCAGTAACTCAACTAGTTACTGGAACATCAACATCATCAGAGTTGATATTACTCAATCATCAGCATCGTCATCACACGATCATCAGCATCATCATCACACGATCATCAGCATCGTCATCACACGATCAGCAGCATTGTCATCACACGATCAGCAGCATCGTCATCATACGATCAGCATTGTCATCATACGATCAGCATCGTCATCACACGATCAGTAGCATCGTCATCATACGATCAACATCGTCATCACACGATCGGCAGCATCGTCATCACACGATCAGCATCGTCATCATACAATCAGCATCGTCATCACACGATCGGCAACATCGTCATCACATGATCAGCATCGTCATCATACGATCAGTATCGTCATCACACGATCGGCAGCATCGTCATCACACGATCATATTATACGATGATCAATCCTGCTCTCTTTAGGACATAGGTCCATGGATGATGCAATCCAGATCAAGTTCCAGGATGATCAATCCTTATCTCTTTAAGACAAGTCTCATGTCTAGGGACGATCCAATCCCAACCATAGTGCTAGTCCTTTTTCATACTGGATGTGACCTAGATCAGATCTAGGATTTACCGCCACAGAGCAAGTCCTTTTTCATACTGGATGTGTCACATCTACAGAGCTAGCCCTGTTTCATGCTGGATGTATCACATCTACAAAGCCAGCCCTGTTTCATGCTGGATGTATCACATCTACAGATCCAGCCCTGTTTCATGCTGGATGTATCATATCTACAGAGCCAGCCTTGTTTCATGCTGGATGTATCACATCTACAGAGCCAGCCCTGTTTCATGTTGGATGTATCATATCTACAGAGCCATCCCTGTTTCATGCTGGATGTATCACATCTACAGAGCCAGCCCTGTTTCATGCTGGATGTATCATATCTACAGAGCCAACCCTGTTTCATGCTGGATGTATCATATCTACAGAGCCAGCCCTGTTTCATGTTGGATGTATCATATCTACAGAGCCAGCCCTGTTTCATGCTGGATGTATCACATCTACAGAGCCAACCCTGTTTCATGCTGGATGTATCATATCTACAGAGCCAGCCCTGTTTCATGCTGGATGTAACCTAGAACAATTCTAGGATTTGTCATGTACATTTTGAATCGAGGTCCAGGGACGATCCAGTCTTATCATGTACCTTTTGAACCGAAGTTCAGGGACGATCCAGTCCTATCATGTACCTTTTGAACCGAAGCTCAGGGACGATCCAGTCCTATTCAATTCTCGGAGACCTCATGTCTACGGTTCAATTCACAGGACCAAAGTCCGAGGACGATCCAATCCCCTTACCTGTTCATTCAGGATTTTGTTCTCGGAGACATCATGTCTACGGCTCTCTTTAGGAATGAAGTCCAGGGATGATCCAATCCCCTCAATTCCACCAAGCACTTCATTCTCGAAGACATACGTCTACGGCTCTCTTTAGGACTGAAGTCCAAGGATGATCCAATCCCCTCAAGTCCACCAAGGACTTCATTCTCGAAGACATATGTCTACGGCTCTTCTTTCGGACTGAAGTCTAGGGATGATCCAATCCCCTCACATGTTCACCAAGAACTTAATTCTCGAAGACATACGTCTACGGCTCTTCTTTCGGACTGAATTCCAGGGATGATCCAATCCCCTCACATGTTCACCAAGAACTTCATTCTCGAAGACATACGTCTGCGGCTCTTCTTTTAGACTGAAGTCCAGGGATGATCCAATCCCCTCAAGTCCACCAAGGACTTCATTCTCGAAGACATATGTCTACGGCTCTCTTTAGGACTGAAGTCCAGGGATGATCCAATCCCCTCAAGTCCACCAAGGACTTCATTCTCGAAGACATACGTCTACGGCTCTCTTTAGGACTGAAGTCCAGGGATGATCCAATCCCCTCAAGTCCACCAAGGACTTCATTCTCGAAGACATACGTCTACGGCTCTCTTTAGGACTGAAGTCCAGGGATGATCCAATCCCCTCAAGTCCACCAAGGACTTCATTCTCGAAGACATACGTCTACGGCTCTCTTTAGGACTGAAGTACAGGGATGATCCAATCCCCTCAAGTCCACCAAGGACTTCATTCTCGAAGACATACATCTACGGCTCTCTTTAGGACTAAATTCCAGGGATGATCCAATCCCCTCAATTCCATCAAGGACTTCATTCTCGAAGACATATGTCTACGGCTCTTCTTTCGGACTGAATTCCAGGGATGATCCAATCCCCTCACATGTTTACCAAGAACTTCATCAAAACATGTGTCAATCATGTATCCTCATCATCAAAACATGTATAACAAAACATGTATCCTCATCATCAAAACATGTATAACAAAACATATATCCTCATCATCAAAACATGTATCCTCATCATCAAAACATGTATAACAAAACATGTATCCTCATCATCAAAACATGCATAACATCTATCATCAAAAGCATGTATACATCTATCATCAAAAGAAAAAATATAAGATTCCTAAATCTAAATAATTCTAAGTAACTAGGTGCAGTAAATAGGTAACCTCATCATTGATGAGACAAACTTGTTATCAGATACTATGCTACTCCCCCTTTCGAGGAGGGTCCTTCTGGACTATACCAAGCTTGTCTCGGAAGTATTCAAACTTTACTCGAGACAGCGGTTTAGTCAAGATATTAGCAATCTGATCCTCAGTGCTTATATACTCGAGCTTGATAGCTCCTCTCTGCACCATATCTCGTATATAGAAGTATCGGATCTCTATGTGTTTTTGACTTATCGTGGAATACAAGATTTTCTATCTTGATGCAGTTTTGAATGTCACACATAATCATAGTGGAATTCATTTCTAAGTCAAACACTCCATATAATAGCTTCTGAAGCCACACTGCTTCACAGCTGGCAGAGCAGACAGCTATATATATATTCTGCTTTAGCAGTACTGAGAGCCACACTAGATTGTTCCTTGCTGAACCATGAGATCATGGTAGATTCAAGACTATAACATCCACCTGATGTACTCTTTCTGTCTAAGGCACTTCCTGCCCAATCAGAATCTGAGTAACCATGTAAACGGAGTTCATGACCTCCAAGATAATATAGACCAAAATCTAATGTACCTTTTAAGTACCTCACTACATGCTTTGTAGTTATTAAGTGAACCTTTCTAGGTTCTACTAGATACTGACTTAGGGTATTTGCAGCAAAGCATATATCTGGCCTGGTATTTCTTAAATACATCAATGACCCAATGATTTGTCTATATATGGTTAGGTCCACTAAATACGATGAGTCATTAACTAACAACTTCAAGTTGGAGTCCATGGAAGTGGCCATGGCTTTATACTCCAACATATCAAATCTTTTTAGAAACTTCACAGCATACTTACCTTGAATTAAAAGATTCCTTTTGGATCTTGCCATACTTCTAGACCTAAGAAGTAGTGCATTAATCTGAGATCTTTCATTTTCATTTCTGCAGCCATTTTCATGACCTGTTTCTCATTCCTTGTCAGAAAGAGATCATCGTCATACAATAATGGTATGATAGGTTCATCATCCACAACCTTAAGGTAAAGGTTAGGAATAGCTTTACTTCTGGTAAATCCCAAGCTTTGTCATGAAGCTGTCAATTGTCCATTATTCACACTCAGCATTGAGTGATCTTCTGCATATCTATCTGTGCCATCTCTCATCAGATGGGTCTACTAATATGAGCCTCAAAATCATTCGAACTCTGTGGTGAGTTCCTTCTTGCATCCATGTCATATGTGTATAGAAGCCATATTCAACCTTGTAGCAAAGGTTGATATCCACATCACCCATGATGATCATTAAGCTCATCAATTGACTACCGATCCTAGGAACCCATACAGAACCTGATTACATTATTAATAGAATGGTCTTATCTAGTCCCTTGGAGCAAATATCTCATCATGATTCTCTTCCTCTTTCTAAGAGAATCTCTTAACCACAAGCTTTCTATAGTGTGTTTGATTTGTAAATCTTTTATTGAACATCCATCGCTTGTTCAGAGTTCATCATTCATCATGATCTTTCCTACAAATCAAAATTAAGTACATGATTAGTAATACTTCATAATCATCAAATCATATTTGACATGATAACCTATTATGCATACAGATATCATTTACATAGTTATGCAACTATTTTGACCAATACTTTGGCACAACACTTTCCCATATCCTGTATGCATACAGTGGCTATCTAGATGCCTTCCATCTCTTCCAGAACATACTATCGAGAGTGTGCACAGCTCTCAGCATGTCAGCAAAGAGGTTTCATTCTAGACAAGCAACAATGGAATGTTTGTCCAACTTACCAATCATATGCATATTAGTAGTATATTGTTCAATGCTTTATGAATGTTTATACTCAGCATGATATATTCTAGGAATACAAATATGCATACAAGCAATATCATTTACTATTTCTAATAACAACTCAAATACTTATCTTTTATGTTTGTGTGGTTGCCTCCCGCTTGATCTTCTGTATGTCTTCTGAACTTCTATTCATTCTGTACCACTGTGCATGCTCAAGTGTACACTAGTGTCATCCTCATGATCTCATACACAAACATACATTCATTAGTATATTCTCAATATTATCAAAACATTCTAATTCTAAATAATCTTGAATATGTACAGTCATGATCATTAGTATTCAAGGTTTCAAGGAAGTCTTCTTTTACTCATGCATATTCTTGTTTGATCTAGTTAGTTAAATCATCAACCAAGATAAGAGACATAAAATGCATAAACCCTTGATTACTAATCAATCATACCAAGTATACTTACACAAGGTAAGATTCTAACATGACATAGGAAAACATACCTGGATTAGTATACCTGCTTAGTTATGTACAACATACCTAAACAATCTCTTCAATGATTTAGAGATCCTGAGCTAGAACCTGCATGTCTCGTAGGTTAAACATAATATAACAAAGTCATACATACCTCGTGAGTCTTTGTCTTCATGTTGTCATGGTCATGGAACTTGATTTGTCTTTTGTAATGTACCTGTGTCTTGTTAGCAGACAACATCAACCTCACACAACACCATAATGCATAAGTACAATCATATAGCCCTAATCAATGAATGTCTTCGATCATTCACATGCATTCATATTGTTACTAGGGTGATAAGACAATTAATAACATTAATCAAGATTGTACTAATAAATAACATGAAGACAAACACATTATGAACTTAATCAAGAATCAGATTTCAAGGCATACCTGAACCTCCTTAAGTCATACCTGTCGAGACTTTTTGTAGTCTTCTTATGTAAGGCCTTAGCCTCAACTCCCCCTGAAACTTGATCTGGAGCTTGATTAGGATTTGCTAGAGAAACCCTAAAAATTCAATCTTTGACTTGCATACTTCTGAATGGATGGAAGAATGTGTCTTGCTGAGCTAATCAACCTAGCATTCTTCAATTTTTAAATCTCCAAAATTTGACCCCTCAAAATTGCCTTCGAAACTTTTGGATCTTCTGGACAGGAACCCGAACTAGGGTTTGATGAAGCCCACCCTTCTGTCCAATCAAAAGGTTCGATCCAAGGCTCTAAACTCTTATTTTTCTGAGGAGATTCCAGCCGTGGTTACAGACTTCAAAAAATTCCAACTTTCTCTGAAACCCTAAATTCCGGAAGCCATGAATAAACGTGCTAAAAATAATTCTGTTTTGACAGAAATATGCACCTGATTGCTTCTCCTATAACTCTGAAATTTTTACTCCACAGGGTCTAAAAACTTTTTTTGTAGTAGCCTGACCTGTCATCTTTTCATCCTGACAGGTCTGACCTCAATTGGATTTTCTGAGAGAGATTTATGCCAAGTGTCGCAACGTGACTTGTTTATGGGATAAAACAGGAGAGCGAACTTGTACGGTGTTCCACGTGTCACTGGTTCACCTTCGGCCTCTGAAAAAGTTTCTTGAGATAGTACAGTCTGTGTACTACCTGTCACGTTTTACGAAATTTCATTTGGACCTTCCTAGCCCAAGTTATGACCTTTTTTCCAAGGTCACCTGATTTTGACAGAGATCTGGAAGAGGCAGAAACCCTAACTTGTACTGATCATAACTCATAAAGTACAACGAATCTGAGGGTTCCCTTTGGACACAAGGTACCTGGGGATGTTATCTTCGACCTGTAAATTTTTCAGACCCTAACCCTTCGCATAAATGGATTTATAGCGAAAGTTCCACGATGACTGGTTTTTGCTATGTAAAACCCTAACCTTCAAATTGTCGTAAGTAAAGCAAGTGTCATAAGTGCCATACCTTGTCTTCCTTCAGGTTAGCTCTGATACCATGTTAAAATTCAATATGCTAAGACAGAAAATAGCAGCATTACATTCCATTTCACAATAATAGCATATACAAGATCATTGAAGAAGCAACAAGCATAGCATAAACACAAGAGACACAGATTTATCCTGGGAAACCCTCATGGGGTAGAAAACTTAGCAAAGCTTTCCTCAATAAGATGATAAACCAAAATACAATATGTGCTCCCTCCTTCTAATCCTCCTTAGCAAATCTCCCAGACAAGTGCTCCTCTTTTCAAGTGTGTGAGTGTGTCAAATGAGGAACACACCTCCTCTATTTATACACTACTCTGACATATATTTTACACAAGTACATGTAGGCTCGTATTTAACCATTAGGTTAAATACCCTATTATAACTAACTGGGCCGACCCCCACATGGTGGGTCTAATAACCCTAGTTGCCACAACTCCTCGGAGGAATAAACATCTCTGGATACATAATAGAATCACCTCGGAGGGATGGAACATCTCCGGAATAAATAATGTACAAATATAATATTCTTAGAAGTTACAATATTCAACACACTTTGCTGCCAAGTATAAGCCGATCAACTAGGAACAATGTTGAATGAACATAGATAAACAAAGCATATGCTTAAGATAGGAAGGGATGCCACAACCAAGTTGCCCCATAACTCTTCATAAATACACAGGAAGTGAAGTACACAGAGAACTAATCTAAACAAATAACTTCCAAGAGTAAAGCATAAACATGATAAGCCCAAGACATGATATATGAAATGATAATATGAGATTGCTCAAGGCCATATAAATATTGAGCAAAAGGTGATCGAAATAAACATGACATGATATATAAAGATAGATAAAAAAATTTAACATGATCAACATATAACAAATTAATATCAAATCATGATATCACTTATAAAAAAAATGAAATGACTAGTCATTAAGCATGGGTTAATTTCTTGTTTTCATGTGAACATGCAAGAGATGAATGCCCTAAAAATGTCAATGCCTCCATATAGGAATGTTAGGGACAATCTATGCAATACATGATAAATAAACTAAACCATATTAAGAAAGGATAAGTTGCGATATAAGACATGATATCACATAGATTCAAAGATTGATTTTACTCAAGAAAATAGCAAGAGAAAATATGATCACATATTATAAGATATCACATAGATGGAAAAATATAGTCATTGAGTACTTGTTAGAATAGTGAGCATTAGATGGTTTCTTGTTGTTATCATGAAAACGTTAGAGATACATGCTCCTAAAATGTCAAAAAATCATCTACCACACAAGTAAGTTAGTGACAAATTAATAGAAACAAGCTCCAACGACATGATAAAAGAAGTTACACTCTAATGCAAAATAAACAAAAAGCTAATGACCAAAAGCATATACAAGATGTCCAAATTAGTTAAATTAAACACTAAAAAATTGGATTTAAAAAAAGGAACATCTAAATATCCAAGATCATAATAAGCAAGATATGGTACCATGTAAGAAGCATCATTATTATTAGAAGAGTGAGACCATGTTAGAATATTGAGCAAAAAGAATTGATCAAATAAAACAATGATATCACTTATAGATATAAAAATATAGCCATCAAGCAACTAAGTCCTAAGCATAGGTTCATTTCTTAATGTCACCATTACCATACTAGAGAATCATGTCCATCAAAATGTCAAAACATCTTCCACACAAGAAGGTTAGAGACAAGTAAAACAAGAACAAGACAACCTCCGTAAACATGATGAATAAGAACAAAAACCCCAATGCAAAGAGATCAAGAATCTCATGACAAGAATTTCAAGATAAGAGATGAATAAAAACTAAACTTTCTCACCAAAACTGAATCCCAACAACTACTAAAAGACGGATTTGTAACTCTGCAGCAAAAAAAATGGAAAATTCAAAATGACCATAACTCAATCAATATTTCACAGAATATTTATTATAGCCTGTTTTCATAAATGGATAAGTCATTATGCATCCACCTACACAAACATAACAGAAATCTGAGCATCTATCAAAATATATTTGCTCTACAGCCCGCACAGTCGTCACCAAAAAAATTGGAAAATAGCTAATTTTAGAATAGCGATATCTCCACCGTCCAGACTCCAAATGAGATGAATTGTTTTTTGAAATTGAGAATTTTGGAGAGAGGAAATCAGATGTGCAATTTCTTTCTTCAAAATATGCACAAAAAGTGTCAAAAAAATAATCTAAAATTAGCCACCCAAATTTACCTTAAACACTTCTCCACAATGGTTAGGGTTTGAAAGAAAAAAAATTCAAATATGTAGTATAAAGCCCATATCTGAAAAAATACCCCTTGGGTATTGTAGATCGGGTCCCAAAACTACAAAATATGAATAGCCCAAGTGAAATCATGAGAAAATGTTACTTGAAAAAACAAAATCTAAGATTTATACTTAAGAAGGTAGAATGCAAAAACATGCTATGATACCATGTTAGAATATTGAGAATATGATAAAGTCATACAACAATACAAAACATGCATAGCATGAGCTGATCTATCATTCTATCCTAATAAGCAAAAAATAACATGAACATGAATAAAATGGAGATAAGAGAATAGACAAGAGAACACCAGATATACGTGGTAAAACCCCAAATGGGTAAACATCCACGGGAAGGATAGAAATATTCTTAATCATCATTAATCTCCAATCTTACAATAGAGCTCCCACACATGATCATC
Source organism: Larix kaempferi (assembly GCA_027924585.1). NCBI lineage: Eukaryota > Viridiplantae > Streptophyta > Pinopsida > Pinales > Pinaceae > Larix > Larix kaempferi. Next base: position 1,312,462 of record BSBM01001320.1, on the reverse strand, counting down.
ACATACCACTCCATAATCATATTACATGACACATCCTTGTGTTAATATGTGAATTCTTGAATTCTTGATTATTTTACAATGACTCCTCGCCTCATTATATACCAAGAGGTAATAGAGAAATTACATTCCATAACACATGTGGGGTAAATGTAATTTCACCTCTTTATATAATAAAAGGTAATAAGAGTAAAGTATTACAAATTACATGTGGTATAACTCTTTTACATAATTGGACATTTTTACCTTCCAAATACATTCAGTCATCATTACATATTCCAACATAACTCTGTGGTGTCTCTATTGCAAAGGAGGGACATCACTTTATGTTGTCCTCAACTTAGTACAATTGAGGACCCACATAGGTAATTCCCTTCTAATTCCACTAGGCCTAGATCAAGACTACCCTAGAATGGTTCTAGGTTTACTCCAAATATTCCCCAATGCTTTTAAACTATGCCTCAATGTCATTAGGAATTTGGTGGAGCCTCCCAAATTTAGGGCTAGGGTTATCCCTAGAGAACCTTGGCTACTAAGGCCTAGCCTCCAATTTTGTCGATATGGGTAAGGGGTCTACCCCACTTTTTGTTCATATTTCAACCATTATCCACCATGTATCCGTTATCCACCTCATCATCCACATCATGAAGACTCGACAATGTCATCAATTGTACTTCAAGCATGAAATTAATAAGGATTCTTAAACATAATATTAATCATAAAAATAATCTTTTAGCCAATTCAATTATTCAAGGATCCATTTGGATCAAGATAACTTTGATGATATAGTTTCAATAGTACAATGGGCATACATGACTACATATAATAGGATAATAGGACACACTTCATTCAATTTGGTATGTGGTCAAAGTGAATTTGTACCACTACAATTCCTTGCCCTAGCTAATAAAATTTATATGGCTCTCAAATTAAGCATTAGGGATTTGATAAAATAATTCATTTTTTAGTTGATCTAATTAGAAAATGCATGGATACAAGCACTACATAAATAATGAAACAGATCATGGCACAACTAAAATATTCAAAAAAAAAATAATTTCACAAATGGAGATCTCATGTTGCTATATGATATTGATATTAATGGCAAGCCTTAAAATATGGAAGCCACTTGGCTTGTTCCTTACATTGTATAATACATTAGAGCCAATGGATTTGTAAAAATATAGACACTTCAAGAAATTGTACTATCAAAAATAGTAGCAAAGACTCATTAAAAAAATGCAACCTTTAATCCCTATATATGTATGTGAGTATGTATGTATGTATAAATGTTGTTAGAGTTAGGGTAGTTGCAATTGTGATGAGAGAGTGGTTATTGTTTTCTCAAACCTTGGCCCCATTCACCAAAAATAAAACTCTCACATAAAACATATCAAAGATGAAATGATATTCAATTTCTCCAAAGAATAAGAAGGTTTGTATTAAAAGAGAGATTTTCCACATTCTAGAAAACTAGTGATTAGAAGAGATAGCTTCCATGCAAAAAATAAATATACTAAGAAAAGAATCAAAATTGAAGGGGTTAAAGACCAACAAGTAATAAGAAAGTGTAACCAATAAAAATATGTGAGAAGGAAAAAGATAAAACGGCCAAAACATAAAACTAGTTTGGAAGATTAGGAAGAAGAAAATGAACAACCATCTACAACAACTCACATAACATATCAACATGATGGAAATTGAGGAAACAAAAGGTGCAAATAAGAATGACTAGATATAGAACTAATATACACTCTTAACTTCACCATAGAAGATTTCCAAGTACTTAGCTCTCTAGACATAAAAGAAGATGCAATAATTTCTATGTTTTCATGATCAAGAACATTGAAATATTGAGAAATAAATAAAACATGGAATGTTCTATCGATAGGAGACATGTTCTACATATGAGAACACCAATGATAAAGGATTAGCGACATAAGGTATTGACAAGAGAACTTTTGACAATGAGGGAAATGACAAGAGTATTATCAACAAGTTATAGATCAACAAAAATCTTTATGACATTAGGAGGACAAACAAGAGAATCATGGACAAGCCAAGCATTGACAGAAAATGACAACAAATACTTCATTGTAAAAAAACCCACTGATAAATCAATTGTATAAAAGAATAGTGTCAACAAACCAATTGTCAAGAGGATGATCATCAAGAAATAAGTGATAGAGAACTTGTCCATAAATAGCATACTAAAAATGTGATGGTCAACAAAAATAAGGGTGACAACACTATTTCAAAGAAGATTATTAAAAGAAATGGCATTACATAAAATACAAAAGAGACCATAGCCACCCATATTAAATGAGAATTCAACATGACAAAAAATCTCACCTTTTAAAAATCCCAAAATGTCAAAGTGCAAAAATTAGAGAACATGGTGTAGAAAAGAGGTAAGAGACCAAGCAATGAGGGTGGTTGCAAAAGCTAGAGTGTCTTCCATCAAGGAAATAAATAAAATAAGAGTATAAAAACACAATATGATCATATAAGAGGAATTAATACCACCACAAGACATAAGAAGCATCAAGAGTGTTGTTCATAAAGAACTATGGGTCCTTTTGAAAACACAAGTGGAAACCCATAGGGAAACATTTCAAAAATAAGCCATGGTTGTGATGTGGAGGAAAACACCTAGCAGGAGGTTTGGAGGAAGGAAGCTAATATGTCAGCAACATTAGGTATTGGAAACAATTAGAATGGTGTGTTATGATGTCCCGTGGATGGAAATCAATGATAAGTTAAAATTTCATTTGGAAAAATGACTACTACTGGCTAAGACTAAAAGTGAAGGGGGTTGGGGATTGAAGCATATTTTCTTGTTTAGAAAATCCTTGGCTACCAAGAGCCTTTCGAACCTAATTTCTAAATTAATTTTATGGATAAATACTATAGTCTAGAATTATCTGTCCTATTCCACACTAATGTATTCTATTATGAAATCTTGTAAAAGTGTAAAATGTGTGTTCAATGAGTGGAAAGCTATGGTGTTATCTTATCTAGTTATCAGAAACCATATAGCATGGAAGGTGGGATATAACTCTCAGGTAAGGAAAAAAACGTATACTATTATGGGATGTTGTAATTCTATCTTTCTCCTTGTAGATTTTATCCAACACTTACAAGGAAGAGGTTACTACAAACTAAACCACATTTATGTCCAGGAAACTATATACATATGGAAACAACGGTGGATGAGTGTTGAACAAGTAAGAATAGAGGGTGAATTTGAAGTAGTATGGAATATTTTATTAGTATAGTTGAGGAATGGACATATTAGAATAAAACATGAGCAGGATGTTGTCCTCTAGAATAGGAATCAAACAACAACTTTCTAGTAAAAAAAGATAGGATATGATGTATTAATGGGTTATGAGGATCAGGAGATATGCTGGTGGTGGTCCAACATTTGTAAATTTTGGGATCTTATGAATACTAAGGTATTTATGTGTCTAGAACTAATGAATAAGGTTCTTACCTAGGAATTTCTTCCAAAGAAACATTTCCCATGTATATGTATGTTAAGTAGGACCAAGGAAGAAAATGTATCTCATTTGTTTATGATGTGTCCTTTTGCTAAGAAAATTTGGAAAGATATAGGGCAATGGATTTGCAAGAATGATGTATAGCAAGCTAGTGACATGGAAGGTGGACTGAAGCCTTAATTTCAAAAGTAGTAATTGATGGAAGTTAGAGCTCTCCCATTCATCACTTTATGGGGCATATAGCTAGCCCACAATGTAAATTTGTTCAAAGACAAGAATGTTCAAACCTTCCATGTTTTTTCACAAATTAGTGCCATATAATTGTTTTTTCAAATGAAAATAAAAGTGCCAAAGCTTAGAAAAATTGGCGATCTTTTGATTGATAATACTATCTCTTAGGGATTCTCTGATGGAGCATGCCAGGGGGAAAGAATATGTGAGATATTGGAGGGGACATTTACTTAAAGGAAAAACATTATGTCCATTTCAAAGCCAATGTTGGAAGACACACAAATAATTTTGTTGAATTACTGGCACTTTGCTTACTTATGAAGTTGATAGTGAATAAAGGTATTTCACATCTACAAATTTTTGAATATTCCTTGATGGTCATAAAATGGATGAATAATGGTCAAACAATTTACTATATTTATTTGCGAGATCTAGTAGATCAACTCAAGAAAAACTCTTACTAGTTCACAAAAATTTATTTTATTCATGTATATAGAGATTTGAATACCTTGGCAAACTCCTTATCAAAGGAGGGTCTACATCTGGAAGCAAGCTTTCTTCATTTGAAGGAATTATTGGAAGGGAATATCTTTGTATCTAGGATGGAATTAGAGTTTATGAGGTTATTTTTATGTTAATTTTTGTTTATAGTAGATATGTTTTTTTCTCTATCTAAGTCTCAAAGTGATATTTTATGGATGATTGTATAATTTCCACAAATATGGACAATATGGGAAACATTTTAGTTATGTATCCAAATAGTTATAGGATGGGATAAGTGGATCATATTCTTGGAACTCTATTTTTATAGGGCTTATTTTTTATAGATAATTATTTTGAATTATTGTATAGAACATATACGATGAACTTGTATTGTGCCATGTGCACCTAAATAACGTACTTTTCATTTTATTTTAGAAAAAACAATGCAATTTTTTTTCTATGGGAAAGTAAAATAAAATTACACGCATATCATTTTGTTTATTTGTATCTATAGTTTGCATTATATTTGTTTTTTTTTGTTTTATATTAATTAATTATTTTGAGCTTACATTTGCCATGCTAGCATTACGAATGTGACATATCTCACCCACTTGGGTTGCAAAAAGAGCCTCTCAGTGCAAAAATCAATATTATTATACCAAGTATTTGATTTTCTAATGAGTAATTGATATTTTTATATTGCATGCCCACAATGTTGATAAATTCAATACTGAAACATATCGATACATTATATATATTTTTTAAAACAACGCGCTTCATAAATATTTATGCACTTGTATGCTTCAATGATTGTTGCATACAAGTTTGTATATATGATTGTTGCACACCAGTGCAATATACATGTATGAACACATCAATGCTAATAATTATAACAAGAGCACCAACGTGTTGTAAGTACAATAGATCCCATGTTTTAATAAAACATGGGAGCCCCGAATTTTTATATGCAAAGGTAATGATCGAATTCCATGGTCATTTTGGGGTCTTATCATGTTTTTATAGCTTTGCTTTGATTTGGTTGAGTTGGTAATAATTTTCCTCTGAGAAATTTTTGTTTTGAGCATTTTTTTATAAGTTGTGGAAGGTATTGGTTTTTCCCAAAAAAATAGGTCTTTCTGCAACCCACAATCCTGCAATTCCGCAATGCGCAATTGTGGATTGTAGGAACTTGGTTTTGGTCATAGGAATGTTCTCTTCCCACAACCCGCAATGCAAATTGCGGGTTGCGGAAATAGTCTTTCGATAATTGTGGTCATTGTTGTCCGCAATCCTGCAACCCATAATTGTGGATTGCGGGAAGAGTTCACTTATGATTTTGGGACTTTGCATTTCCACAATCCCGCAACCCGCAAATTGTGGATTGCGGACTGTGGGATAAATGTATATATTTCCAAAATAAAACCCCGCAACCCATCCTCCGGCATCCCAAAAAAGCGCATATTAGCCGTCGATCTGTCTTAATCTTATGGCTTAGATTTGGCTCGGTGAAATTAATAAATATTTTTATTTTTCCTATTTTCTTTTATCATTTTCATTTTCGAAAATTACCTACTACTTGGATTTTGCTATGAGTTTTTACCAAGGGTCATTTTCAGCTTGCACAGGTTGGTTTCGTGTCACTCTCTTATTCAATTGCTTATGGTTTTGTTATTTTAAATTGTTGTTGATTTGTGTTTATTCGTTCATCAGAATTTACCAGTTTTTCAAACATGTCTCGCAACACTCGATCCAAGACTGGACAGAAAGACTCTTTGAATAAGGACCCAAACTTCAGGATCCTGGCCGACACCAGTGATAAGGTTTCAGAAACTTACGAGCTTGATTGGTCCAAGATTTATTCCATTTTTTATAACGATGACCTATCTGATATTCAGAACGACCAGCTCGCCTATGAAAAAATTAGGGATTCCCAACTCCATGCTATAGCGTCCAGACCTGCCATACTTCCATATACTGACGTGGTCAAGTGGATTATTGGCCACGCCAACCCTAAGGACCAGTATTTTAATGATAACGCGGGGTCTCAACTGACCACCTTTCGCCCTGAGGTCTTCATCAGAGCTTATGCCCTAAAACCTACGATTCAACCCCTTAATCTTGCATTCATAAATTTGGCAATCACCAAGTATAATTTCAATGAAATGCTCAAGTCTTGGATGTACAAACCGGCTCTTTTCGTGCCTCGGGCTGATAATTCATATCCTGTCTCGTTGTTTAAGGAACCTTACTCCCTGCTAGAAGCCATGCTTAGCAGGCTCTATGGCCTTCCAAATTACTCAACGTTTAAGGAAAAATGGACACCTGTAGCCCATCATATTTTAACAACCGAGAAGTCATTTCCCTGGGCTTCAATTTTTTTAGTCGACCTAAAGACGGCCATTGAAAAATAACAGAAATCATCAACTTCAAGGAACCCACACTTCTTCTTATCGGCTTATGTGATCGATGTCTTTTGCACAGAATTCCAATATCCCAACATGGGATGGAATTGGACTTTATCAGCCCCTCCTATTCAAATTTATTGTTCATCACTCTGGGAAAATAATTATGTGCCCTTGTTATATGATATTTGTGACCACTTATTTGGAGTTGTCTACTTCCATATATTCAAAGAAGAAGCACCTTCTTTCTCAGCTGATGCCAAAAATCTTATTGCTACAATTGGTGATTGGTATGTGGGAGAGCCTTTCTCATATATTAGAGTGTGGGGAAGCAGCATTGTTCACCTACTACCCAGAATAGTTCCAGACAGGTTGGTGATTGAGGAAGTTTCTTATCAAACTGCTACTGCTGGGGTTTACCTCAATCTTACTGTTTCCAAAAGGAAGGGATGGCCTAAGTTTCCTTTAAATCTAGGACCTTGGTTTATCCCAACTTCAACCTGGGATTTAGTCCTAGGAGATAAAAATGTTTCTTTAAAATTGGGGTATGCTCCCAAAAGGATGCATGACCCTCAAGGTTTTCTTGATGCCCACTTTAAGCAGAATCATACGAAGATTGGTTATGTTCATGAAGATCTTCCAGATGACTCTATTTACCTGGGGGTCAATACTTTCTCTAAAGTCCTAGCCAGGTCCAAAAGCAAAGATGAACATAATATTATAATGCAATACCAACAAGAGCAAAAAACCAAGGTTTTAAGCTATAGAAGAATGGCACTCAAGCTGGATGAGCAAACAAGAAAAGACAGGGAAGAAAGAGAAGCTCAGAAAGAAAATGCTCCATTAATGCTCACTTATCCTGATGGAGATAAAGGAAAAGGCCTTATGGAGGAATATATGAAGTTAAAGACTATTGCAGAACTAGAAGTATTAATGCAAACATCTCAGCAATTAAAGCAGATATTAGCACAGATGACTTCGGTGCTGGAAACCCAAGTAGTTCCAGTAGCCAAACCCACTACTGATGCTCAAGTGGTTGTTGCAGCCAACTTGATTGCTAATATTCAAGTGTTGGATGTGGGCCAACCAGCTAAAAGACAAAATATTCAAACTTCTGCTTCTCAAATTCCTACACTTGATATTGAAGACAGTGATGTGAAAGATGAGATACTTCCTTTTATGCCAATGATAGAATAAGTAACTGAAATCTCTCAGTCAATGACAGAGTTTTTGAATGCCATAACAATGGATGGTCCTTTTCCAGATCAACAGTTTCCTGAACCCACCACTGCTGCTGACACCACAACTTCATCACTCTTACTCTCATCCATTCAAGCTCTTTCAGCTTTATCCCCCGAGGAAACACCATCAGCTGCCATATCTCAGCTATTTCATACATTAACCACACTCACTGCTCCACTTCATACCCTGTCAGTCCCACTTCACATGCCACCATTGATAGTGGCAGAGGTCTAGTATTCAACTGTCCCTCAGCCATCACCATCATTTCCTTCATTACCATCATCCAATGAGGTCCAAGTCCCAATTGTTTCTTCCTTGTCATCGGTTGCTGATACACCTATTCCACCTTCTGAAGTTGTTACTTCAATTCCTACTCCAACCTCTATACCACCAGTCCCAGAAGTTGTCCTTCCTCCACCAACCACTTCTCAAATTATTATGCCAATTCCTAACTCCACTGTCACCCAGACTGCTTCATTGGTTTCAACACCAAGTGTGATCACTTCATTCACTGAGCTGGTAGCTGATTTTGAAGAAGACATTGTAGTTCCCCTTGGGGACTACTTTTGCAGTAAATCAGCAAAGGCAGTGGTGAAGAAAGGTAAAAAGAGAGCTAGAGATCAATATGTCTTGTAGGCTCCTATTCCTAATCAAATCATTTGGGCTAAGCAATCAGATGACATACAACAAGAAGCACTGGATTCTGCTGCTGCCTTAGGTGATTTTGCAGGGGCAAACTTTGATTCAGTGACGACACTGAACAAAGAAATTTATCTAAAGAGGGAGGAGGTTAAGAAACTTGAAGAGCAGCTGGCTAAATCCAATGAGGACCATGAAACTGACATTCGTGAACTCAAAAGAGCATTTGAGGATAAGATTGAAGACCTTCAAGAACATAATGTTTCTCTGCAGAACCAATTACAAGATGTTGAAACCTTGAACATTGTTCATGAAGAAAAGATAGTTGCCTTGGAAAAGAGGCTGGAGGATGCAACTACAACTGAAGCCTCTTCTTTCTTTTCTAATTTCTCTCAGCGGGGGTTTAAAGACTTGGCCATTCAAGTCAATTAGGAACATTACAAGCTGATTTCTGAACTATTTAGTACTCTGAATGAGATTCAGGAAAGTAACATTGCCTTTGGAAAACTGTCTGTCATTCTTAATGGGAGGATGGATAAAAGATAGCAAGCCTCACAGGCCTATGATAACATTGTTGAATGGAAGAGGTACATTAAAGATAAACCAGAGGATATCCTTGTTCTAAGTATTTTTCAGTTCAGGAAAGTTAGGACTGCTCTCAATGCTTGGCAAAATGTTCTTGATGTAGTGGAAGAAGCCATCCAAAAGGCACAGGCTATTTGTGGGAGGAGATGGTATGTTGTGGATTTCCCTACTATGGCTTTGATTTAATATGCTTTTCCACCGAAATTTATGATCGAACAGGTGGAAATTCGATGCGAGCAGGTTAAAGAAAAAATCCAACAGCTTGACCATATCCAAATTGCACATGTGGATCAGCTCATCAGGAAACCTGTCACTGTGGAAGGGAAGATCCACATTTTCATACATATCTGGAAAAAGCTAGCGAAGAATGAAATGGAAGGTTTCACGTGTGATTCCCAGCTAGGGCTAAACTCAACCAACTATCCAAATTTAGATGAAGTGTTAGAGATATGTGCCAAGTGGCACAATTTTCTTGGTCATTCTTAGTTCAATCCGATTTTTGTAATCTCTTATATAGGGAATTTATCCTTTGTAACAATGTTGTAATTATTATTTAAAGGGGTAGATGTCTCATAGGAGAGGATGATGTATTTTGGGGGAGAATCACAGAAAGAGACTGGAGATGCTATGTTGTTGCAGACTATGTAATGTTTTGCAGGCCTTAATACACAGTTGGTTTTTTTCCTTCAGATACCTCTTTTGTTTTAATTTATCAAATGTCTTTGATGAATTGTGATTTTGCTTCAACACATTGATAAACGTTGTCTATTGTTTGTAATTGATAATATGCATCGATCTATGGTTTAGATTTGTCTTAATTCGTGATCTATGTAATTAAATTTTTTAATCGAATTTCTTTAATTAAAATCTTTATCTATTTCTGCAAATGATTCACAGAAATTGTTAAGTTCATGTTAATTTTTCAATTATCAAGAGAACAACGGGATAATCTTGGATATGCTTAATCTTTGAATTATTATCACTAATTTTCATTGCCTGGTTATATTTCGGAGTAATGAGTTAATGATTCAATTGCACATTTCTGTCAAGTTGATGATATAACTTATTAAGACTCAAACCAAGTTACCCTGCATAAAAACAAGTCCACTCCCTTTAGATTAGATTTGACTTAGATTAGACTTCTTTTAAGAAGAGTTGTCCTAGGTTTATATCCATCTTAGAATCAAAACACTTTGATCTTCCTTTTTAGGAAGACGGATCCTTTTAGGATCAAACCCCGTAAGTTCCAGCGGAGGCCTTTGTATCCGTGGGTGTTAACCATACCAAACAACTCGAGGATAGGGTAATACTTGCATAGGATTATCTGAAGCCTTTGGTTGGGTTTTCATCCCCTGTTGTTTTCCTTGGACATCGTTCCAGCACCTACACATCTGAGGCATCAACACAATGCTAATAACTATAATAAGAGTACCGGTGCTATCAACCACAACAACAACATTGTTCTCTTCAATGATATCTTTATAATTATTGTTACGACAATTGTTACTATTACCAAGAATTCACAGTGTGCAAGGATACATATGGATCGGTGCTCAATCATTATAACACACTGGTTCTTTCAAAATATATAATAAGCATTGATTCTTTCAAAATATATAATAAGCATTGATTCTTTCAAAATATATAATAAGCATTGATTCTTTCAAAATATGTAATAGGAATTGGTGCATATTAAATAGTTGTGCATCGATGTGCCTTATTGTTTGAATCCTAGAAAAATAAAATAAAATAAAATCCTCCATAAAAACCTTTACTTGCCCATAACTTTTACTTATAGTGAACATACACCAAAACCTTCATTGTCAATAGCGGAAGCTTTAGTGAGGGTGTTTGATAAATTTTCTCTATCTTTTAAGACTAAAAACCTTTGTTAAGGATGTTTCCCTTGTAGGGTCTCCTTCAAAGCTAAAAGATTTTAGGGAGAAAAGCCTTCCAAAATGGATATTTGTGATCTAAAATGAATCAATAAGTACTATATTCTCACCCACCCATCCCCCTCTATATCCTTATTGATGGAGTAGGGCATTGTTTTCATCTTTTAGCCAACTTGATCTCTCATGGAATTCTTAATCAATTTCCATTCAAATTAACCTTCATTCTATGGGTCAAAGCACACAACACCTCTTGAGAACTTCATTGATCCAATTTGAAAGATCTTACCTTATCTCATTCGAATACAACACACTCTCATTGAGCCATCGATTCTTATTCGATCATTTGTTGATCGGTCCTATTCAAACAAACACGTCAACTGCAAAGAGAATTTTATTAGGCCTTTCAAAAGAAGCACCTCGATGGTAAGGAAGGCCATCAAACCTAGTCTAAAGATGTACCCAATGTCTAAAAGTTTGAAGGTTTTCAGGGCTTTTTGAAATATGCCTATCGAGTCTCTTTCTAAGATATCCCTAATTTAAAAGTTAAGTCCATCGTGCCTCTTTGAAAGATGGAACTGAAATTCATCAAACCACTTTTTAAAACATGGCCTAATGTTCATTCAATCTCTCTCAAATATACAACTCAATCTCATTATGCCACTTCGAAAGATAACTCAGTGGGTTGATTTGAAAGAATCACCCAACCTCCAAGGGAAGGCCATCGACCCATCAGGTTCATTTGAAAGAGTTTCCACTAGAAAATTTTGAAATATCCACCTAATGCAAACTAAAATCATTAGACCTCTTCAAAAGATATCCAATCAAGAAATTTTGAATATTTTCTTGACACAAAGGAAAAGGCAATTGAGCCTCTTTAAGAAACAACCCATCAAATGATTTTTGAATATGTTCTCAATGGAAATGAAGGAAAAAGGCCATTGGGTATTTTTTAAGTTCCACTTTGTTAAATTTTCAGTATTAAATCACAATACTATAGGATCTTTGCTGAGAGAATAACATCTACAGTATATCAATGCATGACAATCATAATATGACAAGCATCACAAGCATCACAAGCATCACAAGAATCAAAAGCATTGAGACAAGAGACACAGAGTTTCCGTGGGGAAAACCCTAAGGTGAAAAACCCCACAACTTCCTCAGAGATAGAGAGAGCAATGGCTCAACCAAAATACAACCAAATAACACTGAGATAGTCTCCTAGCAGATGATCCTCCTCCTCCTCACTAGTGCGCTACTTTTCAGAGAGAGAGATAGATACTTTTCCGAGTGAGTAAAATAGAGATCTCCTATCTCTATTTATACTCACCTTTTTGCCCAGTGACTTACTGGGGCCGACTTGTCTACTTGAGTACATCCACATTATATTATATATTAATTAGGGCCGACCCCATAAGGTGGTATAATAACCCATCGGCAAGTACACACACTTGCGACACTTGTCAATCCACATGACGACACTTCCTTATAGAGGAATAACACATCTCTTATAAGGGTACAATAAATATATATATAATATACTGATGAAATACATTCCGAAGTTACATATACATCAACACTCCCTCTTAACTAGGAAGGTATTTCTCGACACAGATTTGCTAGACAAGTCTTCTTCTCTGGATCATCGTCATCGATGCATCGTCATCGTCATCGTCACTGCTGCTGCTATCTCGTCCAATCTCTGTCTCTACTCGTCATAGAAAGTTCTACGGAGCCAGTCCTTTTTCATACTGGATGTAGGCCCACCACCTGCAGGTCTTCGTCATCACTGGCCATACTGTGGAATCCTCAGGACTTATTACGTGCGTCACAAAACCTCGAAAGAGCATCCCAGGATATTACGGGTACACAACTCCAACCTGTAGGATCTCCCAGGGCGCTATTACATGTGACCCCACCACAAAACCTCGAAAGAGCATCTCAGGATGTTACGGGTACACAACTCCGACCTGAAATCTCCCAGGGCACAAATTACATGTGGTCCACCACAAAACCTAGCAAGAGCATCTCAGGATGTTACGGGTACACAACTCCAACCTGAAATCTCCCAGGGCACAAATTACATGTGGTCATGGCAAAACCTCGCAAGAGCATCTCAGGATGTTACGGGTACACAACTCCGACCTGAAATCTCCCAGGGCCCAAATTACATGCCATAGGACAAAACCTCGCAAGAGCATCTCAGGATGTTACGGGTACACAACTCCGACCTGAGATCTCCCAGGGCACAAATTACTGCAACATCCTGCTGCATGTCATCATACATGATCCACCTGATCATTAATGCATCTACCTGATGCACACCAAGTATCTACCTGATACATATCATCATACATGATCCTCCTGATCATACAATGTATCCACCTGATACAAATACAAATACATGATACATATCACCATACATGATCTACCTGATCATACAATGTATCCACCTGATACATATACAGATACATGGTCCAAGCATCCAACATGATGCATATACAAAAATACATACACATGATCCAACTGATCATATCCAGCATCCAACATGATGCGTACATACATACATAAAAATGATCCAACTAATCATATCCAGCATCCAACATGATGCGTACATACATTCATAAAATGATCCAACTGATCATATCCAGCATCCAACATGATGCGTACATACATAAAATGATCCAACTGATCATATCAAGCAGAAACTAGAACATCATCCTGATGCTCATCATCCAGCGCTTACATCCACAGCCATGTGAAGGATCCTCCTTCCAACATGCTTGGAATGGCTTCAGCAAATGTGTCCATCACTTCTTCCTCGAAGTGTCCTCGATCTGAAGAACGCCAAGCCTCTCTCTGAAGTACTCGAACTTCACCCTGGCTAGTGGCTTTGTCAGCACATCTGCAATCTGCTCGTCCGTCGCAACATACAGGAGCTTCACAGTTCCTCTTTGCACCATATCCCTGATATAGTGGTATTTGATCTCTATGTGTTTCGACCTGTCATGAAACACTGGGTTCTCGGACAACTTCACACAACTCTGGTTATCACAGAAGATACCAGTAGCCTTCAACGGGAGATCAAATAACTCAGACAGTAGCTTCCGTAGCCATACTGCCTCACAACTAGCTGAACAGGCTGCAACATACTTTGCCTCAGCTGTACTCAGTGCTACGCAGCACTGCTTCCTGCTAAACCAAGAGATCACACCTGATCCCATACTGAAGCAACACCCAGATGTGCTCTTCCTATCTGCAGCACTGCCAGCCCAATCTGAATCAACATAACCCTGCAGGTTAAACTTTTGATTCGCCTCATATCTGAGCCCATAATCCACTGTACCCTTCAGGTACCTCAGAACATGCTTTACAGCAACCAGGTGAACACTCCTCGGATCCGTCAGGAACTGGCTCAATGTGTTCACAGCAAAGCAAATATCTGGTCTCGTGTTCGTTAGGTACATCAAGGACCCAATCATCTGACGATACATAGAAACATCAACTGGCTCAGATGAAGCATCACAAAGAAGCTTCAGATTCGATGCCATAGGTGTGGCCATGGCCTTGCAATCCATCATCCCAAATCTCTTCAGGATATCTACTGTGTACTTCCCTTGACCAAGGAAGATCCCACCTGCATTCTGCCACACCTCCATACCTAGGAAATAGTGCATCATTCCCAAATATTTCATATCGAATTCAGCTGCAAGCTTCCTCTTGGTATCTGCAATCATTCTGTCATCTCCTGTCACAAATAGGTCATCCACATATAGTAGTAGAATCACAGGATTCCCTTCCTCAACCTTGTAGTAAAGGTTGGAATCCGCTTTACTCTTGGTAAAGCCCAAACTAGATAGGAAACTGTCCATCCTACCATACCAGGTTCTGGGAGCTTGCTTCAAGCCATACAAGGCTTTCTTCAATCTGCATACATAAGATTCCCTGTCATGTATTTCAAAGCCGAGTGGCTGTTCCACATATACTTCCTCTTCTACTACACCGTTCAGGAAAGCAGTCTTGACATCCATCTGGTGTATCTTCCATTTCATTGCTGCAGCCAGGGAAAGTACTGTTCTGATGGAAGTATATTTGGCTACAGGTGCAAAGGTTTCTTCATAGTCTATTCCTTCCTTCTGAGAGAAACCACGAGCTACGAATCTTGCTTTATATTTTTCCACACTGCCATCTGCAGCATGCTTGATTTTGTAGATCCACTTGGAAGTCACAACAGACTTCCCTTTAGGTCTTAGGACAACATCCCAAACATCATTCTTCATAATTGATTGATATTCCTCAACCATAGCATCCTTCCATTCTTTCTTTTCTGCCGCCTCTTCATAACTGGAAGGCTCTTTGTTCATGATGTCACAGAGTAAAGCAACATAACTGGTGTGTGATCTGGTTCTCTTCTTTGCTCTGTGTTCTTCTTCTGGAATGCCAAATCTTTCTGCATCATGAATGAGCTCTCTAGCCCATATAGGTTTCCTCTTGTGAGAGTTATCCTCACGGGGTGTATCTACAGGTTCTTGTGGATCTTCAAACTCACGAGCAGTTTCTGGAACTGCTTCAGTCATGGTAGTGTCCTGAAATCTTGTTTCCTTAGGTTCTTCATAAACTTCGGTAGGTGCCTTTCTTGATTTGATGAATGCTGAATTCTCATCAAATGTTACATCCCTGCTGACATCAATCTTCTTGAACCCTGGAAAATATATTTTGTAAGCCTTCGAGCTTTCACTATAACCCACAAAGATGCCCTTCTTTCCTGAAGGATCTAGTTTAGTCCTCTTCTCTTTTGGGACATGAGTGTATACTGGACAACCAAATATTCTGAGATGGCTGACTTCAGGTTTCTTACCAGAAAAGACTTCTTCTGGTGTCTTGTTGTCCAATATCTTGTGGGGTGTTCTATTCTGCACATATACAGCTGTTCTAGCTGCTTCTGCCCATAGATGCATAGGAAGATCCTGGTCATGCAACATTGTCCTTGCTGCTTCCATGATGGTTCTGTTCTTCCTTTCTGCAACTCCATTCTGTTGAGGATTATAAGGAGCAGTCAACTCCCTCTTAATCCCTGAATCACTGCAAAGCTTCTTGAAGTCATTTGAGGTGAATTCTCCACCATTGTCAGATCTGAATGTCTTGATTTTCTTGTCAGTTTGATTCTCCATCAAGGTTTTGAATTCCTTGAATTTATCAAGCACCTCATCTTTGCCCTTCAAGAAGTATACCCAAGTCTTCCTGGAGAAGTCATCAATAAATGATACATAGTAAACATACCCACTTAGGGAACAGGATGACATGGGGCCACATACATCTGAGTGGATGATTTCCAGGATGTCTTTTGCCTTGCTTTCACTGCTTGGGAAAGCCTTCTTAATGTTCTTACCTTTTGCACATCCTTTGCAAACCCCTTCATGTTTGGTCTTGATTTCAGGAAGACCTTCTACAGCCTTGCTTGCAATTGGAAGTGCTCTATAGTGCATGTGAGCAAGTCTCCTATGCCAAAGTTCACTTGGCTCCATGGATTCATGTACCATGGCATGTTCAGGTTGACCCTTTAATTTATACAAGCCTCCCTCTTGCTCTCCAATCACTACTGCATCATCTATAGTCTTTCCCTTTGGCCACATTAGTACTTGGCCATCAACAAATGAAACCCTCATACCTTTTGCATCTAGAGCAGATATGGAGAGTAAGTTCTTCTTGAGCCCAGGTACATAGAGGACTTCCTTCATCTTCAGAGATTTTCCAGAATCTAAGTTGTAAGAGGCTTCACCACTTCCTTTGATTGGATATTGATAATCATCCCCAAGTTTCACCTTATGGGGTGATTCATGTTCAGAAAGGTTCACAAATGATTCCTTGAACCCAGTCATGTGTTTGGAAGCCCCACTATCAATCAACCAATCATTACATCCATGGGAGATGGTACCTGTAAGAGCGGAAATTAGAACATATTCTTCTTCACTTGATGAGTCATCATCACTACTACTTTCTGCCCTAGCCTTCTTCTTTGGAGGTTCATCATCTTCGGCAGCATGAGCATGAAACCTTCTTTTGCTGCCTTTCTTATTCTTACTGGAGTTGTTCTTATTATCCCTTTTGTTCTTGGGACAATCTGAAGCAAAGTGACCCTTCTCATTATGTGAAGCATCTTAGGTCCTTCTTACTCTTTTGATGGAATCTTTTGGGGTGAGGGTGATCCTTCTTGGTTTTGCTTCTTTTGGTGTGGGCTGCAAGAGCTTGATCTTCTCCTCCCATCTTTTCCTCACGAGCTATAAGTCTAGCTTCTTCTTGAGAGCATTCAATCTGTTGAATGAGATCAATTTCTTCCTTGCACAAATTCCTTGAATAAAGGAATCCCATGACCTAGGTAGGCCATTTAGAGTAGTCATCACCACCTCACCATTCTCCACCATTTCATCTACTGCTTCTAATTGTTCCTTGATCTGAGAGACCCTTGAAAAGTAAGATTGAATGGTTTCTCCATTCTGAAACTTTACTGCTTTCAATTGGTTCCGCAGGGTCATCTTCGGATTTATGTTCTTTCCTTCAAATAGCTTGGTCAAAGATTCAAACATCTCTTTGGGTGTCTTGAGAGAAGACACATGGGGTATGAGATGATCTTTGATAGAATCAGCAATGATTCTCTTTGCCTTGACCAAGTTCTTCTTGTGCAATACCTTGGCCTCTTCATCCTCTGGGATAGGGATGTCTTCTTTCACATATGAGTCCAACTCATTCTCTTCCAGGATTAGCCCAATCCTATACTTCCAGGCTCGGAAGTTATCAGCCCCTTCAAGCTTATCCTCAAGCTTGGTGTGAAGAGACATCTTTAAGAGTACTTCAAATGGAAATAGAAAAGATTTAGAACTTACCACTTGAAGTGCTGAAAACTGGATCTGGTCCCGGATTAGGGTTTGTCAGAGAAACCCTAAAAATTCAAAATGTGAATTTCAAAATTCCGAAAGGATAGAAAGATGCGCCTTGGAGAGCTGATCAGCCTAGTACATTCAGAATTTGAGATCAGCAAAGTCTTGCCCTTCAGAATTGCCTTTTTGTCCTCCCGGGTTCACTGGGGAGAGCCCTGAATTAGGGTTTGAGTTTCCCGGAGATCTACCCAGCCAAAAATCTCGATCCAAAGCTCAAACCTTCGATTTTTGCAAGGAGCTTCCAGCTGTACCTTCAGTTTCCAGAAATTCCTATTTTTGTGGAAACCCTAATTTTTAGGGCCAAAACTGAAAATGCTCGGAACTGAAATCTGATTGGACAGAAAGATGCGCCTTGATGAGTAGATCCAATCTACTATACTGAATTTCAAAAATCTATGGAGAGAAACCCAATAAACAAGGAATACAAGCTTCCGTCACTGCAAAATGTCTTATTCTTAGTTAGGCTCTGATACCATGTTAAATTTTCAGTATTAAATCACAATACTATAGGATCTTTGCTGAGAGAATAACATCTACAGTATATCAATGCATGACAATCATAATATGACAAGCATCACAAGAATCACAAGAATCAAAAGCATAGAGACAAGAGACACAGAGTTTCCGTGGGGAAAACCCTAAGGTGAAAAACCCCACAACTTCCTCAGAGATAGAGAGAGCAATGGCTCAACCAAAATACAACCAAATAACACTGAGATAGTCTCCTAGCAGATGATCCTCCTCCTCCTCACTAGTGCGCTACTTTTCAGAGAGAGAGATAGATACTTTTCTGAGTGAGTAAAATAGAGATCTCCTATCTCTATTTATACTCACCTTTTTGCCCAGTGACTTACTGGGGCCGACTTGTCTACTTGAGTACATCCACATTATATTATATATTAATTAGGGCCGACCCCATAAGGTGGTCTAATAACCCATCGGCAAGTACACACACTTGCGACACTTGTCAATCCACATGACGACACTTCCTTATAGAGGAATAACACATCTCTTATAAGGGTACAATAAATATATATATAATATACTGATGAAATACATTCCGAAGTTACATATACATCAACACACTTGACTACGAAAAATAATACATCAAAGTCCATAGGCCTTAGTCAAAGTCAATACTTTGAATTTAAAGGAAAAAAGGCTTTTGAGGCTATTCAAACTGGTAAAAGCCTAAAATCAGAAATAATTAGGCTAGTAGGCTTCAAATATCCTTTGAAATCAAAAGATCGGTGAATTTGAGGGTTCCTCCTCTATAATGGAATTTATCAAATATCATGTCATCATACATGAATATCACACTACTCTTATCCCCCACAATCCTAATTCAAAATGCACAATGAAATCTCATATTGAAATAAACTCTAAGGCTATTTAAGATCCACATAAACATGCATCTAACTATTACAACAAAGCTAGGCATGCGAACATCACTAAACTATAATTCCATTTCCAAATCCATACATAAGATATTTACATGCTTAACTTGAAAAATTATAATAGGAATCCATATAAAGGTGGAACACACGCATCTTTTTAATAATTTGGTCCAAGGAAATTTGTTGCTTGCAAGTAATTTTCTACCCAACTGTAGGCACGTTGCATATGCCACCCTTGAGCCGAGATCACTTGGGAAAAATAAATTGGTCTGGGACACTCAAGTCAGCCACCCAACCCTATTGCTCTATAGCTTAACCAAATTATACACCATTGAAATCTCCAGAGAATCTTCTAGCTATCCCGACCATGGCACCCCTTTCCACTATCCCACACAATGCAATGAATATGTTTCTCTTCTTTGATCCGCATTCCCTTAGGAATATTCTTCCCTTTATTACTCTTATGTGTGTGCATAAGGAGTCTAATAAATTGTATACCTTAAGGATTATCTCACTTACGGGATTTATCAATCAACAATAGTACTGCATCCTATTGGGACAAGATAGCAGCAAGAATGTTGTATCTAACATTTACTTTAATTATCAACCTAGTGATCCATACAAACTTGTCAAGGTCCTACACAATATGTGCAACTACAAAAAAGAACTAATTGTGCCTAGTAGCATGTAACTGTAAACTAATCAACCAAACATTCAACTATTGATAAAAGAAAGAGGAAATTCAATCTAAAACTAAGTCTTGGAAGAAACATGGATATTATCATTCAACTAGGAACCTATTTCCCTTATCATAGGTATCAGTGACAAGCATCAAGAAGTTCTTCATCTAGCTTTAGACAAACCTTTTTGAAAACTTTCCAAATTACCCTACCATTGCTCATAGAATACAGGCATTCAATCACATGAAATTCTATGCAAGTGGTGAAACAAACAGAGAATCAATGCTTTACCATGTTCATTTGTCAAGATACCATGCATAATAAAAGTGAAAATGCAATTTGAAACTTAATCTAAGAACAGTAAGGATATCTACAATAATCTCAATTGCAGAAATAATTCATTAGCATCATTCAATCAGAAATTATGGAAATATCCACAACATGTAGTAACTCTACATTATATGCTATGTTTTACTAAAAGGAACATGAAATAATAAATCTATGCTACTAAAACAAGTCCCTGTATCCAACTATGGATGTTCCCTAATCCAAAGGTGACAGGAATAGAAAGCTATTCAGTAATATGTAGGAATAAGAATATTCATTAATATGTAAAAGAGTTGTTAAACATCAAAATATTTGTCTTCAAATTGTAATGGTTGTAGTAAAAACTAAAATCATGACATATGGGCGCTAGCTTGACTAGCTGCTACCCCTTGAACTTAAATATAAAATGTATCTCCTAATATAACTCATCAACTTCTAGTCTATCTGAATAGTCGCTATGCAAACTATTTTGGATGTGCTAATGGAGGTAGGTAGGATCACGTAGGATCAAAACACCGATAGTGCACCATCATGGGTATGTTCAATTAGTTTCCACGCGCTCTGTGTATTCGGGGACTAGGCCTCCAACTGGACGATCTATGAATATGTTGAATACATTGTTTGATCGAAGGGCTTATGTTTACAACTTGTGTTTTTAGCTTTAAACGGTGCCAAATTCAAAACTGGAAGTGTGTCATCAAAACTAGTAGTGCTTCGTCATTATCTACATGCGCCATAGATAACTAGAACTTCCACTAGATCAAAAGTCAAAACTGTTGCTTCTACTGGTTTTTGGATCAAAACAGTGTCAAATGAAAACCTTTTTCCTTCATAACTCTGCTAATCAACCACTTCATTAGTATTTCTTTCACTTTAGTTATTAAAAAGGAAGAATTAATCAACTTAAACAATTAATTCTATATCTTCATATAATTCTAGCTAAATGCCTTACTCATCTCAATGTATGTGTATTATCTTACTTATGAGACTTAGAATTCTCTAAGTTGACAAAAAAGTAGATGGATTTTTTAACCAAAAGTAGGAGCCATCATAACTTCCCAACTTACCATTTTTCACATCCGTGTGCAACTAATGAACTAGGAGTGGAGTCCTCTATGGGTGTACTTCCCATGATATTCCATGAAAAGCATTTGTTCATGGATCTTGATGGATGGAATCCCATGTACTTGCTGATTTGTTCCCATTTTGCTTCTTCCTCCTCCTCGGTCCAACACTAGTTGGTGTCATAAATGAGAAGTGGAGGACTCATTTTGAGGCCTATCCATTGCACCCTCAACTTCTACATGGTAATGACATATAAAGAATATCTAAATAGGGATTTTCTTAATTTAGGGGGTGAGTGCACTTTTATAAGGTGCAACTTATCAGGGATGTCATTCCATCTGGTGGTATTGAGTTGAATGATCCTCTTTTTGTTTTCCTCTAACACTACTTATCTAAAGTGAGCAATGACAGTTGATTTCCTTTCCTGTATATCTAGGGCTATTTCAGTATATCGTATCAATCGTTGGTTTGAGGTAGATAATGCATATAGAGTAGGGGCTTCTGCTCTAATAAAGAGTTGATAATCCTTCCCAACTTCATGATACTTCTACATTTCTATTGCTTTGATATCCTCATTTATAACCCAAGAGAAAAAAGAGCTTAACTACACATCCCCTACGTAGGGGTTTGGATTCCACTTGAAGGGGTGGGGAAGTATATAATTGTGCATATATAAATTAATGAGTTGATATTTTCCTAATTCCCACATTTCTTGGTAGGCATTAATAAAATTCTTTGGGGTCTTCAATTTCTCAAACTTTTGGCTCTGCAACCTTTTGACTTAGTACCATAGCCACCGCTCTTTTAGGAATACTGAATATAAAATGGATGGTGGTTGATAATGGATGAGCTCTTGCATTATCAAGAAACATTTATTTGATCTTTCTTCAATTTCTTCCTTTTCTTGTATCTTATCTTTTAGTTCTAATTCACAATGTTCCAGATCTTGTTTTAGGACAGTGGTTTCTGCTATCAACTGCTGCTTGTCTTGTTGGTACTCTATTTTGATAATCTGGAGTTTCTCCTCCATGGGATGTAGTTCATATTCTACATGAATTTGGGACCTGGAGGTATTGGAAGTTTTCAAAGCTTCCACTGTGTGAGTTATTTTGCTCCATTTCAAAATTTCATTTTCTTGTTCTTTAATCTGCTCTTTTGATCTTCTAATCTCCTGATCTCTTTCTTGTAGTACTTCATGACTATTCATGTCAACATAGGTCTTTCTTGTAGTAGCATCACATAAGTTCTCAGGTATTTGTAGAAAATCATCCATTTCCCCACCATGTATACTTTCATGCTCCTTTGTATCTATGACTTCTTGCTCATCATACTGGGTATCTGACTCTTCTATTTGGTGTACCTCCTCTTCTTTTGAATCCTATATATTTCTTCTTAGAATAGATTTTGCCTCTTGATATTCCAACCATAGGTGAATCAAATTTTTCATTTTCCCCCAACTGTATCAAAGCATCTGTAATTTCCTTTTCTTCCCCTTTTTTGGTAGCATATGCTTTCTTCTCTTCTTCCAACATCCGTTTAATGGCATCCCTCGTGTTTAAGGAAAATTGTTTGGATGTTGTCTTTTTATTTGCAGTAGGAAGGGTTTTGGATTTCTACGCAATGGGTTCTATAGAAGGGGTCAATTTCACTCTTTTCACAGAGGGATTTGTAGAAGCAGGAGGGGTTATCGCTAGTGAACTTTGTTGAAAGGTCATATGAGAGGGTTGTTGCTCCTTTTTATAGAACACTTGTATTTTAGTGTTATTGATTTTCAAGAAAGTTTACCACGAGAGGGATAAGTAATGTGTTTCCAGGGTATGGCATACGAATAGATTAACTAATCCATGGTGGGACAAAGAGTCTGGTTTCCCTAATTGAAATTTTTTGCTCATGGAGCAGAGGGCATTGAAGAGGAACCAAGGGAGGCTTATATTCTTTCCAGGATTTTTCCATTGTAAATTTCTAAGGAGGTTAAGGAACTAGAAATGGTATGCATGCACCAGATTATACCTCCATTCACATGTGATGTACCTCATGATGATTATGGATATCTCTCCCCAAGGCTCTGGTAGTGCTTCTCTTTTTATACTTCCCTTCTCTTCCTCATACCTCTCAGTGAACCTGAAGAATTATTTCTTATCCTTCTAGGCCAATTCATTATCATCTTTATTCCATTTAATCCCTTAAGGAAACCCTATTACAATGCTCATTATATATTCATTAATCTCTATTTCAACCCCTTTTACCTTCGTGCTGCTTGTGTCCTCATCAACTTTTCTAAAATTTCTTGCAAGCTCCTTAATTATTTCCTCATGGAATCCAACAAGTTTTTGGAAATAATGGACCCACCCTATAGCCTGAAAGTATTCTAATGCTT
This sequence comes from Larix kaempferi, assembly GCA_027924585.1. Taxonomy (NCBI): domain Eukaryota; kingdom Viridiplantae; phylum Streptophyta; class Pinopsida; order Pinales; family Pinaceae; genus Larix; species Larix kaempferi. The sequence continues at coordinate 1,288,704 of BSBM01001320.1, read as the reverse complement.
TTGAGTTTTGATATAGCTTCAAATGGTCTGTAGGCTCATGTTTCATGAAACCTCCAGTCATTTCTACAGATGATCTATTCCTTTTAACTGAGAAAGAAGAAAGCAGTAAGATTTGAGTTGGCTAAATACCTGTTCAATTGTTGCCTCGCCTGTCATGGGTCGATCGCTTTCTTTCTGGCTTCATCTTCCTTAGTCACAAAGCAAACTAGATCTCTTCTTTGTCATTTGAAAGGCTCCCTTTATATCATCAATCTGGTCTTTTTCCTGTGTTCTATGTGTGGCCGATTTATGATCTGATTATTGACTATCCCATATCCACCCTCTCTTATCACTTAGAGTCATTCAGTCATATCACTTTTGAGTGGTTTCTTCCTTCGAGACGTTCTTTTATGCATGCGAAGCCACTTTTTGCATTGAACTCAACTGACTTGAGGCACCTTAGTTCATGATTCCTTTTATTTAAAACCTCTGATCATGGTTGTTATATCATCTTTTTCCATATTTTATCCCAATATGCTACCATGGATGATCTTACCCTTATTCCTAGTTGCAGACTTCCCTTTTTGTTGTGCATTTGTGGACATTTTTCTGTTTCTGAGAAATCCCTTTAAAAAACCTTGTTTCTCAGTAGATACGCGGGTGACCTGTGTCTCACCCACGTATATGCGAGTGACCTGTGTCTCACTCACGTAGGTGTCTGCAAGAGGGTAAAAATAAAAAATAAAAAAAAGAAATAGGTTACTTTCACAGGTTAGTTTTCGGTCTCAAACTGTTCCCTAATTCCCAAATCTCGTGAATAACTTCCAGTAACTTCCTAACTGCTCTCTTCAAATATATAAAAGAGCATAGGTGAATTTTTTTTGAAGGTTACACATAAACATACACAGAGAGATATACAACCACCTTACCCAAGTTCTTGGTGAGTTTGTTCATGAGAAGACACCCTTTCTCATATGTGCACAACCCTTTTCCTCAATTCTGCAACTCCCTTGTCCCTTTATTTGGAATTCTAATTTCCATTCTTTCCACCACAAACCCTATTATGCTAGAGTTTTGCCTTCAAAATATCTTGAACATATTGTGTGTGAGAAAACCTTGAGGCAAGTTCATATTGCTTGAATAACATGGGAGGAAGAACCCAGGACTTGGTTTCAAAACGGCAACCACATTATCAAGTTTATCTGTCTCATGTACTTATTTCCATATATATATATATATATATATATATGAATTAATTCTTTCATGTCCAATTCATAATGTTATTTGCGTATTAATGGTTCTAAATGATTATTTATATTGATTCGGGAATGTATAATTCTACAATTGATTTTTTATGATTTGTTGGTTATTGTTATTGTTATTGTTATTGTTATTGCTTTCACTTCTTCTTGTTTGCATTTCATGGTTTGTAGCAAAGACAATAATCTAAGGAGAAAATCTCAATACCATAGGAAATCATCTTCAAACATTGGAAATCGGGTATTTATCTTTAACTTTATGTATGCCAATTGTTTGATTAAACAAATATCTTGATTTTGTAAAGAATTTAGTTCATTTATATTTTTGCTCTGCAATAGTTGAACCTAAACAATTATTGGGGAATTTTTCCCATAACAGAACTGGATAATCCGCTGGTGTTATTTTAATTTTTGGGTATTTTTTTGTTAGGGTTGTTGTGTGGTGTAAATTTATTTTCATGAGTCTCTTCTTGTTTGAATTATTAAGTCTGTTGGAGAAAACTCACTATGGCTTGGGGTAGACCACAACAGACAGATGACTACCAGAAATCAACTCAATTCCCAGAACTATGCTATATAAATGACAACGCTAAGATAATGAAGAATATAACCAAGCTCGATCCAAATGTTTGATGTAGATCCCCGTTGGATCTTTCCGATCCATGCACTTGAATATACAAATTAGTCTTGACAACCAATATATACAACAAGTACATCTAATATATAAATGGCATTAACATCATCAATAGCAATGGCCCATGATATAACAAGTAAATGCAACCAATCTGAACCAAGATCTGGATCAATCCACTTGTTCCTCCACCACTTCAATCCTCCATGAATGGAAAACTCAAACTAGATAGGAGTTTGGAAGGTGAACATAAAGGGTTCACAACTACAAGGATCAATGAGTGTAGACTCAAGATAGGGCAAAAATCCACTAGAGTTCTCTTGCTCTTCTTTCTCCTCTCTTCCATAATCCATATGTGCTCAATATATAGTCCTCTCAAAGGTAAGTGAAAGGACACATTGAGATGCTTCTTGGGAATATGGAGAGCCAAAGGTCACCCAATTACCACTTTTTGGGAGTAAAAAGTAATAAACTAGTGATTTTTACCATTTTACTTGATACCCACAGGTACGCCTGCTATAATGATGCAACAAGCAGGTCAGAGGAAAAATGAGGAAATAGTATGTCTCAAGGATATAAAGTGGATCTGAGTCAGTGAAGTGGATCCTACAGGCCAAAGAATGCTGATGCTCACAAGGTGGAAGATTACGTTGTAATAGATGCCCCCTAATGTGTGAGGTCAGAGACTGATGCTACGATGGCTGAAATACATTGTAAAACTCAAAAGTGGAGTGATGGAGACACGAGTGGAAAGAGCAGCTCACTCATCATAATACAATAGTATCCCTGAATACATGTCAGTAGTAAAACAATCTGATACAATGGCCATGAATAGGCAGTACATAATGGATATATGTCATAAGTGATCATAGCCATGATCCCTCTACAGTAAGATATGGTCTCCTACTGAAAAGGAAACAACTAGTGCAAACTAGAGGTACAAACTGTTGATATATGAGAGGTGATATCTCAGATGTAAATTTATAGTCATAAGTAGCATACTGAATGCCACTATCGCCTGGGGTCTTCTACACAAGTCTTCGATGGTGCAAGTCCCATCAAGTGAATAGAGGAGTTGGGGTCAAACCTAATGTGACACCGTCTGATTACCGTTCAATGATGTATACCGTTAATAGACGCGAGATAACCCACCAATAATGAAAATGGGCATCAAGGCACGGAGCACAATCATCGGAGTGTGAATAAATGAGTTGAAGTCGAACACTAGGATGAATCCATCAATCAGGGGACATTGATGTATTCCCAAAACTGTCGATGGCGAGAGAACCTGCCACTAATGACTGCAAGCCTCAAGGTACTCAACCAAACTCTAAGCCTCAAGTTTCGGAATAAATGGGTTGAAGTCGATGGAATGAGACTCGCTGGAAGGAGGGCATTAAGGCATCCCCCATCAACCAGCATGAGGTACCAGCTACGCTGAAAGATTTGGAAGAACTCAGGTGAAACGGACTGACTCAATAAGGATGGCGAACATGCAATAGTCAAGAGATCTGAGGAGTGGCCGACTCTAGGCTCAGGACTTCCTTTGAACAAGAGCATGAGTAGATGGATAGACTTAGGCAGCATAGACTTGACATAAACTATGTAATGTGGAAGGAATTACAAAGGGCTCCATAATGACTGGAAGCTTAACCAATCGGTGGAGAAAACTGAGAAACAAGCACAACACCTAAGGTCCAACTATAGTCCTGACTCATAATGTACGGAGTGGAATGAATGCTCTGTTCAAAGGCGACACAACAGCTACCAACAAGAAGTAGTAACCATAATCCCGTCCGGCTTTTTGGAATATTTGTTTTTTTGGTCTTTTTCATATTTGGGAAAAGCTTGAAAAAGAATAAAATTGCTTATAGTACAACAAGTGAGGGAACGAGTGTAAAATAGCGAGCAGACTAGTTCCAAGAAGTGGAACATACCTATGATCAATGCAATGAAGTGCATACAGGATGTGGACACTCAGGGGGATGTTCCCTCAGGGTCAAAAGGTCATCAAATTGTGAAGGAAAAATATAAGCTCTGCAGGGCTTGACAAGAAAAAGTGCTTAGGCACGAGGCTAACAACTGAGTAAGCGGGAACCAGCACAAGGCTCAAGCGGCAAGTAGGATGATGCAATGCAATCACAACTTGATATAACTGGGGGAGTCCTTTTTCGTAAAGTTAGTCTCCTCACTCGAAAAAGTGTAAAAAAATGAGAGAAGAACTCTTCTAATCACGTATGACTAGAGTATACCTTTTTCGTAATTAATCCACAAAGGTCCAGAAAAGGGGTAAACTTATACCTAAGTGGATGTCGCTTCAAATCCTTTAATGAGTCTGAAATAACAAGTATACTCGGCAATCTTGTTTGATTTTGAAAAAGTCTAACAAGGGCTTAAAAAAGACTTTATAAAAATCTTTTCCGTAAAGGTTTAACGAGCCCGAAAAAGTAAACTCGTGACCTCCTTACTGTTTTTAACGAGCTCAAAGGAGATATGGAAGAATGCTCGTAATGAGAGCAGACGAGTGCCAGGGACATGCAAGACTAGTTCCAAGCACATGGGACAAAGCTTTGCATAATGCAAGGAACATGAGCAAGATAAGGACACTCAGGGGGTGTCTGTGAATTCAGATAGAAAAAGGTTCAAATGCATCATAACAATGGGGAGGCCTAAACCTATATGCAAGGTTCTGAATATGCCTGCCATGACGGAAGCAAATGTCGAAAAGAACCAGTAAACAAGTATTAGTCCAGCTAATAATCTTGTCTCCAAGAAACATAAGTACCAAGATCATCTCTAAAACGTACGTAAAGAAAAATCTGATACAAGTCACTATGGTAGAAAACTTTTCAACTTCACTATTATCACCCTCAGACATAATGCAGGGAGAGCTAACCACTGAAGGTTCCATAGTACCAACACCCGAGAGACCAAAATGATCAACTTCGGAATGAAGAGAAAAGTTGAAGGACGTGGAGGAATCTGCAGTGGCAAATTCATCATCACGGGAGTTGGAAATTCTAGAAGTAGAATCGAACTCATCAGGATCACCAATTTGTGGATCTATAGGAGAGTCTACAGACTCATCACTAGGGAGATCAGAATTTAATGTCAAACTGGGGCTAGACAAAACTATGCCTGGATCAAAATCCAAATGCATGGCAAGTTGTACTTGAGGCTCATCTCGTTCAATAAGATCAAGGGTAGGAATGAAATAAAATTAATGATGAGAATCCTCCCAAGGCTTGTCATTACCATTCATGGCCTCGATAAAAATTTCATTTGAAGGTAGAATACCATAGAGGCAATCATGTGAACAAGATGGGTCGACTGCACACACGGGAAGCATAACAGGATCTTCCTCTACTGTCCATGAAGAAGAGAGATCCGAATCTACAATGGAATGTTGAACATCTTGAGAAGCAAGCTTGATTGCAGACAAGGGAATATCCATTCCGATGTGCGAAATGTCTCTAGACGAGGAACTCGTGGAAGGTGGATCCCACGGATCACTAAAATATGAGGTACGGAAAGGCATATTATGCAAAGGAGGAGACGCATCATCGGAAATGGTTCCAATGAAGTTCACAAGTGCCGAAAGACTATAAGTTCCCATCAATGAAGGGTACATACCAACACCTATGTTCCCAATTGCCGGCTGAGAATCAGTAACTTGCGGGACTATGGATCCCGTGAATGTTGTGGAAGAGGAATTAACGAAATCCAGCTGATTGATGGTCACAATCTTGCCTTCGTGAGGAAAGCAGATAACTCTGAATACAGTAGACGCAACAGCCTTCATAGCGTACATCCAATTCCAACCCAGTAAAAGGTTGTAGTCGATGGGCGCATCAACCACCTCGACTTCAATAGGAACAGATTTACCTCCCAAGCAGACAATAAGGGAAGAGATAATTCCATGTGGCTTAAATGACCGACCATCCAATGCAGTGAGTGTGGTTCTAGACACGAGTAGGGGAGGAGATCCGAGAGCTTTCCAACAAGGTAACGACATTACTGATGCAGAAGCACCTTCGTCAACCATCATACGTTTGACAAAACTCTGAAGGCACACCACCTGGATTTGAAAAGCCACATGGTAAGGTAAGCGAGGTTGTACATCAATAGTATCGAACTTGATAACACTAGGAATTCCCCCATCCTGAACTCCTAATGCACTCAAAAGAGCATGCTTCTGAGAAGTACAGGCTTGCAAGACGTCAAGAGCCGACATGGCACACGAATTTTGGCCCAAATCTTCCACAATAGATTAGTTATGGGCAGCTCGAGCATTAGGATTATGCGTAGAGCACTTAAGAACACCCTTCTGTATCCGCAGCATAATAGAGGGCTTCTCGATATGCAAGGAATTGTCAGGAGGAGGGGGAGGCTCACTCCCCAAATTGGGTTGTGGTGCATCATAATCGCGCTGACGAGTGGCAACACTAACCTCTGATTGAACCATGTTCACATATCCATAACCACCAGTATTGGAAGAAGATGTTGTCGTCTCAGTAGGTCCATAACCAGTGGTGGGAGCATGTGAAGCCATGTTTTGTTGATGAGTTAGGGGATCCTTCAACATAGTTGGGCTCTGTGCCAAGTGCTTCGATGCTTCTTCAATACGAGGACATAAGTGAGTAAGATGGTCTTCCCCACAGAGCTTGCAAGGAAACTTCACCTAACGCCTAGGTTTACAATCCTCACCAGCATTTCCGCCTTCCTGAGGAGGGTTGGTATTATACTTACGAGGGGTATTGTGATTGCTATTGTTATTCCCATTGTTTCCACCCTTACGATTATTTCTCCCCTTTTTCTTACCACCAAGTTGCTGGTTACCTGATTGGTTCATCGTTTGCACACTGTGTACATCGAACGATGGGGTGGAAGTGGACAAGGTGTGAACCTGTCCAGGAGTAGACTAGTTTAGCGACAAATTTTGCATTTGATTAGCTACCAAATCTATGGGGCGAGTGCTTGCAGATCCTATAAATCCATCGGCATGCGGTCCAGGAACTAACGTGGGCTCATGACGTGTGTGCGGTGCGTCAGGGATGATGTCATACAAAATCCCAGACTGAGAGTATAATAAGTCTAACTGTTGGACTTTCAAGATAGCTTGTTCCTCAGTCACAATGCCGGACATTGATACATCCTTCGCAATGTATGGGAGTAGAGACTTGAGGAACCATTCCAACAGGAACTCTGGAGTAATGTTGGCTTTCACTAACCTCTTCCGCTGACACCACTCTTGAATGTGGTCAGAAATATGTGTGGCCTTGTTCTGACAGAAGGTAGATAAAAGTTCAGTACCAGTATCATAGCGAACCGGCAACTGGAAATGATCTAAGAAAACCAAAGTGATCTCGTTAAAACCCCTATAAGTGTTTCCAGGAAACTCGACATACCACTTCCCAGCTGCCCCCGTGAGGGTGCGTTGAAATAGTCGCAATCTAATGAAATCGTGATTCAATGAGTTGGAGGAGCACCAAAGGTGAAATGTCATGATATGATCTCCTGGGTCCTCACCACCTTTCCCCTCAAACTTAGGAATGTCCTAAGGGAGCTTGGTAGGGATCGGGGGCCAAGTAGGGTCATGACACACCGGATCATTCGTGAGCTTCGAAAGATCTGGAAGATTCAAGTGTGCAAGGAACGGGAGCTGAGGTTGCAAAGCTTGATTATAAGCCCCCATAAAAGGTTGGTTAAACGGAACCGAATTATAAGATGGACCAAACGCTTGACCATGAGGATTAAAATGCTGATAATAAGGACCTGGAGGACCATAAGCTTTCCCATGGCCATAGGATTGATAACCTCCTCATGCCTGACCCATTTGAGAGTAAGCAGGTATGTGCGTGTTTTGGGCACCATATTGGGGTGGTGGGTTGTACTGGTGGCTAGCACCAACTGTGTTATAGTAAGGGTTGCCACCATGAGTATGGGGCATATACGTACTATTTCATAGTGGGAACCATGTTGTAATGACCATAATCGTATGGTATGTTCCCACCCCCAACATTAGGATTAGCTTGAGCAGTCGTGTGATGACCAGAAGCATGAGATGTATTCCCAACCCCAATATTGGTGTTACTAGTAGTGGGGATGGTGGCGTTATGTCCATGTGGATAGGATATATTCCCACCGCCTACATTGGCATTACTAGTAGCAGCAGTGGATGCAAAAGTATGCGGTATATGTCCACCCCCATGGTTAGAAGGAGCATTAACATTCGTAAAAGTAGCCCTGGGTTGACGAGTAGCAACATGTGTATTAGGTGGTGGATGGCGAGTCATGTTTCAAACAATGTTCCTATTAGGTTGGGAAATCCTAGAAGGTGGTCTTCTTCCAACATTAGCATGGCTAGGAGGAACATGACCAATCCCCATACTATGTGTGTGAGTGGACAACGTAGTGCCACTAGTGGGTATAGTATGGCTAACCACATGACTAGTGCCAACGTGACTACCAAACGCAGTGGAAGGTTCAACTGTACTATAACTAGGCATACCAAAAGAGAGTGTGGTTGGGTTGATTGTAGGACCAGTGTCGTCATGTAACTCTGGCATCCCATGTCTATAACTGCATGGAAACGAAGGAACGAATGTGTCGTCCTGTTCTTCGTCCTCGGGTAAGGTTGGCATCCCATGAAGATAATTATCTAGATTCGAAGGATCGAACAGATCTTGTTCAAGTGGATTCGGCCAAATCGAACTAGGTTGAGTCTCAGGTGGATCACCTCCCCATGCCTCACGAGGAGTATGGGAATCGGAAGTGTGTTCAACTCTACCCGATTGAGTTGAAGGTATTTCCTCAGTATCAAAATGTGTAGCAGGCATGACGTCTTGGACGTATGTCTCGTAAGAATCCAAAGACTTAGAGGGAGCCCGCCGGCGTCCCCTAGCAACACGACATGAAAGTTCGATAGGCTCTAAACCAACCAACCGACGGGATCGACGGAGAGTAGGGCTCCACGCCATGATATCTCCGGAGAGAGTATATAATCAAAACATCCCCTAAACGACAACTATCAATCAAAAACAGTAAATCAAAAGCACACACCTAGAGAAACTACAGCCAAGAGCAGACAAACAAAGTGGTTAAATGAGCTCCCGACACTAGATCCGGTATGTCTTGCCTAGGAGAGGCTTGAGACTCCCAAACTATATCCAGAGGTAACAGAATCAGTTATAGAGACACCCAGGATTCACTGCGTGCAAAGGGCCGTAACCCTCAGCAACAAACAATTGTGTTGTCCAATCCCTATCTGACTCAGGACACAAACAGCATAACCACTGCAAGTACCCTGTGCGATACCTAAGTAAGGCAACTATGGTCACCGCAATATAACCAATGCTCAGGGGGACAGTCGCAAGTGGGATCCGTCGTATGGGCAGGGTAGCTGAGCCCGAAACTCAATGAGGGTCAAATCCCCCAAGAGTCCCCAAATATGAACAAGTCCTGGAAATATCTCCCATGTTCAGCCGATATCAGAGGGATATCCCTTCAACCAACCTCTCGTGACCTCATGCTTAACTCTGGCTTGAGTAGAGCTTCCTGAGAACACCGATATATACCATGGATTCCTCCACTCCCTGGTCAGACACCTAATGTTTCGTCTAGTAGTCTTGGATTGTTAACTCACAATGATATATCGACGAACATTCAGGTAGGCTATAGAAAATATTTCCACGTTGATGTTGAATCTGCCATGAAAGTTAGTGAATCGATGCGTGGATACTGAGACGAACATTCGTGGAACTATAGAAAATGTTTCCACGTTGATGTTGAACCTACCACAAAAGTTAGTGAATCGATGCGTGGATACTGATACGAACATTCATGGAACTTTAGAAAATGTTTCCATGCAGATGTTGAAACTGCCACGAAAGTTAGTGAATCAATTCATGGATACTGTGATGAACATTCGTGGAACTATAGAAAATGTTTCCACGCAAATGTTGAACCTGCCACGAAATTTAGTGAATCAATTCATGTATACTGCGATGCACTTTCGTGGTAGGTTTGGCATCTACATGGAAACTTAAAGAAGATGTGCGTCGATATAGGGACGAAACTTCATGGGCCGTTTCAAATTCCAAATATCTGAGAACTGTTGTATAGGTGACACTTGGCCACTGGGGAGAGTTTCTATTGCCATGACTGTGACTCTCCGTCCATATATCCATGAAGTGGTAGCCACGAAAAAATGAAAGCTGAATCGTTGCAATTACAACAGAAAATCGTGGCAATAGCAACGAAAAATCATGGCAATAGCAACGAAAAATCGTGGCAATTTTGACCATATGTACTAGTGGAAGTATGTAACAAGGAAAGATGGGCTTGGGGCAAATATTGGTGGGGGTGGCAATGTGTCTTGGAGATTCAATTTTTGCAAGAATGTGTTCAAGAGCACATATTACTGGGTTAAGGGCCATTTGTTGGTCCTTCCTTCTTGTGGGATTTCTTCATGCAAAGAGGTGAGTTTTACCCAAAGGAGGGATATAGAAAGAGAGGATCATGTTGGATTAGTGAAGGCGGCACCAGCAGGAAAGAAAAAAGATGAGGATCCTCTTCCATTCTTGAGGAAATACTCTAGCACTGTTGTGGCCACAATAGATCCCATGCATAACAAAAGCACGGGAGCCCCATTTTTAATAAATTCAAAGGTATATGGATAAATTTCCCTTTGTGAATATGAGTTTTCGGTTTAGATCTCTTTAAGTCTAATGCCCATACCTTCTTGCTCCATGTTTCTGCCTGATTTGGTTTATCTCTAAGTGTTTGGTTTGCAGAAATCTTTAAATTTTGAGTGTTTTAGCTTTTTCTCTATAAACCCGAAACCCGACACTTCGACAACCCGAAACCCGAAACCCGAAAGTTTCGGGTGCCGAAAATTGGTGTTCCCATTTTTTGGATTTTTCGTCATCCCGAAACCCGCAACCTGAAAGTTGCGGGTGCGGGATTTCTTTTTTCGAAGTTTGTTTTATATAAACCTGAAACCCAAAACCCGACAATGTCGCGTTGTGGGAATCTAGGTTTTTGTTTGTAAGTTTTAATAAACCTGAAACCCGAAACCCAACAATGTCGCGTTTCAGGATTCTGAAATTACCTTTTTAACTTTGTGTTTGATTGCGTCCCGAAACCCGCAACCCGAAACTGTTGGGTTGCGGCTTTCGGGAACCTGGTTTTGATTTGGTTATATTTTGAAACCCGAAACCCGCCAGTGTTGATTTTTGGCTTTCGGGAATGGTAAATAAAACCTTTAATTGTGTCTCTGAACCCGATTCCGCATCTTGCATTGGTTAATCTCAATTATTCGTTATTCTCAATCCTACGATCGTGATTTAACTTGGGTAAATTGATAAATATAGGGTTTTTTCTATTTTTCGTTATTATTTTTACTCGTTGGGATTACCCCGCTGTGCTGATTCTACTGTCAATTTGGTCGCTAAAGGTCGTTTTTACTGGTTTTTCAGTTATTTTAGGTTGAGTTGTTTCCATTGCCGCGTTCTATGTTCAGTAATTTGGTTATTTTGGGATTCAGTAATGGCCTTTTTCTTATTTGATTCGACTCTTCAAGGCTTTGTAGATTATAACTTTTCAGTCTCTGTAGTGTAGCTCTAGTCTTTCTGTTAAATCAGCATTCTAGATCTGGTTTCATAGGGGAAATCAGGCCACCAGTTTGTGTACTGAAACTCTTGTCTTAGCCATTTCCCAATCATCTCTTTCACCGTAACTCTAATTTTTATCTCAAATCCGAGGACATGATTGTTGATGTGAACAAATTTGTAATGATCAGCTTTCATATGCTTTTTAAGTCATGCAAGTCTCGATTGGATTTGTACTTTCGCGTGGATCCAGATCTGCTTAACTCACATTATGGCTCGTTTCGTTGCAGTTGGGATGGTTGTAGTGTCCTAATAATAATAATTTAACCATTATGACTGGCTCTATTCAATCATTACCATCCTATCAGTTGGCTTTAAATTGGCAACAAACACGAAGCCTTCAGTACGTCCTTTGCATTCTCTAAGGGGAAATTTTTCTGTATGATAATCTTGTGAGCTTCCTTCTGAACGTATTTGATAGAGGCAGTATGTAGACAGGTTATGAATCTCCCAATGCTCACTTCAAATATGAATAAATCTATCCCTTACTTTATCAAGAACCTATGTCACCACCTTTTGATGCAGGTGTTCCTGATTTAAGCAGCGATAGTGGTGAAGAAGATTATGATGCTCTGTTTGTTTGCATGCAAGTTCTTGGCAAGAAAGACAAGAAAGTTTCGAAGGAATTGGCTGACCATGATGACGATATTATACGAGATTATATAATCAATGAAGAACCTGATATTCCGCCGAGTCCTTCTGAGGTGGACCCTTTGATGAATTTCTCTGTTTTTGAGAACTTAGTCTCTCGTCCAAAAGTTCTTGCGGTAAATTCTCTACAAGCTGAATCATCTATTACTGATAATGAGCAGGTTGGAGCGGAGTTCTTGTTGTGATATGAATATCCTTCCAATTAAAGAATATATCTTTAAGAATCCCTTTGAAAAGGTGAAAGGAATCATGTAGTCCGAGAAATGGCAAAAAATTTCCTGGATCAATAGTTGAATCCAATTTTGTAATCTCTATTTCCTAGGATTCTCCTATTGTACTCGGTTGTAATATTTTTATTTAAGGAAGAATACCTCTCTGAGAAAGGGGTTGGAATTTTTGGAATTGTAATTCAGCAGAAGATAAGACTGGGGATACTCTGTGGCCAGATTCATTGTAATTTTGGTACAAGACATCTTACTACAATAATGTTATTTTTGGATCCATCTTCTGGTTGTTACTCAAATTTCTTTGAGAAATTATAATTTATATTCCAAATTATCATCCGATATATACATGATCTCTTGTTAGATATTTAATGAATGCATAAATTTGTTGTAATGATTTTTCTGTATAATTGATGTATGTATGAAAATATTTGATTGAATTTCTTCAATTTAAATACTTTCTTTATCGATTTCTGCAAGTGATTCATGGCACAAAAATTATTGTTAATTTTTCAATTAGCAAAGTGTTTACAGATTTATCTTGAACAAGCTTAAGCATTTGAATTATTGTCTCTTAATTTTCATTAATAGATAGTGATTTAAATTAATAAGTGATACAACTAAAAGCATTTATGTGAAAGGTTGTAATTTACTTATTCACCACACCCCGGGGTTAATCTGCACAAGATCAAGCTTTCATTTTAGAACAGGATTGACTTAGACTAGTTTCCCTTTTCTAAAATAGGTTAGCTTAGCTTTGTTTTACCATATCCACACCTTGGTTTTCCTTGACTGGAAAACTAATCTTATGGGTCAACTTATTTACTCTTAAAATGCCAGCAGAGGCCTAATATCCATGGGGGATCACCACACCAAACATTTTGGGGATAGAATTGCCCTTGCGCAGGGTCCTTTGAAGCCTTTCAACTTGAGTTTTCTTCCTTTGTTGAGTGTCTTGGAACATTATAGCACCTTTTGCATCTAACCTGCACAACCGAGGCATCAACAAATGGCGCTAGAAGGAGGGCCAATAGTACAACATGCCTAAACAAGCCACTAAGAAACCTCCTCCAGCAAATACTTCAACGGTTCAAACTCAAAGCCAATCAAGGGCTTCAACATCTGAACAACCAACAGAACCACAACCCACGGTCGCTCCTATCACACCTGCTGAACAAATTGTTACACCTGTTGTATCTGTAGCACAACAGGAAAATAGAGAGAATATCTTCATTGTATCACCTACCAGGGGAACACTCTCACTAGAGCAGATATTCAAAACATCAGTCGATAGGGTTGTCAGGGCAGAACAAAGTCTTGCTGATCAACAAGGACGTGGTTTTGCAGCGATCAATTTACAAAATTTTCTGCAAACCAGCAATCAAGAACTTCAGAAAAACACAGTTTCACAAATCAGTGAACCAACTATCCAACAGACAACTAATCACAATATTGAACATCAGCAAATAGATAATCCACAACCTCAAAATCAAGAAGCGGTTGGTCAATCAGGTTCCCCTGAATACAGCCTTGGCAAACTTTTTTAAGAAACACAAGATCAGCCAAAACTTGAGACTGGTGGACCACCACCATCTCCTCCTTCATCCTCTTCCTCAGACAGTGAACATTCTTCAAGCTCTTCATCAGAAGAAGAAGAGGAAGAACCACTAATGGCTGCAGAAGGCCAAAACAGACCTTGGCTTGACCAAGATGCAGTATGGGTACTTGGAGACCAACATAGACTACCTAAAAACCCTGAGAAGTGGTTACCCAAGTTTAACCCAGACGACAAATCACCTGCCATGGACCACGTTAAAACCTTCATGCAGGCTATTAGGCTTAGAAGTGTCATTTACGAAGATGTGGTCTGCAAACTCTTTCCTTCTACTTTTGAAGGAAAAGTAGCTACATGGTATTTTTCCTTGCCACCAAGGTCTATTTTTTCTTGGGATGAGTTTGAGAAATTATTCATCCAAAAGTTCAGAGATGACAAAACACCACAGGATCTTGTTTGGAATTATCCTCCATGAAAATCAAAGGGAAAGAAAGGGTTAAAGATTTCAACCAAAGGTTCTCATACTTAAAGAATAGAATTCCTATCAATCTTCTTCCTGCTGAAGAATTGTTGATAGCCTACTATGAAAAGGGCCTACCTGCTTCAATTTCAATGTGGGTGAAATGAGCACAAAAGGGGACTTTGCTGGAAGTGTTTTCCGAAGCAATACAAGTCGAGAAGGAAATTTTTTGTCTTAAAGACAATCCGGAGATTGCAGATGAACAACCTTCAACTTCGAGGAAGAAGAATGACAGTGTTCCTAAACCCACTACACAAAGTAAAGATCCATTTGACATAACTGACATGAAAAAGCTAATCCAGAAAATGTCAAACGAGATGGTAGATTTGAAAAGAACCAATAATGAAAATCAAAACCATAATAGAGGTTTTGTGAGGCCACCTTTTATGAGACCTTATCAACCTCCAGCAAATCCACCGCCTCCTAATCCAACAGAAGGCCTCACGAATGAAGAAATTTATTCTATCTTTAGAGCCTTAGCAGCAGAATATCATAACACCACAAAAGTCCCTAATGATCAAATTGTTCCTGATCCACAACCCCCTGAGGAAGAAGAAAATGAGCATGAGGATCCACTAATCAACACTGTAGGTTACTTTTCAGAGATTCCTATGTGTGGAGAAGAAGAAGAACCTGAGACTCTGCTTAATTTCCAACATCCTTATAACATAAGGTCCAAACCTCAACCCCCTTAGGAGCCCTCATCCTCTACACCTGTTCCTAATAAGGGCAAGGCTGTCCCCCACAAGGATACAGTCATCCCTGAGATGGAGTACAATTTAGTTGAAGATCTTAAAAGAGTAAAGGCAAACATCTCTTTGTTTGAATTATTGAAAATCCCTTCCATGAGGGATACCTTACCCAAAAGTATGGTGGTTAAACACCCAAGAGAATTGCAGAATAATAACCTTGATTCTTTCACAAAACTAGATGATCAAAAGTCTGGCAACAAAAGGACACCACCTTTTTTACTTACTTTTGATATTTTCAACCGAAACGTACATAATTGCATGATAGATTATGGTGCCTCATCAAATGTGATGCCCCTTTCTGTCTGTAGAAAGTTGAATGCCACATGGGAACATTGCCCTACTCAGATAGTGCAACTTGACAGATCAAAAGTCAGAGTGGTAGGAAGACTCATAAATGTTTTAATTACATTATCAGTTGATCCTCGAATCCATCAAACAATTGATATAGTCATTGTTGATATTCCAGAAGCATATGGTATGTGGCTTAGTAGAGACTGGTCAGAAAAGCTAAAAGGTTATTTTGCCACTGATTAGTCCCATTTTTGGTTACCCTACAATGGTCAGCCAAACAAGATCAAGATAAGCAGGGAACCTTTTATGAAATAGACGGTTACAGATTTGAATGATGCAAGTGAGCCTGTGGGTTATTTCAACACGCACATTGAAAGTTTTACCTTTGATACCTTTTTTGGGAATTTATCAACTGATGTTTCGCCACAGGAGTATGCACAGAATGAATCTCAGGTGACTCATCTCACTTCTATACCATTCTCAGGCGAAAGTGTACATAATGTTTTTAATGTAAATACCAATTTTAGATTAGATCCCATTGCTTGGACATTGTTTTTTTACGGCTCTAAATCCAAGGATGGAGCTGGTGCAGGATGTGTTCTTATATATCCAAGAGGAACAAAAACTATGATTGCATGCAGATTAGAGTTTGATTGTACTAACAATGTGGTTGAGTATGAAGCACTGATACAGGGACTAAAAAAGGCTATTGACTTGAAAGTACTAATCATGCATTGCTTTGGAGACTCAGAAATCATTGTGAAACAGGTGAGGAATAAAATACATTGCATGTCCCCTCGCCTGTTGAATTATCAGAAATTGGTAAGAGATCTTACCAGCTCTTTTATTGCATTCAATATTAATTCAATTCCTAGGTCTTAGAACTTTGATGTTGACTTGTTGGCAAATACAGCTTCCAGATTGATTCCACCAGAGGGCCTATCTCCTCAAACATTTTAAATAGAACTGATGTATAGGCATTCCATACCAGATAACGTGACAAACTGGAAAGTATTCGATGATGATTAGTAGATACTTGATTTTCTAACAAACCAGGACACATTCCAGGATACGGCTATAGACGAGGGTGAACATGAAAAATCTCTTTCCGATTCCTCGAATGTCATCCCAAAGTCTGTGATTAATTTGGAGAATTTTTATGATTTACAAGACAAGTTCAGACATAAAACCAACTGCAAAACTCAAATCTCATCTTTGAACTATGAGCGAGTCAATTTAGGCACCGAGCAGGAACCCTGCTTTATCAATTTGGGAGTTGATTGTACCCCTGAATAACGGAGAGCCATCATTGCATTGTGTAAGCAGTATAAAGATGTTTTTTCCTGGGCTTATGACGAATTGAAAAAATTTGACACTAGCGTCATGTTCCATAATATACCCATGAAACCAGAGGTTAAGCCATTTCAACAAAAGCTGCGAAAGATGCACCCCAGTTTAGAGCCTTCGGTGAAAAAGGAGTTGGAGAAGTTGCTCATAGCTCGAATTATCTTTCCAGTCAGGCACACTCAATGGATAGCCAACTTAGTGCCTGTCTACAAGAAAAGCGATGAAATTCAACTATGTGTCGATTTTAGGAACCTAAATCGGGCTTCCGAGAAAGACAACTATCCTGTTCCACCTATGGAGCAAATTCTTCAAAAGGTAGTCGGGTCGGAAATGTTTTCCCTCCTAGACGGTTTTTCGGGATATAATCAGGTTATGGTTGCCCCGGACAACCAATTAAAAATAGCTTTCAAGACCCCTTGGGGTACTTTCGCCTACAGGCAGATGCCTTTTGGGTTGGTCAATGCAGGAGCCACTTTTCAGAGAGCTATGGACATAGCTTTCCAAGGGTTAATGCATAATTTTGTCATAGTTTATCTTGATGATATCACTATTTACTCCAAAAAATGACATGAACATGTGTTTGCTTTGAAACAGGTTTTCGACCGCTGCAGGAAATTCGGTATTTCTCTCAACCCGAAGAAATCTATTTTCATAGTAACAGAAGGAAAGCTTATGGGCTTCATTGTTTCGAAAGAAGGTATGATTATTGATCCTGAACGCACAAAGGCTATTTCAAATATTGGGTTACCAGGCTCACGCAAAGAAATGCAATCCTTCTTGGGTAAGATTAATTTTGTACGTAGATTTGTACCAATTTTTTCTCAGATAGTCAAACCATTACAACTTCTGGTCAAGAAAGATGTGCAGTTTACCTGTTCACAGGAACAAAGAGATGCGTTTATCGAAATTTGAAATGCTATCACTGAAGCTCCTGCTCTCATGTCCCCAAATTTTGATAAGGATTTCATTCTGTATACTTTTGCCACTAACTTTTCTTATGTAGATGTCCTAATGCAAAAGCATGACAATGATGCAGAGATCTTGATCTCTTTTATGAGCTCAACATTCAAATGTGCAGAGCTTAATTACTCACAGATTGATAAGCAAGCATATGTGGTCTATAAGTCTGTCAAACATTACCAGCCCTACTTGCTGAAATCTCGAACCAAAGTCATTGTCCCATATTCTGCTATTAGAAACGTCCTGATCCAGAAAGAGTTAGGGGAAAAGAGGGCCCATTGGATGACGGCCCTGCAAGAATATGATCTTGAAATAAGACCAGCTAAAATTGTCAAAGGGAAAGGCCTTTTTCTTCTTACCGCTCAATCCAATGACCCTACGCAGTAGCAATCCGAATGGGATCAGGAGGAAGAAATTCCCTCAGGTGTTGTTAATGCTATCAATGCCCCGACATCAGAATGGTATGATGATATCAGATTTTTTCTGAACCATGGGTTTGCTCCCGAAACCCTTGATTTTAAGAAACTAAGGGATTTGAGACTAAAAGCTGCTCCTTATCAGTTTATTAATCAAGTTCTTTTTAGGAAAAATTATGATGGAGTATTTCTTAAGTGCTTGGAAAAACATGAAACTGATGACATCTTATTCCAATTTCATGCAGGACCCGCCGGAGGCCATTTTTCAGGTGAGACTACAGCACATAAGATTCTCAGGGCTAGATATTATTGTCCCACGTTGTTTAAAGATGCTTATGCTTATGTAAGAAGGTGTGAACCATGCCAGAAATGCACAGGGAAGTTCAAGAAACCTGCATTTCCTCTTCAACCCGTCACAATTCAGTTTCCATTCCAACAATGGGGACTGGATTTTTCCGAGCCTATAAACCATGCTTCGTCCCTCCAACATAAATATATTCTTACAGCAACTGACTACTTCACCAAATGGGTGGAGGCAGCCCCTCTTAAACAATGTAATGCCATTCAAGTAATCTCCTTCCTTGACAATCAGATCATCACACGGTTTGGCGCTCCAGAGTACCTAGTTTTCGATAATGCATCCTACTTCTCTTCAATCGATATAACTGAATATGCCTTTGAAAAGGGGATTAAGCTTAAGTTTTCTGCCAATTATTACCCTCAAGGCAATGGTTTGGATGAGTCGTCAAACAAGAATCTGATAAATATTCTCAAGAAGACTGTAGCTTCTCATCACAGAGATTGGCACACACAGTTATATAATGCTTTATGGGCAGATCGAATTACCTCAAAGGCAGCAATTGCAAATTCTCCCTACTGTCTAGTTTATGGCAAAGAAGCCATCCTTCCTACTAACCTCACCATCCCTTCACTACAATTGGCCCAGTCTGTCCAAGAAGATGATTCTTCTCCTCTCTAGCAAAGGATCGACACTCTATTGAAGCTAGAGGAGGACAGGGAAATAGCTAAGTACAAATTGTATCATCATCAGCAGATGGTGAAAAGATGGTTTGATGAAAAATATTCATCTGACAAGGAATTTTCTGTTGGTGACTTGGTTCTGAGGTGGGATAAGCAACATAAGGATAAGAACCAGTATACCAAGTTTCAGCGCCTTTGGCTCGGGCCTTTCATTATTACAGAAAAGATTGGTCCCAGCACTGTTCGATTACAGACACTGGAGGGAGTTGTGGACACTTACCCAGTGAATGTGTCTCTTCTCAAAAAGTATTTTGTTTGAACAATCTGGCGCACTTGTATATAGGTGTGGTTTTTTTTTTCTTTCATTTGTTTTCCTTATGTTGACATTTTGATTGGTCTTTTCGTTTTGTTTAGTTTTTCATTAATAAGGATTCACACATTTGGCAATGGCTTATGATCACTTTTCTTAGCAACAATTGTTTCTGAAGTCTCGGCATTACTATCAATCTTAGTTTATGGCTTATGATTAGAATTTGCTCTGAAGAATAAACAGTCAATAAGTGCAGTACTTTTGGATACTTTTCACTTTGATCATTATCTTTCACAAAACTTTATTTGTGTAATTGAGGTATGGAGGATGGTCATCATTTTTTACCTGGTGTTTCATGGTTGAACAACATATCATTATAACCTGACCAGCTCCAATTGCTCATGGATCCTTTTACAATCACTTTGATTATAAATTTTGTTTTAAAATTATAAGTTACAAGGTGGGTGGTCTTGCTATCAAGCCAGCCTATTAGGTTCATAGGTGTTTAAGTGGAATGACATCTTCAGATCAAGCCACCACACTTGGAAGATGACTTTCAGTTCTGCTGGAAGGTGGAAGATCCTATTATAGGTCGGTCCATTCATGATCTGCAAAGCACTGGTGAGTAACGTTACCACGATATGGTCACCAAGCCATGGTAATGCCTTGTAGCTTATGCCAAAATAAGTTGTTTTTGTCTTTCATTTATAGGATTTTGTTGCCTACAAGAACAGGGGGGTCTTATCACAAGCCATCACTGCTATGATCATGGGTTTGACCTTAGACTGGAGTTATCATAATGTGGTCACCAAGCCATGATAATTTCTTTTGGTCTTACGTCCGGAAGACAAGGAGTCTCGTCATCGAGCTAGCTTGACCAGTTTCCAGATCAGGCTTGTGAATGGCACTATTGTATCTGATCACCAAGTCAGTACAGTGGTCTTGTATCAACAAGGTTTTATGTATAATCCATCTTTAAAAAATAAAAATAAAAAGAATAATAAAAAAAAGAGGAAAAGAAAAGATAAATAAGTGTATATAACCCAAAGAGGATCGTTGAATATACATGCATCTAATAAACCAAAGTGATCTGTAATTAGGATATCCATGAGCATTTCTAAGATTGTTTCCAGGTTCAACACAAGCTGGTTTTCAATGATTACATCATGGTAAAGATTCGGTATTGTTCTTTAAATATCTTTATCAAATGAGTGTTATCATTAAAATGGTCATTGCTTGAGATTTATCCATTTTCATATTTACTATTTGTTGGCTGTTATATTTTGAGTATTTTCTTTGAATTGAGTTTCAAGAAATTGGTTGATTAACATGTTGTCTTTAGTCAAATTTGATTGCAAATATAATTGGTTCTTCCCATCCAATCGCCATATGTTGTGGCCACAACAGATCCCATGGTTAGCAAAAGCACGGGAGCCCCATTTTTAATAAATTCGAAGGTATATGGGTAAGTTTCCCTTTATGAATATGAGTTTTCGGTTTAGATCTCTTTAAGTCTAATGCCCATGCCTTCTTGCTCCATGTTTCTGCATGATTTGGTTTATCTCTAAGTGTTTGGTTTGCATAAATCTTTAAATTTTGAGTGTTTTAACTTTTTCTCTATAAACCCGAAACCCGACACTTGGACAACCCGAAACCCGAAAGTTTCAGGTGCGGAAAATTGGTGTTATCATTTTTTGGATTTTTGTCATGCCGAAACCCGCAACCCGAAAGTTGCGGGTGCGGGATTTCATTTTTCGACGTTTGTTTTATATAAACCTAAAACCCGACAATGTCGCGTTGCCAGAATCCAGATTTTTGTTTTTAGGTTTTAATAAACCCGAAAACCGAAACCCGACAATGTCGCGTTTCAGGATTCAAAAATTACCTTTTTAACTTTGTGTTTGATTGTGTCCCGAAACCCACAACCCGCAACTGTCGGTTTGTGACTTTCGGGAACCTGGTTTTGATTTGGTTATATTTTGAAACCCGAAACCCGCCAGTGTCGATTTTCGGCTTTCGGCAATGGTAAATAAAACCTTTAATTGTGTCTCTGAACCCGATTCCGCATCTTGCATTGGTTAATCTCAGTCGTTCATTATTCTCAATCCTACGGTCGTGATTTAACTTGGGTAAATTGATAAATATAGGGTTTTTTTCTATTTTCATTATCATTTTTACTCACTGGGATTACCCCGTTGTGCTGATTCTACTGTCAATTTGGTCACTAAAGGTCATTTTTGTCGATTTTTCAGTTATTTTAGGTTGAGTTGTTTCCATTGCCGCGTTCTGTGTTCAGTAATTTGGTTATTTTGGGAATCAATAATGGCATTTTTCTTATTTGATTCAACTCTTCAAGGCTTTGTAGATTATAACTTTTCAATCTCTACAGTGTAGCTTCGGTCTTTCTGTTAAATCAGGAATCTGGATTTGGTTTCATAGGGGAAATTAGGCTGCCAGTTTATGTACTGAAACTCTTGTCTTAGCCATTTCACAGTCATCTCTTTCACCGTAACTCTCATTTTTATCTCAAATCTGAGGACATGATTGTTGATGTGAACAAATTTGTAATGATCGGCTTTCATATGCTTTTTAAGTCATGCAAGTCTCGATTGGATTTGTATTTTCGCATGGATCCAGATCCGCTTAACTCACATTATGGCTCGTTTCATTACAGTTGGGATGGTTGTAGTGTCCTAATCATAATAATTTAACCATTATAATTGGCTCTGTTCAAGCATTACCATCCCATCAATTGGCTTTAAATTGGCAACAAACACGAAGCCTTCAGTACGTCCTTTGCATTCTTTAAGGGGAAATTTTTCTGTATGATAATCTTGTGAGCTTCCTTTTGAACATATTTGATAGAGGCAGTATGCAGATAGGTTATGAATCTCCCAATGCTCACTTCAAAGATGAAGAACTCTATCCCTTACTTTATCAAGAACCTATGTCACTACCTTTTGATGCAAGTGTTCCTGATTTAAGCAGCGATAGTGGTGAAGAAGATTATGATGCTTCGTCTGTTTGCATGCAAGAAAGACAAGAAAGTTTTGAAGGAATTGGCTGACCGTGATGAAGATATTATACGAGATTATATAATCAATGAAGAACCTGATATTCCGCCGAATCCTTCTGAGGTGGACCCTTTGACGGATTTCTCTATTTTTGAGAACTTAGTCTCTCATCCAGAAGTTCTTGCGGTAAATTCTCTACAAGCTGAATCATCTGTTACTGATAATGAGCAGGTTGGAGCGGAGTTCTTGTTGTGATATGAAGATCCTTCCAATTAAAGAATACTTCTTTAAGAATCCCTTTGAAAAGGTGAAAGAAATCATGTAGTCCGAGAAATGGGAAAAAATTTCCTGGATCAATAGTTGAATCCAATTTTGTAATCTCTATTTCCTAGGATTCTCCTATTGTACTCGGTTGTAATATTTTTATTTAAGGAAGAATACCTCTATGAGAAAGGGGTCGAAATTTTTTGAATTGTAATTCAGCAGAAGATAAGACTGGGGATACTCTATGGCCAAAGTCATTGTAATTTTGGTACAAGACATCTTAATATAGTAATGTTATCTTTGGATCCATCTTCTGGTTGTTACTCAAATTTCTTTGAGAATTTCTAATTTTATATTCCAGATTATCATCTGATATATACATGATCTCTTGTTATATATTTAATGAATGCATAAATTTGTTGTATTGATTTTTCTGTATAACTGATGTATGTATGAAAATATTTGATTGAATTTCTTCAATTTAAATACTTTCTTTATCGATTTCTGCAAGTGATTCATGGCACAATAATTATTGTTATTTTTTCAATTAGCAAAGTGTTTATAGATTTATCTTGAACAGGCTTAAGCATTTGAATTATTGTCTCTTAATTTTCATTAATAGATAGTGATTTAAATTAATCAGTGAAACAACTAAAAGCATTTATGTGAAAGGTTGTAATTTACTTATTCACCACACCCAGGGTTAATCTGCACAAGATCAATCTTTCATTTTAGAACAGGACTGACTTAGACTAGTTGCCCTTTTCTAAAATAGGTTAGGTTAGCTTTGTTTTACCATATTCACACCTTGGTTTTCCTTGATTGGAAAACTGATCTTATGGGTCAACTTATTTACTCTTAGAGTTCCAGCGGAGGCCTAATATCCGTGGGTGATCACCACACCAAACAGGTTGGGGATAGAATTTCCCTTGCCCAGGGTCCTTTAAAGACTTTCAACTTGGGTTTTCTTCCTCTGTTGAGTGTTTTGGAACATTCCAGCACCTTTTGCATCTAACTTGCACAACCGAGGCATCAACAACGTACTATTCATAGTGGGAACCATGTTGTAATGACCATAATGGTATGGTATGTTCCCACCCCCAACATTAGGATTAGCTTGAGCAGTCGTGTGGTGACCAGAAGCATGAGATGTATTCCCAGCCCCAATATTGGTGTTACTAGTAGCGGGGATGGTGGCGTTATGTCCATGTGGATAGGATATATTCCCACCCCCTACATTGGAATTACTAGTAGCGGCAGTGGACGCAAAAGTATGCGTTATATGTCCACCCCCATGGTTAGGAGGAGCATTAACATTCGTAAAAGTAGTCCTGGGTTGACAAGTAGCGGCATGTGTATTAGGTGGTGGATTGCGAGTCATGTTTCGAACAACGTTCCTATTAGGTTGGGAAATCCTAGGAGGTGGCCTTCTTCCAACATTAGCATGGCTAGGAGGAACATGACCAATCCCCATACTATGTGTGTGAGTGGACAACGTAGTGCCCCCAGTGGGTATAGTATGGCTAACACCATGACTAGTGCCAGCGTGACTACCAAACGTAGTGGAAGGTTCAACTGTACTATAACTAGGCATACGAAAAGAGAGTACGGTTGGGTTGATCGTAGGACCAGTGTCGTCATGTAACTATGGCATCCCGTGTCTATAATTACGTGGAAACGAAGGAACGAATGTGTCGTCCTGTTCTTCGTCCTCGGGTAAGGTTGGCATCCCGTGAAGATAATTATCTGGATTCGAAGGATCGAATGGATATTGTTCAAGTGGATTCGGTTAAATCGAACCAGGTTGAGTCTCAGGTGGATCACCTCCCCACACCTCACGACGAGTATGGGGATTGGAAGTGTGTTCAACTCTACCCGATGGAGTCGAAGTTATTTCCTCAGTATCAAAATGTGTAGCAGTCATGATTTCTTGGACGTATGTCTCGTAAGAATCCAAAGACTCAGAGGGAGCCCCCCAGCGCCCCTTAGCAACATGGCGTGAAAGCTCGCTAGGCTTTAAACCAGCCAACCGACGAGATCGGCGGAGAGTAGGGCTCTGCGCCACGATATCTCCGGAGAGAGTATATAATCAAAACGTCCCCAAAAGGCCAACTATCGATCAAAAACAGTAAATCAAAAGCACACACCTAGAGAAACTACAGCCAAGAGCAGACAACCAGAGTGGCTAAATGAGCTCCCGACACTAGAGCTGGTATGTCTCACCTAGGAGAGGCTTGAGACTCCCAAACTATAGCTAGAGGTAACAGAATCAGTTATAGAGACACCCAGGCTTCACTGCGTGCAAAGGGTCGTAACCCTCGACAACAAACAACTGTGTTGTCCAATCCCTATCTGAATCAGGACACAAACAACATAACCACTGCCAGTACCTTGTGCGATACCTAGGTAAGGCAACTATGGTCACCACAATATAACCAATGCTCAAGGGGACATTCGCAGGTGAGATCTATTGTATGGGTAGGGTAGTTGAGCCTGAAACTCAATGAGGGTCAAATCCCCCAAGAGTCCCCAGATACGAACAAATCCTGGAAATATCTCCCACGTTCAGCCAGTATCAGAGGGATATCCCTTCAACCAACCTCCTGTGACCTCGTTCTTAACTCTGGCTTGAGTAGAGCTTCTTGAGAACACCGATATATACCATGGATTCCTCCACTCCCTGGCCAGACACCTAATGTTTCGTCTAGTAGTCTTGGATTGTTAACTCACAATGATCTATTCCAAGACTCCAAACCTATGCTAGTTGGTGTACCCTATAAATAAAATCAGTCTGATCAATTTTAAGATTAAGCATTAATTTTAATGGATGTGATTACTCAAGGGATATGATCGTGAAACTAGTGATGTGTAAGACTCAATAGTATGCAAAATCATCAAATCCTAGACTCATATACCCAATGAAAACAATGCCACTAACATGCACAATCAAACCAACGATTTCGAAATAAATATGCAATCCTTTTATATTTTTCAATGCACAATCAGAATCTAAATGAAGGTAGAAAGCACTCCTTGCAAGATGCAATACATAAAAGCAAAAAAAAAATGTATTTTCTTTTATAAACAAAAGGAAAATGCAAAACTATGTGTATTTTTTTGTATTTTTTAATATATGGAAATGAAAAATGCAAGCAAAATCCTACTATCTAGTCATTAATATGCCAAGGAGATCACTATGACAACCAGGCAGATACCAAATAGTAAGACTCAGCCAAAGGAATGAGCTCAAAAGGAAAAAACCAACAAGGCTAAATCCAAAGATGGGTAAAAAACCAAAAAGGCTCAACCAAGAGAAACGAAGAGAAACAAAGAGTTCTGGTCACAACCAAGGCATGGAACAGTCAAGAAATAGGCCAACAAAGACTCAGGATCAACCAAAACCAACCCAGCAACAACCAAAGGTCATAAATCAACCAAAGCCAGAGTTGTACGCTACTGTTGAAGGAATAGCTACGAGTACCCACGAGCAGTAGAGTAAACAAAGGCGGGTATATGCGGGCAGAGCTAAGCTAGCCCGTGGGTGAGGAAAGGAAAATTAGAAAACAGAGAGTCCAATGGATCAGAAAAAGAAATTTTTCTATAGTGTATCTCAACGGCAGATAAGTGACACAGAGCTTCGACAAACAACAACTCTAATTATGGACAAATGCTCAAAACAAAATCCCCAAAATGGATGTTTTCCCCAGCGGAGTCGCCATTTCTGTGTTGGAGAAAACTCACTATGTCTTGGGGTAGACCACAACAGACAGATGACTGCCAAAAATCAACTCAATTCCCAGAACTATGCTATATAAATGACAATGCTAAGATAATGAAGAATATAACCAACCTCGATCCAAACGTTTGATGTAGATCCCAGTTGGAGCTTTCCGATCCGTGCACTTGAATCTGCAAATTAGGCTTGACAGCCAATATACAACAAGTACATATAATATATAAATGGCATTAACATCATCAATAGCAATGGCCCATGATATAACAAGTAAATGCAACCCAATGTAAGATAAACAACATTTACAACATTAATGGATGAGAATATGAGTATTTCTATTAATAAACAAGAAGAAGTACAATGTGATATGACCTCTTGCTGGCAACCAATCTGAACCAAGATCTGGATCAATCCACTTGTGCCTCCACCACTTCAATCCTCCATGAATGGAAAACTCAAACTAGATAGGAGTTTGGAAGGTGAACATAAAGGGTTCACAACTACAAGGATCAATGAGTGTAGACTCAAGATAGGGCAAAAATCCACTAGAGTTCTCTTGCTCTTCTTTCTCCTCTCGTCCATAAGCCATATGTTCTCAATATATAGTCCTCTCAAAGGTAATTGAAAGGACACATCGAGATGTTTCTTGGGCAGATGGAGAGCCAAAGGTCACCCAATGACCGGTTTTTAGGAGTAAAAAGTAATAAACTAGTGATTTTTATCATTTTACTTGATACCCGTGGGCTATAGTGATGCAACTCGCGGGTACGCCTGTTATAATGATGCAACAAGCGGGTCAGAGGAAAAATGAGGAAATAGTATGTCTAAAGGATATAAAGTGGATCTGAGTCAGTGAAATGGATCCTACAGGCCAAAGAATGTTGATGCTCACTAGGTGGAAGATTACGTTGTAACATTGAGTGGTGTAGATTTCAATTATGAAAGAACTTTCTATTTCCAAACCATTTATAAATTTGCAAATCTGAGTTTATAGCACAGTGATTTTTCAATTTTTTAATGTCCCGACTTCATACGCTACATGTGCATACACACAGTTGCGTATTACTCTTGTAGGATAGCCCTTTTTTTAATTTCTTTGTGTCTCTTCACATACGCGAGTGACCCATTGATCACCCGCGTATACGAAAATGACAGTTCTATCAGTCGTGTATGCACCAGTTTGCAATTTTTTCTAAGGTCTGTTCAAAATCAGACTTGATTGTTGGGTTTGTTGGTTCTCTGAGTTCTATTTGAAGCATGTTTTGTATCATCAGCAGTTCAAGATTTGAAAACACCTATTTTCTCATCTTTTCTTGACGTCTTTTTCTTTTCTTTTTTTTTTGAAAATAATCTTAGTTTATTTTATTCGTGTGTATAAGAAAAGTGAAAAGAAAAAGCTTTGATTTCTATTTTGTTTTCTTCAGTATTTTGTCCAAATATTGTTATAAAACAAAAAGAAAAGTAACATAAGTTGTACTTTCATTTTCCACATACAATTTAAAAAGAAAAGAAGAAGAAAGAACCCTTTTTGTTTTTATTTTGTTTCTTGTTTGCATTAGGAAAGAATTCTAGAACTTGCATCCTTAATTGCTTTTAGTTTCATCTAAAGAAAAGAAAAGTATAACATGCATTTCATATTATAGGTTATTTTCCTTCTTGCAAGAAATATAAAAAAAAAAGAAAATCAAGATTGCATTCTTAGATTTTTTTTATTTCTTTTTGGTTGTTTAAAAAGAAAACAAAGAAAATATAATTTTCTTTTCCAAGTTGTTTCAATATTCATTTTCAAAAGAAAAAAAAAGTGGATTGCATGTTTTGAATTGTCTTTAAAAGAAGTGATTTGCATTACATCATAGAAGATCTTTTTTCTTTTATCAGTATTAAAAGTTGTAATATTAAATGCTTTTTCTTTTCACTTTGATTCATTAAAACAACACAAGTCTCACCTCCCATCACCCTTGAGTAAATACAACCACTTAAAAGAATGCTTTAATTAAAATTTATTAGCAACCTTTTTTCCTTTTTAGGAGCGTTCGCCAAATAGTATAAGATTACCATAAACTACCCAAAACAAATTAAACTTCAAACATAGTGGTCAACCTTTAATGGAAATCCAGTTTTGTATGAAGTGTGGCCGGGAAGCTCCTCTCAAACAGGATTTAAGCATGAGGTCATGTTAGGTTAAGTTGCAGAGAGATCCCTCCAATACTTAATCCAGCATCAACCAAGAGTTTTACGTGTACAGGGAATTTCGTAAGCACAAAGTGTTGTTGTAGAGTTTCGGGCTTAGTTTCCCTACCCATACATAAGACTTTGACCTACGACTATTCCCTTAGATGCAAATTACAAATTGGTAGTCATAGTATATTATTCTAGGATTCATACACAGGTGCTAGGGAAGGATTTGTTTAGAACACCTCGAGTGGACTTTGAGTGTGGAGCATTAGTACCCTTGGATGGTGTTTTCTAGATTTATCTAGTAAAACACTTGCACCAAGAAGGGAAACACGCCTAGCCTTGGTAACTGCTCTTAGAATTCATTGTTTTTGTTATGGGACTTAATCAACCTACACTAAAACTTCAGGATGATTATATGTTTGCTTGATTGAATTCCTTAGGACATTTTCTAGAGGTGTGTTTTTTGTTTCTTGTTTTAGTTGGACCTTGGGATTGTTGTCTCTTTCAGTGTGGAAGATCCTCCTATTAGTCGCTCTAGATGATTACAGAATCTATCACCTTTAAGAGTGCATCCTCCACCTCCAAATCAGAGGCACTGATTGAATACATATGGTTCATTTGAACCAGTAGGTTGTTCTGAAATAATTTTACGAGTGGAAAGAAACACTTCACAGCAAGAACAAGTTAGGGTTGAAGATCTTGAAACTGAAGGTTTTCTTAGACCTTACAATTCACCTTTAGTAGATATCAATGACCCTCTACTTGCAGTTGTTTCATTTACATCATATTTTGATTCAGTTATTGTTACTATCATTTTGGAGGATTTCCAATGGACAACACATGAGAAGTTTC
The DNA here is from genome assembly GCA_027924585.1 of Larix kaempferi. Classification (NCBI taxonomy): domain Eukaryota; kingdom Viridiplantae; phylum Streptophyta; class Pinopsida; order Pinales; family Pinaceae; genus Larix; species Larix kaempferi. Next base: position 1,259,116 of record BSBM01001320.1, on the reverse strand, counting down.
AGGAAGTGGGGAACCTCATACTCCCACTTCGTCTATGGTCTTAGGAGGATTTTCTCCTCCTATTGTGTCTACCCAAAGTCCTAGTTTGAATCATATTAGTACTATTAACATGATTTCAACAGCTAACACATTTAATAATTCAACAAGACCATTGTTTGTTGTTGTACAATCAATTTTTAACCCAACAACTACTCCTTTAGCTAGTTTTTCATCTGGGATGACAAATGTTAGTCTTCCCCAAACTCAACCCGCCCCTTTCCGCACATATTTTGGTTCTAGTATGGGAACATCTATACCTTTCCAAGCTTATTCTTGGGGAGGTGCACATATCCCTTTCTCAATTACATCTTTACGAAGTGGACCTCTTTTTGGGTCCACAACTGGAACCAATCCTCTTGGGGAATGGAACCCTCAAACCAACAATACCTTTCAACCTTTTCCTTCCAATACTGGTAGAGCAAGTAATGATTTCCCATTTTCTGGTATGCCGGCAAGGACTAGTACTGCCCAAACTTTTGGTACTCATGGGAAAAATTTAAACCCCTCCTAACCTATGCCAACTGGGGGAAACCCATTTCAAAATAAATTTAATCATTTTCAAGGGCCACGCCCTTCACAAGGGGTGTATAGAGGAAACCCCTTTCAAAACCAATCAAATCCTTTTCAAGGGTTTCACCCTTCCCAAGGGATGTATGGGGCATACCTCCACAAATTTTTGGAAATACTGGAACTGGAAAATTTCCCTACACTGGACCACATGCAAATTCACCTGCAACACAACCTAGATTTCCTTTTCTAGAAACTTTGAACATGCCATATTTTTTGAAACTTATGAATGACCCAGTGTGTCACAATCCCGCTTGGAATCCTGTTCCCACTAAGTTTCGTTCAGACCTTCCAAAATTCGAAGGAAAAACTGGTGAAGATCCAAGGGACTAAGTCACAAATTTCCATTTGTGGTGCTCTTCAAACTTGTTAAAAAATGATTCGATAAGGTTAAGGTTGTTCCAACAGACCCTTACCGGGGTGGCAGGTAAATGGTACATCGAATTTCCATCATCTGCTTATCATCATTTCCATGATTTAGAGACATTTGTTTCTCAATCACTTCTAATTTCCTATTTGGTATGATGTCGGTACAGATCGTTTTTCCACTTTTAGGAAAAACAAAGCCACTCATATATCGTACCATATCTAGGAGTGGCGAAGAAGGAAGAGAATGATAAAATATAATATACCTCCTAAATTATTACTAGAATTGTTTCCGAAATCTTTGTTACCTTATATTTCGAAAGACGTATCTACTTGAGGAGTTACAAATGAAGAAGAAGTTATTTTTAAGGCACAACAATTAGATTTAATCTATTCACAATCTGGAATTTTGTATGACACTATTCTTGACGCACCTATGCCAAATACTAATCCTGTGAAACCAAACCCTGGACCACATGTCAATGGCATTGTTGGCTCCATTGATAATCCAATCGTACCTGCACTTGCAAAGCAAATAAAAGCTTTATCTATTAAGAGCTCTTCAGCAAGTGAACCTGTAGCCACTACCTCTCCTCAAAATGCTACTATACATAATGTGCATTCTAATCCAAAAGGTCCTCAAAAACCTAACGGAAATAAAAACAACAATAATGGAAATAAAGGAGAGGGAAACCAAAACAACAATAATGCTGACGAGGGTAAAAAGGAACGTAAGAAGGTTAAATTTCCTTGTAAAATTTGCAAAGGAGATCACGTCACACACCAATTCCCCTTGATAGAGCAAGCCCATAAGCTTTTTCATCAACAACAACCAGTTGTATTAAAGGATCATTTTCCTAAAGGACAACATATGGATTCAGGTAACTCTAGTTTGGATGGAGATACACAAAATGCCTTGTCATCTAACCAATCATATATACATATGTTGAGTTCAAGTACTTCATTTCAAACATGAGCAAAAAAATGTAGTCATGAACCCCCGCTTAAGGAGAAAGAAAATCATGAACTGCAGACTCCTCTCCATATAGAGAGACCTACATATTTTATGCCAAATATACCAAAGGTTGTCTATAAGAGAGTTGTACATAACCCTAATTCCAAGCCAGCTTCCAATTATTCTATTGTTGAATACTTGCCCCAAACACCTTGCGCAATGTTCTCTCTAGAAGTGTTACAACGTTGCCCGTTGCAATGGAATACACTTTTGGCTACCATAGGAAATGTTGACTCCGCAATCAATTTAGTGACTAAATTTGATATGACAGAAGTTAAACCTCATTTACCTTACCATGTTTCATTTCATATCGACATTGTCCATGGTTCTAAAAATATTGGAAGAACTATAGTCGAAGAAGGTGCATCAACATGTGTCATGGCCATCTCATGTTGGAAAACTTTAGGTTCCCTAAAGTTAGTTCCCTCTACAAATTTACTCACTGCATTCAATGGAAGGCATTTTAAACCTCATGGAATCCATCCAACTTTTTATATTGAGTTAGGAGGGAAAATAGTCTCAGTAGAATTTGAAGTCATCGATGCTCCCCTTTATTACAATCTGTTATTAGGGAGAAATTGGACTTATGCCATGCAAGCTATCCCATCTTTTGTGTCTCAAGTTTTACTATTTCCCCATGAGGGAAAAATTGTTACAATTGACCAATTGAAATATACTCGAAAGATTACTTCAACTCCTTCAGGCTCCAATATCCCTTGGATTGATCAGACTCATCCGTCCACAAAAATTTTAGGTGCAAGAATGTATCCATCCCTTATGGGAACTTTCAACCTCCGTACTCTTGTCAATTTCATCAGTTCGACTAATGTTCATAATTTTGACTCTATATCTAAAGATCCCTTACAACTAAATTTGGATAGAAATGATCCTTGGATCTTGCCAACTTCACTTGACTTAGAATAATATTCTCAACATGGTCAACTGACCATACCTTTATCCGCGACCGATATTGCTTATTAAACTCCTCTTAATGTTGCTACGGATTCCACTCCAACTTTTTCAGTCTCAAAAGAGTTGGACTCTGGTTATGAGCCTTCATGGGCTATTGATTCTTCTCATTCATTAGATTGTTTAAACATGGTCTTTCCTATAGACAAGTCTATTATAGAGGCTATGGTAGGACTTGATAAACCCTAGGAGGATATGCATCATAGGTCTTATTTCCTTCCAGCCTTAGAAAAAATAGAGAATGAGGAGTTTCATGTGAGACTTACCGGGAATGATGATAGGTCAATCAATCCTTTAACTAAACAGGGAATCTATGCTGAAGGAAATATGTCAAATATTTCAGAAACTATACCCATCAACATTTCCAAGGACCCCAATGTCGTGGAAAATATTTTTATCGGTGCAAATTGTTATGAAGAAGAAATTTGCATCTATACTTATTTATTTAAAGAATTCCATGACGTTTTTTCCTGGTCATATGAGTATATGTTCAACATCGTCCCATCTATCGTTGAACATGAAATTTGAATATATTCCAACGCAAAACCTGTTCAATAGAAAAATCGTCCAGTTAACACTAGGAAGGTAGCAATTGTTAAAGCTGAAATTGAAAAACTCTTAAAATTTGGCTTCATATATCCTATTGCTATGACAGAATGGGTATCCAATCCCGTTCCAGTAAACAAAAAATAAGGTACTATCAGAATTTGTATGAATTTTCATGATCTTAACAAAGCCTATCTCAAAGACAATTATCCCACACCTTTCATTGATCAAATTATTGATGATTAATGTGCGGGAAGTAAAATATTTTCTTTCTTGGATGGATTTTTTAGATATAATCATATCCAAATTAAACCTGGAGACCAACATAAGACAACTTTTATTTTTCCTTGGGGTGCCTTCGCTTATAGGAAGATGTCATTCGGCTTGAAAAATGTTGGAGCTACTTTCTAGCACGCAATGAGTTTCGCCTTCCATGATATCAAACACATCATCAATCCTTACTTGGATGATTTTCCTGCTCAATCTTGAAAGAGACGTGATCATCCCGATCATTTGTACCTTGTGTTTGAATCGTGTAGACACTACAAGATCCATTTGAATCCTAATAAGTGCATCTTTGCCGTTGAATATGGAAATTTGTTGGGTTTCATACTATCCAACAAGGGGATCATGGTCGATCCATTGAAAGTTGAGGCTATTGTAAATCTGCCTCCTCCTCGCACTATCCCACTGCTTCAACGTCTTCAAGAGAAGGAAAATTTTATGAGATGATTTATAGTAAACTACACTAGAATTACCAAAGGATTTATGTGTCTACTTAAGAAGGGTGTCCCATTTACTTGGGACGACGCTACTCAAAAGTCTTTTGAAACTCTTAAGAAAGATTTATTAACAAATCCCTTACTTAGCGCGCTAGATTACATGAGGAATTTCCTTCTATATTTGGCTGCATCAGATTCAATGGTAGGTATACTATTGGTTCAGAAAGATGACAAGCTCTAGGAGCACAATATCTATTACCTTATCCGCTCACTTGTAGGTCTTGAGATTCATTGCTCTCATGTTGAGAAATTGTCCTTGGAAGTTATTTATGTTGTCCAAATACTTCGTCATTATATTATCTTGTGAACAACCAATGTGATTACAGATCTTAATCCATTTAAATTCATTTTAACCTGATGAATAATCATGGGCAAATATAATAAAGGGATTGTTATATTACAAGAGTTTGATCTTGAATTTTAATATGCAAAGTCAAAGAAATATTTAGATTTCATGGAATTAATCTCGGATTTTCCGAATGAAGAAATCCATAAAGTTCAAGAAAGCTCATTCCCTGATGAACACATATTTTTTATTTCCTCATCACGCCCCTAGTATGGAGATATTTTAATTTATCTTTAGACTTTGAAGTGTCCTCCAACTTTTTCAAGGGATGAACGAAGACATTTATGACATAATGCTAAGAATTACCTCATCATCGGTGACACTTTGTACTAGATAGGAGTAGATTATATTTTCCATCGTTGTTTAACCCCTGAAGAAGCAGATTCGGTTTTAAATGATGCCCATAGTGGAGCATGTGGGGGTCATTTGTCTGTGTTAGCGACGACTCATAAAAATTTAAGACTAGTTCTGGAACAGAAGTGAGATTAACAATTTGAGACTGGTTTTGTACATTCTCAGCTGGTGACAAATCCACGGGCAGATCTCCAAAGAAAGTATCAAAAGTGTAATGTTCCACATGTGAGCTAAAGTATGCAACAGGCTCACTGGGATCATTCAATTCTATGACAATTTGCTTCATATAAGGCTCGATGTTGATCTTAATTTTGTTTGGACTTCCATTGTAGGGAAGCCATAGGTGAGACCAGTCAGTAGAAGAGTATCCTTTAAGCTTCTCTGACCAATCTCTGCTCAGCCACATGCCATACATTTCTGGAATGTCAGCCACAATAATATCTACTGTCTAGTGGATTATAGGGTCATCAAATAATGTTAACAAGACATTTTTCAATTCCCCCACTACCCTTACTTTGGATTTGTCCAATTGGACAATTTGTGTAGGGCATGGCTCCCAAGAGGCATTTAACTTTTTGCAGACAGATAGAGGCATCACATTTGATGAAGCCCCTGAATCAATCATACAATTATGGACATTTCTATTGAAGACTTCAAAAGTAAGCAAGAAAGAAGTTGTTTTCTTACCACATGGTTTATGATTTCCAGGTTTAGAGTATATTTCCAAATTGTTGTTCTAAGTTTCCCTGGGCTTGTTGACAATCATACTTTTGGGCAGACTATCTCTCATTGCAGGGATTTTTAGAAGTTTGAAAAGGAAAATATTAGCTTTTACTCTTTTTAAGTCATCAATTAGATTGTATTCTATGTCAGGAATTAAAGTGTCCTTATGTGTTGGTGCTTTACCTCTGTTTGGTGTGGGTGCTAAAGTGGAAGCTTCTTGTGTGGGCTGCCCTTTACTCCTTGTATTGCAGGGGTGTTGTACATTGAACACAAACACAGGCTTATCTTCCTCCTCAGCCATAGGAAGTTCTGAAAAGAAGTTAATTGTGTTTATATGTTGATCTTCTACTTCATCTGGGGGTTCAGGATCTTGATTCTCTTGTAGATTTTGATCTTGTTGATCAGGAGAATTCTATGATTCTGAAACCAAAGCCTTAAAGATGGAAAGGATTTCCTCAGTGTTCAATCCTTCTTCAGGGTTAGGTGGAACTTGGTTTTGTGGGGGTTGGTAAGGTCTTCTGAAAGGCTATCTGTTGAACCCCCTGTTATTATTCTGATTTTCTGTGCTTCCTTTCTTCAGGTCTACCATTTCATTTGAGATCTTTTGGAGGAACTTCTTCATATCAGTCATCTCAAATGGGTCCTTTTTTTGCACTGTGGGTTTTGGAGGAGTTTCTTGCTTTCTTTTAGAGGTTGAAGGTTGATCTGATGGAACATCAGGATTATCCTTTAGGCAGAATATGTCCTTTTCAACCTGGATAGCCTCTGCAAAGGCTTCCTGCAAATTATCTTTTCGTGCTCTTTTTACCCACGTAGCAATGGGAACAGGTAAACCCTTAACATAATAAGCAACCAGCAATTCTTTTGCAAGAAGAAGAGTAATAGGGATTCTATTTTTCAAATATGAAAACCTTTGATTATAATATTTTACCCTCTCCTTGCCTGTAATTTTCATTGAGGATAAGTCTAAACCAAGTCTTCTAGATTCTTATCATCTCCAAATTTCTAGATAAACAGCTTTTCGAAGTCATCCCATGAAGGAATGGATCATACTTGTAGGGAAAAGTACCATGTGGATGCTTTTCCATCAAAGGTGTATGGGAACAACCTGCAAACTACATCTTCATGAATGACACTCGTAGGCCTAATGGCCTGCATGAAATTTTTGATGTGATCAATTGCAGGTGATTTCTCATCAGGATTAAATTTGGGGAGCCATTTCTCAGGGTTTTTGGGTAGTCTGTGTTGTTCACCAACAATGAACATAGCATCCTGGTCCAGCCAGGGTCTGTTTCCACCTTTTGCCATGGGTAAGTCTTATGAATCTGAACTGGATGATGAATCACTACCAGATGATTCGTCAGATGAGGATGATGAAGATTGAGAAGGAGTTGGTGGTGTCCCACCTGTGGCAACATTTATTTGGTCTTGCTCTGTTTCACCGAACAATATATCAAGATCAAAATCGGGAAGCAGATTGTGGCAAGGTGAATTATGTTGTTCAGGGTTTGGACGATCTGAATTTTGATTATTTAAGTTATTAGCTTGTGGATCAGTGTTCTGGTGATGAATTGTTTCTAGTCCCTGATTACATTCTTCAGCGATCGTTCATTACAACGTAGCAACACTATCAAAAGAACCTTTGAGAAGTTGTTCAAGTGTGAGGGGTCCCCTAGTGGGTGATACGAAAACAATGTTGCCCCTGATGGTTTCCTGCTCTATTACAGGGGTGGCAGGAATGACGGTTGGATCTTGCATCGGTTGTTCCGTAGAAGTTGATACCTGCATATGAATTGCTATATTTTCATCATTTAATTCAATAGATCTATGATCTTAACTGAGAGAACAACATGTACATCATATCAATCATAAGATACAAGAGACAAGAGACACAAAACATTTCACCGGGGAAAACCAAGAAGGTGAAAAACCCTACAACTTCCTCAGAGATAGAATAAGCATCAATACAAGGATCACAATGATCAAGCCCAAGAGATAGATAACTTCAGCAGCATGCTCCTCCTCCACTTGTGCGCACTCCTCCTTTCTCTCACTAATGCAAAGTGAGTGAATAATAGAATTTATAAAATGAGAGAGACACACTCTCTATTTATACACTAACTTGACTTTCCTTTTAACTCTAACTAGGTCGGCCCCAAATTAACCACTTAAAATAATACTAACTGGGCCGACCCCACTAGGGTGGTCTAATAACCCTTTAACCCACAAGACTCATACAAGGCCAACCCCATCAAGGTGGTCTAATAACCCATCAAGTATAAGTTATGACACTTACAATATAACTTGCGACACTTGCAAGTACAACTGATGACACTTCCAATCGGAGGAATAATACATCTCCATTGGGGATACAATAAAGTACAAATGTAATACATACAATATACAAGTGAATATCTTCCGAAGTTACAAATACATCAACACTCCCTCTTAACTAGGAAGGTATTCTCTTGACACAAGTCATCAATACATATATGCACAAGTCTTCAATTTCTGGAGTTGGATCATCGTCATTGTATCACGGAGCATCATCATCATCACTACTACTATACTCAACATCTCGATCACTAGGCTATCTCTGAATTCTTCTTGTCATAGGAAGTTCTACAGAGCCATCCCTTTTTCATGCTGGATGTAGGCCTAGCCTCCTGCAATTCTTCATCATCACTGGCCATACTATGGAATCCTCGGGACTTATTACGTGCATCATAAAACCTCGAAAGAGTATCTCAGGATCCTTTATGTGCATAAGCACGATTGGCAAGATCTCCCAGGGCACTATTACATGTGACCCCACCACGAAACCTTGAAAGAGCATCCCAGGACTAATTACAAGCATACTGCTCAACCTATCGGATCTCCCAGGGCGCTATTACATGTGGTCACCACAACACCTCGAAAGAGCATCCCAGGACTAATTATGAGCATACGGCTCAACCTATCACATCTCCCAGGGCAATATTACATGTGTTCATGGAAAAACCTCGAAAGAGCATCCCAGGACTGATTACGAATGTACTGCTCAACCTATCGAATATCCCAGGGCGTTATTATATGCCATAGGACAAAACCTCGAAAGAGCATCTACCAGATATCCCAGGGTGCTATTATATGCCATAGGAAAACCCTCGAAAGAGTATCTACAAATCTTCCAAGTCACTATTATATGTCCCCCCAAGAAAAACCTCGAAAGAGCATTTTCCAAATATCCCAAGGCGCTATTATATGCCATAGGCAAAACCTCGAAAGAGTATATACAAATCTCCCAGGGTGCTATTATATGCTTATCTTGCACAACCTTTCCATGGCCATGGATTATCAACCTGATACTCACCATACATCATCCTGATGTACATCATCACATGATCAACCTGATCATTGTCACTGCATCGTCCTGATGCATATCATCATCGCATGATCATCCTGATCATCGTCAATGCATTGTCCTGATGCATATCATCATCACATGATCATCGTCACTGCATCGTCCTGATGCATATCATCATCGCATGATCATCCTGATCATCGTCACTGCATCATCCCGATGCATATCATCATCGCATGATCATCCTGATCAACATCACTACATCATCTTGATGCATATCATCATACATGATCCAACTGATCATACAAAGCATCCAACTGATGCATACCAACATACATGATCCAACTGATCATACAAATCATCCAACTAATGCATACCAACATACATGATCCAAATGATCATACAAGGCATCCAACTGATGCATACCCAAAGCAGTAACTGGAGCATCGTCCTGATGCTCATCACACAGCGCTTACATCCACAGCCATGGGAAGGATCCTCCTCTCACCATGCTTGGAATGGCTCCTGCAAATGTGTCCCATCACTTCTTCCTCGAACTATCTTCAATATGAAGAACACCAAGCCTCTCTCTGAAGTACTCAAACTTCACTCTGGCTAGTGGTTTCGTCAACACATCTGCAACCTGCTCATCCGTCGCAACATACAGGAGCTTCACTACTCCTCTCTGCACCATATCCCCGATATAGTGATATTTGATCTCAATGTGCTTCGACCTGTCATGGAACACCGGGTTCTCAGACAACTTCACACAACTCTGGTTGTCACAAAAGATACCAGTAGCATTTAACGGAAGATCAAATAACTCAGACAGTAGCTTCCTAAGCCATACTGCCTCACAACTGGACGAACAAGCTGCGACATACTCTGCTTCGGTTGTACTCAGTGCTACGCAGGACTGCTTCCTGCTAAACTAAGAGATCACACCTGATCCCATACTGAAGCAGCACCCAGAAGTGCTCTTCCTATCTGCAGCATTACCTGCCCAATCTCAAAATATGCTTTACAGCAACCAGGTGAACACCTCTGGGATCCGTCAAGAACTGGCTCAATGTGTTCACTACAAAGCAAATATCTAGTCTCCTGTTCGTCGGGTACACCAAGGACCCAATCATCTGACGATACACAGTGACATCAACCGGATCAGATGAAGCATCACAAAGAAGCTTCAGGTTCGATACCATAGGTGTGACCATGGGCTTGCAATCCATCATTGTTGAATATTGTAACTTCTAAGAATATTATATTTGTACATTATTATTCCGGAGATGTTTCATCCCTCCGAGGCAACCCTATTATGTATCTGGAGATGTTTATTCCTCTGAGGGTTTGTGGTAGCTAGGGTTATTAGACCCACCATGTGGGGGTCGGCCCTGGTCTTATACTTTAGGGGTTATTAGACTTCTCTAGGAGAGGTCGGCCCCATTAGGTATTTTAGTCAGTGAAGAGTTAGTATAAATAGAGGAGGTGAACTCCTCATTAGATACACTCACTCACTCGAGAAAAGTAGCGCACTTGTCTGGGAGGTCTGCTAAGGAGATAAAGAAGGAGGGAGCACATCTTGTATTTTGGTTGATCATCTTATTGAGGAAAGCTTTGTTGGGTTTTCTACCCCATGAGGGTTTCCCAAGGTATATTCTGTGTCTATCTTGTGATTATGTTTCTTTCAGTGATCTTGCTAGTCTATTTGGTTTAAACTTAACATGGTATCAGAGCTAGACTGAATAGGACATCTTTCACAAGGTAAGAATCTCTCTCTCTCTTTCTGGTGAAGTTTAGGGTTTCAGCAAAAGTTGGTATTGTTGAATTCTGATTACATGGTTGGATATCCCTTCGCAAGACCATTCTTTTGAGCCCTAGATCGAACTTTTTGGTTGGGTAGAACTCCGGGAAAGTCAAACCCTAATTCTACCAAAAGTGCGATAAGTCAGAAATTGGTTTCAGCAAAAAGTTGGTATTGTTGAAATATGATTACATGGCTGGATAGCCCTTCTCAAGATCATTCTTTTGAGCCCTAGATCGAACTTTTTGGTTGGGTAGAACTCCGGGAAAGTCAAACCCTAATTCTACCAAAAGTGTATTAAGTCAGAAATTGGTTTCAGCAAAAAGTTGGTATTGTTGAAATCTGATTACATGGATGGATAACCCTTCTAAAGATCATTCTTTTGAGCCCTAGATCGAACTTTTTGGTTGGGTAGAACTCCGGGAAAGTCAAACCCTAATTCTACCAAAAGTGCGATAAACCAGAAATTTTGTCCCAGGATCCGGAAAAGTAAAAGGGTAATATTTCCAGGTAAGTACTACTCTGTCTCTTGGACTCCCCCAAGAGAAGATGGCTCCAAATACTAAGCTTGAAGACAAGCTAGAAGGTATAGAGAATTTTCGGGCATGGAAATACAGAATTGGTCTCATACTTGAAGAGAATGATCTTGCTCATTATATCAAGGATGAAGTTGTAGAACCGGAAGGAGATGAAGCCAAAGAGAAGCATAGGAAGGATTTGATCAGGGCAAAGAGAATCATAGCTGATTCTATTAAAGACCACTTGATTCCCCAAGTGGCCTCCAAGAAGACTCCAAAGGAAATGTATGATGCCCTAGCAAGAATGTATGAAGGAAAGAACATCAATAAGAAAATGAATCTAAGGACTCAATTGAAGAACACCAAGATGCACAAGGGAGAGTCCATTCAAGACTACTTCTCAAGGGTCTCTCTAATCAAGGAGCAACTAGATGCCATTGGTGATACTCTTGATGAAGATGAACTTGTGATGACTGCTCTAAATGGTCTCACTAAACCTTGGGAATCATTCATACAAACCATGTGTGCCAGAAAAGAAAGCATGAAGTTTGATATAGTATGGGAGGATTGTGTTCAAGAAGAAGCTAGGGTAGCCAACAGAGAAGCCCTTCTCAAAGAGGATGACCAAGCTTTGGCCACCCACACCAAAAGAGGAAAAAGGGGTCACTTCAGGAAAGTGAACCACAAAAGGCCTCAACCCTCTCATAGATTCAAATGGAAAGGAGGATCAAACTCAGAAAGAGACATCTCCACAGTCCAATGTTTTAATTGTCTTAAACTAGGACACTATGCTAGAGACTGTACCCTTCCAGAAAAGAAGAAGAAAAGGTTTTTCCACCAAAGACATCATGCACATATGGCAGAAGATGATAGTGAAGAAGAAGAAGGAGAAGAAGAAGAAGTAGAGGAAAGGCCTCAAAAGAAAAGATCTAAAGTGAAGAAAGAAAATCCAGAAGAATATGTCCTATTTTCTGCACTCTCTGGATCTGTGTCTCCTGGTGAAGGTACATGGCTCATTGACAGTGGTGCTTCAAAGCACATGACATGTCATAAGGAAACTCTCTCCAGGATCGAAGAAAAGTCTTCACCTCAAAAGGTATCTCTAGGAGATGATTATCAATATCCCATCAAGGGAATTGATGAAGCAAGCTACAAGCTTGATTTTGGAACACCCTTGAAAATGAAAGAAATTTTATATGTACCAGGTTTAAAGAAGAACCTACTCTCTATCTCAGCACTAGATAAGAAAGGTTTTAGAGTGGCTTTCATAGATGGACAAGTACTCATGTGGTCCAAAGGAAAATCAATTAAAGATGCAGTTATCATTGGTGAAGAAGAAGGAGTTCTCTATAAACTCAAGGGTCATCCAGAAGCTGCCCTTGCTCATGAAGTTTCTAGCCCCAGTGAGTTATGGCATAGAAGATTAGCTCACATTAACTACAAAGCCTTACCCTATGTAGCTAGGGTTTTACCCCTAGCTTGTGCAAATGAGCACCTACTAAGAAGAAGGGACTCCTTAGTAGCAGTTCAGTAAATGGTAAATTAAAATGCTAAAACAGAAATGTAAATTACTCTAAACATATGCATGAAACAGAAAAACAAGATATAAAGAATAGCTATTGTATTAATTTTTACCTCTAATGTGAAGGTTGGTGAAGCTCTTGCAATGGTCCAAGAGGGTTGCTCCAAGCTCCAACTTGCTCCTTCTCTTTCTCCAATGGTGGGAATGGGCCAAAAGGGGCTCTCAAGGTGAAAGTAACTCAAGGGTGAGCTAGGGTTTCAAGAGAGATTTTGGCAGAGTAAGGGTGCTTATGACTGTGGGTATAGAATAAGGAGTCTCCATCACCTATTTATAGTTTTTTGGTGGTGGAGTGCTGGCCCATGGTTTTGGGAACCATATGGTTTAGGGCAGCTGTATAGGGTTTTTTCCTCTTTTTCCTCATTATTTTATATTTTTTATTCCCTTTTTAGAGGGATTTTGCTATTTTAGAGGAATTTTGGATATTTTTGGAGGAAAAAGGGTTTTTTTAGCCTTTTTGAGGCTTTTTTGATGGTTTTGTGGCCTTTTGGAGGCTTTTTAGTGGGATTTTTAGGGTTTTTAAGGGAAATATGGTAGGAAAATGGACAAATGAGCCATGTAATGGGGTAGATGAGGTAGTGAACACTTTTTGGGTGTTAACAGATTGCCCCCTGATGTGTGAGGGCAGGAGCTCATCGTATGGTCGATGGACATCATAAGTCATATATGGTTTTCCTGGGGTATGGAGAAGAGAAGAAACAAACTGAAGCCCGGAACAATGATCCCGAACAAACTGCAAGAGCTAAAAGTACATAACCTCAATAATGGATGAGGAGTCATATGATCATATGGAAGAGGCGGGCATTCCCATGCTCGTATCAGGATATAACATAATAATAACAATGGGGTCCAAAAAATGGGGACCTGACATATACATAGCCTCAAACAAAGAATGAGGCAGAATCTCAATATATGGATGAGGCGAGCATTCCCATGCTCGTATCAAGATACATAAAAAGAACTGTGAGGCATGAAAAGAGGGACCTGTAAGATACATAGAGAACCACTGTGTACATCATAAGGGTCCAGAGGGGACACAAATCTGGGACATACTGCTGGGCTGACCATGTCTGAGCTGAAGAACTGATACACTAGAACAATCAACAGTGCTACTGAGTGTGGTACCAAAGGAACTGATGAGCTGCTGGATCATAGTGACAATGGGTCATGCTCTCAATGGTTTACTGAACTGGGACTGAACTGGGTACTCAAGGAAGCATATAACTGGATGGCTTCCGAATACAATCGCCAACGCAGCCCGGACATCCACGGGAACATATAACTGGTTGTTCCGAAGTGACTCACCAATGTGCTAGAGTCGGGGGAAATCCGGGGTCTTTGACACAAAAATGGAGGGGATATAAACCCTGCGCGATTCTCAACGATGTGATCAAGGTGCTGACGTCAAGCATGTGAGAAACAACCATTCGGAGAGGCAATGATGACTCCTCTCAAAATGATTCGTAGGCACTCACCACAGATGGTGATGGGTCCAAGGCGCAGGCACCTCTGGGTCTATCCTCTGGAATAGAGGGGCTGTCCTCGACAGAGGGAGACCTACAACTATCAAGGAAATGATGTTTCCTTGACAGGAGCACGAGGTGGAGAACCGAAATGTGAGAGTACTGATGGCAGGACTGACAAACTGGGGGGGAATAACTGGGCAAGTAGAGTGGGTGGACTCAAACTTCCTTTGTTCAGAGTATGATGGCGGGGATGATCGGGCAGCATATGAAACTGACTGAGGGGAAAGGGATCATAGCTGGACTGGGAAGTGATTGGGATGAGGGAGACTCAAGCTGGTGTAAAATGGCAGGAGACTGCAGAATACTCTGAACAAAGGCAACCTGATTGGGGGTGCTGCCGAGATGATCGATCATAGTGCCAGGAGGTACAGGGGAACTTCTTCATGGGTTAAGGAACTAGAAGAAGTGAGTGAAAAAAATGGTACTGTCGTGTGGATTTATACGATCCCAGGACATTTCATGCTCGTGATGGCTTTCAATTTTAAGGAGTCTGAAAGCGATAAGAAGACTCTGAAATGATGGAATGGTACTGTCGTGTGGATTTTACGAGCCCAGGACAGTTCATGCTCATGGTTGCTTTCAATTTTAGAGAGTCTGAAAGAAAATAAGAAGACTCCAGGGGGTTGCTTTTTCGTGTGTTGGTCTCCAAGGCCCAAAGAAGCATAAAAGGATGCAATGAAGAACTCTTCTAGCCGGTGTGACTAGAGTATTCCTTTTTCGTAATTAGTCTACCAGGTCCGGAAAAGGGTTAAATTTATACCAGATAGACACCCTTTCAGGTACTTTAAGGAGCATGAAAGGAATCAAGATTGCTCGACGATCTTTTCATTGTTTTAGGAGTCAGAAAAGAGCTTAACAGAAACTCCCTAAGTGCCTTTTTCGTAAAGGACTTGTCCGACCCGAAAAAGGGATAAAATTATACCGAACAAAAGGAATGGTCAGGCAAGGAGGAAGTGTTCAATCAAGGAACAGTAATGATGACCAAGAACGAGGGTAGGGGGGGGAACACTGGTGGGCCTCGTTGGGGGGTTAATGAAATGGTGGCAAAATAACGAAACATTTGCAGTATGACAGGAGTGGATGGCTCATGTAAAAGTGTGGAACAATCCGATGGCAGCCGATGTGGTGCACAAACCGAGGTAGCAAGGTGTCGGGACACAATGTTGAAATTGTACCAGGTGAGAGCGAGAAATGATCTCAAGCATCATCACGAGCTCGAAAAACTGAATCCGGCGATATAAAAAGTGTCAACAACGGAGAACTATCGATTTGGCACGCTAACCGAGGTGACGAGGGGCATTTTGGAAAAAATACCCAAAAAATCTAGGGGTGAGAGCGAGAAATGATCTCAAGCATCATCACCGGCTCGAAAAAATGAATCCGATGATATAAAATATGCAAAAAATGGAGAGCAGTCGAAGTGGCACACAAACTGAGGCAACTAGTGGCGTCTAAAAAATGTGTAAAAAATGACAGGGAAAAAATAATGCAACGAGGTGACCATCAGGATGGTCTCGTCGTGCTAATTCCAGTGGTGGAAACGGTTCGAAAAACGGACTCCGTATAGGTTCAGAATGGCCAAAACAAGAAAAAGTCAACGGACTATAAATAGTGTGTGGATCCAATATGACAAGTGTCATTTGTACTATTTGACTTTGACTAGTGATCAGAGTGTACCAGAGGTGAGGTGGCATTTCTAGACGATCCGACCGGCCGACTTCAGATCTGGGAGATACAGGTATTCCGTCAAACTCATACCTGCACGTTTTTTGGGTTCGAGGGGTAGGTAGTGGGTCCCAGGGTTTATTTGTACGGTCCACATGGGGTGGACCACGGGTTTTCAGGAGGAAGCTGCAGTCGAAGACCGCGGGTTCCACAGTGAATGACGCGCGTGGAGACCGAGGGATCCGATGCGGAACACACGGTCTGGGACCGCGTGTTCCGAGGCTGAACACGCGGTTTGGTACCGCGTGTTCGGGACTGACAGTCACGGTTTTGGACCGCGACTGTGGGCCAAACAGCCGCGGTCGAAAACCGCGGCAAGGGGGCCTAAAGTCGCGTTTTGGAGTGAGCTGTTAGGACCTCCCCGGGGGGGGGGGCAAGGTTTATTTCTTTGACATGAGTCTGATGAGTTTGCCTTGCGTGTTTGACAGGATGCCGCAGGTTCTGTGGAGAGAGCGGGAGATTCTAGATGAGATTGCAACCGTCGTCCGAGGGGAGCGCCATGTGCGATCGGTGTTGGGACTATGCGGACTACTAAAGTTCACCCAGGTACCCATGATGCAGTCAGCAGCGTTGCTACTGAACCGACTGATTAGTTTCTGGGAGCCGGAAATACAAGCCTTCAGAGTGTAGGGTGAGAGGGTGGACCTCACCCTGTCAGATGTATACTTCCTGACGGGTTTTCCCTGTCTGGGTAGGGTGGCAGACACACAGCCGCGGGTATCCGCGGACATAGATATGGAGGACATGCTGGAGCGGTACTGTGGTCCAGAGGCTAGGGTGCATAGGAATGCACTTCTGGTGAGAGACCTACAGGAGCCAGCAGTACAGGCCATGGCGGCATGCGTGGTTCGCGTCTTGGGGTCCCAGTTGTCGGAGAAGGTGTCTGGGGGCCAGATGCAGCTGGTGGAGCGTGTACTCGATGGGGTTTATTATGCGTGGGGCCAGATGTTCCTTACCTGCGTTCAGCGGCAGCTGACAACAGCGAAGGAATCTAGCAAGGGGTTTTGCTATGGTTCTTTCTTATGTGCATTTTTTATGGAGAGGGTACCCACACTGTGGCCGCGGGTGTCGATCAGAGCAGGAGGCTTGAGGGAGCCGCGGATGGTGCGGTGGGGCGAGATGATGCACCGCCGTGGTGGTGGCGATGTTGGTAGGTATTTTACGCAGGATTTGTACCTTCAGTGGCTCCAGATACCATTGACACTCGATGACTATCCATATAGAGATATGGATTACACCGGAGAACCAGAGGCACCACAGGCGCCGGGACAGGCATGGGGACCAGATGGTACGTATGTTTTGCTTGCATGTTATGGATGTCAAGTTTTTATATATGATAGTTGATTGATATATTGTTACTGACAAATGGGTGATCTGCAGATGTGGGCCTGACGCTGCCGCCAGGGCATGTGGCACGGAGGGGGATTGTGGCCATTCCAGCTCTACCTGGGCGGGGGGAGGTGCATCGTCGGGATGCAGAGGGGACGTTAGAGTCCGTACGGGAACTACTAGACCGTTTTCTGGTGGGGGGTGACCGACGAGGGGTGGTGGGACGTTGATCCGGATGTGGTTCACGATTGCATGAGGGCACCTCGAGAGTTCAGATCCATTGCGATCCGAGTGGCTATCTTGGCGGACATGGCACGGGCACATGAGCCCATGGGGGATGAGGATTTTTTGAAGGAGGAGCGAGGGGAGGACTCAGAGGCAGCTGATGAAGGCAGTGATGCAGGGTATGACTCTCACTAGGGAGTGCAGGGGACTCCCCCCGAGTTTTGTGGCTACGGCATGTATTTTATGAGGCTTTAGGGATGTATAGACATTTTTTGTATAGCTGAGTACAGGGGTACTCAAGACATGTATAGCACTATGACATGTATTTTTTGATATATATATATATATATGCACATGGATGCATCTTTTTGTGATGTTGTTTTAGTTGTACGCACGTGGATGTGCTTTATGATGTGTGATATGTTTGTATTGCACGTGGATGCAAGTAGTCTAGGATGTTGGGCACGTGGATGCCCCTTGTGTATTTTATGTGATGCGACATGATGTATATATGACTAGGCACGTGGATGCCCCTATGGATACAAATGTGGTTTATGGTTTATGTACATGGATGCAAATGTAGATGCAATGCAGTCTTTTGGGGTTTTTATATATTTCTATGAGATGCTATGGGATAATGATGCATGATGGAGGTGTTACATGGTGTGATTGATATGCCAATCTAGGATGTTGTTGGCCATTTGGTCCGCGACACTATTTTGAGCTCTTGGGACATGGGTGAATGTTATGGATTCAAACTATCGGCTGAGTTGTTTTGTGCGTAGGAATTTTCTAAAGAGGCAGGGATCACGCACCTGGTAGCAGTTGTTGAGCTGGGAGACAAGCAGCTGGGAGTCGAGGAACACGTGAAGGTGATGTATGCCCATCTGGAGGGCGGCATTCAGGAGACCAGTCACAGCATCATACTCCACCTGGTTATTGGTAGCAGCGCCTATGCAGATTCCGTCAAGGTCAATCATTTCATGGGAAGGGGAATATAAGACCCACACTGCAGAAGCCAGGTTGGGAGACCAGCGGCTGGCTCCATCGGCGAAGCCAGTGTAATAAGGTGGAAGATGGTCCATCTGTGGTCATGAAAAAATGAGGAATGTAAGATTGCGGTAAAAAAGGTGAAAAACAAAAAAGGGAGCAAACTGTACAATGCGGACCAATGGGGCCGCGAATTATTTAGGGATAAAAGCGTTTAAGATACAACCCATTACGAGGGTTGCGCAAAGGGTGACCTTCGAAGTCGGCTAAAATGTATGCCCCCTTGCCGAGACAAGTCTGCACGATGTAAGGGCCTTGCCACATGGATTCGAACTTCCCTTTGCCGGTTTTGTCATGGGCTTGGTCATAAGCAAGGACAAGGTCCCCTTCGTGGAAAGTTCGAGGGTGTACGTGTTTGTCGTAACCAGCTTTGGAGCGGTTCTTGGTAACTTCAATGGTTTGGAGAGTGGCACGACGGTATTCATCGGCTTGTTCGAGGGATAGCAGACATTGCTCAAGTGGGGAGGTATCGGGGAGAAGCTCAACGGTGATATGTAAAGCAGGTATCTGACACTCGATGGGGAGGACAGATTCGACACCGTGAACTAAATGAAACGGGGTAAAACCAGTGGTGGTTTTAGTGGATGTACGGTAAGCCCATAAGGCGGGGAAGAGCATATGGTGCCAATTGGACTTATGTCGGTCAACGGTGCATTGAAGGATGGTTTTGAGAATTTTGTTAATGGCCTCTACTTGGTCGTTCCCTTGAGGGTAGTAAGCATAGGAGAACTGATGTTCGAATTTTAGGAGGGTGGATAACTCACGCCAAATGGCATCTTCAAAGTGGGAACCATGGTCTGAGACCAACTGTTTAGGAACCCCGAATCGAGTGATAACATGGTTAAAAAAGAAACGGGCAGCTGTGTCAACGGTACAATTGAAGGTAGGCATGGCTTCGACCCATTTGGTGAAGTAATCGACGGCGACAATGATGTATTTGTGGCTGTTGGCAGACGGGGGTCTACACTCCATGAAGTCGATGGCCCACTTACAAAAGGGACCAACGATGACGACTGGGTGTAACGGAGCAGGTGGTGTCCGGGCCTTGGGGGCAAAAAGTTGGCAGTTATGGCAATGCTTGACCGTAGTGATGCAGTCGATGAAAAGTGTGGGCCAGAAGTATTCGGCGTGGATGACCTTTTAGGCAGTGGCCATCCCTGAGAAATGCCCGCTGCAGGCACCGCTATGACAGTCATTAAGGACGTGTTCAGCTTCCTCGTGTGTAAGGAAATGACGAAGAATTGTGTCTACCCCCCGCCGGTAAAGGACATCGCCTAAGAGGAGATATCGAGAGGCCTCGTGACGGATGCGATGGCGTCCATTACGGGTGACTTTGGGTCTAAACTTCTGCGTGCGCAGGTATAACAAAATATCACCGTATCATGGGTCATCAGACGAGATAGTGAACAAGTGATTGTTGGGTAACTCATCGGAGATTTGTGGGGCCGGGAGAAGGGAATGTAGATCAGTGATGAGTTGGGCAAGCACAAGGGCTTTAGTGCTCTTAGGTGTTCGGAAAGTGAGGTCATATTCCTGGAGGATAATGACCCATTTAGCAACACGACCTTGCAGTAGTCGCTGATTTAGGAGATAGACCATGGGGTTGGAGTCGGAAATGACTGTGCTATGACTAAGTAAGATATAGTGTCGCAATTTTTGGACAGAAAATACCACAGCTAGGGCTAGTCTCTCCTCATATGGGTAATGTAGGGGTGGACCAGACAAGGTCTGGCTGATGTAGTAAATGACATGCTCTTGGTGAGAGGCGTCTTCTTGAACCCAGACTCTGGACACATCATGCTCGGATGCCGAGACGTAGAGGATGAAGTCTTGAGAGAAATCCAGAGGGGAGATCAAGGGGGCTTGTGTGAGAGATTTTTTGAGGGCTCCGAATGAAGCTTCTGCTTTCTCATTCCAGACAAACGATGCGTGGGTACGGAGCAGGCGCAAGAAACCATGAATAGTGGTAGCGTAATCAGGAACAAAACGACGGAGGAAATTGGATCGCCCGTGCAGACTTTGGAGCTGTCGGAGCGTACGAGGAGAGGGAAGGTCTAAGATGGCTTGGACCTTCAGGGGGTCAACAGCAATTCCTTTCTGGGAAACAATGAAACCCAACAATCGGCCTGCCGGAACGCAAAAGACACACTTGTGTGGGTTCAAGCGGATTTGGTATTTGCGACAACGCAGAAAAACTTGCCGAAGGTCGTTAAGGTGGTCTGATCGTTTTCGGGAACGAGCTGTAAGGTCATCAAGGTAGACTAGCAAGATATGGACCAAGTCATGAAAGCAATAGGTCATGGCCCGCTGGAAGGTGGCACCAGCATTTTTGAGGCCAAAAGGCATGACGCGATAGGCAAAGGTGCCCCATGGGGTGGTAAAGGCAGTTTTGTACTGATCCTCCTTTCGGATCTCGATCTGATTGTATCCAAAAAAACTATCCATGAACGAGAGGACTTCATGCCCCGCACACGCATCGATGAGTTGGTCAATTAATGGCATGGGGAATTTGTCCTTGGGACAAGCACAGTTTAAATCGTGGAAGTCAGTGCATACTCTAATGGTGCCTTGTTTTTTGTTAACGGGAACGGGGTTTGAAACCCATGTGGTATAGGCAATAGGATAAATGAATCCTGCCTTGCGAAGTTTCTCAATCTCGGCTTTGACAGCTGGGAGCTTTGAGGGATGAATGGGGCATTATTTCTGACGAACGGGGGGTACATCATGCCATGTGTCAATGTGGTGCTCTATAATGACGGGGTCAAGACTGGGCATTTCGGTATAGGACCAGGCAAAGACATCACGGAACTTTCTGAAGAGGTTTTTGTATTCCTCAATCTCTTGCTTACTGTAGAAGGCTCCTAAAGTGATGAGTTCAGGGGCACTTCCGGGGGAAACGATATCAATTTGGATGACAGGTGAGATGTTGGCCATGTTACCCTCCTCGAAGGCATCAGGAGCAGGAATAGGGTCGTTGAACCAGTCAACCTTGGTGGGAAGCAAGTCTTTGGATTCAACCATGAATTGGGTAGCTGTGCTAGAGGAGGATTCTTCTGGGATGAAATAGGAACGGTGGTGCATGTCATCCCAGGGATAATCCGGGGCAGTGAGAGCCTCGAGAATCTCCTCATCAGTACGGAAATTTTGTGTCGTCAAATCGATTGACGAGGGAGTAGTGGTTGAAGAGATCATATAAATGGTATTAACCTCTCCTGAAGGGGAGGAGACCGGGGGGTGAATCTCCTCAATGGTGGGTGGTGCTGTCTTAAGGTCGAGATTGTTCATATCATAGAGAGCCGCTCTGTAATCCGGGAGATCGGGACAGTGATGTGAATAATGCCCGTAAACACCACATATCGCACAAGGATGGTTAGTGCGTAGTGATTTATCACGAGGCTTGGGGGTGGGGTCGAGTTTGACGACAGGGATGTTGGGGTCGTCGTCGAGCATTTGCATGTGTTCCTGTAATGTTGGTAACTGAGGACATTGATGAGTCGGGTGACCTAACTCATCACATAACGAGCATTTGGGAGGAGCACGAAACACAGGGGGGTTTTTTACTGTCTTGGGAGGTGGTACAGCAGTGTAAGGTTGTGGACCTCTGCCCCCAGTGGGCTTGGTAAGAGGAGGAGGGGGGTTCATGGAGGACGATGGGGTAGCAACACCGGGAGGTGGTTGACTAGCAGTGACAATGGGTTGCACCGGT
This sequence comes from Larix kaempferi, assembly GCA_027924585.1. Classification (NCBI taxonomy): domain Eukaryota; kingdom Viridiplantae; phylum Streptophyta; class Pinopsida; order Pinales; family Pinaceae; genus Larix; species Larix kaempferi. Next base: position 1,236,607 of record BSBM01001320.1, on the reverse strand, counting down.
TGCAGGACGACATCTGGTGTCGGCGGGGGAACGGGAGGTGAAAGATACCAAACGGGTAATCCTAAGGTTAACCTAGGGAGGCTGAGGGTAGCCATGACCGTGGCGCTAACTACTCCTAAGGGAGGGATGAGGAAAGGAATGGTATGGATGGGTGTAACACCAATGTGACTAGGTACCAAAGGGGGTTTAGGCAACAAGGGTGGTTGATTGTTAGGTGTTTGGTTATCATGGGACAGGGTACATAAGTCAGACACTTCGGGCGTAGATGACGAGGGAGGAATGGATTGGAATGTGGATGTCATCGGCGGGTCTGAGTAAACTCTAGGTCCCAAGGAGGAAACAAACGAGGTAGCGGCACCACTAACAGGTTGTTCAACCATGGGGAGAACATTTTTGGGTGCAGCAGGGGCACTAGGATCGTAGTAGGTGAGTTGGTCAATCTTAACCACGCGTCCATCATGGGGGAACATCATGGTACGAAAGACAAAGGAAGCTACAGCCCGCATAGCATACATGTAGCTGCGACCGAGTAAGAGGTTGTAATCAAGCTGGGCGTTGATGACCTCGATGTCAATGAGGACGGTTTTACCACCTAACTGGACAGGGACATTGGCTAGGAGACCTTGGGGCTGAGCCGAACGACCATCATAGGCACGTAATGCAGTGGTGGACTACTGAAGGGTAGGGGATCCCAACTTCTGCCATACGAATGTGGACATAACGCATGTGGAGGCACCTTCATCAATGATGCACTGATGGATGACAAGATTCCGAACGGAAACAGAAACTTGGAATGCTAAGGTGGAAGGCAGGCGCGGTTCGGACTGGTCCAAATCAAATGCCATCAAATTCAAATCATTCGGGTCAATAGCCCCAATGGCTGAGAGTAAAGTGTTGCGCTGGGAAGGGCAGTTTTTCAAAACTTCTAACGCAGACATGGCTGCAGGGGATTGGGCTAAGTCGTCTACAATGTTGTAGTTTGACACAGCGCGCACATTGGGGTTATTGTTGATATGGCGAAGTGGGAAACGAGGTGCTTTGGGAGCGTCGTCTAGTGGAGGCACAGGTATACGTAACGCTTGATCAGTGGGATGAGCGTTAGTGGGTTTATCAGTGAGAGGGACTTCAGAGGTGGAGCCATATTGGTTCCGACGAGTTTGGAGGTTGACGTTAACGGATGACATCATCAACAAGTGGTGGGTCCCTGAGTCGAACATGGGTTGATCAGGAGCGGCGTAAGTGATTTGTTGTTGGGGTGGCGTGTTGGCTTGAGGGGGAGCCAACGGCTGAGTGTTCACTATGCCTTGGTTTGGTAAGGGGTTTTGAAGCACCAAAGGTGGCTGCTGAGGTTGCGGGGGGTTGGGTGGTGCTTGAGGAGCCGCATGCCCTTGGCGATGGGCATCATCAACCCAAAGTTGCCGAGCTCACTCCAAGTGTGGGAAAGCATGTGTGTACTGTGGCCATAGACCCCGCAAATAGAACAAGGATGGTTTGTTCACAAATTGGGGTTTTTAGCCTGCTTGGGCAGGAGATCAGGGTTTTGGTTAGCAGGGGCCGCATTATTATTGTCGGGGGGATTAGGAGGTTGACTAGCTTGGTCTGTAGGTTGGTTGTTCCCACGATTACGGCCCTTGTCACAGTTTTGTTGGCCCTGGTTGTGTTGGTTTTATGGTTTTGCTGCGGGTTTTGTTGGGCGTAAACTTGCCCTTGGGTAGTAGCTGGATTCTGAGGTTGCGCAGGTGCTGGAGCAGGCTGCGGTGGATGATATGTAGGTGGAGGCTGTGCAGGTGCAGCAACTTGAGGGGGTTGCTGATATGGCTACGGAGCGGGCTGTGGGTTTGCCGCAGGGGCTTCCTATGGCAGGTAATAAGCGAGTTGGGCTTGTGAAGGCGCATGAGCTGGTGCATCCTGCTGGTGGTAGTAGGGCTGAGGTGCGACCGGGGGGGCGTAAGTGGGAGTCGCATGACCGAAGCACTGAGGTGGACATGAGGGTCCATGGGAATGGTGGTGATGTGTCATGGGAGCATACGATTTGGTTGTTCCAGACTGTGAGGTAGCCCACGAAAATTCGGGGCCAGGGTTAGGATGTGCTATGGAAAAGGGTTTGGGATGCGAAGAAACACGGTTGATGATGTCGTCTGCAGCATGGGATGCCCCCGGCGCATCGTGCTGGGAGGAATCACCGCGAGGGGCGTCCAATATAATGGTATAGAGATAACCCAACTGGGCGTAAATGAGGTCGAATTGCTGGGCCTTAAGGATGGCCTCTTCTTCAGACTGGGGTCGTTCTGATGCCACATCCTTAGCAATGACAAGGAGAAGGGACTTGAGGAACCAATCTAGGAAGATACGGTCGTCTAATTTGATCTTGCATAAGCTACGACATCGACGCCACTCATGAATGTGGTCTGTGATGTGGGTAGTCATGTTTTGTCTGCAAGATAGGAGGATCTCAACGCTTGCGTCATAGCGGACAGGTAACTGGAAGAACTGCAGGAAGGTCGAGGCAAGGGAAGCAAAGGTAGCATGGGTCCTGTGGGGTTGCTCGATATACCACTTGGTTGCAAAGCCAGTGAAGGTGCGCTGTAACAGACGGAGGCGAATAGAGTCATCCACTATGGAGTTGGAGGAACACCATAGATGGAAGGACATGATATGGTTTTGTGGGTCCTCACCTGCCTTGCCCTCGAACTTAGGGATGTCAGAGGGGAGCTTGGTGGGCATGTGAGGCCATGCAGGGTCATGTCGGATGGGATCGTTAGTCAATCTGGCTAGGTCAGGCAGGTTGAGGCTAGCCATGAATGGCAAACTGGAAGAAGGATGTGACACAGTAGTGGATTGGACCAAGTTGGGTCCAATGCCCCCAAGTGGAGGGACAGGGTTTGGGATGTTGCCCCCAAGTGGGGGAACTAAGCTATAGGAGGGTCCTGCACCACCATGGGTGGTGTGAGTCACTGGTGGAGTGGGGATAGGTATTCCAGATGCGGGAATAGGTGCAGTGAGGGGAACGGTAGATGGGGGCCCCATGGAGGGCATACCCAAAGTAGGTGTGGTAGCTGGTGTAGTGGTGGATGTGCCACCAATGGTCCCTACCAAGAAAGTAGTGGAAGTCAAGCCAGCCATGGGGCTAGTAGGGGCAATGTAAATGGGGTTCTTAGATTCTGCCTCAGAATCGGAGGTAAAGTAAGGGGCATCAATATCTGGTGACGGAATCCTATGTCACTGACGAGTGGAGTCAAGGGACAAGGCTCGAGATCTATGATAAGTAGTATCAAGTGATGATGATCTGTGTCGATGACGGGTGGTGTCAAGTGAACCGTGCTGTGGGGGATCACCCCTGAGGCACCGAGAATGTCTCGGGGACTCAATGGTGACAGATGGTGTCAAATCACTGGGGATTGTGGTGAGTGAAAAAACAGCTCAAAAATCCTAATGCAAATGAGTGTGCAGAAGGAGAGCTCAAAAACAAGGCACTCAGGCCAACAACCAACTCAAAACACCTACTGTAATAGTTGTGCTACAATAAGTGGAGTACCAACAAAATGGTCAGAATACCAACAAGCAGTAGGTTTCCTAAAAAATAAAAAATGGTGGACTCATTAGACCAAAAGGAGGTAAGGGAGCATGCAAACACCTAACTAAAAAGTATTCTAACTCAACTAGACATATCCTCTGCAAGGTGATGAAATCCAAGTCAGACAATATGAATAGGAAATCCAAGTGGCTAATATATCCCCCTACCGGGAGGGACACCGGGTAGTCAATCCTAGAAGAATGGCAACTAAGATACCCCATTCATGACACGTCCAGAAAGGTGAATCTGTCATTCGGTCCTTTTACCGCAATACCCCTATACAGGGATATCCCGAGACCTGCGAAAGGTAGCCCTTCAGTTACTGAATGGAGTGCGGTATTCCACTCAGGCCTCCGGAACCAGTCTCGCGACTTCAACCCTCCTGGGGGAGAGGCCCTCTGGTAAACTGGTTGTGACCATGCCAAAAAGTACTAGGGGATTTTGGTTCCCTAATTAGACAACAGCTATGTCTCAAGTGTAAGTAACCGAGGGGTGTTATTGGAAGCCTATCCCCCCGATCCTACCTAACTACAAAGATTCTTTTGTGTTCCCCAAGTGGGGTTAGAATATTGGTTGAGTTAAGTAGTTTTTAAGGCTCACTTGAATTATGTGACAGAGTGTGTGCTCGTGAGGTGATGAACCCAAAATAAAAGTGCCACAAGGGGGGCCACTTTCTAATTAATAATACTGAAATTTAACATGCAAAATTTTCTGAATTAAAATACTAAAATTTTAAAAAGATTCTGTAAAGGGTATAGAAATTATGTTGTAGAAAAGGCTGTAGGGAAGGATGGCTGCAGGTAGGAAAGATGGCTGTGCATATGCAGAAAATATTGCAGCAAAGGGGGCTGGGTTCAAAACTGGAAAAAATGCATAAATCAGACCGCGGGTCTGTGGCGAAACTGAGCAGTGGGACCGCGGGTTTAATGGAAACAGGCACGAACAGGACGCGGGTTTTTGGCAGACAGACACAGTCGGGATGCAGGGAATAGGTAAAACGACGCAGTCGGGTCGCGGGAAAAGGGCTGACAGACACAGTCGGGACGCAGCAAAGGGGCTGAAAGCCGCAGTTAGGACGCGGGAAAATGGCCGAAAGGCGCAGTCAGATCGCAGCAAACAGGCTGATTAGCCGCAGTCGGATCGCAGGTAACAGACTTGAATCCGCCGGCAGGGCACCGGAAACAGTCTGAGAGACGCAGTCGGGTCGCAGGTAAAGGCCTGAAAGACGTGGTCGGGATGCAACTGCAGAGGGAAAAGATGCAGTTTACGGCAGCCGAAAGGGACAACCGAAAGGGACAGCCGAAAGGAAAAAAACGGGAAATTATTGCAGAAAACTAAAAATTTTGTAAACTGAAACCAGAAATTCAAACCTAGGGGAGTCGCCAAAACTATAGCTAGGGTTTTACCCCTAGCTTGTGCAAATGAGCACCTACTAAGGAGAAGGGACTCCTTAGTAGCAGTTCAGTAAATGGTAAATTAAAATGCTAAAACAGAAATGTAAATTACTCTAAACATATGCATGAAACAGAAAAACAAGATATAAAGAATAGCTTTTGTATTAATTTTTACCTCCAATGTGAAGGTTGGTGAAGCTCTTGCAATGGTCCAAGAGGGTTGCTCCAAGCTCCAACTTGCTCCTTCTCTTTCTCCAATGGTGGGAATGGGCCAAAAGGGGCTCTCAAGGTGAAAGTAACTCAAGGGTGAGCTAGGGTTTCAAGAGAGATTTTGGCAGAGTAAGGGTGCTTATGACTGTGGATATAGAATAAGGGGTCTCCATCACCTATTTATAGTTTTTTGGTGGTGGAGTGCTGGCACATGGTTTTGGGAACCATATAGTTTAGGGAAGCTGTATAGGGTTTTTCCTCCTTTTCCTCATTATTTTATATTTTTTATTCCCTTTTTAGAGGGATTTTGCTACTTTAGAGGAATTTTGGATATTTTTGGAGGAAAAGGGGGTTTTTAGCCTTTTTTAGGCTTTTTTGATGGTTTTGTGGCCTTTTGGAGGCATTTTAGGCCTTTTGGAGGCTTTTTAGTGGGATTTTTAGGGTTGTTAAGGGAAATATGGTAGGAAAATGGACAAATGAGCCATGTAATGGGGTAGATGAGGTAGTGAACACTTTTTGGGTGTTAACACCCTATGTAAGCAAGGTGGTCATAGGATTACCAAATTTGAAGGCTAATCATGATGGCTCATGTAAAGGATGTAAGAAAGGGAAGAATGTCAAGAACCCCTTTCCAAAGAGTGAAACAAAGACTAAGAACATTTTGAGCTAATACACTCAGATGCATGTGGACCAATTCCCACCACTTCTCTAAGTGGGTTTGAATACTATCTTTCATTCATTGATGACTATTCAAGGAAAACTTGGATATACTTCCTAAAAGGTAAGAATGAAGTCTTTGGAAAATTCAAAGAGTTCAAGGCTCTAATAGAAAATCTCTCAGAAAAGAGAATCAAGATTCTCAAAACAGATAATGGTGGAGAATACACTTCAAAGGACTTTGAATACTTTTGTAAAGAAGATGGAATTAAGAGAGAACTAACCACTCCCTACAATCCCCAACAAAATGGGGTGGCTGAGAGGAAAAATAGAACTATCATGGAAGCTGTGAAGACTATGATACATGACTAAGATCTTCCCATGTATCTATGGGCTGAAGCAACTAAAACAGCAGTATATGTGCAAAATAGACTATCTCATAGTGCTCTTGATTTCAAAACTCCAGAAGAGGTGTTTACGGGAAAGAAGCCTGAGGTAAGTCATCTTAAAATATTTGGGTGTCCTGTGTACATCCACATTCCAAAAGAAAAGAGAACCAAGTTAGATCCTTCTGGTAAGAAGGGAATATTTGTTAGTTATTGTGAATCATCCAAAGCCTTCAGAATCTACATACCAGGTTTTCATCATATAGAAATAAGTAGGGATGTATCATTTGATGAAGAATCGGCTCTCAAGAAATCCAGGAAGTGCCAACTTGAACAAATCTATGAAGAAGATACATCTCCTAGGACCACAGAGGCTGTGCACATTCCTGAAGATGATTCACCAGAGGATCATGACATGTTGGAACCACAAGAACTTCCTATCACAGATTTATCTAAGAAAAGAAGGCCAGCATGGGCTAGAGATATTATTCAAGGAGATGAAAGATATGGAGCTCCTAAAGGTTCCACTAGAGAAAGAAAGAAACCAAAGATAGTGTCCAACTATATGTTAAGATTTAATATGCTAAGACAGAAAATAGCAGCATTACATTCCATTTCACAATAATAGCATATACAGGATCACTGAAGAAACAACAAGCACAGCATAAACACAAGAGACAGAGATTTATCCTGGGAAACCCTCATGGGGTAGAAAACCCAGCAAAGCTTCCTCAATATAGATGACCAGAAATATACAAAGATGAAACCCTGAGACATGATATCCTCCTCCACAATAGCAGACCTCTCCTCCACAAGTGCGTTATCCTCAAGTGTGTGAGTGTGTCAAATGAGGAACACACCTCCTCTATTTATACACTACACTGACATGTATTTTACACAGGTACACGTAGGCTCGTATTTAACCAATGGGTTAAATACCCTACTACAACTAACTGGGCCGACCCCTCTAGGGTGGTCTAATAACCCTTTGACCCACATGACACATACAGGGCCGACCCCCACTAGGTGGGTCTAATAACCCTAGTTACCACAACCAACTTGGAGGAATAAACATCTCCGGATTTATAGTATAATCACATCGGAGGTATGGAACATCTCCGGAATAAATAATATACAAATATAATATTCTTTGAAGTTACAATATTTCAACACTCCCCCTTAACGAGAAGGATATTATAACAGTATCTGCACGAGCAAGGAGTCATCAACATCATACATGATACATCTATAAATCATTGGAAGCTTTCTCAACATCATCAGTAACTCAAGCAGTTACTGGAACATCAACATCTTCAGTATTGAGTCTTTATCTTCTGTAGCACTTGAATAGCTACAATAATATCATCATCTGGATCCTCACGATTATCGTCATCACACGATCATCAGCATCGTCATCTCATGATCATTAGCATCGTCATCACACGATCATCAGCATCGTCATCTCACGATCATCAGCATCATCATCACACGATCATCAGCATCGTCATCACACGATCATTAGCATCGTCATCACTACAAGTATCCATAACAATACAAGTATCCACATCATTAGCACAAGTATTCATGCCAATACAAGTATACATATCATCAATACAAGTATCCATACTGATACAAGTAACCATGTCATCAATACATGTATCCTACCGATACAAGTAACAACATCATCAATACAAGTATCCATACCGATACAAGTAACCACATCATCAATACAAGTATCCTACCGATACAAGTAACCACATCATCAATACAAGTATCCTACCGATACAAGTAACCACATCATCAATACAAGTATCCTACCGATACAAGTAACCACGTCATCAATACAAGTATCCTACCGATACAAGTAACCACGTCATCAATACAAGTATCCTACCGATACAAGTAACCACATCATCAATACAAGTATCCTACTGATACAAGTAACCACATCATCAATAAAAAACACTTTCTCGGAGACCATTCATCTACGGATCAATTCAGGGACCAAAGTCCGGGGATGATACAATCCCCACTTCTCGGAGACCACACGTCTACGGATCAATTCAGGGACCGAAGTCCGGGGATGATACAATCCCCACTTCTCGGAGACCACACGTCTACGGATCAATTCAGGGACCGAAGTCCGGGGATGATACAATCCCCACTTCTCGGAGACCACACGTCTACGGATCAATTCAGGGACCGAAGTCCGGGGATGATACAATCCCCACTTCTCGGAGACCACACGTCTACGGATCAATTCAGGGACCGAAGTCCGGGGATGATACAATCCCCACTTCTCGGAGACCACACGTCTACGGATCAATTCAGGGACCGAAGTCCGGGGATGATACAATCCCCACTTCTCGGAGACCACACGTCTACGGATCAATTCAGGGACCGAAGTTCGGGGATGATACAATCCCCACTTCTCGGAGACCTCACGTCTACGGATCAATTCAGGGACCGTAGTCCGGGGATGATACAATCCCCTTCCTGTTCATTCAGGACTTCATTATCGGAGACCTCACGTCTACAGCTCTCTTTAGGACTGAAAGTCCAGGGATGATCCAATCCCCTCAACTGTCCACTAAGGACTTCATTCTCGGAGACCTCACGTCTACGGCTCTCTTTAGGACTGAAAGTCCAGGGATGATCCAATCCCCTCAACTGTCCACTAAGGACTTCATTCTCGGAGACCTCACGTCTACGGCTCTCTTTAGGACTGAAAGTCCAGGGATGATCCAATCCCCTCAACTGTCCACTAAGGACTTCATTCTCGGAGAACTCACGTCTACGGCTCTCTTTAGGACTGAAAGTCCAGGGATGATCCAATCCCCTCAACTGTCCACTAAGGACTTCATTCTCGGAGACCTCACGTCTACGGATCTCTTTAGGACTGAAAGTCCAGGGATGATCCAATCCCCTCAACTGTCCACTAAGGACTTCATTCTTGGAGACCTCATGTCTACGGCTCTCTTTAGGACTGAAAGTCCAGGGATGATCCAATCCCCTCAACTGTCCAGTAAGGACTTCATTTTCGGAGACCATACGTCTACGGATCTCTTTAGAACAAGTGTTCAAGGATGATAAAATCCCCACATGTATTCTGATCAATACAAGTACAAGTATCCTCAACCATACAAGTACATTAATCAATACATGTATCATCAAAAGTATGTATTCTTACCAATACATCTTATCATCAAAAGCATGTATTCTCACCAATACATCTATCATCAAAAGCATGTATTCTTACTAATACATCTAACATCAAAAGCATGTATAAGTAAAACTAAGTATTCTAAGTATAAGAGTCCTAAATCTAAATATTTCTAAGTATCTAGGTGTAGAGAACAGGTTACCTCATCATCGACCTTGTTGTTCGATGAGACAACCTCATCATCAGTGACTATACTACTCCCCCTTTCGAGGAGGGTCCTTTTGAACTACACCAAGCTTGTCTCGAAAGTATTCAAATTTCACTCGAGACAGAGGTTTTGTTGGTAACTTCTTCACTTGAGGTAGAGGTTTGGTTAGTACAAAGGTAACCTGTTACAAATTCAAACTTTATAGTTCCTTTCCGCGTCATATCTTGTTAGTTCCCTATGATCTTTGACTTATCATGGAACACTAGATTCTATGTCATCTTGATACAACTCTATTTATCACATAGGATCACAGTTGGTTCTATCTCTAAGTCAAACAATCCTGAATTCAAACTTCTTCACAACTAGTAGAGCAAGCAGCCACATATTCCGCTTGTGCTGAGAGCCACACTAGACTGCTTCCAGCTAAACCACGAGATCATGGCTAATCCCAGACAATAACATCCTCTCAATGTGTTCTTCCTGTCTGATACACTTTCTTCCCAATCAACATCTGAGTAGCCATCTGAAGTCATGATCTCCAAGATAGCATAGATCAAAGTCTATCGTATCCTTTATGTGCCTCATCACATGCTTTGCAACTTTCGGGTGAACACATCTAGTTTCCACTAGATACTGACTCAAGCTGTTCACAACAAAGCATATATCTAACCTAATATATGTTAGATACATCAATGACCCAATAATTTGACTGTACAGAGTTATATCCACTAACTCTGATGAGTCATCTCCTAACAGTTTCAAGTTGGAATCCAGAAGAGCGGCCATTCCATCATATCAAGTCTTCTCAAGATTTCTCAGCATACTTTCTCTGGTTGAGAAAGATTCCTACTGAGCCTTTCCATACTTCCAGACCTAGGAAGTAATACATTAATATAAGATCTTTCATTTTTCTTTTCTACAGTCTTCTATCTGTGCCATCTCTCATCAGATGGGTCTACTGATATGAGCCTCAACATCATTCCAACTCTGTGGTGAGTTCCTTCTTGCATCCATGTCATATGTGTATAGAAGCCATATTCAACCTTGTAGCAAAGGTTGAGATCCACATCACCCATGGTGATCATTAAGCTCATCAATTGATTATCGATCCTGGGAACCCATATAAAACCTGATTCACACTTCTTCTTTAATTACACCATTAAGAGAATGGTCTTATCTTAGCCACTTGGAGCAAACATCTCATCATGATTCTCTTCCTCTTTCTAAGAGAATCTTCTAGCCATGAGCCTTCTATATTTTGTTTGATTTGTAAATCTTCTTGTTGAACATCCATTGCTTGTTCAGTGTTCATCAAATCAAAATTAGGTACATGATTAGTAATACTTCATAATCATCAAATCATATTGACATGATAACCTATTATGCATACAGATATCATTTACATAGTTATGCAACTATTTTGACCAATACTTTGGCACAACACTTTCCCATATCCTGTATGCATACAGTGGCTATCTAGATGCCTTCCATCTCTACCAGAACATACTATCGAGAGTGTGCACAACTCTCAGCATGTCAGCAAAGAGGTTTCATTCTAGACAAGCAACAATGGAATGTTTGTCCAACTTACCAATCATATGCATATTAGTAGTATACTGTTCAATGTTCTATAAATATTTACACTCACCATGATATATTATAGGAATACAAATATGCATACAACCTATTACAGGCAATATCATTTACTATTTCAAATAACAACTCGAATACTTATCTTTTATGTTTGTGTGGTTGCCTCCCGCTTGATCTTCTGTATGTCTTTTGAACTTCTATTCATTCTGTACCACTGTGCATGTTCAAGTGTCATTCTCATGATCTCATACACAAACATACACCCATTAGTATGTTCTAAATGTTATCAAAACATTATAGTTCTAAATAATCTTGAAAATGTATGGTCATGATTATAGTTAATAAACATTAGTATTCAAGATTTCAGGGAAGTCTTCTTTTACTCATGCATATCATCAATCAAGATAAAAGACATAATATGCATAATCCCTTGATTACTAACTTTATGAATAAGCATAACCAATCATACCAAGTATACTTAAGGGATCCTAACACAAGGTAAGATTAATGGGAAACATACCTGGATTAGTATACCTACTTAGTTATGTACAACATACCTAAACAATCTCTTCAATGATTTAGAGATCCTGAGCTAGAACCTGCATGTCTCATAGGTTAAGCATAATATAAAAAAGTCATACATACCTCGTAAGTAGAACAAAGATTATGGATGAGTCTTTGTCTTCATGTTTTCATGGTCATGGAACCTGATTTGTCTTTTGTGATGTACCTGTATCTTGTTAGCAGACAACATCAACCTCACACAACATCATAATGCATTAGTACAATCATATAGCCCTAATCAATGAATGTCTTTGATCATTCACATGCATTCATACTGTTACTAGGGTGATAAGACAATTCTAACATTAATCAAGATTGTACTAATAAATAATATGAAGACAAACACATCATGAACTTAATCAAGAATTAGATTTCAAGACATACCTGAGCCTCCTTAAGTCATACCTGTCGAGACTTCTTGTAGTCTTCTTATGTAAGGCCTTAGCCTCAACTCCCCCTGAAACTAGATTTCAATTTTGGAATCTCCAAAATTTGACCCCTCAAAATTGCCTTTGAAACTTCTGGATCTTCTGGACAGGATCCCGAACTAGGGTTTGATGAATCCCACCCTTCTGCCCAAACAAAAGGTTCGATCCAAGGCTCTAAACTCTTATTTTTCTTAGGAGCTTCCAGCCGTGGTTACAGACTTCAAAAATTCCAACTTTTGCTGAAGCCCTAATTTTCCATCTTTCCGATCAAAATCCCGAACTGGGGTTTGATCAAGCCCGGTCTTCCACCCAACCAAAAAATTCAATCTTGGTCTCTAAATTTCAATTTTCCTGATTAGCATTCAGTCGTGGACTCCGATTCAAAAAGTTATAACTTTCTCCGAAACCCTAAATTCCGGAAGCCATGAATAAAGGTGCTCCAAAAATAATTATGTTTTGACATAAATATGCACCTGATTGTTTCTGCTATAAATCTGAAACTTTTGCTCCACAGGGTCTGAAACCCTTTTTCTGCAGTAGCCTGACCTGTCATCTTTCCATCCTGACAGGTCTGACCTCAATTGGGTTTTCTGAGAGAGAGTTATGCCAAGTGTCGCAACATGACCTGTTTATGGGATAAAACAGGAGAGCGAACTTGTACGGCATGCCACGTGTCACTGTTTGAACTTCGGCCTCTGAAAAAATTTTCTGAGATAGCTCGACCTGTCATCTTTCCATCCTGATAGGTCTGACCTCAATTGGACTCTCTGAGAGAGAGTTATGCCAAGTGGCGCAACGTGACCTGTTTATGGGATAAAACAGGAGAACGAACTTGTACGGCGTTCCACGTGTCACTGGTTCACCTTCGGCCTTTGAAAAAGTTTTTTGAGATAGTACAGTCTGTGTACTACCTGTCACTTTTTACGAAATTTCATTTGGAGCTTCCTAGCCCAAGTTATGACCTTTTTTCCAAGGTCACCTGATTTTGACTGAGTTCTGGAAGAGGCAGAAACCCTAACTTGTACTGATCATAACTCATAAAGTACAACGAATCTGAGGGTGCCCTTTGGACACAAGGTACCTGGGGATGTTATATTCGACCTGTAAACTTTTCAGACCCTGAAACTTCTCATAAATGGATTTATAGCGAAAGTTCTACGATGACTGGTTTTTGCTATGTAAAACCCTAACCTTCAAATTGTCGTAAGTAAAGCAAGTGTCGTAAGTGCCATACCTTGTCTTCCTTCAGATTAGCTCTGATACCATGTTAATATTTAATATGCTAAGACAGAAAATAGCAGCATTACATTCCATTTCACAATAATAGCATATACAGGATCACTGAAGAAACAACAAGCACAGCATAAACACAAGAGACAGAGATTTATCCTGGGAAACCCTCATGGGGTAGAAAACCCAGCAAAGCTTCCTCAATATAGATGACCAGCAATATACAAAGATGAAACCCTGAGACATGATCTCCTCCTCCACAATAGCAGACCTCTCCTCCACAAGTGCGTTATCCTCAAGTGTGTGAGTGTGTCAAATGAGGAACACACCTCCTCTATTTATACACTACACTGACATGTATTTTACACAGGTACACGTAGGCTCGTATTTAACCAATGGGTTAAATACCCTACTACAACTAACTGGGCCGACCCCTCTAGGGTGGTCTAATAACCCTTTGACCCACATGACACATACAGGGCCGACCCCCACTAGGTGGGTCTAATAACCCTAGTTACCACAACCAACTTGGAGGAATAAACATCTCCGGATTTATAGTATAATCACATCGGAGGTATGGAACATCTCCGGAATAAATAATATACAAATATAATATTCTTTGAAGTTACAATATTTCAACACTATATGGCCTTGATGTGTGATCTTGTGGATCAACAACCTACTAGCTATGAAGAGGCATCTCAGAAGAAAGAATGGGTAGAAGCAATGACTGAAGAATATCAGTCAATAATGAAAAATGATGTTTGGGATATAGTTCCCAAACCAAAAGATAAAAGTGTGGTTTCTTCCAAACGGATTTTCAAGATAAAACATGCTGCAGATGGTAGCATTGAAAAATATAAGGCAAGATTTGTAGCCAGAGGATTCTCTCAGAAGGAGGGAATTGACTATGAAGAAACATTTGCACGAGTTGCTAGATATACTTCAATAAGAACTACCATGGCACTTGCATCTATGATGAAGTGGAAATTACACCAAATGGATGTTAAGACAGCTTTTCTGAATGGTGTAATTGAAGAAGAAGTATACATAGAACAACCACAAGGGTTTGAGGTTAAAGACGGAAGAACTCATGTATGCAAACTGAAAGAGGCATTATATGGGTTGAAGCAAGCTCCCAGGGCTTGGTACGGAAGGATTGACAAATTCTTAACTAGCATGGGTTTTACCAAGAGTAAAGCTAATCCAAATCTTTATCTCAAAGTAATGGATGATGAACCAGTTATACTGTTGTTATATGTAGACGATCTATTTCAAACCGGAAATGAGAAACAGATTATTGAAAGCAAGAAGAAGCTTTCTTCAAAATTCGAGATGAAAGATCTCGGATTAATGCACTACTTCTTAGGTCTAGAAGTATGGCAAGAACCAAAAGGAATCTTTTTAAATCAAGGAAAGTATGATGTGGAATTTTTAAAAAGGTTTGATATGTTGGAGTATAAATCCATGGCCACTCCCATGGACTCCAACTTAAATTTATTGGTTAATGGACTCCAACTCTATATAGACAAATCATTGGGCCATTGATGTATTTGAAAAATACTAGGCCAGATATATGCTTTGCTGTAAATACCCTAAGTCATCTTGTAGAACCCAGAAAGGTTCATTTAATAGTTGCAAAGCATGTAATGAGGTACCTAAAAGGTACATTAGATTTTGGTCTATATTATCTTGGAGGTCATGAACTCAGATTACATGGTTACTCAGATTCTGATTGGGCAGGAAGTGTCTCAGACAGAAAGAGTACATCAGGTGGATGTTATGGTCTTGGATCTGCCATGATCTCATGGTTTAGCAAGAAACAAACCAGTGTGGCTCTCAGTACTGCTGAAGCAGAATATATAGCTTCCTGCTCTGCCAGCTGTGAAGCAGTATGGCTTCGAAAACTATTATCTGAAGTGTTTGACTTAGAAATGGATCCCACTGTGATTATGTGTGATAATCAAAGCTACATCAAGATGACAGAAAATCTTGTGTTCCATGATAAGTCAAAACACATAGAGATCCAATACTTTTATATACGAGATATGGTGCAGAGAGGAGCTATCAAGCTCGAGTATGTGAGCACTGAGGATCAAATTGCTGATATCTTGACCAAACCTCTGTCTCGAGTGAAATTTGAATACTTCCGAGACAAGCTTGGTGTAGTTCAAAAGGACCCTCCTCGAAAGGGGGAGTAGTATGATCTCTGATGGCAAGTTTGTCTCATCAATGATGAGGCTACCTAGCTACTACACCTAGTTACTTAGAAATATTCAGATTTAGGACTTTTATACTTAGAATACTCAGTTCTACTTATACATGCTTTTGATGTTACATGTATTAGTGAGAATACATGCTTTTGATGGTAGATGTATTAGTGAGAATACATGCTTTTGATGTTAGATGTATTAGTGAGAATACATGTTTTTGATGTTAGATGTATACATGCTTTTGATGTTAGATGTATTAGTGAGAATACATGCTTTTGATGTTAGATGTATTGGTGAGAATACATGCTTTTGATGATAAATGTATTAGTGAGAATACATGCTTTTGATGATAGATGTATTGGTGAGAATACATGCTTTTTATGATAGATGTATTGATGAGAATACATGTAGGGATTGCATCATCCTTGAACATATGTTCTAAAGTGAGCCGTAGACAGGTGTCTCCGAGAAAGAAGAGGGATTGTATCATCCTTGAACATATGTTCTAAAGTGAGCTGTAGACAGGTGTCTCCGAGAAAGAAGAGGGATTGTATCATCCTTGAACACATGTTCTAAAGTGAGCCGTAGACGTGACGTCTCCGATAATGAAGTCCTGAATGAACAGGTAGGGGATTGTATCTTCCCCGGAATGAGGTCCCAGAATTGAGCCGTAGACATGATGTCTCCGATAATGAAGTCCTGAATGAACAGGTAGGGGATTGTATCTTCCCCGGACTGAGGTCCCAGAATTGAGCCGTAGACATGATGTCTCCGATAATGAAGTCCTGAATGAACAGGTAGGGGATTGTATCTTCCTCGGATTGAGGTCCCAGAATTGAGCCGTAGACTGGGTCTCCGATAATGAAGTCCTGAATGAACAGGTAGGGGATTGTATCTTCCCCAGACTGAGGTCCCAAAATTGAACCGTAGACTGGGTCTTCGATAATTAAGTCCTGAATGAACAGGTAGGGGATTGTATCTTCCCCGGACTGAGGTCCCAGAATTGAGCCATAGACTGGGTCTTCGATAATTAAGTCCTGAATGAACAGGTAGGGGATTGTATCTTCCCCGGACTGAGGTCCCATAATTGAGCCGTAGACTAGGTCTCCGATAATAAAGTCCTGAATGAACATGTAGGGGATTGTATCTTCCCCGGACTTTAGTCCCAGAATTGATCTGTAGACTGATGTCTCCAAAAACTAAAGATCAGATTGTATCATCCATGGACCTATGTCCTAAAGAGAGCAGGATTGATCATCCTGTAATATGATTGTGTGACGATGCTGATGATCGTGTGGTGACGATGCTGATGATCGTGTGATGACGATGCTGATGATCGTGTGATGACGATGATTATAATCATGTGATGATGATGCTGATGATCGTGTGATGACAATGTTGATGATCGTGTGATGGCGATACTATTAATCGTGTGATGACGATGCTGATGATCATGTGATGACGATGTTGATGATCATGTGATGACGATACTGATGGTCGTGTGATGACGATGCTGATGATCGTGTGACGATGCTGATGATCGTGTGATGACGATGATGATGATTGTGTGATGACGATGCTGATGATCATGTGATGACGATGTTGATGATTGTGTGATGACGATGCTGATGATCATGTGATGACGATGTTGATGATCATGTGATGACAATGTTGATGATCGTATGACGATGACTGATGATCGTGTGATGACGATGCTGATGATCGTGTGACGACGATGCTGATGATGTTAGTGTTCCAGTAATTGGTTGAGTTACTGATGATGATGAATTGAAGAAAGCTTTCGATGATTTATAGATGTATCATGTATGATGTAGCCGATGACTCCTCCTGCAGATGTTCTTATAATATCCTTCTCGTTAAGGGGGAGTGTTGAATATTGTAACTTCTAAGAATATTATATTTGTACATTATTATTCCGGAGATGTTTCATCCCTCCGAGGCAACCCTATTATGTATCCGGAGATGTTTATTCCTCCGAGGGTTTGTGGTAGCTAGGGTTATTAGACCCACCATGTGGGGGTCGACCCTGATCTTATACTTTAGGGGTTATTAGACTTCTCTAGGAGAGGTCGACCACATTAGGTATTTTAGTCAGTGAGGAGTTAGTATGAATAGAGGAGGTGAACTCCTCATTAGATACACTCGCTCACTCGAGAAAAGTAGTGCACTTGTCTGGGAGGTCTGCTAAGGAGATAAAGAAGGAGGGAGCACATCTTGTATTTTGGTTGATCATCTTATTGAGGAAAGCTTTGCTGGGTTTCCTACCCCATGAGGGTTTCCCAAGGTATATTCTGTGTCTATCTTGTGATTATGTTTCTTTCAGTGATCTTGCTAGTCTATTTGGTTTAAACTTAACAATCATGGCGAACCTCTTCAGGATATCTACTGCATACTTCACTTGTCCAAGGAAGATCCCATCTGTACTCTGCCACACCTCCATGCCTAGAAAATAATGCATCGTCCCCAAGTCCTTCATCTTGAACTTGGCAGCAAGCTTCCTCTTCGTGTCGACAATCAATCTATCATCACCTGTCACAAACAGGTCATCCAAATACAATAGGAGTATCACTGGATTTCCTTCCTCAACCTTGTAGTAAAGGTTAGAATCCACTTTATTCTTGGTAAAGCCCAAACTGGATAGGAAACTGTCTATCCTACCATACCAAGTCCTAGGAGCTTGCTTCAAGCCATACTAGGATTTCTTCAACCTACACACATATGACTCCCTGTCATGTGTCTCAAAACCAATTGGCTGCTCCACATACACTTCCTCTTCGACTACACCATATCCATCTGGTGTATCTTCCACTTCATCACCGCAGCCAGGGCAAGTAATTTTCTGATGGAAGTGTATCTTGCTACAGGTGCAAAATTATCTTCATAATCTATCCCTTCTTTCTCGGAGAAGCCACAAGCTACAAGCCTTGCTTTATATTTCTCTATGCTACCATCTACAACATGCTTGATCTTATAGATCCACTTGGAAGTCACAGCAGACTTCCCTTCTGGTCTCGGGACCACATCCCAAACATCATTCTTCATGATCGATTGGTACTCCTCGATCATGGCATCCTTTCATTACTTCATCTCGGATCCTAGGAACTTCAAATTCTTCAATATCTTCAATAGATAGTTTTCTTGAACTTCGTTGCTGGAACAAATGTTGTTGTCCTTGTAGGTGATTGTACACGATCTTTCCTACAAGTCAGATTCAATTGCATGATGAGAAACTTCTCATAGTTTTTCAAAAACACATTCTTATGCATAAAGACATATGTCATACAGTCATGCAATTATCTTAGCCAAGGCTTCAATACAACATTTATCCATATCCTGTATTCACGCGGTAACTTTCTAGATTCCTTCCATCTCTACTAAAACATTTCTTAAGAGTGTGCACAACTCCCAACATGTTAGCAAAGAGGTTTCATTCTAGATAAGTAGCAATGGAATGTTGTAGAGTACCATAGGCCACTTACCCATTACTTGTATATTAGTAGTATCTTGTTCATTAATGGAACTTTTATAATATGCATCTAGGAACATAAGTATGTACATGACTATACAACATCATTTAATTAATCATATAATAAATGACAATTCAAATACTTATCTTTGTTTAGTTGTTGGGTGGAATCCCTCTCAATATTTGCTTCCTTGCAGGAACTACTAGAGTGTGCTCCCTCTTGATCTTTGCTTCATGGATTACTTGTCCTTGAACTAAACAATGTCTTCTTGTTCTCTCCAATGACTTGTGCTTAGTAACCTGCATAACTCATAAGTTAATCATTATAGAACCAAAATTATACATACCTCGTAAGTAGAGCTTCTATGTGATCCATGACTATGGATGAGTCTTTGTCTTCATGTCACCATGGTCATATGTTCTTGATGTAGAACTTGATATGTCTTTCTTGATGCACCTTTCATGTTAGCGGACAACATCAACCTCATCAACATCATGGTGCATTAGTACAATCATAAGTTTCATAACCCTAATCAATGAATGTCTATAAGCATTCATACTTTTACTAAGGTGATAAGACAAGTCTAAGATTAATCAAGATTGTACTAATAGTATGAAGACAAATATATCATAAACTTAATCATGAACAGATTTCACAAACATACCTGTATCTCTTCAAGTCATACATGTCGGGATTGCTTGTAGTATTCTTATGTAAGGGCTTAGCCTTATCTCCCTCTGGAACTGGAACTTCTTCACTTATGCAGGTGTCCAATTCATTCTCTTCTTGGATCAACCCAATCCACTTTGATTTGTTGAGACTAGATCTAGAGCTGGCTTAGGGTTTGTCACAGAAACCCTAAAAATTCAATGAAAGGAAATGGGAAGTGGTCCTTCTTGCTTGCTTTGTTAAGTCCCATGTAATCTATTAAAACCCTCCATTTCCCCCCATTCTTTGGAACAATTACTAATGGCGATACCCACTCACTGTTTGAAATAGGGTATATGAAACCAACATCCAGAAGTTTTTGTAATTCCACTTTAACAATGTCTTTTAAGGATGGATTCATCCTTCTCTGGGGATACCTAACAAGAGTGGAATCCTCCTTGATGTATATATGGTGTTGACAAATGTTTGGAGAGACTCCTTTCATATCAGAGTAATTCCATACGAAGGTTGTTTGGTATTTGGTAAGGATATGGATCAATTTTTTCTCTTGTTCTGGAAGTAAGTGGTTGCTAATTTTCAATGTTCTGTCAGGAGCCACCTCTATTGTTTTAGTGGTCAGTTGTGTTTATTCCATGTGGAAAATATTTTTCCATGTAGGCTCCCCTATTCCTATGATTTCCAACTCCTCAAATGTACAATGTTCCCCAAAAGAAATAGGGATGTCATAAAGATTATGTATGAAATTGGAGCTGACAGTATCCTATTGTGGTTTCCTTAGTGATAGGGTAGTATCTATGGTTAAAACAGGATGAATGTGGCAGTCAAAATCATCTTTATTAGTTTTCCAAAAAGGTTCCCTTGTATCCAAATGAGGTTTGGCGGGAGAATATAGGTTTAATATCTTGGTTTCTAGCCCATTTGCAATGGTCATATCCCTTTGTCTACAACTGATATGTGCGTTAGCTGTTGCAAACCAAGGCCTTCCGAGTATAAGGGAGTATCCACTTATTTTGGATTTAGTATGGATGACAATGAAATCAACATCATACTGCCATGACTCTATGGTAACCATGATGTCCTCTAATATGTCATCTGGACAAACTATGGAGGTGTCTGTAAGTTGTAGAATTGTAGTAGTGTACCTTAAAAGATTTTGAATGTTGATTTTTATCATGGTGTCCTGAGTCATCACATTTATTTCTACCCCTAGGTCAATAAGAGTGTTTGGAATCAAACTTCCTCCTATGTGTACATCCATTATTGCACTTCCTGGGTCAACATACTTTGGGTTGAAAACCCTTCCTAGCATGAGGTCCTCCAACTGTCCTACCACATTAATGGTGGAAATATGATTCCTTTTTCTTCCAGGATTCTTTAGGAATGTGACCTTGATGTATTTATTATATACAGGGATTTCTTTGATGGCCTGTAGGAGTGGTACCTTGACACATAAAATTTTTAGTTCCTCTAGTAGAGGGTTTTCAGGTTTTTGGATTTCCTTAGGTTGCAACCTCTGAGGGAAAGGTGGAATGAGAGATGGTGGATCTATGATGTACCTTTATTCCTTTGTGGGCTGCTCCTCAAGGAAGTGAACTACAGTAGGAGAATGGGGTGTGCCTATTTGTTCTTCTTGCCTATCTGCTTGGCATGTTACTACTTTTCCAGACCGCAAATTTAGTTGATTCAACTCTAGGGTATCCAAGGAATATTTTGGGTAGTTGATCACCTCACTCATATATGCAAGTTGAGCATGCTTTTTGTTAGGATTCAAAGTTGTATACATTAGCATAAGTGGCCTAGGTGATGAGGTAGGATTTGATTGTTGATTGGTCACTAGTAAGGGCATGAGGGCAGGCTGTTGATTGGTTCTACACCCGGTAGGAGGAAAATTTTGACCATATTGAGGGGGTATTGGCTGAGAATTTCACCATTGGCTCTATCCAGTAGGTGCCCACTCATGTGTGGAATAAGGTTGCTTCCCATATGGGTTTATCACAGATTAAGGCCCATAAGCTGGATGAAATGGTTGTTGACCATAAGGTTGTCGGAGGAGTGATTGTCCATACATTTGGTAAGGTTGTTGTCCTCGAAATTTTTGGTACTAGGGTTGACCCAAAGGTTGTTGAAATGGTCTATGCAGTCCTGGTCTCCTAGGGTTTATGTAGTAGATAGGTTTTGCTAACTGTTCATAGAGGTTATCTTTAAGAGACCCTAGGTAGGGATAGTCATCTGTAGGGTGTTTATCATAGCATATTCCACAACATTATACTTGTTTGGCACTGGCCTACATTAGATTTAGTGGACATCCATTCTTTGTATGCTTCTTCCTATAGTTTGGACATAAGACAGCTAAGGCTCCATATGATTCCTCCTTTTTCATTTTTCCTGCATGGTATCCATTTGTAATGCCATGGAGTGTAGGATATATAATTTCATGTCATCTAACAAATCTCCTAGTTTGTATTTGGTGAGATTAGAACTAGAGGGCTTTGATGTTTGGAGAGGAAGGTTACTCCCTTGTGGTCTCTTCCCTGTGGACCTAGAATGATTTCTAAAAATTTGTTTGATCTCATCATAGTCCTATTGATAGATATCACCATTGGATAGGAGGTTCAAGGTATCTAAGAATTCCTCCCTAACTCCTCTAAGAAGCACAAGTTTAAGGGATTCGTCATGTGGGATACAATTATGATCCCTCTTGTAGCTCAGTTGAAACTATTCCACATAGTCTTCTAATGATTCATTGTCCCCCTGCTGCATTCTAAAGATCCCATCTCTAGTTTCCCTAGATTTACAATAGTCCCTGTATTTCGCTATGAAGGTGTCCTTCATTTGATCCCAAGAGGTTATATTGTTGGCTTATAGGCTCATGAACCATCGTAAGGTAGAGTCCTTCAAAGTGAATGGAAAAAGATTGAGATTCTGGACATTTAAGGTGTATTCATAGGTTCTACATACCACATCGAATTCAAATAGGAACGTGTATGGATCTTTGGATGTGAGACCATGGAAGTTAGGTAAGGCAGTTGGATTAATGTTCTTCATCCTAGCTTCATTATCATTGACTCCCCTGATAAGGAAGTTAAATATTAGAGGTTTTTCCTCATCTTCCATTGTGTTCTCCCCTTCCCCTTGGTCATTCGAGGACTCATTGTTTTCTTCACTTGAACTATGGCCAAAGAGACCAAACCCTCCTCTTATCATATGTTGGATAGGAGGCGAATTAATTTCAGGATTTTCGGGATTTTCTTTAGAAATCCCTTCCTCTCTTCTCCTGCTACTTGAGCTGGGGTTAGCTAGAACAGGAATTCATGGTAGGAATCAGCCAAACTCATCCCTAGCCCCAGTCATTCATACTAAGGGTAATGTCTGTTTTTTTTATTTTATGTTTTCAGAAATTTTGTAACGTCTTTTCTTCATTTTTTTGTTTTTAGGATTTTTGAGTGTATGTAGGTATGAATATCTGAAATGGATTATCTTATTTGCAGAATTAAAAGAAAATAAATAATGAATCTATGTTGTAATACAGAGACCTACCTGGAAACACATCTGCTTCTTGCTTTCTCGCTCTCCTCCAACTATAACCTGCTTAACATTTATACAAAAGAAAACAACTAACTAATATTGTCAACTTCCTTGTGGTTTGCAACGCCTCCCCTGCAACGGCACAAAAAAGTGATGGGCTTTATCAATCAATAATAATATTGCATCATGTTGGGACAAGATAGCAACAAGAATGTTGTATCTAACCTTTACTTTAATTATCAACCCAGGGATCTGTACAAACTTGTGAGGGTCCTGTGCAATATGTGCAACTACAAAAAATAACTAATTGTGCCTAGTAGCATGTAACTGTAAACTAATCAACCAAAACATTCAACTATTGATAAAAAGAAAGAGGAAATTCAATCTAAAAATAAGGGTTGCAAGAATCATGGATCGTATCATTCAACCAGACACCTTTTTCCCTTATCAGTGGTTTTAGTGGCAAGCATCAAGAAGTTCTTCATCTAGATTTAGACAAAACTTTTGTAAAAAATTCCCAATTACCCTACCATCACTCACATGATACAAGCATTCAGTCACATGAAATTCTATGCAAGTGGTGAAACAAACAGAGAATTAATGCTTTACCATGTCTATGTGTCAAGATCCCATGTGTAATAAAAGTGAAAACGCAATTTGAAACTTAATCTCAATTGCAGAAATAATTCATTAACATCATTCAATCAAAAATGTTGGAAATCTCTACAACATGTAGTAACTCTATGTTATTTGCTTTGTTTTACTAAAAGGAACATGAAATAATAAATCTATGCTACCAAAACAAGTCCTTGTAGCCACCTATGGATGGGCTCTGATCCAAAGGTGACACGGGAACAAAAAGCAACCCAGTAATATGCAGGAATAAGAATCTTCATTAATCTATAAAAGAGTTTTTAAACATCAAAATCTTAGTCGTCAAACTGTAATGGTTGCAATAAAAACTAAAATCATAACATACGGGTGCTAGCTTGACTAGATAATACCCCTTGAACTTAAATATAAAATGTATCTCCTAATCTAACTCATCAACTTCTAGTTTATCTGAAGAGTCGCTATGTGAACTACGTTGGATGTGCTAATGGAGATAGGTAGGATCACGCGGGATCAAAACAATGAGAGTGCGCCATAATGGGCATGTTCAATTAGTTGACACACACTCTATGGATTCAGGGACTCGGCCTCCAACTGGTCAATCTTTGAATACGTCGAATCCATTGTTTGATTGAAGGGCTTCTGCTTACAACTGGTTTTTTATCTTTAAACAGTGCCATATTCAAAACTAGAAGTGTGTCATCAAAACTGCTAGTGCTTTGTCATTATTTGCTTTCACCATAGATAACTAGAACTTCCATTGGATCAAAATTCAAAACTAGTGCTTCTACTAAGTGTTGGATTACAATAGTGTCAAATGAAAACCTGGTTCCTTCATAGCTCTGTTAATCAACCACTTCATTATTATTTCTTGCACTTTAGTTATTAAAAAGGAAGAATTAATCAACTTAAACAATTAATTCTATATCTTCATATACATCTAACTAAATGCCTTACTCATCTCAATGTATGTGTATTATCTTATTTATGAGGCTTAGAATTCTCTAAGTCGACAAGAAAATGGATGGATTTTCTAACCAAAGGTAGGAGCCATCACCCACTTTATTCATATGTTGTCTCTTGAGCACTCAATGAACAACAATCTATACGGAAATGGGGATGATTTCCCATCAAATATGCATTTATTCTCCTTTGTAGCCTTCCATCTATTTTCTTAGGTTTACAGTCCTCTTTGGCATAGCTCTACCTAGTCATTTACAAGTTTGAATCATAGTCACCAACATGAGAATCCAAACTCCAAAACTCATAGGTGAAAGGGTATGGGGAATGATTTGAATGAATGTTGAAAGTGAGTGAGAAAGGTAGTGCATGGAATGAATGAGTGAATAATCATATTTTAATTGAATGAAGAGAGTGTACTAGAAATCCTAGGAAGATGGACTTTCTTACACTCTTCTTCCTTGTACTCCATCTCCATGCTCTCATAACTATGGAAGGTCGAATTTCTTCTTAATAATTACCTTCATTCAATGATTCATGGTCGGGGTTTTAAATGGGGCACATGCGAAAGAGATAAAGGTTAAGAGACAATGTAACTCAAGATTATTTATCACTTGCTTAGACCCACGTTTCCTCTTCCCCTCTTCTAGAGTCATAGCCCATCTAATGATCTCCACAAATAGCCTTGGACATTTATATTGATTTTTCAAATAATATATACATATCTTGATAATATTGTGGAAAGTCTAACTCACGGAATATATAAATCATATTTATCACAATTATATGTCCAAACATTTACAAGTCAAGCCTTGGGCTTGAGTTACACATTAAATCTATAAAATACATTTATATCATTTATACACAAGGTAATTTTATCTAAGCTCATGTGGCTTGAAATTCATGAATATAACCAATCCAAAACATCCAAAGGATCAAAATCAATATATTACATATATATACATTTTCACCAAAAGGTGAATTTTACAATGAATTGTGGTTGATATGTCATAAGTATCGCAAGGTTGCATCCATCCATAATGACACCATCATAGCTCAAAGTGGAAGCCCCAGGGGAAGTGGAACCACCATAGCACCAAGTGGAAGCCAAATGAGCTCCTATTACTGACACATTTGGATTTATCCATTTAAGTAATTTTTAGAATATTATAAAGGGTCAAAAGTATTAACCCTAATCAAAAGTTAGGGAATGGAAAATCTCTTACTCTAACCCTGATGACTATCAAGAAATGTTAAAAAGCTAGTTACAATGGAATAAAGGAGATTCGATTATTTTGTTTTGATTTATTATACCATAGTTAAGTGAAGCAAAGGAGTGAGAATTTTTTTGACTAGAGTATAGGAAGGAGGCAATTCTATAGTAGTTGATTTAGGGTAAATGCCCATCCATTCCATATTGGATGATTATCTTTATTTCTAATTTGCATGGTAAGTCTAAAAATTAGTGAGCTAGGTACAATGCCTATTTCGTATTGAATTTTTCCCAAAATGGTTTCCATAGGGTACATTATATGTTCACTATATTAATGGAATAAAGGAGATTCAATTATTTTGTGTTGATTTATTATACCATAGTTAAGTGAAGCAAAGGAGTGGGAAATTTTTTGAGTAGAGTATAGGAAGGAGGCAATTCTACAGTAGTTGATTTACGGTAAATGCCCGTCCATTCCATATTGGATGATTATCTTTCTTTCTAATTTGCATGGTAAGTCTAAAAATTAGTGAGCTAGGTACAATGCCTATTTCATATTGAAGTTTTCCCAAAATGGTTTCTTATTAATGGAGTGCGCTTTTTAGTGTTGTATCTTTTCTCTTATTTTATTAGTTAGTTTCAATTTTATAAGTTATATGAGTTTAATATATCTTAATGATAAGTAACAATTAATGTGACGTAGAGTAACCTCACTATATGTAGTGTCCTCTTAAGATTCACCCTAACAAACTATCCAATGGAATATCCATAATAATTTACAACTCAATTTATTATTAAGAATTCCAATTTAACATTGATATATTGGTGCAATCACTCTAATAATTAGGAACAATGTTTTATCCTACCTCTCTTACGTCTAAATGATCCATGAATGTATGAAACACATTCGTGTAATCAACTACTTATCATGGCACTAACCTACTTGGTTTTTTAACATGTAACCAATCAACCCACCCTCCATCCCATAAGCAAGGGTAAGATATTCCTTATGTCTCATAGCCTCAACAACAATTGGCTTGTCAAGAGAAAAACATGTCACAATCTGGATTTGAAACTAGTTGTGGAGGATAACTTTTGTCCACCCTAACCACCTAAGCTAAAACCTAATGGAATTCTCTTTTAAAGGACATGGGGGTGGGATTTGATCCACTCATATGTGCACATGGCATGAGATCATTTAGTATAATCTTTCTAGTTGCAACCATACATTGGACCACTACCTCAAGGTGACCTTTGTTGGGTCCCAATATCGATTATAGCAAGTTTTTAAACTGATTATATAGTTAATAACATTAAACATAAGACATTAAAAATGGCACACACAAAACATCAAACACATTACACATGAATTGCCCTGGAAACCTCTCTCCTAGAGGAAAACCAACAAA
This sequence comes from Larix kaempferi, assembly GCA_027924585.1. Classification (NCBI taxonomy): domain Eukaryota; kingdom Viridiplantae; phylum Streptophyta; class Pinopsida; order Pinales; family Pinaceae; genus Larix; species Larix kaempferi. The sequence continues at coordinate 1,209,111 of BSBM01001320.1, read as the reverse complement.
CCAGTGAACTTATGCTCATCTATTTAATCAAACACTCAAAATAGGTGTTTACAACCGTGACTTGCTAGACCACACATCACACTTCATTACATTATCATGCTACACACTACTTCTCATCGTACAGTACATCATGCATAGCCATTACATCTTATTTATAGATGCAATGCAACCAACTGCTCATTAATGACAATCCATAACTTCATAACCACTTTCGGTTATTATGTTATAGTTGACTTGACTGGGTCAAATTTGGTTGATTTCCCATTGAGCTTCTGGTCATTTCAACACTTCCCATCGACTAGTTGTTTGACTTCGACCAAACAACTATTTCAGTCGATCGGGCGACTAGACTTGTATCGTTTGTCACCTCTGAATCCAGTCAACTATCGACTTTGCTAGTTGATTTACATGCAAAGAATATAACGTTCTCAACATTCTCCCACTTGCTTTCTTCTTTGCATAAACAAGAGATTCATAACTTCAATTCATTCAAGTAGGGCTATCAAGCCCATCTTTTCCCTACACCAAGAAAACTTCTCTCTGCTTAGCGACTTGGTTAATGAGTCTACAAGATTCTTCACCGTGTCTACCTTTTCAAGTAACACCTTCTGGTTCTCCATCATCTCCCTCACAAAATGATATTTAACATTAATGTGTTTCATCTTTGAATGATATGTTGGATTCTTTGCTACAAATATTGCACTTTGAATGTCACAATATAGCCTAACAACATGTTGTCTCATCTCAACTTTTAAATACAAGCTCTGCAACCAAAAACTTCCTTACATGCATGAGTAGATGCCATGTATTTAGCCTTGGTAGTCGACGGTGCAATGACCGAATGCCTTCTACTCATCCAACTGACTGCTCCACTGACTATATTGAACACATATTTGTTGTTCGATCATCTGCGGTTGATGTCTCTAGCCCAGTCCGAATTGAAAAAAACATGTACATTGATTTCCTTGTTGTCCTCGATCTCACCTCCTTAACAAATACATAATTTGTCATGCCACACAGATACCTGAATACTCTCTTGACTGTGGTCCAATTCTCTTTTCCAGGTTTCGACATGTACCTTCTCAATACTCCCATTGCATGGGAAATATCCATTCGTGTACAGACCATGGCATACAATAGACCACCTACTACACTAGCATAGGGCACACATAACATGTTATGTAGATATCTTGACTCCCATAGGAGTAGGAACCTTGATCGGTTGAGTCTCCTACATGTTCAAATGTTTCAGGACTATCTCAACATATTTTATTTGACTTAACCTGAGCCTTCTACATGCTCGATCTCTCTATATTTCCATCCCAAGAATAAAATTTGTTGCTCCGAGATCCTTCATGTCGAACTTGGATAATAAATCTAGTTTCACCTCCTTTATCATATCCATGTTATTCCCAACCAATAACATGTTGTTGACATATAAAACTACATATATGAAATGGCCACTAACTTTCTTCTGGTACACACAATGATCATCCTGACTTCTTACAAGCCCCAGTTGTTGGATATACATGTCAAACTTCCGATAGCACATCCTGAGTGATTTTTTAGACCGTAGATAGACTTCTTGAGCTTACAAACCAAATCTTTTTCACCTTCCAATGTAAAACCTTCAAACTGCTTGATATACATTTCTTCTTCAAAATCACCATGAAGAAATGATGTCTTTGCATCCGTCTATTTTATCTCAAGATCAAATGATGCAGCTCAAGACATTAGTACCCTTATTGAAGTTATCTTAGCAACATGAGAGAAAATTTCACCAAATTTGACTCCCTCGACTTGGGAATATCCTTCTGTTACCAATCGAGCCTTATACTTCTCAACTTGACCTACTACATTCAACATTTTCTTGAAAGCCCACTTACTGTCGACAAGTTTCCTTCCATTTATTGATGCAACTAGATCCCACACTTTATTCTTTTTCAAGGACTTCATTTCCTCTTATGTGGCCCTTTCGAGAGTTTTCTCTCTATCGAGTACATCATTTCCTTTACTAACTTGGGATTATCTTCTATGGAATATAATAGAAAAGAAGAGAAAATTTTGGGTGGACTATACCTTTCTAGTTGTTTCCCTGCTTGATTAGACCTCCTGACACATAGAGTTTTTTGTGCCAGTACCTCTTCATCGGATTCAGTTGAATCACCTAAATCTATACTTTTGTCGTTCATTTCAAACTCTTTCTTTTCTTGTTCCTTTTATCTTTTATCCTCTTCATCCCTGAAAGTTCCTCCGACTTATCTAAAGATCACATCTCGACTATAAAATGCCTTCCTCATCACCGGGTTCCACAACTTATACTCTTTCACTCCATCCTTGTATCTAATGAAGATGCATTTCTCTGACTTACTGTCGAGTTTATCTCTTTTCTCCTTTGGGATATCCACAAAGGCATCACACCCAAACATTCTAATATGTATAAGAGAGGGATTTTTACTAGCCCATGCCTCATGTGGATTCTTATCGACTAGAGTTGTCAACGATGACCTATTTACCAGGTAACATGCCGTGTAGACTGCCTCTGCCCAGAATTCTTGTGCAACTCTTGCACCTCTGAGCATTCTCCTCACTTTCTCCATCAATGTTTTGTAAATTATTTTAGCAAATCGGTTTTGTTGAGGCATGTATGGATTTGTGTTTTGTTGAGCTATATCATGTTGTCTATAGAACTAGTCGAACGCTTTTCTACAGAAATCTCCTCCATTATCAATACTTAGCACCTTGATCATTTTACCAATCTGATTCTCCACGAGAGATTTTAACTCTTGAAACTTTTCAAAAACCTCATATTTCTTTCTCAAAAAATACAACCACGTCATTCTAGAGAAATCATATATGAAAGAAATGTAATATCGATATCCTCCTAGTGAAGGGATCGACACATGTCCAAACACATCACTATATATTAACTCCAGTATTTCCTTAGCCCTAGTAGCACCAAATGAGAACCTTACATGACTTTGTTTACCATAAATACAATGTTCACAAAAGTTGACTTCTCCAGAGAAATCAGGGAGACCTTTGACCATACCTTTATTGTTCGTAGCACGAAGACCTTTCTCACCTATGCGTCCCATTCGTTAATGCCACAATATAGTCGATTCGACTAGATAATAAGATTGCAATATCTTATGGACTGTCTACCAATAATATTAACTGAATCTCAAGTTCCTTTTAATTCCTCCAGTCAATTTTCTGCTTAATTCTTCAAATGGTGCAGGACGTAAGTGAGGTTTACTGGCTAGGAACTGAAGATGATGGGATGAAAGTTCAATTCTGGAATTTATATGGGGTTTGGTGCAGCAGCAGGTCAAAGTGCAGATCTGAGGTGTCCTATGCACAAGGTACCAGTACCTTTCACTTTTCAGCAATAGAGCTAATCCATTGCCTACTTCGAGGCTTCCTGGGTAGCTGGCATATGCATACTAGACAGGTATGGGTTCAGGGAGTTTGCAGCAATGTAAATTTTAGTTAAATGATGGCTGGATATGTTCAGGAAGATTCTGGAGCAGATTGGACAAGGTTTGGAAAGTTTGGGGTGACAGATGCTTAACTGGGATTGTCGGGCTAGGAACTTTGTTGGCTTCCCAAACACAAGGCAGAAGCTTCCAGATTTTGATTTTAAAGGCTGATATGGTTAATATACTAAGTTGTGAGCCTACTGCAACAAACGGGAAGTGAAATGGATTTGCAGATTGTATTTTATGAAGAAAACAGTAAAACTAGTCAAATAAAACCACCCAACGAGCTAGTCTCCGAATCTGACTTGACAACTGACTTCCATTAATTTATTTTTCTGTTATAAATGAGTATGCAGCTCTGATACAGTAAGAACAAGAGAAATAACTTGAAATAGATATGACAGAACCCTCATTTTCTTATTCAATAACTCCCTTCTCAAAATGGTGCCTCACAGGCTATGATTTTACAATACATGGTGAAGAATACGAAGAGAGAGAGGATTTTTTTACAATAATATGCTCTATATGCAAGTATCAGAACCTATGTGGAGAATAGGCCTGATTTGGCTGCTCCTACTTCTGGAAGTATTCACAGGTATGTCCTCCTTCAAATAGACACCTCCATCAAGGAAAACGCCTCCAAAGTTAGCTGGACGAACTGGGGCAATGAGAGAACTGAGAGATCAAGTCTGGATTCGTCCTCTGTGCTTGGAAGCTAACAACATAGGCTAATAACAACTCCTAGAACCCACTGGGGGTCCTGGGAAAGCTCCTCCACCACAATCTCCTTCTACTAATGATCCTCCTCTAAATATGGCTACAGTTCCTCTTCAATAGTGGTCTCCTCTCCAGTCGGGAATTAGATCTTCATGGCTGCACTATACTGGACAAAAATGGCTGCAATATTACTGGTTGGACCTGCACAACACTCTTGGATAACTCACACAGTCTTGGGGCACATCACCCAAGCAAGTTTGTTGAGGCTTAGAGCTCTCAGACCAAAATTCCAAATGACAAAAGTTCTTTTCTGAAGTGAGAATCGTGCTTAAATAGAAGAGATAGCTTGCTTGGCAAGCCATACCACATGTGTGGGTGAGGTAGGGCGCATTCTCTGAGTTTGGCAACTTTTGTGCTTTCTCCACTTTCTTTCCTCAACTCCCATCAGTCTGAATTGGCAAGTGCGCCCTAGCTACTTTTCTGGATGTTGCTAAATCTTTGCTATGTGCTTTTCCTGCTTCTTTCCATTCCACTTACTTTCTACTTTTCTGCCTTTGCCAACTTTTCCAGCTTTTCCTGATTCTTTCCATTTCTTTTCCACTTTCCTGCTTTTGCCAACTTTCCTCCAGCTTTTGTCAGTTTCTAATTCTATTCTGACTTTCTTTTTATTCTGAATTATTCTCCACTTGGGAAAAGTCATCCACTTGACAACCATTCGACCTCCTAGCCTTATTATAGTATTTAATAAATAAAAATACTAAAATACTTCTCAACAATAATTCCAGTTTCCAAAATTAATCAAATAACTTAGTAATTAATTATTTCCTAAGTGTACTTGCCTCCAAAATTTACCCCCATGAATTAATTACTCAATTAATTATGACTTAGACCCCTAGGGATAGGAGGATCCAAGTGGTGACCAAGGTCACTAGGGGGGGGACATGACAGTCCTCCCTTCCCAAGACTGCTTGTCCTCAAGCAGTTTCAGACTAGGATGCTGCAGAATCTGTTCATCCTCCCAAGTGGCATCCTCACTAGGTAGACCTTTCCATTGTACCAGGTATTCTTTGATAATTCTGCTTCTCAGCTTCCTCTCCCTGGTCTACAAGATGTCTTTAGGCTCTAGTAACAGATGTCCTTCATCATCAATGGGGGGCAGTATTTCTGAAACCTTAACCTGTTGTCCCACTGCCTTCTTCAAGCAGGACACATGAAATACATTGTGTATTTTGCTTTCTGCTGGCAAATCTAACTCATAGGCTACTTCACCCACTTTCCTTGTTATTTTGTAGGGACCATAAAACCTTGGCAGTAATTTTTTAGCCCCCTTTTCCTTAAGAGTGGTTTGTCGGTATGGCTGCAATCTCAGATAAACCAAGTCTCCTTCCTGAAAAGTTTGATCTGTTCTGTTCTTATCTGCATTAATTTTCTGTTGATTTTGTGCAACCTGTAAATTTTCTTTCAATGCTCTGAGAATGTCCTGGCCTTCTTGCATCCTGTCATGTACCCACCCATTCAACCAATGCAAGGCAGGGTACATGATGCCAAATTCAGGGCTTTCACAAGATTCTCAGCCCATTAGTTAGATTCATATAAATAATATATGAATGTGTAGATATAAAACAAATCAATTATGCACAGCGGAATTTAAATCTAATCCACACACACACTTCATGCTCATCCAACATATCAAAATAATCATTAATTAAACATTGCAGAAGTAAATACATAGACATAAAAACACTTATCTTCATTTTTGCAACTGCCCAAGCAACTAGCTATGTCGCTGCAATGTTCCACCCAGCCATAGGCTCTTCGACAGCTTATATTGAGTCCGTCCAAAGGCCACCCCCGAGCTGGGCATGATTCTCACAAGAGAAAGGGAACATTCCAGCTCACCCACAGCCCATTAACCATTTTATCTCAGCCAAGCCAGTCCAACTGGGTTTATCAGGCTACAATGGAACAATGGATGCTCATTCTCAAGCTCAAGTCAGAACAATGGATTACCCATTACCCATACCCCAACATACTCTTTCTTCTCACAGCAAAACAATTATTGACAAGGTTACACATTTACAACAGAGGTGTTCACAAAACAGGGTCCACATTGGCTCTCCCAACTCGTGGTTCACCCAAACGAATTGTGGCATTTCGATTTCAACCCCAGGGAGAAAAACTGATTTCTCTCCACTGGTTAGGATCCTTTCCAATCGCCTAAACGACCTCCATGAAGACCCAAAAACGTTATGTTTTCTTCCCCACTGGTAATCAATACAAAAACACCCCTTCCCAGGTAAAAAGATGAAGGAAAAACCCAGAAAACCATGGAGGAAAACGCCTAGGCAGCTAGAGCTGCGTGAGGGAGGAAGACTGATGGTTGCATAATGGCTTAGAGAGCAATTTCGTGGCTATTTTCTTGCCCAAGGAGACAAACACATTTTTCCATGAAGGGTGGCTTGCCCATACCCAAATTTGGGAAGCCATACCTCTCCATTCCCAAGGCATTAACTACCTCAACTAACTCTTGGAAGAAATCAATGGTTGGGTACAAAAGTCAACATGGGTAGTTGAGGGTTTGATGGGTTCTCTCATTGACACTTGGCTTGACTCTATGGGCTCAAGGGTTTGAATGTTTTCCCTCCCAATTCCTTGTGAAATCATGCCCCCGTCTCTTGGTTGCATTGCATAGCTAGTTGTGGGTATTTTATTAAAATGCATATTACATGATGTTGAAAATCCAATGTGCCTGGCTAGCACGCAAAGTATTTGCATCAATAAATCAATGGCGGGGCCTTGGCCTTGAGATCCTCACCACGATTTCATAACAATATTACATCAATTACATTTGAATGTAATGGGGTCAATAATGGGGACGTTACACAGCCAATATTTTGCCTTTTGTGCTTTGCAGTTTCCAAAAACCAGATCTGCAAAAGTAGCAGACTCATACCCATACAAAGCTTTGAATGGGGTCATTCCAATGGACATGTGGAAGGTGGTGTTATAACAAAATTCTCCTAGATGTAACCAGTTGACCCAAGTCTTCTGTTGTCCTGTAACATAGTTTCGGAGGTACCCTTCCAGCCATTGGTTAACCCTCTCAGTTTTCCCATCTGTCTGGGGATGGTAGCTGGTACTGAGGTTTAAATTAGTGTTTACCAATTCGAACAGTGATTTCCAAAAGGCACTAGTGAGCTTACTATCCTTGTCACTGACTATGATTTTTGGCAGCCCATGTAATCTGAATACTTCTCTAAAAAAAAGTGCAGCAACTTGACTAGCAGAAATAGTAGATGTGACAGCAAAAAAATGAGCAAATTTGGTTAATCTATCAACTACTACAAAAATACTATCTTTACCCTGGGATTTGGGCAAACCTATGATGAAATCCATTGATATGCTCTCCCATTTTTGTCCAGGAATTGGCAAAGGTTGTAGGAGACCTGCAAGACGAGTATACTCCACCTTGTTCTACTGGCATGCAGTACACTCACTAACATGCTTTAGAACATCCTCCTTGAGGCCCTTCCAGGTGAACCTCTCTCTTAATTTTCTATAAGTCTTGAAAATACCAGGATGGCCTACCACCGGAGCATTGTGGGCAGCCATTAAAATATGCTTCTTCAGCTGAGATTCAGGAGTTAAAAAAATTATGTTCTTATAATAGATTACATCATTGATGACCTGGTAGTGATCTTCCTGGTTTACTCTATCTAGCAAATCACTAGCAAACTGATTTTCTGCATATTCCTTAATTAACTGTTCCTTCCAGTCGGTAGGTACTTGCAGCAAAGAAAAAATAGGTTTCCTAGATAGGGCATCAGCAACTACATTCATCTTACCTTTCTTATATTCAATATCAAAATCATAGGATTGAATTTTGCTTACCCACTTTTGCTGCCTATCATTCAACTCCTTCTAAGTTACGAAATGCCTCAAACTGTTGTGGTCTGTCTTAACTATAAATTTACCTCCCACCAAATACTGCTTGAATTTAGCTAATGCATGCATGATGGCTAACATCTCCTTGTCATAGATCAAGTACAGCCTCTCATGGGGCTGCAACTTCCTGCTCTCATAGGCAATCGGGTGTCTATTCTGCATCAGAACTGCTCCTATGCCCTCACCCAAGGCATCACACTCCAAAACAAAAGGCTGGTTGAAATATGGGAGTGCCAAGATTGGGTAGCTGCTCATAATTTCCTTCATTTTATTGAATGCTTTTTCAGCCTCTTCATTCCAACAGAAAGCTCCCTTCTTAGTAGGATCTGTCAAAGGAGAAGTGAGTTTGGAGAACCCCTTCACAAATTTCCTGTAATATGTGCATAAGCCTATGAACCCTCTTAGTGCAGTTATATTCTTTGGGTTGGGCCAATCTAAGATGGCTTGGATCTTCTCCAAGTGTACCTTGACTCCATCTTGCCCAATGATGTGGCCAAGATAGAGGAGTTCCTTCATACCAAACTCACACTTCGACAGTTTGGCATAGAATGATTGTTCTGCAAGTAGAGTTAGTACACTATCCAAATGCTGCAAATGCTCTTCCCATGTCTTACTATAAATCAGAATGTCATTAAAAAAAACAAGTACAAACTTACGGAGCTGTTTGCTGAAGATTCTGTTCATGTAGGACTGAAAATTTGCTGGTGCATTTGTCAAGCCAAAAGGCTTGACCAGCAATTCAAAATGCCCAAAATGGCATCGAAAAGCAGTTTCCTGCACATCTTCACTTTTCATTCTGATTTGGTGGTAACCAGAATGAAGGTCAATTTTAGAAAAGTATTTGGCCCCATGCAGCTTGTCCATCAGCTCATCAATCCTTGGAATAGGATATCTATTTTCTATGGTTTTCTTATTTAAATCTCGGTAATCAATGCACATGCGCATTATTCCATCTTTCTTTTTTACTAGCACCACTGATGAAGCAAAAGGGCTTGAGATGGGTCTTATGAACCCCATTTCCAGCAACTCTTTGATGGTCTTCTCTATTTCATCTTTGAATCTCTTGCGGTGTTTGTAGGGGTGGGTTTTGATGGGAAAAGTTCCAGGTTCCAGCTCTATCCAATGTTCAGTACCCCTATCAGGAGGCCTTCCATGTGGCACATCCTCAAACATATTTTTGTGTTTTTGCAGCAATTTTTGAATATCTTCAAGATGTTGAGACACATCAATGGTGGTTCCTTTGGTGGTGATCAAGCATTCTGCAGCCCACTCTATGCCTCCATGCCTCAAAACAGATCTCATGCTATGTGTAGAAATCACTTGTTTTGGGTAGGTGTTAACACCCCTCAAAACCACTTGCTTACCTTCAGCATCTTTAAAACACATTTGGGGAATTCTATAATTTACCACATGCTCACCAAGTGAGAACAACCATTGTACCCCCAACATCAACAATGTAAAAACTATCAGTTACAGTATGGTCTCCAATAGTTACCTGCAACTTAGGAATCCACCTGTTGCATTGCATAGTGTTGTTCTTACCGGGAATAATAACTATGAAACCCCCAAATTTTTCAGATTGGAGTTTTCTCCTCTCCACCATGGCTGAATCAATGAAATTATGTGTGGCTTCCCCATCGACCAACACTGAAACTTTCTACCCTTGCACTACCCCCTTAAATCTCATAGTGTGGTAACGGGGTACTCCACTCAAAACTACAAATTTTGCTTATGTTTGAGTTGGTTCTTCTTCTTCTGTTGTATTATACCCCTCTTCTGTAGGTTCTTCCACTTGTGCTTCTGCACTCATTTCCTCCTCATCACTTTCAGAAAATACTTCTATGTAGTGAGCTTTGCCTTTTGCACATTTGTGCCCGGGGACCCATGGCTCTTGGCAGGAAAATAACAGCTTTTTCCTCCTTAACTCAACCCGATCTCGGAATGAGTATTCTTTCTTATTTGGAGTAGAATTATTTCTGAAAGGTGGCTTAGAATTCCGAAATTTTGCAGGTGGATTAAACTTAGGTGGGTATCTGGTTCTTGGGATTGCATCTTGCAGATCCCTAGTTCTGCTCAAGGCTTCTTGCAGGGTGGCTAGTCTATAGGCTTTAACCAGCCCTCTCAAAGGTTCTGTTAATCCTTCTGTGAATAGCAGGATCAACCTAGGTTCTGATATATCAGTGACCATCACTACCAACTTTTGAAATTCTGATATATAAGCCTCTGGTGTGCTGGTTTGTTTCAAGTGTGCCAATTCACGGAAAGACAGCTCAGGATCCTTCCTATCAAATGTTAAATTTTCAGAATTTACTTCAATCTGATCTAGGATCTTAACTGAGAGAACAACATGTACAGTAAATCTACAGCATATCAATCATGGACACAATAATGCAAGCACATAAGAGACACGGAGTTTACTTGGGGAAAACCATAAAGGTGAAAAACCCCAATAACTTCCTCAAAGATAGATAGAGCAATGATACAACCAGAATACAAGAGATAGTCTTCTCCTAGCAGCAGAGCCTCCTCCTCATAAGTGCGCCACTTTCTGAATGAGAGAAGTGTGTGAACGAATGACCAAATAGAGATCTCCCGATCTCTATTTATACTTGTTATGTCCTTCCCAATAAACTAATGGGGCCTACATGTCTAGCTTAACCCATGGTTAACTTAATCCGGGCCGACCCCACACTTGGTGGTCTAATAACCCTTTAACCCACATGGCCCACCCCCAATAGGGTGGTCTAATAACCCTTTGACCCACATGACTTATACAGGGCCGACCCCAACAAGATGGTCTAATAACCCATCAAGTATAAGTTACAACACTTACAATATAAATGACGACACTTCTATATAAAGGAATAATAACATCTCTATAGGAATACAAACACTTCTGTATAGAGGAAGAATGCCATCTCTATACGAGTACAAAATACATATATGAAATACATGGGTGAAATACATTCTGAAGTTACATATACATCAACACTCCCTCTTAACTAGGAAGGTATTTCTCGACACAAATCTTCTAAAACAAGTCTTCTTCTCTGGATCATCATCAGCAAATCATCATCCTCGAATCATCGTCATCGTCACTGCTGCTACTATCTCAATCAATCTTTGAATCTACTCGTCATAGGAAGCTCTACAAAGCCAGTCCTTTTTCATACTGGATGTAGGCCCACCACATGCAGGTCTTCATCATCACTGGCCATACTGTGGAATCCTCGGGACTTATTATGTGAGTCAACAAAACCTCGAAAGAGCATCCCAAGACTGATTACAAGCACAAAGATCAACCTATCGGATCTCCCAGGACCTTTTACATGCTACTACACAACCTATCCACGACCACAGAGTATCACGAAGCACAACCCAGATGCACACACACAACACTTACACTCACCGGCATGGGAGGACCAACCTACCACCATCCGTGAAAGGCTCACGGCACTTACATCAACGACCATGGGAGAACACATCTACCACCATGTCGGAAAGGCTCTGCACTTACATCAACCCACATGGGAGAACACATCTACCACCATGTCGGAAAGGATCTGCACTTACATCAATGCACATGGTAGAACACATCTACCACCATGTCGGAAAGGCTCTGCACTTACATCAACGCACATGGGAGAACACATCTACCACCATGTCAGAAAGGCTCTGTACTTACATCAACGCACATGGGAGAACACATATACCACCATGTCGGAAAGGCTTTGCACTTACATCAACGCACATGGTAGAACACATCTACCACCAAGTCGGAAAGGCTCTGCACTTACATCAACGCACATGGGAGAACACATCTACCACCATGTCGGAAAGGCACGGTGCATCTGTGTCTTCGGAACTCATCACACATAATCCAACTGATTATGTAATGTATCCACCTGATACATATGATCATCCTGATCATCATCACTGTACCAGCCTGGTACATATCATCTGGAGCAACATCTTGAAGCTTGTCATCATGATCATCCTGATCATACAATGCATCTACCTGATGCATACCAAGTATCTACCCGATACATATCATCATACATGATCCACCTGATCATATAATGTATCCTCCTTATACATACACAGATACATGATCCACACAATGTATCCACCTGATATATATATCAACACACATGATCTACCTGATCATACACAGTATCTACCTGATACATATACAGATACATGGTCCAAGCATCCAACATGATGCATATACAAAATACATATTAATGATCCAACTGATCATATCCAGCATCCAACATGATGCATACACATACATATAAATGATCCAACTGATCATATCCAGCATCATCCTGATGCATATATACACAAATGTAAATGATCCAGCTGATCATACAGCGCAGAAGCTAGAACATCATCTTGATGCTCATCATCCAGTGCTTACATCCACAGCCATGTGAAGGATCATCCTTCCAACGTGCTTGGAATGGCTTCAGCAAATGTCTCCATCACTTCTTCCTCGAAGTGTCATCGATCTGAAGAACACCAAGCCTCTCTCTGAAGTACTCGAACTTCACTCTGGCTAATGGCTTCGTCAATACATCTTCAATCTGCTTGTCCGTCGCAACATACAGGAGCTTCACTGCTCCTCTCTGCACCATATCCATGATATAGTGATATTTGATCTCTATGTGTTTCAACCTGTCGTGAAACACTGGGTTCTTAGATAGCTTCACACAACTCTGGTTATCACAAAAGATACCAGTAGCATCCAACTGGAGATCAAATAACTCAGACAGTAGCTTTTGAAGCCATACTGCCTCACAGCTAGCCGAACAGGCTGCAACATACTCTGCCTCGGCTGTACTCATTGCTACGTAAGACTGCTTCCTGCTAAACCAAGAGATCACACATGATCCCATACTGAAGCAACACCCAGATGTGCTCTTCCTATCTGCAGCACTTCCTACCCAATCTGAATCAACATAACCCTGCAGGTTAAACTTTTGATTCACTTCATACTTGAGCCCATAATCAACTGTACCCTTCAGGTACCTCAGAATATGCTTTACAGCAACTAGGTGATCATTCCTCGGATCTGTCAGGAACTGGCTCAATGTGTTCACTGCAAAGCAAATATCTGGTCTCGTGTTCGTTAGGTACATCAAGGACCCAATCATCTGACGATACATCGTGACATCAACCAGATCAGATGAAGCATCACACAAAAGCTTCAGGTTTGATGCCATAGGTGTGGCCATGTTCTTGCAGTCCATCATCCCGAACCTCTTCAGGATCTCTATTGCATACTTCCCTTGTCCAAGGAAGATCCCGTCTGCACTCTACCACACCTCCATTCCTAGGAAATAATGCATCATCCCCAAGTCCTTCATATCGAACTCGGCAGCAATCTTCCTCTTTGTATCGGCAATCAATCTGTCAACAGGTCATCCACATACAGGAGTAGAATCACAAGATTCCCTTCCTCAACTTTGTAGTAAAGGTTGGAATCCGCTTTACTCTTGGTAAAGCCCAAACCGGATACCAAGTTCTGCACATATATGATTCCTTGTCATGTATCTCGGAACCAAGTAGTTGCTCCACATACACTTCTTCTTCAACTACACCATTCAAGAAAGCTGTCTTGAAATCCATCTGGTGTATCTTCCCTTTCATCATTGCAGCCAGAGCAAGTACGGATCTAATGGAAGTGTATCTAGCTACATGAGCAAAAGTCTCTATGCTACCACCTGCAGCATGCTTGATCTTGTAGATCCTCTTGGAAGTCACTACAGACTCCCCTTCAGGTCTTGGGACTGCATCCCAAACATCTTCATGATCGACTAGTACTCCTCGATCATGGCATTCTTCCCAGATCCTGGGAACTTCAATATCTTCAATATTTTTAATAGATAACTTTGTTGCTAAACAAATGTTGTAGTCCTTCTTTTGTAGGTGATGGTATACGATCTTTCCTACACAACAAGTTAAATTGCATGATTAGAAAACATCTCATAGAACAAATTCTTACACATAAAGAAATATTTCATACAGTCATGCAATTATCTTAGCCAATGCTTCAATACAACATTTATCCATATTCCGTAACTTTCTAGATGCCTTCCAATCTCTACCAGAATATTGTTTAAGAGTGTGCACAACTCCTAACATGTCAGCAAAGAGGTTTCATTCTAGATAAGTAGCAATGGAATGTTGTACAGTGCCATAGGCCACTTACCCATCAAATGCATATTAGTAGTATACTATTCATTAATGCAATCATTCTAATATGCACACTACATATCCTAAGTCTAGGAACATAAGCCTATACATCATTGAACAATTTCATTTAAACAAATATGTAATAAATGGTAATTAAAATACTTATCTTTGTTTGTTTGTTGGGTGGACTCCCTCTGAGTCTTTGCTTCCTTACAGGAGCTGCTGAAGTAGCTTCTTCTACACCTTTCTGTTGTGGAATGCAGAAGGATGGTCAACTCCCTCTGGATATCTGCATCCTTGCATAAACTACTGGAGTGAGCTCCCTCTTGATCTTTGCTTCCTGGATTACCTGTCCTTGAACCTATATTCATCCTAGGTCCCTATGCATACTTATTAGTATCATGATTGTGTTATCCTTGTAATCTCAATACTATCAAAACACGATAATCTTAAGCATTTATAGTCATGATCATTTCAAACAGAAATAATAAGCATTAGTATTCAAGGTTTCAGGGAAGTCTTCTTTTACTCATGCATATTCTTATTTGATCATATGACTCTTCTGGTTAGTTAAATCATCAATCAAGATAAGAGATATAATATGCAGAAAACCCATGATTACTCAAACCTATACCTTCATGATTCTTTTGGTTAGTCATATCATCAATTATGGTAAGAAACATAATATGCATACAACCATGACTATTCAAACCTATGACTTCATGAATAATCATTATCAACAACACAACAGTATAAGATCCTAACACAAGGTAGGATTCTAGCTTGATATAGGAAAAACATACCTGGATTAGCATGCTATCTAGTTATGTCTAACATACCCGCATAATGTCTTCTGGTTCTCTTCAATGACTTGTGCTAGTAACCTGCATGTCTCATAAGTTATCCATTGTAGGACCAAGTTATATATACCTCGTAAGTAGATCTTCATGACAATGGATGAATCTTTGTCCTCATGTCATCATGATCATATGTTCTTGAACCAAAACATGATTTGTCTTTCTTGGTGTACCTTTCATGTTAGCAGACAACATAAACCTCATACAACACCATAATGAATTAGTACAATCATAAGTGTCAACACCCTAATCAATGAATATCTTCTATTGTGCATTCATAATTTTATTAAGGTGATACGACAAGTCTAGATTTAATCAAGATTGTACTAACCGTAATAATATGAAGACAAATATACCATAAACTTAATCATGAACAAATCTCGAAACATACCTGGATAAGTCATACCTGTCGAGATTGCTTGTAATATTCTTATGTAAGGCCTTAGCCTCATCTCCCTCTGAAACAGGAACTTCTTCACGTATGCAGATGACCAATCCATCTCCTTCTAGGATTAACCCAATCCACTTGATTTGCAAGAAATGGATCTGGAGCTGGATTGGGGTTTTTCAGAGAAACCCCAAAAATTCAAACTTTGAATTTCAAACTTCCGAAAGGATAGAAATATGCGCCTTGATGAGCTGATCAAGCTGGTATGTTCAGAATTTGAAAACTGCAAAGTTTCACTCCTCAATTTTGCCTTTGAAACTTCTGGATTCACTAGACGTGACCCCGAACTAGGGTTTGATGAAGCCCACTCTTGTTCCCAATCAAAATGTTTGATCCAAATCTCTGAGCTTCTATTTTTCTGAGGCACTTCCAGCCGTGGTCACAGATTTCAAAAATTCCCATTTTTGCAGAAGCCCTAATTTTCCACTTTTCTGATCAAAGTCCCGAACTAGGGTCTGATCAAGCCCGGTCTTCTACCCAACCAAAAATTCTAATCTTGGTCTCTAAATTTCTATTTTGATGATTAGCATTCATCCGTAATCTCCTATTACAAAAATTCCAACTTTCTTCGAAACCCTAGATTCCGGAAACCATGAATGAAGGTGCTCAAAAATAATTCTATTATGACAGAAATATGTACCTGATTATTTCTGGTGTAACTCCGAACCTTTCGATCCACAGGGTTTGAAAAACAATTTTTAGATAGACCAAACTGTCATCTTTCCATCCCGACAGGTCTGACCTCAATTGGATTCTCTGAGAGAGAGTTATGCCAAGTGTCGCAACGTGACCTGTTTATGGGATAAAACAGGAGAGAAAACTTGTACGGTGTGCCACGTGTCACTGGTTCAACTTCGGCCTCTGAAAAATTTTCTTGGGATATTACAGTCTGTGTACTACTTGTCACTTTTTACAAAATTTCATTTGGAGCTTCCTAGCCCAAGTTATGAACTGTTTTTCCCAGGTCACCTGTTTCTGACTTAGATCTGGAAGAGGCAGAAACCCTATATTGAACAGATCATAAATCACAAAGTACAACGAATTAGAAGTTTTCCTTTGGACACAATATACATGAGGATCTGATATTCTCCCTGTAAAATTTTCAGATCCAAAAAATTCGCCAAAATGGATTTATAGCGAAAGTTCTACGATGACTGGTTTTTGCTATATCAAGCCCTAGCATCGCAAGTGCAACAAGTGTCATACATGCCATATCATGCCTTCTTTCAAGCTAGCTCTGATACCATGTTAAATTTTCAGAATTTACTTCAATCTGATCTAGGATCTTAACTAAGAGAACAACATGTATAGCAAATCTACAGCATATCAATCATGGACACAATAATGCAAGCACACAAGAGACACAGAGTTTACTTGGGGAAAACCATAAAGATGAAAAACCCCAATAACTTCCTCAAAGATAGATAGAGCAATGATACAACTAGAATACAAGAGATAGTCTTCTCCTAGCAGCAGATCCTCCTCCTCATAAGTGCACCACTTTCCGAATGAGAGAAGTGTGTGAATGAATGACCAAATAGAGATCTCCCGATCTCTATTTATACTTGTTTTGTCCTGCCCAATAAACTAATGGGGCCTACATGTCTAGCTTAACTCATGGTTAACTTAATCCGGGCCGACCCCACACTTGGTGGTCTAATAACCCTTTAACCCACATGGCCCACCCCCAATAGGGTGGTCTAATAACCCTTTGACCCACATGACTTATATAGGGCCGACCCCAACAAGGTGGCCTAATAACCCATCAAGTATAAGTTACAACACTTACAATATAAATGACGACACTTCCGTATAGAAGAATAATAACATCTCTATAGGAATACAAACACTTCCGTATAGATGAATAATGCCATCTCTATAGGAGTACAAAATACATATATGAAATACATGGGTGAAATACATTCCGAAGTTACATATACATCAACATCAAATCTTTCCACCAATCTCCTGGTGAAATCTTCATAAGACTCAACTAAATCATGTCCTAGGGTTCTCATGCCATGAAACCACCAATCACTGGCCTCCCCTTCCAAATGAAAAACTGCCATTTTGATGGCATCTTTTTCTACCATAGGATGCAGCTGAAAGTATATGTCTAGTTTCTGCACCCAGGGACTAGCATTGCATTTTGCAGTCCCATCAAAGTAAGGTATTTGGACCTTACCTGCAGCATTCCTCAACTCAAAGTTGTTTTTTGGCTGCCTATTATATCCCCTTGGCTGATTTCTAAGGTAAATCTCAGAAAAATCTTTGAAGGTGAGATCCCTTCTGCACTCATCACTCAAGGTCAGATACACTGCATGTCTCTCCTGACAGGTAGCTACAGGTGCACCGGGTGCTTCTTTATTTTCCTCAAAAAAAGTGGGCATGGTTTGTCGAGGTTGATCCATTTTAAACTCTTTAGGCCTATTGAATGGACTAGTCTTTGAAAAAATGGTTTCTCCAAATGTTTTTCTATCACCCTGGTGAGAACCACTAGCACTCTCTTCTGCCTCTTTGTGTGCCAACTGTCTACTAAGGATTTCTTTCGTTTCATGACCATTCTATGCTACAGTATGTGTTAGATTTTCTATCCCTCTCACCATTTTAATCAGAAGTTGTCTAAGCTCATCATTAGCTTCCTGTTCAGACATGTTTCTATTCCCTTGTATTTCTCCTTCAGTAGAATCTACCTCTTCTTCCCTAGTGTCTTGGTGGCCTTTTCCTTTGGTGCCAGGGGTTTTTCTTGAGCTCATCACCACAACAAGAGCAGGTTCAGAGGACCATGATCTGATACCACTGTAATATCCTATGGACTGTCTACCAAGAATATTAATTGAATCTCAAGTTCCTTTTAATTCCACCAGTCAATTTTCTGCTTAATTCTTCAAATGGTGCAGGATGTAAGTGAGGTTTACTGGGTAGGAACTGAAGATGATGGGATGAAAGTTCAATTCTAGAATTTATATGGGGTTTGGTGCAGCAGCAGGTCAAAGTGCAGATCTGAGGTGTCCTATGTACAAGGTACCAGTACCTTTCACTTTTCAGCAATAGAGCTAGCCCATTGCCTACTTCGAGGCTTCCTAGGTAGCTGGCATATGCATACTAGACAGGTATGGGTTCTGGGAGTTTGAAGCAATGTAAGTGTCATTCAAATGATGGATGTATATGTTCAAGAAGATTCTGGAGAATATTGGACAAGGTTGGGAAAGTTTGGGGTGACAGATGCTTAACTGGGATTGTCGGGCTAGGAACTTTGATGGCTTCCCAAAAACAAGCAGAAGCTTCCAGATTTCGATTTTAAAGGCTGATATGGTTAATATACTAATTTTTTAGCCTACCGCAACAAACGGGAAGTGAAATGGATTTGCAGATTGTATTGTATGAAGAAAACAGTAAAACTAGTCAAATAAAACCACCCAACGAGCTAGTCTCTGAATCTGACTTGACAACTGACTTCCATTAATTTATTTTTATGTTATAAATGAGTATGCAGCTCTAATAAATTAATAACAACAGAAATAACTTGCAATAGATATGACAGAACCCTCATTTTCTTATTCAATAACTCCCTTCTCAAAATGGTGCCTCACAGGTTATGATTTTACAATACAATGGTGAAGAATATGAAGAGAGAGAGGATTTTTTTACAGTAATCTGATCTGGATGCAAGGATCAGAACCTGTGTGGAGAATAGGCCTGATTTGGCTGCTCCTACAGTTGGACGTCTTCACAGGTACGTCCTCCTTCAAACAGACACCTCCATCAGGGAAAATGCCTCCAAAGTTAGCTGGATGAACTGGGGCAATGAGAGAACTGAGAGATCAAGTCTGGATTCATCCTCTGTGCTTGGAAGCTAACAACATAGGCTGATAACAACTCCTAGAACCCACTGGAGGTCCTGGGCAAGCTCCTCCGCCACAATCTCCTTCTACTGATGATCCTCCTCTAAATCTGGCTACAGTTCCTCTTCAATGGTGGTCTCCTCTCCAGTCTGGCATTAGATCTTCATGGCTGCACTATACTGGACAACAATGGCTGCAATATTACTGGTTGGACCTGCACAACACTCCTGGATAACTCACACAGTCTTGGGGCACATCACCCAAGCAAGTTTGTTGAGGCACAACACTCAACTTGATAGGCTCAGAGCTCTCAGACCAAAATTTCAAATGACAAAAGTTCTTTTCTGAAGTGATAATCATGCTTAAATAGAAGAGATAGCTTGCTTGGAAAGCCATACCACACGTGTGGGTGAGGTAGGGCACACCCTCTCTGAGTTTGGCAACTTTTGTGATTTCTCCACTTTCTTGCCTCAACTCCCATCAGTCTGAATTGGCAAGTGCACCCTAGCTGCTTTTCTGGATGTTGCTAAATATCTGTTGTGTGCTTTTCCTGCTTCTTTGCATTCCACTTACTTTCTACTTTTCTTCCTTTGCCAACTTTTCCAGCTTTTCCTGATTCTTTCCATTTCTTTTCCACTTTCCTACTTTTGCCAACTTTCCTCCAGCTTTTGTCAGTTTCTAATTCTATTCTGACTTTCTTTCTATTCTGAATTATTCTCCACTTGGGAAAAGTCATCCACTTGACAACAATTCGACCTCCTAGCCTTATTATCCAACTTGGAAACATTTATTAGTATTTAATAAATAAAAATACTAAAATACTTCTCAACAATAATTCCAGCTTCCAAAATTAATCAAATAACTTAGTAATTAATTATTTCCTAAGTGTACTTGCCTCTAAAATTTACCCCCATGAATTAATTACTCAATTAATTATGACTTAGACCCCTAGGGATAGGAGGATCCAAGTGGTGACCAAGGTCACTAGGGGGGGGACATGACAAAGATATCGCGTTGGACTTGGGACAGACCGCATTAGCACTTTCATTGGTGTTTGTTCTTCCCGGTAATTTATATAAGGTTCCATTCCATACTCTTCTCATTAGTACCATCTCTCCTCGCATCATATTGCATATATATTTCTCAAATGTATATTGTAATCCTACATTCCCCGTCTTAC
This sequence comes from Larix kaempferi, assembly GCA_027924585.1. Lineage (NCBI taxonomy): Eukaryota > Viridiplantae > Streptophyta > Pinopsida > Pinales > Pinaceae > Larix > Larix kaempferi. The sequence goes on along the minus strand of BSBM01001320.1, from coordinate 1,188,439 downwards.
TTATCGAGATCAGGTTTTGATCCAAACATGGGATATGCAGTACTCTTAGAATTGTTCCTATTCTTTAATATTTCATTTTCAGTCAAACTTTGCCTCGTCCAACTATCTTAGTCGATGAGTCCTCTCCCAATAGGACATCACCACCATCGATCTTCTCATACTCACAAAATCACTCTCTACGAGGTGTCATATGATATGATGCACCAGAGTTAATTAGCTAAGAGTCACAAACCGATTGTGTACTTGAGGATGCCAAATACACATTGCCTTTCTCTTCTTGCAAAGACTTACTATCAATCGAATGACATTCTTCAAACCCTTTTCCTTTCTCGACTTCCATCGACTTGCAGTTCTGTCTATAGTGCCTGAATTTACCACATCAACAGTAAGTTTTTGTCGTTAGACCAGGGGGTCTGATATTAGATCTACCCCTCGACTTCGATATTCTACTGGAGGTTTTGTCTTTTCCTCTGTCTACCGATTGACCTCGTACCATCAAGGCATCATGGGTCATACCTTCCATGTTCTTTCATATCATCTCTTATGACAACAAAGACATGACCACATCATCAATATTTAATGTGGTGATGTTGCTTCAAATAGCCTTGACCAGACTATCCCAGGAATTTAACAAATAACACAACAAACTTATGCATTTTTCCTCCTCGGTGATTTTAATATCCATGGACAACAACTGACTGGTAACAATGTTGAACACATTTAGATGCTCTCTAACCGAGTCACCTTCACCCATCTTCAACATATATAAATTCTTCTAAAGAAACAACTTGTTAATCAAAGTTTCAACTGGTACAAGTTTCCCAACTTTTCCCATAGCTTCTTTGTAGTGTCTTCTTCTGAGACATTCAGCAATACAGAATCTTCTAAATAAAGTCAGATTGTATTCCTTATCTTTCTGTCGATCTTTTGCTAGTATTCCTTCAACACACCTGCCAAATGTTTTCCTGGGTCGACTACAATCAATTGTTCTCAATCTACAAGGAGATCCTCCATCTTAAGCTTCTGAAGCTCAAAATTTTGTCCATTAAACTTCTCAATTTCTATCCTCGATGTGTTTGTCAATCTAACTATAAATCAATGCTTATGGAAGACTCCCACCATTATATATATTTCCCCAAATCTAGGACCAAGCTAAGACCCTTAGCAACAAAGGTGACCCCCTACAACCAAATATAGCTCTGATACCAACCATTGGGTCTTAATACCGATTATAGCAAGTTTGAAAATTGATTATATAGTTAAGCACATTAAACATAAGACATTAACAACGACACACAAAACACATCAAACACATTACATAGGAATTATCTTAGAAACCTCTCTCCTAAAGGAAAACTAGCAAACCAATGATATTACACTCATCTATTAATCAAACACTAAAAAACGGGTGTTTGCAACCATGACTTGCTAGACCAAAAATCACACTTCATTGCATGATCATGCCACTACTTCTCATAGTACAATAACATCTTATTTATAGATGCAATACAACTAACTGCTCATTAATGGCAATCCATAATTTCATAACTTTCGGTTATTTTGTTATAGTCGAATTGACCGGGTCAACTTTGGTTGATTGTCCATTGAGCTTTCGGTCATTCCATCAACCAGTCATTTTCCTTTGACCAAAACTATTTCAGTCGGTCGACCGACTACACTTGTATCATCTGTCTTCTTTGACACTAGTAGACTTATATCAATCAAATATCGTCTTTTCCAGTCGATTTGCATCCAAAGAATATAACATTCCCAACAACCTCGTGACTCTAGGAATAACCCTCATGGGAACTGAACCTTTCCCATTGGTGAAAAACTCCTTGACACTAATGTAATTTTTACTACTTCATATGTTATTTTTTCTCAAGTCTTCAAAATATATAATTTATCATTCATCTTATACACAAAGTTTCCCTACATAATGTTGGGTTCGCTGCCACGCTTCATACTATTGGTTGTGTTCTTCCCACCAATATTTAGCAGCTAAGGACATTTTCAAGGTGACAAGATTGATCTTCTTTGTGTCATTGAAGTTGTCATCTCAAAATATGTTCCAAGTGGAATAAACTACTCATTAAGTACCTTAACAACAATCTTCCCCTCAAATAAATGAGTGTTATGATCTATCCTTAGTTTGAAAGGATTTATACCACCAAATAGGCTTCATCCATGTTGAGTGGATGTTTTAGGTGCAATATCGGAAACAATTCTTTGAATAGGTCAAACTAGTTCTAAATTTCATCGTGTCATTTCTAAAGTGCTTCATTAATCATGCATTGCACAACACTCGCATTAGGTTATTAAAAGGTCAGTGGGAGGAGTAGGATTGACCTTGTGCTTTTAGCACTTAGAAAATGTCCAATTAAGCATGCACACTATTGTTTCCTTTGTCAAACACGATTCCATATTTATATAAGGAAAATGTATATACAAGATGAAGTGTCTAAGCTCTGATACCAATAATTTGGATATGGATGGGATTGAAATAAACCCTATATGCATGTTCTTCTACATCCAATGGGATACTCATTGAAATACATTATTTTCGTTCACGCTATTACAAAAGGATCACAATAGTCACAATAAAACAAATATGGTAGAGGTGATTGTTGTATGATAACAATGTAGTAACAAAATCTTAGGAATGTAACCATGAAGTAAAAGCTTATGAATGTGTCAGTGAGGATTAAATCTAACATTTATATATTTAAACCATAAATATAAAGTATGTTGATGTAAATAGACTTGAACAGATAAAGTGAATAAGCATTAACATGTAATCATCCAAATATAAATCATCGAACAATTTGACAAACATAATCATGCAACTAGATGCAAAGATTGCTCCTTTGTAGAATTTCTATTGTTGGCATATATAACCACAAAAATGGGCAAGATTGAAGTGTTGTAAGAGATCATTATGATATGAGACCTATATGGAGATGATTGCAAAGTTTGGTCTAACTTAGAGTATATACATACAAAATCACCAACATTAAGAACTTTGAATTGAATATGAAACAAAAAATATGTAACCCTTTACAAGAACAATTGATATCTATTTGTATAAGATGAGTGATCAAATAAATTAATGGAAGTAGTTCTTAATAACCGAATGCATACACAGTGAATGAAAATGAATTCTCCCTTGGTCCCAATAATTAGGTTAGCATGGCATGCATTGACTAGGTCCAGTTTAATCACTGACACAAAATTTGGATTGACCTAATCATCTTTGATCATCCAACTCATTGAGCACACAAATCCCCTGAGCTTTGATGTGTCACTGAATCGGATTCATGAGTTATCATTGAAGTGGTATGCTAAATCGTTGATTTTTCTACTAAGTGGGCACCAAATGGATCGAGTGTTGATGTTAAATCAATGACACAGTGGGGATCATGTAGTGGACACGTGTAAAGGATTTAGTGTGATAAACTACATGCATTGGTTGCACAACCATGTAACACTGCAAGCTTTGAATTTTGGGTGTGTTGTTGTTATGGCATAATGAAGGATAGGAGGGGCATGGTGTGGACTAAAAGCTAGTGATTTCATAAATAAACAACTATACGATATGACTTAATGTATTTAACCTTTATCACCAACGAAAATAAAATTTCAACTTAACAAGATCTATTGATAGACCTAGTTTTCGAGATTCTACCATTGTTATATAATTTATTATTACACCTTTAACTTTCAAATATTTATAACAAAATAGACAATAATGACCGTAACTTTAATATTGAAAATATATTTGTTTTCCAAATAAGAGAAAAATTTCCTTGACAACCAAAATACATGTCTTTTGTAAATGCATTTCTTTCATAATCATCCACAACTAGGCCATTTGGTCTATATTGCTTATGCTCTACAATAGGCATTCATTAGAAGATTAATTCCATGACCTTTTCCCCATTAACATGTAATACCCCCAATTTTGACTTGGAATGCATTTAATCAAAATTATGTAAACGATGTAAATATGCTAGTATGGATTCCTAGTGTAGAGCTCAAGGCCAAGGCTTGACTAGAGAATGGCTAGGCATGTATGATGTATCTATTTTTATTTGGACCATATGATTGGCTTATCATGCCAATTTGAAATGTACGTAAATATTATGTTGAAAATTAATAAAATGGTCCAAGATGGTAGTGTAAAGAGCACTAGAGGGGTTGTGATTTCACCAGAGAGGGAGAGGAAAGGGGGCCTATGGGGAAACCAAATCCTATGTTGCCATGTGTCGACCTTAGAACTCATCCAAAATCTGTCATGGGCCTTAAATGAGCTAATTTCCTCCTTTGGACTATTAAATCCAATCATTGAATGCATATGTGAAGTTGGTGGGAAAAGTCACTTCACGTAGTTATTGAAGCATGGGGGTTGTGACAGTTATGTCAGCTGTTAGCAGTCCTATTTCTTCTATGGTCAGAATCTATGTTAATTTTCTTTTCACCCTTACCTCATATCCTTGGAATCAACACTCTTTTGATCATTCTCTCATGCATTTTTTCTACACTACGTAGTGTTTCCATTACTGTTCATGTCCAATACTAGGCTGTGTTTAACCCAAAAATTCGAATTTGAAGACAAAGCTACATTTTTGGAAGGGAAAATAGATGGTTGTAGGTGAGAATGGAGGTTGGGAAAGATAGGAACCTTTACCCATTGAGTTCTGCTACTTTTGGATGCTTGAGAAGCCATGGATTAATATTGCAGGAGGTTCTCCATTAGCATACAACAATTTGGACTCTTACTGCACACACGGGTAAGCAATATAAGGGTTAGATTTCCTGAGGGAACTGTGGATCAATGAAGGGAAATGCCTTCCTTGTGTTGTGTGGGGTAGTTGGAAGGAGTGCCATGGTTGTGATGGCTTAGTGAGACCCCTGTAGAGCTCTGGTTGAGATTTTTGGCTAAGCATAATGAGCAGAATGAATTGTGGGATGAAAAATAGAAGCCTATAGGTGTTTACTTTGCCTTGGTGGCCTCATATCCCATCTTGGGGGTGGCCTCTCAGTAGAAAGATTATATGTTGGACAGAGTGCTTATGGGTGGGTGGAAAATTGCTCTTGCACAGCCAGTTTCTTGGATCTTCTTTGCTTAAAGATAAGTATTCTTATGTATTTGATGTGCAATGATTTTTACTTGTATTCATATGATAATTATGCCTATAGATTGCATGTTGTATGTGCGGATCAATTTTATTTCCGATGTGTGTTTTTATTTCCATGTCTGCACACATGTTTTTACTGTTGTGAATTCGTGATTATGTTTATGGGTGAAATTTAGAGGCCCTGGTTTAGTTAATGTCCCCTCCTGCTGGCCGGATTGGGGGATGGGGACGTTACATAGCACTTGCCTAAAAATGTCTCCTCTTACTTTATCGAATAAAAGCTTCCATCTCCTTGTAGGGTAAATGTGTATCTCTCCATTGACCATACTTACCGAACTAATCTTAAATAAGCTTGCTTATTCTCATATATGGCTAGGCTTCAAACAAAATCCATGATGACTATCCCATTTTGCGTCTAAAGAATCCCTTCTTATTATTGCTACAATATTCTTGTACCAACCAAAGACTAAGTTTTATAAATAATCAAGAAACTGACATATGTTATAAGAAGGACTTGCCCAAATCCATCCAACACACAAAAATACAAAATGTGTCACATACAATCATCATCCAACTAAAGACTAATGCAAAACCAAAATAAATACTACACATTTGATTATCCAACAAGTAAACAAATTCAATTAAACAAACAAACAAATCCAATTAAACAATAAATATGAAAAAATGTAAATTTTACATGATCATAAATTATTAATAGACATAGTGAAATGATTAAAAACTTATATTCAATTTATTCAATAAGCAACACTGTAAGACATATAACCTCTATCTATCATAAATGCATCCAATAAACAAAAATATAAAATATGTGACATAGAATCATCATCCAACTAAAAAAACCATTGGAAAATCAAAATAAAAACCCTCACACTAACATTCACACTAACTGTTAGTGGAGAATTCTACAACTGATGCCATGGATATCTCTCCCATTGTTATGAGGTGGTGAAGCTCAATTGAAAGCAAATGAATGTAATAATCTTATTTTCCTAAGAATCAAAGCAATTTCATGAGTTTGAGAAGGGGGGGAAGGGAGGAAATTACCTCTTGAAGCACGCCAATTGATGAAGATCCTTGATGCTTGAGATTTGAAAGCCTTTAGGCCTCCATTTCCAGTAGCTTGCCATGCATCCTTACCTCTAGTATGCATCCTTATCTCTACTTCTACCAACAATAACTTGAAAAAAGCTTGAAACTAACTAGCAATTTTTTATTTGCAAACAATTTGGAAGAAAATTTTGAATTCAAAAATGGGGGGAAAACTGAATTACTTCATATAAATTCAAAGGAGAATGATACTTACAACCTTGCCTTGAATATGCCATCCTTATCCTTTTCTTTGATCTACTCCTCTTCCATCCATTCCTTTGATGCCCAAATGCGCTTGAAGTAGGAGAATTCTTGCCTTCAATCCTTCATTATAACCTTGTTCTAATTTTCTCTGTATTTTGCATTGCCCCAAATGGCTCTTCTTATAGCATTGGGAATTGGGAACTTAGGAATCAAATATCAATGTGGGATAATACCTTTTCCCAAATTTTGATTATTTTCATCAAAAACCCACTTTCTATAGTATTTTTCAGGTTTTTTTGTCACAACTTCATAATTTTCAATCATAGTTAATGCATATGCCATGCATTTCTTCCCACTGTTGGCTGGTGGAGACTAGATATGGGATTTTAAGTGGGTAGTTCAATCATTGAACTTTTCCTCTTTAGGCTACCTATGTCTTCACCAGATGCTCCAATTGTAGAAGTAGTGATCATACAAGAGAGGATTGTTCTCTTATGTACTTGTCTTTTGTCTTCAAGTTGCGGGTGAACGATAAAATGTGATTCCGACCTCACTTATTAATGGTGTTAATTTGATTGTTAACATATGCCCCCTAATGTGTGAGGTCCAAAGCAATGTTGGGGGACGAAATACATTATCTCTTCAATTCTTATACTCTTTAGTGATCTAGGCAAGATGGCAAAGGCGTAGGATCATGGGCGTGGGAGTTGGAAAAGCACCTGCAAGTTAAACAAGGAAATTTCCCAAATATACAATATCTTCCTGCGGCAGGTATACCCATGCTCAGAAGTAAACAAGCATGGCCACAAACAATACACAGTGGATCCATGTCAAAAGTAAATTTTTAGAAATACAAATGTGCACTTTGATGAGTGCGATATCTTCATAGTAATTTGACATTGTAGTTTAATCTTGCACAACTCACAACTCGGGCAATGCATCGATGAATGATACAACTATTTTTCCCAAGGTCTTCAATACAAACCGAAGATAGTTTATGTCATGCAAATACATGAGCTGATGTCGAGCATAATAAAACACCATTGATTACCGGTCATTGATGTATACCGTTAACAGATGTGAGGAGACCCACCAATAATGATGATGGACTCCAAGGTACTTAGTACAATATAGCAAGTGCGAATAGATGTTCTGAAGTTGAACACTTGTAGAATCAAATAATTAGGGGTCATTGATGTATACCCGCTATCATTTGGGAGGAAACTTGCCACTAATGAATGCAAGACCCAAGGTACTTTGGGGTTCTTAGATCCATTTCCTAGATGATAATTTGGCATCGATAGGAATAGATCCATCGGAAGGAGGGCATTAATGCATCCCACATCAACTGATATGAAACATAGATCAATAGTTTGATATGATTTGGTAGAGCTGCGAGATCCAACACTGTATACTGACATAAGGAAGACCGACATGATTGGTCATGAATATTTGAGGAATGGCCAACATTGTTTTAACTTCCCTTGAACACATATCATGATGCATAGTGACACTTGGTTGTGAAATTATAAATCACAGCAGATCATGGAGCTGAGTATACCTCACAGAGAAAGAATGAGCAGAAAAGATGAATTACAGTGAAAATTGCAGTAAAAAATGAGTAGACAATTAATCATGCATGAGAAATCAGATAAGAACATAATTGTGTACAATAATCCAATAATCAGTATAGTAAAAAATGATGTTATAATGGAGAGAATTTGAATCACCTAGGAGAATTCGAGTCTCATTTAGTCTAGCATAGGAATTGTCACCACTAGAGTGCTCCAGAAGACCCAAACTCAACTCAACTGAACCTAAACTCAGTTAACTGAAGACACAATCAGTTAACTGACTAAGGAGGGCGCATTAGTGAGTTTTTCATGCAAATCAGTCAGAAAAGGATGCATGAGGCCACAATCAGTGGCAATCGAAGCATAAACCCCCCACAAGAGTCAGATAACTCGGGTGGATTGAACTGGAACACTAAGTAGGCTCCTAAATTATAGGGAACTGACTTGAGTGGTACTAAAATGATGCATGCATGGAACATTAGGTGGTATATGGATCCTAGATGACATATGCACACCACTAGGGCGCAAATGACATCATCAACTACTAGGAAAAAGAAATAATGCTAGGTAGGACAAGGATGGAGTATTAATAATCCTAAAACCCCCCCTTAATCCAAACTTGTGCATCCTGGGCCCTGGTTACTAAGACAAAAGGTCACCCATACAATCAAATAAATGATGAAAATGAAATAAATTTCCATGAACCAAGGAAATGGGGAAAACCTCATGGGAAAACCCCCCCTAAAAATAGGACAGTAGGGAGCTCAAACAGCTTTTACACCAAGTAAAGATCTAAGATAAACAAATCTCTTCTAAGTGAAAAACTTAGTGAATATGTCTACAATCAACTCCTCTGTAGGACAATAATGCAGTGATATGGTCTTGTTGTGCACTAACTCCCTGATGTAGTGCATGTGAACCTCAATATGTTTGGTCCTTTGCTTCTAAACTGAGTCACTAGAGATCCTGATGGCACTTTGGTTATCACAAAAAAGGTCAACTGAAGGAGAAGTGAAAATGCCAAACTCAATCAATATCCCATGAAACCAAACTGCCTGGATAGTTACATTCATAGCCCCTTTGTATTCTACCTCTACTGAATAAAATGTGAGTGTTTCTTGCTTCTTGCTTGACTAGCAGATTGGTCTTGACCCCAACATGAATACATACCCTAAAGTAGAATTCCTATCAGTATTGTCTCTAGCCCAGTCTGAGTCAGTAAAACCAACCAGATCTAGTTGAGCACCAGCAGAATAATGTATACCAAACTCTCTTGTACCTTGCACATAGTGCAAGATCCTCTTAGTTTCCTTCTAATGCGGCTCATGTGGCTCATGCATGTACCTATCCACAACACCAACAACATATGATAGATCTGGTCTCGAATGTATCAAGTACAATAAGATACCAATCAATTGTCTATAAAGAGTGTTGTCAACCAAGGGTGTGGAACCACCTTCTTCCAATCTAATTCCAAATAGGGAGGGAACAGATGTGGCTTTGCAATCAGCCATATGAAACTTTGTCAGTAAATCAGATGCATACCTTGACTATGAAATCATGATCCCTTAAGCATTTTGAGTTACTTCAAGACCAATGAATTGTTTTAACAGTCCTAGATCTCTCATAACAAATTGTTTGTTCAAAGAAGACTTGATGTGCTTCAACCCAGTAGCAGATCCCCTAGTGATGAGAAATTCATCCACATACAAAACAATCAACAGTAGACATCCTCCCTTCTGTTGCATGTAAACATTGCAATCATATTTGCATCTTTCAAACTTTAGTGATAGAAAGAAGGAATCCATCTTTGCATACCATGCCCTTTAGGCTTGCTTGAGCCCATACAGTGATATCCTCAATATGCATACCAAGGAGGGATCATTAGTGTACCCCTCAGGTTGTTTCATGTAGATCTCTTCTTCTAAGTCACCATGCAGGAAGGCACTCTTTACATCCATGTGATGTACCTCCCATGCATTTGAAGCTGCAATGGCCAAAACAACCCTTACTGAATCCATTCTTGCTACATGAGTGAATGTATCATTGTAGTCCAAAACTTGGACTCGTGAGTACCCCTTTGAAACCAACCAAGCCTTGTACTTGGTTGTAGATCCATCATATGCAAGCTTAGTTTTGTAGATCCATTTGCACTAAACTAGTTTCCTCCCTAGGGGGGAGAGGGAAAAGATCCCATGTCTGATTGTTCTGTAGTGACTCATGTTCTTCATCCATGGTTGCTTTCCATCTCGGATCATGGCAAGCCTCTCTGTAAAACTGTGGATCAAACCCCACCATCATGAAGCACCTCTTAGGGAGAAGTGGATATGTATGGCAAAGTGCAATGTTTGCATCTTGGTATTGAGATATTGTTCTTTTGTAGTCAGATGGATCTCCAGTAATGTCCCCAGTTGCCTCAATAAGCTTTTGAGCCCATTTAGGCTTTGTATTGGGAGTAAGTGTTGGATCTAGATCTAGATCTGATAGATATTCATGCTCAATATCTACATATGAATCATATTGATCTTCTTATTCGGAATTTGAATGTGGATCACCTGTAGAAACATCATTAGGAGAAAATGGAGGAGGTAGATCAGTTATACATTCTTCTTCAATTGGTTGAAGATCATGTAATGGATCCTCATTGAATTGAACACTTATTTCAATGAAGCATCTCTTGGTTGCAATCTCCATTAGCTTGTAATCCTTTGCATCTTTTGCATATACAAGAAGGATGCATTCGCTACTTTGAGGTTGAAGTGACTTCGTCTTGTCGGAGGGGATTATGGCCCATGCCTTGGATCCAAAAACTCTCAGATGAGAGACATCAGGTTTGTGTCTCGTCAATGCTTCGAATGGAGTGACCCCATCAACAGATTTGTGGGGTACCCTATCCTGAATGTATGTTGCACAGTTCACTACTTCTTCCCAGAGATTTGATGGAAGATCTCTTGCTTCAAGCAAGAAGGTATCCATATCTTTCAATGACCTATTCTTCCTCTCTGCTACACCATTTTGATGTGGTGTGTATGGGACAGAATGTTGCATTTGATTACCTTCGGAAGCACACAACTACTGCAAACACTTCTTGATGTACTCCCCTCCATTATCTGATCGGAGTGCCTCGATCTTCCTTCCAACAGTGTTCTGAACTAAGGCTTTGAAAACTTTGAAGCTTTCGAACACCTCAGATTTCTCTTTGAGAAAGTAGATCCAACAAAACCTAGAGTAGTCATCATTGAAGGTCAGAAGGTATATGGATCCATTCATTGAAGTAGTGGGCATCGGTCATGAAATATCACTATGAATCATATCTAGGATGGAGGAAGCTCTCTTTGCACTCCCAACATCATAATTTCGCTCTGGGTGCTTCCCTACCAAGTAACCTTTGCATATTCCTTGAGAGAACGTTATGTTTGTCAAGCCTTCAACCATCTCTTCCTTGTGCAACTATTGTAGGTATTCAAAGTTTAGGTGTCTGAATATTTCATGCCAGAGTCTGCTTGTCTCATTTGCATGAGTCAAGAGAGCACTTTGATGTGAGTATGGTAAGAAGCAAGAGAATTGATATGCCTTGGAGGCATGGTTTGCAACTCCTTTGGCTATCAACTTCCTAGATGAGATCTCTGCAACCTCAATTGTGTCAGGTCCAAATACAGCTCTCTTTGGAGAACATGTGTGTGTCATCTTATAAAAAAACAACAGATTAGCTGCTAGAGAAGGCACACACAACACATTGTTCAACTTTCCATGCTCAAGTTGTATAGTACCCTTCCCTTCAGCAAATATTTGAGAGTCATCTACCATGTGTATGTTGGGTCCATCAGTGATATCTAATGAATAAAATGGCTCTTTGGAGGCAACCATGTGGTTGGAGGCTCCAAAATCAATAAGAAAAGCTTGGGATTGTGAGAATCCAACCTTCAATGCATGGCATCTCTCATGATCTTCTGACTTGCCATCTGGATCAGTATTCCTTGCGCCTTCAGGGAGGGAAATGTTATGTTGTTCAAGGATTTTTTCCATTTGATCTATGGTCTTCTTCATACAATAACGCTCAGGATGATTACCCTTCTTGCAGTATATACACTTGGATTTCTCAAATTTACTTTGTTTGTGCTTCTTGGAGCTAGAGGCTCCTTCTGATGGACTAGACTTGGAATTCTACTTGGGTTCAGTTTTCCTCTTCTCCTTTCCCTTTTGATTCCCTTTTTCATTCACACTCTTTGATTCTCTAGCCACAAGAACTTGATTTTTGGAGGCCTTCAGGGCGCCCATCTGGATCAATTTGTCTTGTTCTTGGATGAGAGATTCAGTGAAAACATCTAAGGATGGAATTTTCCAAGCAGGGATTGAAATTTGCCTTGAATGGAAGGTAGATACAAAGATGGAGAACTCAAGACCTAGCTTTCTCAGAATGGATAGAACCAATTGCTCATCCTTATTCTCAATGTCACAATGCTTGCATTGCATGACCAAGGATTTGAATTTGGAAAAGAATTGTTGAATGGTCTCTAAACTTCTTGGTTGAAGAGCAATAAACTCATTCTCCAAAATATGGCCCCTTAGCTCATCTTTTTTGTTGAAGAGGGTCTCCAACTTCAACCAAAACTCTCTTGGAGTCTTCAATCCATCGAGGTGGAAGAGTAGGTCTCTGGAAATATGAATACCCATGAAACCAAATGCTTCATTCAATATATTCAGATACTTGGCCTTCTCAACAGTTGCTTGATATTTGACCTCCTTTCCCATTGTTACCCTGTACAATGACTTGTTTCTTAAGACCATCTGCATAGCATCCTTCCAATCAAGTTAATTGAAGGGTGTCAGGACCTTGGGAGAGAGAGGAGCATTCAAATTCTCCATTAGAACTGCTAGAGCGGATACAAGGTGGTACTGCTACTACTGTTGCACTGAAAAATCTTTCAATGACCTGCAAAAAAACTCTCAATTTTTGAGATAGACTGCTACTGAGCACTGCTTTAGGACAATAGACACATTTTTTCGGATCCTTCACACCCGGCTAGACCTCAAAATATTTCTCTAATGAATTCAATGCAATGGCACCAATATTTGTTGTGGAAATCCAGAGGATTATGGTGCACTACTGAAAGCAGCTGCTCAACCTAGGCTCATTGAGCTCTGATACCATGTGAAATTATAAATCACAATAGATCATGGAGCTGAGTATACCTCACAGAGAAAGAATGAGTAGAAAAGATGAATTACAGCGAAAATCGCAGTAAAAATGAGCAAACAATTAATCATGCATGAGAACTCAAATAGGAACATAATTGTGTACAATAATCCAATAATCAGTATAGTCAACAATGATGTTACAATGGAGAGAATTCAAATCACCTAGGATAATTCGAGTCTCAATTAGTCTAGCATAGGCATTGTCACCACTAGAGTGCTCTGGAAGACCCAAACTCAACTCAACTTAACCTAAACTTAGTTAACTGAAGACATGATCAATTAATTGACTAAGGAGGGCGCATTAGTGAGTTTGTCATGCAAATCAGTTAGAAAAGGACGCATGAGGCCACAATCAATGGCAATTGGAGCATAAACCCCCCACAAGAGTCATCTAACTCAGGTGGACTGAATTGGAACACTGAGTAGGATCCTAAATTATAGGGAACTGACTTAAGTGGTCCTAAAATGATGTGTGCAGGGTGCATTAGGTGGTAGATGGATCCTAGATGACATTTGCACACCACTAGGTGGAAACTGACATCATCAACTACTAGGAAAAATAAATAATGCTAGGTAAGACAAGGATGGAGTATTAATAATCCTAACATTGGAAGCATAGGAGTCGAGTAACCGACCTTAATGAAATCCGCCAATGCCATATGCATTAATGAAATCTCCATATATGACGGGAAGGATAACCCATCGGTGGAAATTTGTTCAAAATATTGGTACATTTTCCTGAGGAAAATGTATATGGTGTACTTATAAATGATTCAAGGGTATGTGCCATGTTCAAGGGTGACAAGGACTAACTATTGCCATTCTCTTAAGGATGCAATATGAAATGATTCAATAATCCCCTTTTTGGGATTTTTGTGTTTTTTAATTTTTATACCCTTTTCATTTATTAGCTCGAAAAAATAATAAAGAATGTTATAGTACATTGAAGGGAAGGAGTTGGAAAGATTCTGAATTCGTGCTATGTCATCCAACCTATTTCCCCAAGAATTAAAGAATTGATTGGAATAATTAGATTGCATTTAGAAGAAGGCTCCAAGAAACCTGATATGGGCGGAATAAGGGATGAGTTTGGGCGACGGCCTGCGTTTCTGGAGGACCGGCTCTGAACTGTGTTGTGGCTGGACCAGGAGTAGACTGCAGCGGGTGGCCTTGGTAGGATTGGTTTGAACGTTCGAATTGAGCTTTTGAAGTAAGACTTAATAATAGAATACCAAATTTGAAAGATGAGGGCTCCATGAAACCCTGGACTTGGCGGAATTAGGGCAGAGTAAGGGCGACGGACTGCATTTCTGGAGGACCGGCTATCAGTGTCGTGGCTGGACCAGGAGCAGACTGAAGCGGGTGGCCTTGGTAGGAATGGTTTGAACACTGTTCGAATTGAGACTTCGGGGGCTCCATGAAACCCTGGGGACCGCTTGAGTTCTGTTAATTGGGCTTTGGTGGTGTGGACTATGTCATTGGGGTCTGGATGTCCCAGCTGAATAATCCTGAATCGTTGTGGATATTGACAGTGTGAGCAGGTGGTCCTAGCACCTGGAGAACGCGTGAAGAGATACTTGCCAGAGCGGCAGTGTTTTGTGTGGGGTCTTCTTGACCGGTGGATTGGGGTTTGGGCCCTATCTGGGGATCCATCCGGTTCTCTGGCAGATTGCTTGGTCGGGGATCATTTTTGCCTGCTGTGAAGGAACCACTGAAGCGGTATGGAGAGTGGATATGTGTAGGAGGTGGACTACACCTCGGATGGGGATGGGAATATGGGGATTTTCGATCTTGGAGCGATCAATTCGGCAGAGATTGGGTCGACTGTCCATTTCTTGTCAGGCCGGGGGACTGGGGATGCATCTGGGCCCGTGGGAGAGCTGGATTTGGATGGACACCTCTTTACCCCACCGACATCTGCCAGAGTTACCTCGCTGGTCATCTCACTGGGGTTGGAGGGTTTAGAGGCGGAATTAGCAAGCTTCCGGTCATCTGCAGGCTTTAGAGACAGGCCAGACTTGGCCGGTCTTCTGGGGAGGACGCTGCAACCCCAATTGGGGTCTTACTCAAACTTTCCAATTCCTTCAGCAGACGCTCGTGAGGATAGGAATGAAACTCAGGTTGGATGTGACAACAAGCTGCTGGGAGGTGGACTGGCATCATTATCTGTTGGCAATTTGCTCAAGTCGGTGGAGTGCCGTGATGTAGAGGACCGGGGACTGGCCAGTGGTGGACAGGGCTACTCAACTTGTGGACAAGCAGCGTTGGATCCTGGGGTTGGGGAATTACCTCCTGATGATGAACCCCGGTTAAGCACAAGAGCTGGGGTTCCTGCACAGGCTGTTAATCATAAAAAATATGCCAGAAAGGTGAAGGAAAGGCGTCGGAAGGACAAACTTGTGTTGGGTGTGGATGTCTCTATGGAGGAGGCGGTGGACTTCTCTCATATCGCGATGGTTGGACATGTCCATGGTAAGAGGATTGGGCGGAGTTTTCTCCAGAGATGGGCGGCCGAGCACTGGATGGATTTGATAGTTCCTGCACCAGAGATTAGGATCTTGACGAAAGGCTGGTTCTCCTTTATACTGTCGAGCCCTGGAGAGGTAGCAGCTGTTTTAGGCCGTCATTGGACGATGATGGGCGTCCCCATTGTGCTGAAAAGATGGTCACCTTTCTTTGACTCAAAGACAGAAAAAATAGACAGAGAACCTATATGGGTGAAGCTACCAGGGCTCCCCATGCATCTCTGGAATGAATCACGATTTGCAGTAATTGGGAATTTCCTTGGCGACTATATATGTGCGGATTATTCTCATACGGTAACTGGTATTTACTCGGTGGCTAAGATTTTGGTCAAGATCGACCTTAGGCAAGGGCTATCGGCTGAGATCATGGTTCAGACGAAGGATGGGGACTTCACACAAATTTTAGACTATGTGGGGGTGTCGTTCCGATGCCATCGCTGCCACGCTCACGGACACCTGGTCGCGGATTGCACGTTACCGTTTCGGGGCAGCCGACCGATGGATTTTCCTGTAACAGATGTTTGCACTAATCCTGCGAAGATGGGGAACCCACTGGTGGTGGGGGTTGATGGATTATCGACTGATTTAGACACCGGGGTGGACCAGGTTTTGGTGCTACCAGTAGCCCCATGCGGGAAGCAGGGAACTGGGAGAACTATGGCAACATTGGTGAACGAGGACCTGGATCTCATTGGGAGCAAGGAGACGGCTGTAGTGGGGACTTCATTAGGTACCACGACACCTCTGACGCGGGCAGCTTCCAGAAAGCTACAAGAGCATGCAATCTTACGTCGGGGTTCATCCTCCAACCCCCCGGGTATGTCTCACAAGATCTCTTCTGATATTTCTTTATCTGCTGTCTCTAATGTTTTGGGGGGGGTTTGTTTCAAGCCTCACTCTCCCGTCAGCTCTGTTTCACTATGCCCTGCTGCTTGTCTATTACCTGTAACTAATTGTGCATACACGCCACCGTTAGTAGCAACTTTACCCTCTCCCAATTCTGTGGGTTGTAGTATCCGATATGCCCTTAGAAATAGGGTGATCTCTGATGGACCGGGGGGTAGGGGACTTCCTGAATTGACTGCTTGTACTGTGGGGAAAGGTCGGGGACGAAAATATCATCTGTCAAAAGCACAAGACCGGGCAAAAGTTGATTTGGTAATGGGCACACAATCCTCTATTGAATGGGCACTTAGAGCAGCGAAAGCCCTGGAAGGGGGTTACATATGAAACTTATGTCATTCAACTGTCGTGGGTTGGCGAGTCCCATTAAAAAATCGTCACTTCGGAGGTTGGTGGATCTTAATCAACCTGATATCTTACTATTACAAGAAACACTGGGCGGCAGTGTGGAGGTTGTTAGGGTTTTGGAAACTTTGCTACCTGGATGGAAGTTCATGGGTGTGGATGCTCGTGGACGTTCTGGAGGGCTGGCTACTGGGTGGAAGGTGAAGAGCTGCAGAGCTGATTGCTCTTGGGGGATCACTTCTAGTATCAGGCTGGAAGTATGGGATGCAGAGATTGGTAGGATGATAACGATTCTCAATGTAGATTCTGGGACTCCCTGCTAAGTATGGATCTCTTTGATGGAAGGGATGTGATCTTGGGTGGGGATCTCAACCTTTCTCTGGGATCTTCTGAAGTCTGGGGGCCTAGGGCTGCACCGGATCCATTAGCTAACTTTTTCATACAAGCTTTCGCTGGGAAGGATCTACTTGACATAATGCCAAACAAGTTAACCCCTACCTGGAGGAATAAGAGAACAGGGGATCAAAGGGTGGCCAAAAGACTGGATCAGTTCCTGGTAGCTGATGTGTTGGTACTGGGGGTTGATGTAGTCAAGCAATGGGTGGGGTCTGGGGGGGTTTCTGACCACAGTCCCATTCTACTGGAGTTAAGAGGCAGTAGAAACAAACCCCCTAGTCCTTTCAAGTTCAATCCTAACTGGTTGAAGGAGGAGGATTATATCAAATTAGTTCAGAATCTGTGGGTTCATCGACCTTTGGAGTCACTGGAGCATGCGGGCGCACACTTTCAACTCAATCTCAAGCGTATAAAAGAGGCCACTATACTCTGGGCCACTGAGAAAAGGGTCAAAGATGACCAAAACCTGAGGGCTGCTAAGATGAATATCGATAGACTTCTACATTGTCAGGGTATGGGATATCTGGACGAACAGCAGAAAGGTGAGCTGCTGGACTGGGAAAGTAGCAGGAATGTGTTACTATGTGAGCGAGAAGAGATGTGGAGAATGAAAAGCAGGGCAATTTGGTTACAATGTGGGGATGAGAACACTAAATTTTTTCAAGCATATGCAAAGGGGAGAAAATGCACAAACTCCATCTGGGAACTATCTTCACCTGAAGGGGATCGGGTCTCCAGCTTTGATGGCTTGGCTGAGATGGGTGTTCGACACTTCGAAGACTTATTCACAGCACAACCCGGGGCCTCTATAGCTGAGGTTATCAGGATGGCTCAGCTCTTTCCACGTTTTGTGGGGGAGGAAGAGAACAAACTTTTGATGGAGGAGGTGCTGCCATTTGAGCTCTCGCAGGTAATGCAATCCTTCCAGAAAGACAAAAGCCCAGGGCCGGATGGCTGGCCTATTGAATTTTTCTTGGGCTTCTCTGATTTATTTGGGGAGGAACTGTTGGATGTGGTGGAAGAATCAAGAAAGGCTGGTTTTGTTCATGGTCCTTTTAACTCGACCTTTATTGCTCTCATACCCAAATCGGACAAGCCTGAGAGTTTTGATGAATTCAGACCAATTTCACTCTGCAATTGCATATATAAGATCATCTCAAAGGTGATGGCGAGGAGACTGAAGAATATCCTGTCTCAGCACATTTCAGGGGAACAGTTTGGATTCTTGGAAGGTCGTCAAATTCATGAGGCCATTGGAGTTGCACAAGAAGGTATACACACTCTGAAGGTGCAGAAGCAGAAGGGTGCAGTTATTAAGATTGACCTCTCTAAAGCATTTGACCGGGTTAGCTGGCTCTATATCCGGATGCTTCTCACACACCTGGGCTTCTGCTATGAATTTATTCGATGGATTATGGCCTGCATCACCACAGTGAGTTTTGCTGTCCTGATTAATGGCTCTGCTAGCCCATTCTTCCATGCAGGCAGGGGGCTACGACAAGGTTGCCCACTTTCACCGCTGTTATTTCTCCTTGTTGCTGAAGGCCTCAGTCGTTTTATCCTGAAAGCAAAAGCTGATGGCTCATTTCGTGGCATCTCCATATCTCAGGTATTGTATATTACCCATCTCCTATTTGTTGACGATATCCTCATTTTTTGTGATGGCTCGAGACAGGATATTGATAAGGTGGTCGAAGGACTCAATTTACTGCAAGAAGCCGCGGGTATGCTAGTGAATATTGAAAAATCAACAATCACATGCTCGCATTTAAATGAGCAGGAGATTCACAGAATAGCAATCAGACTTCCCTATCGGACTCTGGATATTGATGATGGCTTAAAGTACCTTGGATTTCACTTAAAACCCAATGCATATTTGAAGGCAGATTGGCATTGGTTAACTGCAAAACTGGAGCAGAGACTACATGGCTGGAGTCATAAATGGCTCTCGCGGGCTGGGAGACTGGTGCTGGTCAAATCAGTATTGGAAGCAATACCTGTTTATTGGATGTCACTTGCCTGGATTCCCAAAGGAGTCTTGGAGCAGATTCGTCGTTTGGTTTTTGCCTTCCTATGGAAGGGTAAGGGAGTGAACCGTGCCTTGCTGTGGGTTAGATGGGAATTGATCGCAATCCCCAAAGCACTGGGAGGGTGGGGATTAAAGAATATCTTTCTATTTGCCAAAGCGTTGGGAGCAAAGGTTGCATGGAGAATTATACATACACGGAGCCTCTGGACTAGTGTGGTCTATCACAAATACATTGCTCCCTTAACCCTACTTGATTGGATTAGGCAGGGCAATAAGACGAGGGCAAATTGCTCTGTGGTTTGGAAAGCGGTGGTTCAGCATTTTCATCTGATGGGATCAGGATTAGTCTGGAGAATTGGAAATGGGCATTTACTTCATATTGTCCTGGATCCTTGGGTAGGTAGTAGAGGGGGACATACACTGCCGGTGGACTTAAGGACATTTCTGGCAGCTAGAGGCTGTCTTTACCTGGCTGATATTGCACAACCGGATTTATCCACTCTCTGGAACCAGGGATGGCTCTCTGCCCAGCGTCTTGAGGTACCTGAGGAATTGATCGGAGATTGGGAGGATTATATCCGAAACTTAAGATTCACTAATATACGACTGACAGATAGGCCTGATGAACTACTCTGGGATCACCATCCCTCAGGGAAATACACGCCCAAACTTGGATATATTCAGCTTAATGTGGAGTTGCATAACAGGGCATTGGTGTGGTGGTGGAAAACGCTATGGAAGTTTAAATGCCCGGGTAAAGCAAAAATACTTTTCTGGGCGATATTGGAACAAAAGGCACCCACCTGGGACATCCTGAAGAGACGATTTATACAGGGCCCGGGTTTTTGTCCACTCTGTAGGGAGGCGGACGAAACTATCACACATCTTTTTGTTCACTGCTGGTTCACTCAGGCGGTTTGGACAAATATATGCAATTCTTTGAAACTTAATGCGCGCTGGTGGGGAGAGAGTGTTATTGACGCATTCCATGATTGGTGGAATGATCAACAGAAATCAGACATATGTGCGGCCCCATGTATTTTTGCATGGGGAATATGGATCACTCGTATCAGGATCATCTTTCAGGACTGTCGAGTCCCGATGGAGCAAGTTGTGGCTCAAGCTGTGGCTATCATTTTACATTACAAAACTACACCCAAAGCGATTAGAACTCGTACTGTGATAGCTGAAACCATTGATAAATCTATACCGTGGGCTTTTTTCGATGGTTCTTCACTTGACCATCAATCGGTGTGCGGTGGAGGGATCGTTCTTCACAAATCTGATTCACATTATTTCCACATCACGGCTGGATTGGGCAGTGGTTCAAACAACTATGCTGAAATCCTATCACTTAGACTATTGCTGTTATTTGCACTAGAACAGAGATGTTTTTCACTACAGACTTTTGGAGACTCACTGATTGTTATTGATTGGGTCAATGAGAATACACAATGTAATGTGATGGTCCTCTCACCTATACTGGAAGATGTTTTACGGTTAAAAAGGCATTTTAATCTTATAACATTCACACATGTCTACAGGGAGAGAAATGGCATGGCTGACCTTCTTTCCAAAGAAGCGTCGCAGCAACGTCTGAATTTCGGAACCTGGAGGATCACATCACACTCTACTGTTGGATCATACAGTTATTATCACAGGCCTTTCAACGAGGCGGTGGAGGATCGGGAGGGAGCTTACGGATTCTGACAGATCTGTCTTCATAACAGTTCGATTATTGGGTTTTTGTATTTTGCTTTTTGGTAATATCACAGACCTGTAAAAGGCTCTGGAGGACCGGGAGGAAGCATATGGCTTCAGACAGAACAGTCTTCATAATCGATCTTTTCTGGTTTTGGTTTTTTGGCATCATTACTGGCCTGTTAAAGAGGCTTTGGTGGATCGGGATGGAGCATTGGCTCCTGCTGATTCTATATTTTTCTGTTTGGTGCTCTGTTTGGACAGAATCTTCTGAAAGGAACTATTTCTTATGGATAATATATTGATATATGTAACTATATGAGGGCTGTATGGACAGCAAAGGGAAATTGTATGAGACATTAGATTAGCCAGAAACTTGAATTGATGATATGCGATAATGTAGGAATCCCTGTGATTCTAATACATGTGCAGAATGTAATTTTGTTCAATACATTTGAAATAAAATTACGACTTTTTCCAAGGAAAAAAAAAAGTACATTGAAGGGAACGAGTGTTGCATGGGAGTACTCCTATATTTCAAGTGCACAGGTCAGATCGAGGCAAAGATCCATATTGCAAACAAGGGATGAGCTAGTTGTGCACACTCTTATGGATGATCCCTCTATGGGTTGACTATCTGAAGAATAATTATGTGTCAACGGACGGTGAAATAATAGCAAGTAACTGTGGTTATCCAATTTGGTATAATGGCCAAGTAGGAAAGGGGCAATGAGGTTTACTTCATGCCGAATCTTGTGAAAAATGCCAAAATCATAAATCACCATGAATCGTGGTCTATGTCTAACTACCTAAATCAAATAGTTCGAACTGTCAATATCTCCAAGTCCTGTGATCAAAACCAGTTCACTACCCAATTGTTTAGTTACAAACCGGCTCAATATGTGCATTTAATATCTAAAAAATCCAAAATTGAAGAATATGAGTATGCATAATCCTATCATTCAAATGGATACGGTTATACATGTATGAGTAAAAGATAAATAAAACACTCATTTTTTACCATTTTCCTTGTAGGTGTAGCCAATGGATGAGAGGAGGCATCTCCTTATAGCATGGATTTCTAGAAGCTGTGAGCCATTATTCATTGATTTGCCAGTTGTAGGTGAGTTTTCATGACGGACCAGGAAGTAGAAATAGTTCATGTGTTTTTGAGTTTTCCAAATATTTTCATTTTTTATGAATTTTTTTTGGGTTTTATCTTGAAGAAAAAGTAAAAAAAGAGAAAAGTTTGAATACTATTCTTTTTTATTTGTGCAAAGTTACGGCCAAAATGTCTAGAACCTTAACACACTTTTTGGGTTATGATGTACCTAGTTTTCTTTATACATATGATTGTTATTTCAGATTTTACTTATGTCCTTAAATGACTTGTTCAATTAAATTGCCATGAATAATGTACATGCATGCTTTTTTCGGAATTTTGTTAATGATTTAGATTCCAATCAAGTACGTAGTTAGCTAAGGAATTAGCTAAACTATTCAAACTTCTAGGAACATGAATGCATTCGATGAATTCAAACTGACGTTCTAAAATACGTACTCATAGAAAATTTCTAAACAGTATAGGATCTCGAACCTGATACTGATCGTTTAACTGAGATACAACCAATTGCGAGTCCAATTTGACAGTTATTCGTTGGATGCCAAGGGTGTCATCCTCGACAAGAAGTTTAATGACCGCATTGTATTTTGCAACATTATTGGTTGCGGACCCAAGAAAAATGCATCCTGAACTTAGAACTTGGTTATTAGGTGTGAAAATCACCCATGCGACGAAAGTAATGTTTGAGAACTACGACTGACGCCATCTACATATCCCAAATATGTGAAGGTTTCTTATGCCATATGCCAAAGCGACAATGCTTGTTGATGTACTTGTAACTTCAGAAGATATTCTTCTATGTATTACATTTGTACTTTATTGTACATCCATTAGAGATGTTACATTCCTCTATATGGAAGTGTCGTCATTTGTATTTGTAAGTGTCATCATGTGCATCGACAAGTGTCGTCATTTGTATTTGTAAGTGTCGTCATGTGCATCGACAAGTGTCGTCATTTGTATTGATGGGTTATTAGACCACCAGTGTGGGTTCGGCCCTGGTTAGCACATGTGGTTGGGTTATTAGGCTTGAGTAGCAAGTTGGCCCCAGTGAATTATTTGGCAGGTCAAGTCAAGTATAAATAAAAGGGGTGTGTCCCTCATTCTATTCATTCACTCGCTTCTCAAGCTCGCATAGCTAAGAGAGAAAGTGGTGCACTAGTGGACGAGGAGGAGCATCGGCTAGAGACATCTTATTCGGTTTGATCATTGTGATCTTGTATTGTGGCTTATCTTATCTTTGAGGAAGTTGCGGGGTTTTTCACCTTCTTGATTTTCTCCGATGAAACTTTATGTCTCTTGTGTGATTGCTTTTGTGTCTATGATTGATATGCTGTAGAGAAATGTTGTACATGTTATTCTCTTAGATATCCTTATGATAATGGAATGAAATTATCAAAAAAATAACATGGTATCAGAGCTGACCTAAGAAGAAGGCACTCTGCAGCTGCGGAAGCTAAGGCTTCTTAATATTTGGGTTTCTCTCCACATATCATCAAAGGAAGAAGGCTAGATTGACTCTCCTTGGAAGGGTACATCTTTCTGTCAAGATAGAATTCAATTCTGAGCTTTTTCAGTTTTAGCCCTAAAAAATAGGGTTTCCATAAAAATAGGAATTTTTGAAATCTGAGGACATAGCTGGAAGCTCCTTGGAAAAATCGAAGTTTAGAGCTTTGGATTGAACATTTGGTTGGGTGAAGCTCCGGGAAACTCAAACCCTAATTCAGGGTCCTCCCAAGTAATCTGAGAAATTGAAAAGCATTTATGAAGGGAAAATCTTTGCAGTTTTCAATTTCTGAGTATATCAGGTTGATCAGCTCATCAAGGTGCATCTTTCTATCCTTTCAGAATTTTGAAATTCACATATTGAATTTTTAGGGTTTCTCTGACAAACCCTAATCCAGCTCCAAATCCAGTTTTCAGCAAATCAAGTGGTAAGACCTAAATCTTTTTCTATTTCCATTTGAAGTACTCTTTAAGATGTCTCACCACACCAAGCTTGAGGATAATCTTGAAGGGCTTGATAACTTCCGAGCATGGAAGTAGAGGATTGGGTTAATCCTAGAAGAGAATGAGTTGGACAACTACATAAAGGAAGAGGTTCCAGTTCTAGAAGAAGAAGAGGCTAAAACCTTACACAAGAAGAACCTGGACAAGGCTAAGAGAATCATTGTTGATTCTATAAAGGACCATCTCATACCCCATGTGTCTTCCCTAAAGACACCTAAGGAGATGTTTGACTCCTTGACCAAGTTGTTTGAAGGAAAGAACATAAATCAGAAGATGGCTCTGTGGAACCAATTGAAAGGGGTAAAGATTCATAATGGAGAGACCATTCAATCCTACTTTTCCAAGGTCTCTCAAATCAAGGAACAACTTGAAGCTGTGGATGAAGTAGTGGAGAATGGTGAAATTGTGATGACCACTTTGAATGGCGTACCTAGGTCATGGGACTCTTTCATCCAAGGAATCTGTGCAAGAATAAAATTGGTCTCCTTCAGTAGACTCTGGGAAGAATGTTCACAAGAAGAAGCTAGGATTGTGGCCCGAGAAGAAAAGATGGGAAGTGAATATCAAGCCCTCACAACACACACTAAAGGAAGCAAATTTAAGAGGGAGAAATCTCACAACAAGAAGCATTCTCACTTTCATAAGAAGAAAGATCTCTCTCAAGTTCGATGCTTCACTTGTGATGAGTTGGGACACTTTGCCTCAGATTGTCCCAAGAACAAAAGGAAGAATCACTACAACAACAACAAGAAGGGCAACAAAAAGATATATCATGCTCATGCTGCTGAGGATGATGAACCACCCAAGAAGAAGGCTAGAGCAAAAAGTGATGACTCATCAAGTGAAGATGAATATGTTCTAATCTCTTCTCTCACAGGTACTATCTCTCATGGATGTAATGATTGGCTTATTGATCGTGGGGCTTCTAAACACATGATTGGGTTTAAAGAATCTTTTGTAGATCTTTCTGAACATGAGTCACCCCATAAGGTGAAACTTGGGGATGATTATCAATATCCCATCAAAGGAAGTGGTGAAGCCTCCTACATGCTAGACTCTGGGAAGTCTCTAAAAATGAAATATGTCCTATATGTACCTAGGCTCAAGAAAAATCTCCTATCCATATCATCTTTGGATGCAAAGGGGATGAGAGTTGCATTTGTAGATGGCCAAGTACTCGTGTGGCCTAAAGGTAAGACAATAGATGATGCAGTGGTGATTGGAGAGCAAGAGGGAGGATTGTACAAATTGAAGGGGCAACCTGAACAGCCATGGTACATGAATCCATGGAGCCAAGTGAACTTTGGCATTGAAGGCTTGCACACATGCACTATAGAGCTCTACCAATTGCAAGCAAAGTTGTAGAAGGTCTCCCTGAAATCCAGCGAAAGCATGAAGGTGTTTGCAAAGGATGTGCAAAGGGAAAGAACACAAAGAAAGCATTTCCAAGCAGTGAAAGCAAAGCAAAAGGAATCTTGGAGATTATCCACTCCGATGTATGCTGACCAATGTCTTCCAATTCTCTGAGTGGGTATGTATACTATGTTTCTTTCATTGATGATTTCTCTAGGAAGACTTGGGTTTATTTCTTGAAGAATAAAGATGAAGTGTTTGATAAGTTCAAGGAATTCAAGGCCTTGATAGAAAATCAAACAGATAAGAAGATTAAGACTTTCAGATCTGACAATGGCGGAGAATTCACTTCAGGTGATTTCAAGAAGCTATGCAGTGATTCAGGGATTAAGAGGGAGTTGACTGCTCCTTACAATCCACAACAAAATGGAGTTACAGAAAGGAAGAATAGAACTATCATGGAAGTAGCACGGGCAATGCTTCATGACCAAGATCTTCCTATGCATCTATGGGAAGAAGCAACTAGGACAACTGTATATGTGTAGAACTAAACACCTCACAAGATATTGGACAACAAGACACCAGAAGAGGTCTTCTCTGGTAAGAAACCTGAAGTCAGCCATCTCAAAATATTTGGTTGTCCAGTATATACACATGTTCCAAAGGAAAAGAGGACAAAGCTAGATCCTTCAGGAAAGAAGGGCATCTTTGTGGGGTACAGTGAAATCTTGAAAGCTTACAGAATTTACTTTCCAGGGTTCAAGAAGATTGATGTCAGCAGGGATGTAACATTTGATGAAAACTCGGCCTTCATCAAGTCAAGGAAGACACCTGTTGAAGATCATGAAGAACCAAAGGAAACTAGATTTCAAGACACCACTATGACTGAAGCAATTCCAGAAGCAACCCGTGAAATTGAAGATCCATAAGAACCTATAGATCCACCCCGTGAGAAGAACTCTCACAAGAGGAAACCTACATGGGCTAGAGAGCTCATACAAGATGCAGAAAGATATGGTATTCCAGAAGAGGAACACAGAGAAAGGAAAAGGACAAGGTCACACACTAGCTATGTTGCTCAGTGACATTATGAACAAAGAACCTTCTAGTTATGAAGAGGCAGCGGAAAAGAAAGAATGGAAGGATGCCATGGTTGAGGAATACCAATCGATCATGAAAAATGATGTTTGGGATGTGGTCCCAAGACCAGAAGGGAAGTCTGTTGTGACTTCCAAGTGGATCTATAAGATCAAGCATGCTACAGATGGTAGCATAGAGAAGTACAAGGCAAGGTTTGTAGCTCGTGGCTTCTCCCAGAAAGAGGGAATAGACTATGAAGAGACCTTTGCTCCTGCAGCCAGATACACTTCCATCAGAACAGTACTTGCTCTGGCTGCAATGATGAAATGGAAGATACACCAGATGGATGTCAAGACAACTTTCTTAAATGGTGTAGTCGAAGAGGAAGTGTATGTGGCGCAGCCACTTGGTTTTGAAACACATGACAGGGAGTCATATGTGTGCAGGTTGAAGAAAGCCTTATATGGATTGAAGCAAGCTCCTAGGACTTGGTATGGTAGGATGGATAGTTTTCTATCCAATTCGGGATTTACCAAGAGTAAAGCAAATTCCAACCTCTACTACAAGGTTGAGGAAGGCAATCCTGTGATACTACTCCTATATGTGGATGACCTTTTTGTTACAGGAGAGGATGGGTTGATTGCTAACAACAAGAGGAAGCTTGCAGCTGAGTTCGAGATGAAGGACTTGGTGATGATGCACTATTTTCTAAGCATGGAGGTGTGGCAGAGTGCAGATGGAATCTTCCTTGGACAAGGGAAGTATGCAGTAGAGATCCTGAAGAGGTTCGGGATGATGGACTTCAAGGCCATGGCCACACCTATGGCATCGAACCTGAAGCTTCTATGTGATGCTTCATCTGAGCCAGTTGATGTCACGATGTATCATCAGATGATTGGGTCCTTGATGTACCTGACGAATACGAGACCAGATATTTGCTTTGCAGTGAACACATTGAGCCAGTTCCTGACGGATCCAAGAGGTGTTCACCTGGTTGTTGTAAAGCATATTCTGAGGTACCTAAAGGGTACAGTTGATTATGGGCTCAAGTATTATGCGAATCAAAAGTTTAACCTGCGGGGTTATGTTGATTCAGATTGGGCATGCAGTGCTGCAGATAGGAAGAGCACTTCTGGGTGCTACTTCAGTATGGGATCAAGTGTGATCTCTTGGTTTAGCAAGAAGCAGTCCTGTGTAGCACTTAGTACAGCCGAAGCAGAGTATGTTGCAACTTGTTCGGCTAGTTGTGAGGCAGTATGGATGAGGAAGCTATTGTCTGAGTTATTTGATCTCCCGTTGGATGCTACTGGTATTTTTTGTGACAACCAGAGTTGTGTGAAGTTGTCTAAGAACCCAGTGTTCCATGACAGGTCGAAACACATTGAGATCAAATATCACTATATCATGGATATGGTGCAGAGAGGAACAATGAAGCTCCTGTATGTTGCGATGGATGAGCAGGTTGCATATGTGTTGATGAAACCACTGGCTAGAGTGAAGTTTGAGTACTTCAGAGAGAGGCTTCGTGTTCTTCAGATTGATGACACTTTGAGGAAGAAGTGATGGACACATTTGCAGGAGCCATTCCAAGCATGGTGAGAGGAGGATCCTTCCCATGGCTGTGGATGTAAGCATTGTGTGATGAGCATCAGGACGATGCTCCAGTTACTGCTTTGTATATGCATCAGTTGGATGCTTTGATCAATTTGATCATGTATTTGTGTATGCATCATGTTGGATGCTTGATATGATCAGGTGGATCATGTATTTGTATATGTATCGGGTGGATACATTGTATGATCAGGTGGATCATGTATTTGTGTATGTATCAGGAGGATACATTGTATGATCAGGTAGATCATGTATGATGATATGTATCAGATAGATACTTGGTATGCATCAGGTGGATGCATTGTGTGATCAGGATGATCATGGATGATGAGCTTCAGGATGTTGCTCCAGATGATATGCATCAGGACGATGCAGTGACAATGATCAGGATGATCCTGTGTGATGAGTATCAGGACGATGCTCTGGATGATATGCATCAGGACGATGCTATGATGATGATCAGGATGATCATGTACATCAAGATGATGTATGATGAGTATCAGGTTGATACTTTGTGGTCGTGGACAAGTTGTGCAGGTATCATAGAAAAGATCCTCAAGATCCAGACAGGTAGAGAGGTGTGCTCGTAACAGCCTCGGATATAGAGATCTGGACAGGTTGAGCAGTAAGCTCATAAATAAGTCTTGGGATGCTCTTTCGAGGTTTTGCTACTAGAGGCATGTAATCAGCCCTAGAGATCTGAGAGGTTGAGCAGTAAGATCATAATCAATCCTGGGATGCTCTTTAGAGTACTTGCAGGATGCAAGACACTCTTTAAAGGTTTTTCCTAACCACATGTAATCATCCCTAGAGATCCGAGAGGTTGAGCAGTAAGCTCGTAATTAGTCCTGGGATGCTCTTTAGAGTACTTGCAGGATGCAAGACACTCTTTAAAGGTTTTGTGGTGTGTGAGGTCACATATAATCAACCCTAGAGATCCGAGAGGTTGAGCAGTAAGCTCGTAATCCATCCTAGAATGCTCTTTGGAGTACTTGCAGGATGCAAGACGCTCTTTAAAGGTTTTGTGACAGTCAAGATGTAAAAGATCCTGGGAGATCCAATAGGTTGAGCAATAAGCTCGTAATTAGTCCTGGGATTCTCTTTCGAGGTTTTGCTGACGCACGTAATAAGTCCCGGGATCCACAGTATGGCCGGTGATGATGAAGACCTACAGGTGGTGGGCCTACATCCAGCATGAAAAAGGGTTGGCTCTATAGAACTTCCTATGACGAGCAGAATTCAAAGATAGCCAAGTGATCGAGATGTCGAGTACAGCAGCAGTGATGATGATGATGCTCCGGGATCCAATGATGATGATCCAGCTCCAGAATTGAAGACTTGTGCCAATATGTATTGATGACCTGTGATGAAAGAATACCTTCCTAGTTAAGAGGGAGTGTTGATGTATTTGTAACTTCGGAAGATATTCTTCTATGTATTACATTTGTACTTTATTGTACATCCATTAGAGATGTTACATTCCTCTATTTGGAAGTGTCGTCATTTGTATTTGTAAGTGTCGTCATGTGCATCGACAAGTGTTGTCATTTGTATTGATGGGTTATTAGACCACAAGTGTGGGGTCGACCCTGGTTAGCACATGTGGTTGGGTTATTAGGCTTGAGTAGCAAGTCGGCCCCAGTGAATTATTTGGCAGGTCTAGTCAAGTATAAATAAGAGGGGTATGTCCCTCATTCTATTCATTCACTCACTTCTCAAGCTCGCATAGATAAGAGAGAAAGTGGTGCACTAGTGGAGGAGGAGGAGCATCGGCTAGAGACATCTTATTGGGTTTGACCATTGTGATCTTGTATTGTGGCTTATCTTATCTCTAAGGAAGTTGCGGGGTTTTTCACCTTCTTGGTTTTCCTCGGTGAAACTCTGTGTCTCTTGTGTGATTGCTTTTGTGTCTATGATTGATATATTGTAGAGATATGCTATACATGTTTTCTCTTAGAGATCCTTATGATAATGGAATGAAATTATCGAAAAATTAACAATGCCAAGCAAGATAAGCATGTGCACGAAATAACTAATGTACAAAAATATATACAAATAATACAACATAACACAACAAGTGTTACGAGGCATTAGTGCCTTCGCGAAGTATTTCTTTAGATAGAGACCATTTTCGATCTCCGACAAAGGTTCCCCTTCATAGTTGAATAGCTCATAAGCTCCCAATTTTAACACAGTTTTGACGACAAGTGGGACAAACCATTTTGGTACAAATTTCCCTTTCCCTGTTTTATCTTGGTCTTGGTCATAAACTAAAACCAAATCACCTTCAGAAAAGACTTGAGGATAGGCCGATTTGTCATATTAGTCCTTGACCTTTTTCTTGTGTGCTTATACATTTAGAGAGGCTTCCCTTATAGTTTCATCAAGACAATGAAAATGGAGGAGTCTTTATTCTTCTGTAGAAGTGTTAGGTAGGAGTTCAATAGCCAGTTTTAACAATGGGATTTCAAATTCAATCGACAACACTGCTTCTTCTCCATAAACCAACTGGAAAGGAGTGAAACCAACTACAGTTTTAGATGTGGTGCAGTATGCCCAAAGAGAAAAAAACAACATCAAGTGCGAGTTAGTCTTATTCTTATTGACCATTCACTAGAACATGGTTTTCAAAACCTTGTTGATGGATTCTACTTGTCCGTTGTATTGAGGGTAATATGGTGAGGAAAAATCTTGTCGCAATCCTAATCCTGTGGTAATTTAATCCATGAAGGAATTCTTAAAATGTATTCCATTATCAGTGACAATCTCCTTGGGTACACCAAACCTCATTATCACATGATTGAATAGAAAATATGTTGCAGGTTTTCTCGTGTTATCGAATGTAGGCATCACATCATTCCACTTGGTGAAGTAGTCCACTACTACTATGATGTAGTGGTGGCCATCAACTAAAGGCGGGTTGATTGTCATATAGTCAATGGCCCATTTTGAAAATGGACCCACGGTTACTACAGGTTGTAACAGAGCAGGACGTGCACACATTTTTCTTGTGTTAAATTTGGCAAGGGTGACACTTTTTGACAGCATTGATGCAATATTTAAAGATTGTGGGCCAAAAATATCCCGCACGCAAGATCTTCTGGGCAGTTTCCCACCCATAAAGATGACCACCACATGCTCCAGCATGGCGATCATTTAAAACTTGCTAAGCTTCCTCATGTAATAAACAACGTCTTCATATCAAGTCTACTCCTCGATGGTACAAAGTGTCCCCTATGACAAGGTATCTTTGTGCTTGGTGTCGAATGCGACATCATTCCATGCTAGAAAACTAAGGATCAATCCTTTAGGTTTGGATATATATGGTAAATGTTCCATACCAAGGATCATATGTTGCGATGAGGAATAAATGTTCGTCCACCCAAGATTCAACACATACAGTTTCCTCTTTATTGCAGGATAACTCAGACATTAGTTCTGCAAATGCTAACGACTTCTTGGATTTAGCATTTATGAACTCGAGATAAAATTCTTGCAAAATTACTATCCATTTTGATTACTTTCCCCCAATGATATGATAGGACAAAATGTGTTTCATGGGGTTCATTTCAGCCACTATGGTCGTTTTTCTTGGAAGTATATAATGTCTAAGTATTTGGACAACATGAACTACTACCAAGGCCAACTTCTCAACCTAGGAATATATGAATTCACGACTTGTAAGGCCCTTGCTAAGATAGTAAATAACACGTTCTTGTATGACTCGTCTTCTTGTACCAATACCATTCCTATGGTGGAACTGGGTGTTTCCAAAGATAGCAGAAACTCTCTACTATAGTCCAGAGGACTAAGTAACAAGGCTGATACCAAGGCTTTTTTTAATACCTCAAATGAACATTAAGCTTGGTCATCCCATATGAATGATGCATTTTTTTAGGATACGCATGAAACCTTTAGCTAGTTCGACAAAATTGGCAACAAATCTTCTCAAGAAATTTTCTTTCTCATGTAGGATTTGAAGTTGTCTAATTGTTTTTGGGGAAGTAAATTGTAATATTGCCTCAACCTTGAGGGGATCCACCATAATCACTCATTTTGATCCTATGAAACCAAGTAATCTCCCAGAGTCCACACAAAATATGCATTTATGTGGGTTCAACCTAATGTTGTACTTACGACATCGAATGAATACGGCACGCAGATGTGCGCTATGTTCGGCTCTTCTCTTAGATTTAGCTGCCATGTCATCAAGGTAAACTTCGACATTTTTCTTAATATCATGGAACACATATGACATGGCTCTTGAAAAATGGATCTAACATTTTTAAGGCCGAATGGCATTTTTCGATACGCAAAAGTCCCCCAAGGGCATATGAAAGTTGTTTTGTGTTGATCTTCTTTTTTAATCTGGATCTGGTTGTAACCGGAGAATCCATCCATGAATGAAAAGATTTCATTCCTGGCACACTCATCTATAATCTGATCGATAAAGGGTGTGGGATAATTACCTTTCAGACAAGCCAAATTGAGATCCCTAAAGTCAGTACATACACAGATTGTTCCTTGCTTCTTATCAACAGGAAGGAGATTGCAGATCCATTCAATTAAAGGAACAGGGTATATGAAGCCAACTTTTAAGATCTTTTCAACTTCTGCTTTTATGGCAGTTGATTTCTTAGGATTAATCGGATGTAACTTCTGTCGCATGGGTTTAACATTGTCATAGGTTTTAATCTCATTTTCAACTATACTAGGATTGATGCCCGACATGTCTTCATAAGACCAAGAGAACACATCATGAAACTCTTTGAATAGAACAGTATATTGCACGATTTCCTCCAGAGAGAAATCGACACCTATATTGATAATTTTGACAGTGTCAGGATTAATGGATATATCAATAGTAATAGTTTTCGAAATATTTTCCAAATTTCCTTCTGAAATCACATTGTGTGTTTGGACAAGACATTGGTATTTTTCCATATCATCTTCAATGTAAAAAAAATTCAGGTTTGACCTCTAATGAATCTGTCTTAGGAATAAATGATGACCGATGATGCATGTCCTCCAAGGGTCATTCATGGATGTTCGTAACTTCAAGGATGGCTTCGTCTAATGAAAAAGTATGATCCAGGAGGTCATGAGTACTAGGAGTATTAATGGCTCATATGGGTGATGTGTATGGATCATATTCCTCCATCGAGGAAGGATTTTGATCCAAGTCTTCCGAAGCCATTTTGATAGCTTGGTACGAAATCTCTAAGGCATATAAGGGTACACTACTCTTAGTTTCATCATATTGCATAGAAGTTGATATATTTCCATCACTATCTTGGACTAAGGTGTCCTCCTTGGAGGCTTTGTTGGTGTCCATTTTGTCACCATTTTTTATCATCAAACACATTCTGATTGGCATCATTTTCACCATTTTTGATATGATAAGTCATTCTTTCTGCCATTCAAACCGTCAATCAGATCAAGTATGCATATATTCACACATCACATGAATTTTGGGTAAAAATCGTCATATTGTGATTTATTGATGTTTATTTGACATTTCTCGTCTTGCTTGGCAACTATATTTTGTTCTACAGGCAATGGGTTTCAAGCAGACCTCCATTCAGATGTGTGTTCATGTTGCAAACGTTTAGCCGCATCCAACCCGCCATTCAGACCTTCATTCAACCCGCGAGATCGTCAGTTGGAATATTTCTAGTCATTAAAGGCAGAAACGGAAAGATGGGTTCTGTTAGCAACGTGGCTATCGTGGTTGGTGAGCCCCTGTTCTAGAAGATTCGCCCTCCTACTCGCCTCGCTTGACAACACACATGTAGCTCACATCAACACTCCAGAAGTTCCGTCTTTCCTGTTCTCCAAGCCTGACAGCACGCACCTCTGCCCATGTCGACGTTCCAGAATCCCTCATCCTCCCACGCTCAGTCTGCCAATGCATTATCTACCCACGATGGAAGGAAACCGACTCACAACTGTTCGTGTCAAAGGGAATCAACGCCGTGGACTTAGGAAGACGCCTCTATGCTGTCGTCAACCACCATGCAATCATTTGTAAATCATTAAGACTTCTATTTTTAGAGAGGTCGACTATGTCGACCTTCTTTTTTATTGTAAACTTATATATAGACGCCTCCTTTGGAGAAAACGAGACAATAGATAATATACATACACGCTATCAATAATTTGTAGAAACGTTGTGTAACTTTCTTAGTTAATGGAAATTCCTGAATTCCGTTGTTAATGTTTTGTTGTTGGTGATTAGTGTGAGTTAAGATCCAACCTTTGATTGCTGGGAAGGGCCCCTCAACAACCGGAGGTTCTATTGTGTATATTTGTATTTACTTTTTGCAAATAAATAGTTTTTCATTTTCAGTAATTGTATTTAACTGTGTTTTCCTGTAGTTGTTGTTTCATTTCTTGTAATTTATTTCCCGTTGATAATTTAATTTACATTTACAGAATTGATAATGACCGGTCAAGCATAGTTTTTCTTATAGTTTGCTTACAGTCTTTTGCAATTAGATAGGGCTTAACTAGTTGTTGTTTCAGGTTTAGTTTATAATTGGAATTAGTTCTGTTAGTTTCTTTCCTATAGCTGTAGTTTAGTTTTATTCATATCTCAGTTTTTGTCTCATTATGCCAAGATATAGCTCATTCCTTATACAATGATTAGAATAGGTTACTTCTTGTTATCTTAGCTCCTAAACACTCTATCCATTGCTTCCTTGCACTATAGGTTCATATGCATCAGCCAGCTGACGTTAAGATCATCCAATCTGCTTCTTTCCTTAGTTTAAATGGTTTTCCTCCATTCGGACTGTCATTCGGACCGTCTTTCAGACTGTCATCCGGATCGTCATACGGACTTTAATACTTTCTGCATTGTTTTTATTCTTAATTAGAATCTAGTTTTCTTAGGTCTTCAAACTGTAATATTTCTTGCAATTAATTAGCATTCTTAGATGTAATTAAGATCTTGTTTTACACTACATAGAGTTTTAATTAAGTTTTATCATCATTCTTAGTTTTCATTCCATTTTCCTTAATTTTGCTTTAGTTGCTTTTCAAATTATGTCTTTCATATCTGATTTGTTAATGTGTTACTGTTACATAATTTATCATTTTCATTCTTAACGTAGTATATCATATTTCGTTAAGATTAATATCGGATTAGACTTAGTAATTTCATTCTCCAAAGTATCTTAATTTCGATAGTTTCTTTGTTAAGCATAGGATTAGTTTTTCCATTCATACAGTTAATGAAGATGTTCATAGAATAGGATTTGATTCAGAAATAAATATCTTTATCGAGTTTTCTACTTGCTTCTATATAAAATATCTTTATCAAGTTTTCTACTTGCTTTTATATAAAATATCTTTATCAAGTTTTCTACTTGCTTCCAAATCAAATTCAGTTCAAGTAAATATCTTTATTACATTTTCTACTTGCTTCTAGATTTCATTAGTTCCAAGTCAATTGCTTATGGATAGAAGATAGGTCATAATGTTTAAAGTTAATAGTAGTTGGACAATCTTTAATTTGCACTTGTTTGTAGAAGTTAAACTAGATTTGCTTCCATTTTGTTTCCTTGTCACATTTGAAAGTCACTTTGATACCTTCTCTCCTATTCCTATTACATTTGATACACTTCCTTAGAATCCCCAAGGAGAATGGAATTAGGTAGTTTAGTGTAATCTTGAAGTATTAATGCATGAATAGTTGTTGAATTTATTAAGTAAATTGTAGCTTTGCTTTAAGTTAATATAGTTCTTTGTTTCATAGTTAGTTATCAATTATAGATATATAGATCTCTAAACTCATTTAACAGTTGTTTTCTAATTCCTGGATTAAAGAGATTTATCAGTAGTTTTCAATTTCATCAAAGTAGTTTCGTTTTGATTTAGTTTTGCTTCCTATAATAACATTGTTGTTTCTATCTTTTTAGTTATTATCCATAGAGTAGAGTAGTATAGCTTGATACTATTCTGATATGTTGGTTTAGATAGGTTTAACTAGTTCAGTAGTTGTATTCTAGAGTTTGACTCGGTTTTTCATTTTGAAATATTTTTCGATCTTTTCTTTATTAAAACATTTCTAAGGTGTGCCGAGCCGAAATCGTAGGTGCCATTCTACCTCAACATATACTGTGCCACAACTCTAAGATTACCAACCATGGTCGATAATTAAATATTTTGGTGATTCCTTAAAGACAGTAATTACACCTCAACATGCTTCCTCTGATGAGGTGGAGCCAACCACTGGTATGGACTTAGAGAAAACTTTTAATGGAAAGTAGACTTCTAATGTAATGGTGAAAATTGGTGCAGTTTGATGCATCTTTGAACATTCCTACTCCAATATCTTGAATCAACATTTTAAATCCCCACAAAAGGTACATTTGAGTGGAGACCGATTTCAGGTGTGCAGTAGTCTAGTTGGTTGATCCTAACAATCTCCCCTTGGTGGGGGAACCGAATTACTTGGAATACCAGAGACATTACCACCATCATTGCATGTATCCAACTACGTCCCAATACACAATTGTAATTTATGGGCTCATCCACCACCTCGACATCAGCTTGGACTATTTTACCACCTAATTCTATTGGTTAATCCATGATAAGTCCATGAGGAGGGAACAAATGTCCATAAAATTATTTGAGTATTGTGTGGGAAGGTACTAAGGTGGGTGATCCCAACGCTTTCCAACATGCTAGAGACATGACAAAAGGAGAGGCTCCTTCATCCACAACGGTTCGAAAAATATTCTTGCCATGTGAAGTCACTTTAATCTGAAATGTGATCTGTGACAGAAGCCTACATGTTGACTGTTCTAAATCGAAAGTTATCAAATTGGTGTTAGACGGATCAATAACGCTGATAGTAGACAATAGTGCCTTTCTCTGAGTAGTACAACTTTGCAAATCTTCCAAGGTTAACATACCACAAGGAGCTTGAGCTAAATCCTCAACCACATTGTAGTGTTGAGCAGCTCGCGCGTTAGGATTGTGGGTTATTCTACGTACTTCCCCTTTGGGAGGTGGAGGTACTATGTCAATGGTTGGTTTCTCAATCGTTAGAGAACCACTAGGATGTGATCCGGATGTTTTTGCATCATTCGATGATGTATCATAAGAACGATCCCTTGTTTGAATGTTTATCTCATGTTCAAACATCATGAAGATGTTAGCATTGGGGGGATTTCCCCCTTGTAGGGGTTTTGCATGGTTCCTTCCTAGGGGAGGTACTAGTGTCATAGAAACCATTTCCTGTTGCTACAGGAAGGGTTGGGTTAGGATGGCGGGTTGTTGTTTCCCTCCTCATTGTGCCAACATGCGATTAATGTCATCCATGTGAGGGAATTGGTGAGTAGGATGGTCCCCTTGACAAATCTTACAAGGGTACTTGTTTTTCTGTATCTCTTGATTGCCCCTAGTGGTATTATTCACCTTAGGTGCCTCTCCGATCCTAGAATTAGCATTTGGATTCTTCTTTTGTTTCTTCTTGTCCCCTTTTGGGTCCGTAGATTGGATCGTAAGTACTTTAGAAGTTTGGGTGGAAATTGTGGATTACTGGTTTGCCTGGATAGCTATGGGTTCTGAATTTTGAACATAAAATTGTCCCATTTGCTGGGTAATTTGCTCAAGTTGGTTGATGAAACCAATCACACCATCGGCATGAGGTCCCTGTGGTGGCCTAGTTGGATCAGACACAGGTCTCGCAACATGAGGTATTAAATCATAAAGTGTGATTGATTGTGAATATATCAAATCCATCTATTGGGCACTATGAATGAGTTGTTCTTCAGTCATAGCTCCTGAAATGGATACATCATTGGCAAGAGTAGGAAATGGTGATTTTATGAACCAATATTCTAAGAATTGATCTGGGATTTTAGTTTTTATAAGCCTCCGGTGCCTCCTCCATTCGTGGATATGATATGATATGTGAGTGGAGGTGGAATACCTAAGCAAAGTAAAAAGTTTTGTACCCATCTCATAGCAGATATGCAATTGAAAATGTGTTAGAAAGACCATGCCTAAATATGAGAAATCCGTGAATGTATTCCGAGGCAACTCAATGTACCATTTTATAGCAGTTCCTGTGAGGGTCCGCTGAAAGAACCGTAACCTAACACTACCATCAACTAGGGAATTGGATGAACACCACAAATGGAATGTCATCACGTGATTTGATGGATTGTCCCATGGTCGTCCATTGAACTTGGCTATGTCTGAGGGTAGTTTAGTTGGTATGGTTGGCCACTTGTTCAAATGTAGAACAGGGTCATTGGTCAGCTGGGATAAATCTGGTAGATTCAATGTGGCTAGAAATGGTGATCTAACCGGTTCCATAGAAAATGATTGATACATGGGTGAAATTTGATGGCTCCACTACTATTTTCCTTGTGCTTGAAAAGAATTCCAAGGAGGATTTCCTCCTTGCAGAGGTTGCATCCAGAAATATTGGTTACTTCCTGAAAAATTGTCCATTCCATTGCGGAACATGATGAATGGATATACTGCCCCCTTGTAGAGGTAGGCCTAAATAAGATTGGTTACTTGCCAGAACTTGACCATTCCATTGCAGAACAGGATGAATGGATGGATCACCCCCTTGCGGAGGTAGTCCCCAATAAGATTGGTTAATTACCGGAACCTGACCATTCCATTGACTGTTTCCTTGATTTTGATTAGAGTTCCAAGGTTTATTTCCGCCTTGCATAGGTGGTCCCCAAGAATATTGGTTACTTCCCAGAACTTGGCCACTCCAATGCGGAATGGGGTTGATAGGTGGATTGCCCCTGGCATTCTACCTGTTGGGGGTATGGAATTGTCCCCAAGAATTGTGCTAGGAAAAGTTGGAGGATACACCCCGGGAGACATTTCAACTCATTGGTGGAGGATAACCCCAATTGACATTAATGGAGCAAGATCAACAACCATTTGTGTATTTCGTTCATTATGTAACGATGAATTGTCAGGGTTTGTTTGATGTTGTTCTTCTCTATCACTGATAATTAAATATATAAGTTGTTTAGTTTCCAAGTCATTAGGGTGTGGTTTTTGTATCCATCTCCGTGATTTAGTGGCTCCTTCAAATTCTGGTGACTCACCTCACTGCTGTCGTGACTGGTGGATCGGGAGAGTAGCCACTTTGAAGTTTTTGATATAAGGATTTGTTTATAGTGGTATAATTAATAAAAAATATAATCAAACAATCCTAAATGCCTCAACAAAAAACAAAGTGTCCACATAGTAAAAATGTCCTATGAATCCAAGCAATCAATCTACTTTCACAAAGAACCGAAGCTCAGTGAAAAGTTGGATTAGAGGGATTTCTGAAACTAGAATTTCC
This sequence comes from Larix kaempferi, assembly GCA_027924585.1. Lineage (NCBI taxonomy): Eukaryota > Viridiplantae > Streptophyta > Pinopsida > Pinales > Pinaceae > Larix > Larix kaempferi. The sequence goes on along the minus strand of BSBM01001320.1, from coordinate 1,148,803 downwards.
TAATGGATACCATGCCTCAAACAATTACTAATAATGAAGGTGTGAGAGACAATTACAATAAACTTTAATCGCCAAAGGTGCAAGTATTGGTTCTTGACCAATCACCCTCCCAAGGAGTAAAAGATTCAAAGTTTGTCTCGGGTACCGCAAGTGTCCCCCACTCCCAATAGCCCATGAGATTGTTGAGATTTTGCTTAAGTAGTTATGTTATTTATAATTATTTAGACTTTAATTCAATTTATATCATATCATCATAACTACGTGCATAAGGATCACTAAAAGAAAGGCATTCACAGCATACATAAAGATTTATCCTTGGAAACCCTCTTGGGGAAGAAAACCCAGCAGAACTACTTCAGTATAGATTCATTAACAAAGTACAATGTCAATACAATGAAGAGCTAAATCTCTCTCATAGAAAGATACCCCAAATACAAAAATAAACAAAGATAAGAAAAAACCCAAGATATTAGTCTTCCTCTAGCTGTTGCTTTTCTCTCTTGCACACTTTTCTTCTTGACTTAATGCGAACTTGCTTGATGCACAAATAAGGAGGGAGCCACCCTCTATTTATACTTATTTATGGTTGACTTTTTCACTGTGGGGTTGACTTCACTCTGGGTGACTGGGCCGACTTTCCTGGGGTAATTTTACCTAGTTTTGGGGTTGTTTTACCCTAGGTTTGACTTGTCTATTTTCACTGGGTCGACTTGTTTAAGCAACAATATAATATTCTTTTATTTATTATTCTTCTGGAATCTTCAGGTTTGACATAAGAATATCTTCCGAAGCTACATAAAATATCAACACGCCCTCTTAACAAGGAAGGTATTCTTATGGCACAATCTTCAATACTGCTTCTGACCATTTACTTGTTGACCTTTCGCGAATCTACTCATCACTAGAATTTCTATACGAGAAAGACATCATCCACATCATGCATCTGGGGCCTCATCATCATACATAACATCTCTCTAGTGGGCACAACCTCATCGTCCTTTTGAACCTTATGGTCTCGGCATCCTTTTGGACCTTCTGTCTTATGGGAATTCATCTAGTTCACATAGAACCAGGGATCTAGCTCAGACAGAATCTAGGAATCCAACTCACACAAAACTGGGCATCCATCTCACATAGAATCTCGGTAACTATCAAGTTCACACAGAACTAGGCAACTAGCCTAAAAGCTAGCCCTTCTGGTTGGCACCACTAGGCATCCAACCCATAATGAGTGGGAATCTAACCACAAAGGTTAGGTGATCAAGTGCACACACACCAACCATCTAACCCAAGGCTAGGAATCCTCCAACCCACATAGGTTGTCCCTCCATCCCGAAAGATGGGCATCCACCAGTCCACATGACCTAGTCTTCCAACCCCAAAGATTGGGTATCCTGACCCTATCGAGGTCAGGCCAACTTGTGCCTCAATTGGTAATGTGCTCATGAATGACCACCCGCTACTGCCACACTCTATATGCTACTACCTCTGGAATCGCATCTATAACTCAGCACTACCTCTCAACGAGGGAGGTCATTATGCACCATGCCAAGCTTGTCCCTGAATTACTCAAACTTTATTTTTGACAGAGGCTTGGTCAACATGTCATCTTTATGCTCGTTTGTCGAATATACTGGAGCTTCACAGCTCCCTTCTACACCATGTCTCAAATATAATGGCACTTGATCTCGATATGCTTGGACTTGTCATGAAACACAGGGTTCTCAAACAACTTTACGTAACTATGGTTGTCACAGAAAATACAAGTCACCTCCAACTCGAGATCAAACAGCCCTGCAAGAAACTTCAAAAGCCACATAGCTTCGCTACTAGGTAAACATGTTGTTATATACTCTGCCTTGACTGTACTGAGTGCCACACTAGTTTGCTTCCTGCTGAGCCACGAGATCATAGCTGATCCCAAACTGAAGCAACATTCTGATGTACTCTTCCGATCTGTGACACTACTGACCCAATCTGAATCAGTATAGCCTTGCAGTATTATCTCATTGTTGATGTATATGTAACTTCGAAATGTATTTCATATATATTTATTGTACCCTTATTAGAGATGTGTTATTCCTCTATAAGGAAGTGTCGTCATGTGGATTGACAAGTGTCGCAAGTGTGTGTACTTGCCGATGGGTTATTAGACCACCATGTGTGGGGTCGGCCCTAAAATATATATATTATATTGTGGATGTATCTAGATAGACAAGTCGGCCCCATAGTGTAACTAGGCAAACAGGTTAGTATAAATAGAGATCGGGAGATCTCTATTTTGATCATTCGGAAAGTCACACTTCTCTCACTCAGAAAATGGCAAACTAGTGAGGAGGAGGATCATCTGCTACTAGGAGACTATCTCAAGTGTATTTTGGTTGTACTTTGGTTGAGCCATTGCTCTCTCTATCTCTGAGGAAGTTGTGGGGTTTTTCACCTTAGGGTTTTCCCCACGGAAACTCTGTGTCTCTTGTCTCTCATGCTTTTGATTCTTGTGATGCTTGTCATGCTTATTGTGATTGTTATGCATTGATATAATGTATATGTTATTCTCTCAGTAAAGATCCAAGAGTATTGTGAATTAATACTCAAAATTTAACATGGTATCAGAGCTAACCTGAGAAGAAGACATTTTGCAGTGACGAAAACTTGAGTTTCTTGTTTATTGGGTTTCTCTCCACAGTTTTTGGAAAAGCAGTATAGTAGATTGACTCTACTCATTAAGGAGATTCTATCTGTCCAATCAGAATTCAATTCTGAGCATTTTCAGATTTGGCCCTAAAAATTAGGGTTTCCACAAAAATAGGAATTTCTGACATCTGAAGACATAGCTGGAAGCTCCTTGCAAAAATCGAAGTTTAGAGCTTTGTATCGAGATTTTTGGCTGGGTAGATCTCCAGGAAACTCAAACCCTAATTCAGGGCTCTCCCTAGTGAACTCGGGAGGACAAAAAGGCAAATCTGAAGGGTAAATATTTGCTGATCTCTAATTCTGAATACACCAGGCTGATCAGCTCATCAAGGCGCATCTTTCTATCCTTTCAGAAAGTTGAAATTCACATTTTGAATTTTTAGGGTTTTTTCGACAAACCCTAATCCGGGACCAGATCCAGTTTTCAGCATTTCAAGTGGTAAGACCTAAATCTTTTCTATTTCCATTTGAAGTATTCTTTAAGATGTCTCACCACACCAAGCTTGAGGATAAGCTTGAAGGGGCTGATAACTTCCGAGCTTGGAAGTATAGGATTGGGTTAATCCTGGAAGAGAATGAGTTGGACTCATATATAAAAGAAGACATCCCTATCCCAGAGGATTAAGAGGCTAAAGTATTGCACAAGAAGAACTTGGTCAAGGCAAAGAGAATCATTGTTGATTCTATCAAAGACCATCTCATACCCCATGTGTCTTCTCTAAAGACACCCAAGGAGATGTTTGACTCTTTGACCAAGCTATTTGAAGGGAAGAACATAAATCGGAAGATGACCCTGCAGAACCAATTGAAAGGAGTAAAGTTTCAGAATGGAGAAACCATTCAATCTTATTTTTCAAGGGTCTCCCATATCAAGGAACAACTAGAAGCAGTGGATGAAATGGTGGAGAATGGTGAAGTTGTCATGACCACTCTGAATGGCTTACCTAGGTCATGGGACTCCTTCATTCAATGAATCTGTGCAAGAAAGAAGTTGATTTCCTTCAGTAGAATACGGGAAGAATGCTCACAAGAAGAAGCAAGGCTTGTGGCACGAGAAGAAAAGATGGGGAATGAAGATCAAGCTCTCACAGCTCACACCAAGAAAGGGAAGTCCAAGAGAGAGCCATCTCACTCCGAGAAATCTTCACATCACTTCAAAGAAAGAAGAATATGCTTCACCTGTAAGGAAAAATGACATATTTCCATAAATTGTCCCAAGAACAAGAAGGACAACAACAACTTCAACAAGAAGAAGAAGGGTAGCAAAAGAAGGTTTCATGCTCATGCTGCCGAGGATGATGAACCTCCCAAGAAGAAGGCTAGAGCAGAAAGTGATGATAATAACTCATCAAGCGAAGAAGAGTATGTTCTAATCTCTGCTCTCGCAGGTACTATCTCCCATGGTTGTAATGATTGGTTAATTGACAGTTGGGCTTCAAAACACATGACTGGGTTTAAATAATCCTTTGCTAACCTATCTGAACATGAGTCACCCCATAAGGTGAAACTTGGGGATGACTACCAATACCTTATCAAAGGAAGTGGTGAGGCCTCCTACAATCTAGACTCTGGGAAGTCTTTGAAGATGAAAGATGTTTTGTATGTACCTGGGTTCAAGAAGAATCTACTCTCCATATCCGCATTGGATGCAAAAGGTATGAGGGTTGCATTTGTGGATGGCCAAGTCCTAATGTGGCCAAAAGGTAAAACTATTGATGATGCAGTAGTGATTGGAGAGCAAGAGGGAGGATTATATAAATTGAAGGGACAACCTGAACATGCCATGGTACATGACTCCATGGAGCCAAGTGAACTTTGGCATAGAAGACTTGCACATATAGAAGGTTCATTACCAATTGCAAGTAAGGCTGTAGAAGGTCTTCCTGAAATCAAGACCAAACATGAAGGTGTTTGCAAAGGATGTGCAAGAGGAAAGAACATTAAGAAGGCATTTCCAAGCAGTGAAAGCAAGGCAAAAGATATCTTGGAAATCATCCGCTCAGATGTATGTGGTCATATGTCATCCAGTTCTCTAAGTGGGTATGTTTACTATGTCTCATTTATTGATGACTTCTCCAGGAAGACTTGGGTCTACTTCTTGAAGAACAAAGATGAGGTGTTTGATAAGTTCAAGGAATTCAAAATCTTGATGGAGAATTAAACTGACAAGAAGATCAAAACATTCAGATTCGACAATGGTGGAGAATTCACCTCAGGTGACTTCAAGAATCTTTGCAATGATTTGGGGATTAAGAGGGAGTTGACTGCTCCTTACAATCCACAACAGAATGTAGTTGCAGAAATGAAGAACAGAACAATCATGGAAGCAGCAAGAGCAATGCTACATGACCAGGATCTACCTATGCATCTATGGGCAGAAGCAGTTAGAACATCTGTATATGTGCAGAACAGAACACCCCACAAGATATTGGACAACAAGACACCAGAAGAAGTCTTTTCCGGTAAGAAACCTGAAGTCGGCCATCTTAGAATATTTGGTTGTTCAGTATTCACTCATGTCCCAAAGGAAAAGAGGACCAAACTAGATCCTTTAGGAAAGAAGGGTAGCTTTGTGGGTTATAATGAAAGCTCGAAGGCTTACAGAATATACTTTCCAGGGTTAAAGAAGATTGATGTCAGCAGGGATGTGACATTTGATGAAAACTCAGCATTCATCAAATAAAGGAAGGAACCTATCAAAGTTTATGAAGAACCTAAGGAAACTAGATTTCAAGACACTACCATGACTGAAGCAATTCCAGTAGTTGTTCGTGAGTTTGAAGATCCGCAAGAACCTGTAGATCCACCCCGTGAGGATAACTCTCACAAGAGGAAACCTGCATGGGCTAGAGAGCTCATTCAAGATGCAGAAATATTTGGCATTCCAGAAGAACACAGAGCAAAGAAGAGAACCAGATCACATACCAGCTATGTTGCTTTACTCTGTGACATCATGAATAAAGAACCTTCCAGTTATGAAGAAGCAGCAGAAAAGAAAGAATGGAAGGATGCCATGGTTGAGGAATACCAATCAATAATGAAGAATGATGTTTGGGATGTTGTCCCAAGACCTAAAGAGAAGTCTATTGTGACTTCCAAATGGATCTTCAAAATCAAGCATGTTGCAGATGGCAGTGTAGAGAAACACAAGGCAAGATTCGTAGCTTGTGGCTTCTCTCAGAAAGAGGGAATAGATTATGAAGAAACCTTTTCACCTGTAGCCATGTATACTTCCATCAGAACAGTACTTGCCCTGGCTGCAGCAACGAAATGGAAAATACACCAGATGGATGTCAAGACTACTTTCTTGAATGGTGTAGTTGAAGAAAAGTATATGTGGAGCAGCCACTCGATTTCAAAATACATGACAGAGAGTCATATGTGTGCAGATTGAAGAAAGCCTTGTGTGGCTTGAAACAAGCTCCCAGAACTTGGTATGGTAGGATGGACAATTACCTATCTAGTTTGGGCTTTACCAAGAGTAAAGCGGATTCCAACCTTTACTACAAGGTTGAGGAAGGAAATCCTGTGATTCTACTCCTGTATGTGGATGACTTATTTATAACAGGAGATGACATATTGATTGCAGATACTAAGAGGAAGCTTGCTGCTGAGTTCGATATGAAAGATTTGGGAATGATGCATTATTTCCTAGGTATGGAGGTGTGGAAGAATGCAGGTGGGATCTTCCTTGGTCAAGGGAAGTACATAGTAGATATCCTAAAGAGATTTGGGATGATGGATTGCAAGGCCATGGCCACACCTATGGCATCGAATATGAAGCTTCTATGTGATGCTTCATCTGAGCCAGTTGATGTCTCTATGTATCGTCAGATGATTGGGTCCTTGATGTACCTTACGAACACGAGACCGGATATTTGCTTTGCTGTGAACACATTGAGCCAGTTCCTGACTGATCCGAGGAGTGTTCACCTGGTTGCTGTAAAGCATGTTCTGAGGTACCTGAAGGGTATAGTGGATTTTGGGCTCAAGTATGAAGCAAATCAAAAGTTTAACCTGCAAGGTTATGTTGATTCAGATTGGGCTGGCAGTGCTGCAGATAGGAAGAGCACATCTGGGTGCTGCTTCAGTATGGGATCAGGTGTGATCTCTTGGTTTAGCAGGAAGCAGTCCTGCGTAGCACTGAGTACAACTGAGGCAGAGTATGTTGCATCCTGTTCATCTAGTTGTGAGGCAGTATGGCTACGGAAGCTACTGTCTGAGTTATTTGATCTCCCATTGGATGCTACCGGTATCTTCTGCGATAACCAGAGTTGTGTGAAGCTGTCTAAGAATCCATTGTTTCATGACAGGTCAAAACACATAGAGATCAAATATCACTATATCAGGGATATGGTGTAGAGAGGAGCTGTGAAGCTCCTGTATGTTGCGATGGACGAGCAAATTGCAGATGTGCTGACGAAGCCACTAGCCAGGGTGAAGTTCGAGTACTTCAGGGAGAGGCTTGGTGTTCTTCAGATTGAGGACACTTCGAGGAAGAAGTGATGGAGACATTTGCTGAAGCCATTCCAAGCATGTTGGAAGGAGGATCCTTCACATGGCTATGGATGTAAGCGTTGGATGACGAGCATTAGGATGATGTTCTAGTTTCTGCTTTGTATGATCAGTTGGATCATTTATATGTATATGTATGTACGCATCATGTTGGATGCTGAATATGATCAGTTGGATCATTTATATGTATGTACGCATCATGTTGGATGCTGGATATGATCGGTTGGATCATTTGTATGTATTTTGTATATGCATCATGTTGGATGCTTCGACCATGTATCTGTATATGTATCAGGTGGATACATTGTATGATCAGGTAGATCATGTATATTGATATGTATCAGGTAGATCATGTATGTTGATGGATACATTGTGTGGATCGTGTATCTATGTATCAGGTGGATACACTGTGTATGATGATATGTATCAGGTAGATACTTGGTGTGCATCAGATGGATGCATTGTATGATCAGGGTGATCGTGGATGACGAGCTTCTCCAGATGACATGCAACAGGATGTTGCAGTGATGATGATCAGGATGATCATGTGTACACCAGGATGATGTATGGTGAGTATCAGATGATACTTTGTGGCTGTGGATCAGGTTGTGCATATGAGCATGTCTGGGAGATCCTATAGGTCGGAGTTGCGTACCCATAATAGCCTGGGATGCTCTTTCAAGACATTGCTCTGGGAGGACATGTAATTTGTGCCCTGGGAGATCTTTAGGTCGGAGTTGTGTACCCATAATATCCTGAGATGCTCTTGCGAGGTTCTGTCCTATGGCATGTAATTTGCTCCTAGGAGATCTGGACAGGATGAAAAAGGCCTCAGATGCTTCAGCCAGGTTTTGCCATAACCACATGTAATTTTCTCATGGGAGATCTGGACAGGATGAAAAAGGCCTCAGATGCTTCAGCCAGGTTTTGTGGTGGACCACATGTAATTTACTCCTGGGAGATCTGGACAGGATGAAAAAGGCCTCAGATGCTTCAGCCATGTTTTATCCGACAGGTAGAGCTGTGTGCTCGTAACAGCCTGGGATGCTTCAGCCAAGTTTTGTGATGGGTCACATGTAATCTGCTCATGGGAGATCCGACAGGTAGAGTTGTGTGCTCGTAATAGCCTGGGATGTTGCAGCCAGGTTTTTTGACTCATATAATAAGTCCTAAGGATTCCACAGTATGGCCAGTGATGATGAAGACCTGCAGGTGATGGGCTTACATCCAGTATGAAAAAGGACTGGCTCTGTAGAACTTCCTATGATGAGTAGATTCAGATATTGGTTGAGATAGCAGCAACAGTGACGATGATGATGACGATGATCCCGAGAAGAAGACTTGTCTAGCAGAACTGTGTCGAGAAATACCTTCCTAGTTAAGAGGGAGTGTTGATGTATATGTAACTTCAGAATGTATTTCATATATATTTATTGTACCCTTATTAGAGATGTGTTATTCATCTATAAGGAAGTGTCATCATGTGGATTGACAAGTGTCGCAAGTGTGAGTACTTGCCGATGGGTTATTAGACCACCATGTGTGGGGTCGGCCCTGAAATATATATATTATATTGTGGATGTATCTAGATAGACAAGTCGGTCCCATAGTGTATGTGCAAATAGGTTAGTATAAATAGAGATCTGGAGATCTCTATTTTGATCATTCGGAAAGTCACACTTCTCTCACTCAGAAAGTGGCGCACTAGTGAGGAGGCGGATCATCTGCTACTAGGAGACTATCTCAAGTGTATTTTGGTTGTACTATGGTTGAGCCATTGCTCTCTCTATCTCTGAGGAAGTTGTGTGCTTTTTCACCTTAGGGTTTTCCCCACGGAAACTCTGTGTCTCTTGTCTCTCATGCTTTTGATTCATGTGATGCTTGTCATGCTTATTGTGATTGTTATGCATTGATATACTGTATATGTTATTCTCTCAGTAAAGATCCAAGAGTATTGTGAATTAATGCTCAAAATTTAACACTCATGATCTGAAACATATTTTAGTCCATAGTCAATTGTACCTTTCAGGTACCTCATCACATGCTTTACTGCAATCAAGTGAACACATCTTGGCTCAACCATATAATGACTTGATGTGTTCACCGCAAAGCATATATATGGCATCGTGTTCGTCAAATACATCAACGAACCAATCATTTGTCAGTACATGGTGGCATATACTGTCTTTGAAGAAGTATCACTCAATAACTTCAGGTTCATTACCATTGGTGTAGGCATGGGTTTACAATCCATCATCCGAAATCCCTTTAGGATTTCTACAACATATATTTCTTGGCTAAGGAAAATACTGTCCTATCTCTGCCACACCTCTAGACCCAAGAAATAGTGCATCATACCAAGGTATTTCATATTGAACTTTGTAGTGAGCTCCCTCTCTCACCCGATGTGTTTCTCATCCCCTTTAAGAAATAGGTCATCCACATATAATAGTAATATCGCTGGTCCACCATTCACAACCTTGTAGTAAAGGTTGGAATCTGCTTTGCTCTTAGCAAAGCATAAGCTCATAAGAAAAATGTCATTTTTTCCATACCACGTCCCGGGTGCCTGCTTTAATCCATACAAGGCCTTCTTCAAACTGCACACATGTGTCTACTTGTCATGTGTCTCGAATCCTTGTGGCTGCTCCACATACACTTCCTCTTCCACTACACCATTTATAAAATTTGTTCTCACGTCCATCTAATGTACCTTCCATTTCATCACTACAGCTATTGCAAGTATAGCTCTAATCTAAGTGTATCTCACCAGAGGAGAAAATGTCTCCTTGTAATCTATTCCTTCTTTCTGCGAGAAACCACGAGCCACAAACCTTTCTTTGTACTTCTCAACACTGCCATTTGCTCCATGCTTCATCTTGTAGATCCATTTGGAGTCACCGCTGACTTCCCTTTCGGTCTCAAAACCGCATCCCAAACATGATTCTTCATAATGGACTGGTATTCCTCGATCATGGAATCCTTCCATACTTTCTTATCAGCTGCTTCTTCATAACTGGAAGGATCTGCATCAATGATGTCACATAGTAATTCCATGTAGCTGGAATATGGTCAAGGTCTCTTGCTCTCTCTAAAAGACCCATCTGGAGTACCATATTTCTCTCCATCCTGAATAATCTCCTGATCCCAAGCTGGTCTTCTCTTATATGTAATCATTTCTCGGGGTGGATCTACAGGTCTTTGTGGTTCTGCGATATCATGATCCTCCGAAACATGCTCTTCTAGTACAACATCATCTTCTGTACCAGTATCTGTGACTCTAGGAGCTTCAGGATCCTCATCATGGACTGCATCTGTCTGAGTCTGCCTCGATCTGCTAAAATCTGCATCCTTGTTGAAGGTGACATAACTGCTAGTCTCAATTTTCTTGTAACTAGGAATGTAGACTCCGTATGCCTTTGACAAGTCACTGTATCCAAAAAATATACCCTTCTTGCTTGAAGGATCCAACTTTGTTTTCTTATCCTTGGGAACATGTACATATACATGACAACCAAATATCCTCAGGTGGCTGACCTCTGGCTTCTCTCCTGTAAACATCTCTTCTGGCATCGTGTTCCCAAGTACACAGTGAGGAGTTCTATTCTGCACATATACAATGGTTATGGCTGCCTCTTCCCATAGGTGTAATGGTAAATCTTGATCATGAATCATAGCCTTCACTGCTTCCATTATCATCTGATTCTTTCTTTTTACCACGCCATTCTGCCGAGTATTGTAGGGAGTGCACATCTACCTCTTAATCCCAACTTCTATGCAGAATGTATTTAATGCATATGATGTGAACTCTCCTCCATTATATGACCTTGATGTCTTTATCTTCTTTTCAGGGAGATCTACAAGGGCCTTGAATTCCTTGAACTTGTTGAACACTTCACTTTTTGATTTCAAGAAATAGATCCAAGTTTTACGTGAGTAATCATCAATAAATGAAACATAATATACGTACCCCTAAGTGATGTTGATGACATCGGTCCACACACATCCAAATGGACTATGTCCAAGATTCCTTTTGCTTTGCTATCGCTGCTTGGAAACATACTCTTCATGTTCTTGCCTTGTGCACATCCCTTGCATATAACATCATGATTCACCTGAATCTCTGATAGACCTGTAACCATCTTGCTTATGATAAAAAATGTTTTGTAACGTATGCGAGCAATCCTTCTATGCCATAGCCACTCAGATTCACAGATCTATGTACCAATGCTTGATCTGATTGTCCCTTTAGCTTGTATAGGCCTCCCACGTGAACACCAATCATGATAGAATCATCAATAGTCTTTCCCTTTGGCCACATGAGAACTTGGCCATCAACGAAAGCAACTCTAAATCCACGTTCCTCTAATGTTGATATGGAGAGGAGATTCTTCTTCAAACCAGGTACATACAATACATCTTTCATCTTCATATCTTTCCATAATCCAACCTGTAGGAGGATTCTCCTACCCCTTTTATGGGATATTGATAATCATCACCGAGCTTCACCTTATGAGGTGAATCCTTTTGAACCAAATTTGTGAGAGAATGCTTGTAATTGGTCATGTGCTTAGAAGCACCACTATCAACAAGACATGTGTCACTTCCATGAGTGACTGTCCCTGTAAGATATGATATTAACACATATTCTTCACTTGAATCATCTTCTCTTGCCTTCTTTTGAATAGGTTCATCATCTTCTGCGGCATGAGCATGATGTATTTTATTCTTTCCTTTTCTGATATGATCTTTTATGTGAGGATAGTTTCTTGCAATGTGTCCCATCTTCTGGCAATTGTAGCATTTGTAATTTGAGTAATCCCCTTCTAAAACTTTTTGCGGGAGTGGGATTCTTTCTTGCTTTTCCCTTTTCTTGCATGTGCTGCTAGTGCTTGATCTTCATCATCACCCAACTTTTCTTCTCTTACTACCAATCTACCTTCTTCTTATGTGCACTCTTCCAATAGTTTGTTGAACTTTGTTAGCTTTTGTCTAGAACAAATTCCCTGAATAAATGATTCACAAGACCTTTGTAATGTCCCCATTTTGACCCCCTTTGTATTAAACCGTAAATGATGTAAATATTGTAATTTAATCATGGTGAGGAGCTCAAGGCCAAGGCCCCACCATCGATTTAGCGTTTCATGAATCGGCAATTAAAAATAGATGCCCATGGTTCTTGTGCGAGATGGGCACAATGTAAATAAGACACCATGTAAATACGAATTTTAATGGAAAAACCCACAACCGGCTATGCAATGCAACAAAAGAGATGGGGCATGACTCTACAAGGAAAAGGGAGGGAAATTATTCAAACCCTTGGGCCAATGGTGTTAATCCATGTGTCAATGGGGAAACCCATAAACCACCAACTACCCATTTTGTCTCATGCACTCAATCATTTAATTCTTCCAAGAAATTGGTTAAGGCAGTTAATGTCTTGGGATGGGAGAGGTATGGCAGTCAGATTTTCGTGCATGGGCAAGCTACCAACCTGAAAATCGTATTTTTGGCTTGCTGGGCAAGAAAACCCCCACGAAATGCTACCCAAGGCCGTTCCTCATGCATTACGTTCTTCCTCTCACGCAGCTTGAGCTCACAGGAAGTTATCCTCACGTTTTTCACCATAACCCTGTGTTTTTCCATGCCCAGGAACTCGTTTTTGGATTGTGCAACAGCTGGGGAAGGAGGGACGCGAATTGGGATCGAGGGTGAGGGCGTTTTTGGCCCTAGGGCGTTTTTCTGGAATGGGTTTTGTTTCCCCAGTCGAATTTCCAAAGTGCCAATACGTTTTGAGTCTACCCACGTTTTTCTGAAGTCCAGGAAACCCCATCTCATGCATCCCGCTGTTGGAAACGTTTTCTCATGCTCAACAAGTGTAGGTTGCTGTTAGGTGCATCCCTGTTTTGTTTGGAACCCATGAGCAAGAAACTGGAATGGTAGTGGACAGAATTGGCTTGATAAACCTAGTGTAGGGAGTATCCTCTCAAGAAGATTAAGAGGGCTGGCTACTTTTCTATGCACACCCTGAGAGCACTAGAGAGGAAGGTATGGCTTGAGGGACTGTATGGCAGTGAAGAGAATACTTCCTGGTGTTGGGTGTGTAGGCATTGTGAGTGCCAAGCTAGATAGATCTGAGAGAGGTACCCATAGCTCTGTAGTTGAGCTCACTAGCTTAGCAATTCTTCCTTTCCATCTCCTAGCAGCCTGATAAACCCAATTGTAGATTGGCTTGGTTCATTTTGGTGTATGCTTGGCTATGTGTGAGTCTGCTGTTCCCTGGTTCCTTGTAGAGATCATGCCCAGCTCGGGGGTGGCAGTGGTGCTGAGAGATTAAGGAGCACACTGGCCTATGGTTGGGTGGAACGTTGCAGTTGCGTAGCCAGTTGCTTGGGACTGCCTTATTGAGATAAGTATTCTCTTGTGTAAATTGGCAATTATCATTTGATGAATGTTATGAATGTATGTGAATGTATTAAACGAAATTGCTTCTGCTGTGTTTTTAAAAGTTTATGCATTTCCATATGATCTTGTATAGTTCTGCACAGATCTTTACTTCATGGCTGTCACAGAATCTTGAATGTGTGTTAGAGATCAACAACATTGATTTGATTACAGTCGTTTTTCCATAGTATGCATAGATACAGGTCTTTGCATCAATGATTTTAATTTCAACGTTTTGGGGCTAATTGCCCGGATTGAGCACAGTGATTCTCTCTATCTCGCTGGTATGATAGAGGGGACACTACAACCTTGGGAGACCATTTAATGCAGTCATCTCTATCTCAGTTTCATCAATTTTCTCTCCAATGGCTTCAGGTTGTTCTTTGATTTGAGATTCCCTTGTGAAGCAGGATTGAATGGTTTCTAAATTCTACATTTTCACATTCTTGAGTTGTGTCCTCAATGTCATCTTCTGGTTGATATTCTTGCCTTCAAACAACCGGGACAAGGCATCAAACATCTGCTTTAGAGTCTTAAATGATGAGACACGAGGGATCAAGTGATCCTTGGTAGAATTTGCAATAATTCTCTTATCCCTAATCACGTTCTTCTTGTGCCTTGCCTTAGTTTCATCTCCCTCTCGCTCATCAACCTCTTCTTCTAGAATGAGAAGCACCCTATACTTCCATGCTCATAAGTTATCAACCCCTTCAAGCTTCTCATCAAGCTTGGTGTTGTTCGTCATTTTGTCCAAGCTTAAAAATATGATAGAGATGAAAGTTTTTAGAGATGGAATTTGGAGTTACCAGTCAATGTGTTATGCCAAGGTGATCTCCACAAGACAAAATCAACTCCAATGTCAACCTGAAAACTGCTTAATGTCCAACCTAGGGTTTTATGAGGAAACCCTAATTTTGCAAACTTTGAATCTGGAGAATCTGATCCAGGGAGAAGATGTTCCCTCCCAAGGCGAGTTGAGCAAACCTTCTTTTCTTCCAGATCTGAGATTAGAACAGTCCAAAACTGGAAACCCTAATTTCTGCAGTTTCTACAGAATTTAGGTCAAAACCAAAACTTCACCAAATTGAAGTTGGTCTCCATAGAAAGATGCACCCTCCCAGGACAAATTGAGCAATCCTCTTTTTCTTCTGAATTAGTGGATGGAAACCCTAGAAGTAAGAAGCTTTAGTTTCCAGTAGTTGCAGTTGTTGTAATGACTTCTTTCAACATTGCTCTGATACCATGTTGAGATTTTACTTAAGTAGTTATGTTATTTAGAATTCTTTAGAATTTAATTTAATTTATATCATATCATAATAACTGCATGCATAAGGATCACTAAAAGAAAGACATTCACAGCATACAAAAAGATTTATCTCGGGAAACCCTCTTGGGGAAGAAAACCCAACATAACTTCTTCATTATAGATTCATCAACAAAGTACAATGTCAGTGCAATGAAGAGCTGAAGCTCTCTCATAGAAAGATACCCCAGATACAAAGATAAACAAAGATAAGATAAAACTCGAGATATTAGTCTTCCTCCAGTTGTTGCTTGTCTCTCTTGCTCACTTGTCTTCTTGACTTGATGCGAACTTGATTGATGTACAAATGAGGAGGGTGTCACCCTCTATTTATACTTATTTCCTGCTGAATTTTTCATTGCGGGGTCGACTTCACTTTGGGTGATTGGGCCGACTTTCCTGGGGTAGTTTTACCCAGTTTTGGGGCAGTTTTACCCTGGGGCCGATTTGTCTATTTTCACAGGGCAGACTTGTCTGAGCAACAATATCATAGGTATCCAAATATGGAGTCCGAAATGCGTCGAGAACAAAAACTCTACACAGGTATCCAATCCCCCTTAAAGATAACTGCAACCTGTGAAAGCCTAAATGAAAATAATATCATATTCTTTTATTTATTACTCTTCTGGAATATTTTGGGCCGACATAAGAATATCTTTCGAAGCTACATAAAATATCAACAGATATATCCTAAGAACATCAACTAAGGTTACCACTTCACAATCGATGGTCGGGCGGAACAGTTGTAAGTCTAGGACAACTCACATAAACCAGATACTCCAGAAAGTGATGTCACCCCGAGGACTTGTCACTTACATGGAATACCGTGATGTGATCATGTACCACTAAACAAGTAAGAGGGGGGGTACCACCCTTATCCAGATTGACCTCATTCTTGATGAATGTTATAGATGTGCTTTCCCGATAAGTGTTCTTTGTTACTGTCACATACCCTCCCATCAGACCCAGCAAGGGAGAGAATGTGATGTCGATTCCTGGGTCTTTTCATAAAAATTCAGCCCACTCATCTTATTCATACACATAAATTTAGAGGTGTGCAAATGCAACTTAAATCAATATGCACAGCGGAATTAAAACTTCATCCACACACATCTTTTGTATGCATTCAACATATTAAATCAGACATCAAATTATAACAATACAGAAGTAAATACATAGACAGAAAACACTTATCTTCATTGCGAAATTATCCCAAATGACTAGCTATGTTGCTGCAACGTTCCACCCAATCATAGGCTCTTCGACGACATATACTCAGTCCATCCGAAGGCCACCCCCGAGATGAGCATGATTCTTACAAGGAAAAGGGGACATTCACTCTTTCACAGCCAATTAATCATTTCATTTGAGCCAAGCCAGTCCACAGCTGGGTTTATCAGGCTAACCCTGGAGGCTTACACTCAAGCTCAAGCCAAAGAAATGGATTTACCAACAAGATGGCCATGGGTTTGGGCTTTCCCCAAATCGTTTCCAACCAAAAATGAATTGTGGGATGGGAAAAACATTCATAGGGAGGAAAAACGATTTCTCCCCAACCATCTAAGCATTTAACAGCCAGAACAGTCTCTATGGAACCCCAATTTGGTTTCCTTTCTTCCCCACTGGTGTACAACACAAAAACGCCCTTCTCCAGCTGAGAATGAAGGAAAACAAAGAAAAACCATGGAGGAAAACGCCCAGGTGGCTCCAAACTCATGAGGGAGGAAGACTGGTTGATGGATCATGGCTTGGGGAGCAATTCATGGCTCTTTTCTTGCCCAAGAAGAAAAATGCAATTTCCCATGCAGGGTGGCTTGCCCATACCCGAAATTGGACAGCCATACCTCCCATTCCCCAAGGCATTAACTACCTCAACCAACTCTTAGGAGAAATCAATGATTAGGTACAAAAGTCAACATGGGTAGTTGAGGGTTTGATGGGTTATCTCATTGACACTTGGCTTGACTTGATTGGCTCCAAGGGTTTGAATGTTTTCCCTCCCAATTCTTTGTAAAATCATGCCCCCATCTCTTGTTGCATTGCATAGCTAGTTCTGGGTATTTTATTAAAATGCATATTTACACGATGTTTGAAATTCCAATGTGCCTGGCTAGCACGCAAACCATATGCATCAATAAATCAATGGTGGGGCCTTGGCCTTGAGATCCTCACCATGATTTCATAACAATATTACATTATTTACATCTGAATATAATGGGGTCGAGGTGGGGATGTGACAGTTACTAATGGATTTAATCATTCATTAATTGATGCTAGTTTCAAAAGTCCGTGGACCTAGAGTGTTAACTCTCCAATTCTAATCCAAGGCTTTAGCCTAATCTTGTTAGTGATATGAAAATGAAATCTTGGTTAATTTTATATTAAGCACCCATTATAAAGGCAATTTTCTTAATTTCGGGAATGGCAATGAAACTGGTGGTGTGTACACTCAAAATATTGAGCCAAACAATGCACAAATGCTCACTACTCTGTCCTTTAATTTGATGAACTCTCTAAGCTATATAAAAGTAAGAGGTTCTTTGTAGGTCTTTCAAACATGAAACTATTGCAAACGTTTCAAAATGGAATCTTTCTTTTAACTTGAAAAGGAAAATTTTCAAAAACTCCACCAGAGCTTGCCAACTATCGATTTGACCAAGCGTGGGGTTTATCCGAGTTGTTAAGACACTTAGGTTCAAACTTTACAAGGTTTCCAACCTCTTTTTAAGAGTAAAAACGCTCCAAAAACACTTATAAGGGGATAAAAGAGGGAATGAGAGGAAAACAAGGTCCAACCAGCAGGAGAAACTGTCAAGTCAATCGGGTTCGCAGGGGAAGAGTGGAGCGAAGTCCAGATCTGGCCGAGAACAAAACAACGTTGACGTTTAAATGTCACAAATTACTACTTTTCTCTTTTCAACAAGGTTTTGAAGCAAGGGTTCAAGAGGTTGGTTTCAGTTTGTGATACGTGTCACAAATGGAATGGAATCTACTTAATTGGAAATTAAATCTTGAATGATAAGTGTTTCAATTGATTTTAGTTTCCAACAAGTCTCTTAAACTAGTGTTTCAATCTTAAAATTGTGGTTCTATCTTGGTTTACAAATTGCATAAAGTTTTTCCAAATGTCTGAATACGTCTCCAAATCGACTGAAGTTCTTCAATATCTTGAAAAGGTGATGCAAAATTTTGGTAGATTGTTGAGGTTTTGGAACAGTTCTTCTCTGAATTATGGTTAATTATTAATTTCAAGAATATTTTTAAACCAAACAATTACCTCAAATGAAATGATTCCAACTCTTTACACTGGGGATTCGTGTTTCTCATTTGCAGGGGCACTCGAAAGTGCAAGCAAATAGGATACACATAGCCATTTGAAATACTATGAATTAAACATTTACACTTGAGATCCACTTTCTCATTCGTAGGGCCGCCCGAAAGCGCAAGTGAAGAGGATACTCATGGCTCGAGAAATATACTCGAAACTCAAATATACTCTATTACACTTGAGATCCACGCTCTTGTTTGCAGGGGCACCCAAAATTGCAATCAAAGAGAATACTAGTGGCTTGACATTATGCTCAAGAGATCAAATCTAAACTATCACATTTGAGATCCACTTTCTCGTTTTTAGGGCCGCTCGAAAGCACAAGTAAAGAGGATACTCGTGGCTCGGGTATAATATATTGCAAGAAAATTGAAATTGAAACAAATATCTCTAATTGTACTAAAAAAACATAAAAAATTCAAAGATCCAAACTAAGAAATACACAATTTAGTCGTTTTCTCTTGTTTTGGAGGGGAAAATTTTTGAATTTATCTTAAGTGTTATGTTCAATTTTTTTGAAAATTTTGGAATGTTCTTTTTATGAAATTGTTTCAAATTATTATTCTAATCCAGCCTTGGCTGTGATTTTAAGGTGTGTTTTATATCAACAAATCTATGCAACTCCAAAATTTAAAGGCCTAAGTTTCATAAAAATAATAATTAATGCCTTTCAATTTTTGACAATTTTCCTTGCAAACTAGTGATTCAAGCTATCAAATCTTAAGAAATCGGTCAAAATTTCAACAATTAATAGTGAAATCAAGGATCTAAAAGCTAAATATTTCCTTAAACATACAGATCTAAGCAAAGTTTGAAGAAAAAAACTTGGATTCAAAGCCAAAAATATCAATTCAAGTCATTTTCAAGGATTTTTGGAGGTTTTCCAACTTTTCAAGTGAAATGCTTCATAATTCTTTCAAATTTGCTTCTAAATGATCATAACAGGTTTCTACTATCATTTACAGGTCTTCAAATTTCATCATCTTCCCTAATTATAGGCCTAAAACAATGAATTACAATTTCTTGTTTTTTTGACATTTTTTTTGCAAATTAGAACACAAATCTCTAAAATCTTTGAAATCTCGTCAAATCTTAGCCAATTCAGATCTAATCAAAGTCTAATGGCCATGTTTTGGAGTTCCTAAGCCAAGAACATCAAGAAAAATAAAAAAGAAATGATGAATTTGAGGACAATTTAGGCTAGAAACCCAAGATCATGAGGAACACACTATTGTGCAGAGATTCACATGCGTGTTTGAGAAAAACACGCTACTATATAGAGCTTGAACTGTGTGTGACATGCTATTGTGTGGTGGTTCACTTGTGATTTTCCAAGAAACCAAAACTACGGGGCTAAATCCTCCGAAATTTGAAATTTTTTTGAGTTGTTTAAGGTAGATTTAGACTCTAATCATACTCAAAATGATTTCTAAATAGTATTAAGAGGACTTATGACAGATCTAAAGCAAGATTTATGAAGAATTCATGGCCAGAACACCAAAATTGGGAAAAATTCAAGAAAATTCAAACCCCAATCCCCATTATGGTCGCCAATTTGTTAGTGGAGAATTCTACAGCTAAATGCCATGGATATCTCTCCCATTAATATGAGGTGGTGAAGCTCAATTGATATAAAATGAATATAATTATCTTATTTTCCTAAGACTCAAAGCAATTTTCATGAGTTCGAGAAGGGGGGAAGGGAATAAATTACTTCTTGAAGCATGCCAATTGATGAATATCCTTGATGCCTGAGATTTGCAAGCATTTAGGCCTCCATTTCCAGTAGCTTACCATGCATCCTTACCTCTAGCATGCATCCTTGCCTCTACTTCTACCAAAAATAACTTGAAAAAAGCTTGAAAGTAACTACCAATTTTGGATTTGCAAACAATTTGGAAGAAAAAATTGAATTAAAAATGGGGGGAAAATTGAATTAGTTCATATAAATTCAAAGGAGAATGATACTTACAACCTTGGCTTGAACATGCCATCCTTATCCCTTGCTTTGATCCACTCCTCTTCCATCCATGCTTTTGATGCCCAAATGCCTTTGAAGTAGCAGAATTCTTGCCTTCAATGCTTCATTATAACTTTGCTCTAATTTTCTTTGTATTTTACATTGCCCCAAATGCCTCTTTTTATAGCATTGGGAATTGGGAACTCAAGAATCAAACTTCAATGTGGGATAATACCTTTTTCCCAAATTTTGATTATTTTCACCAAAAACCCACTTTCTATAGTATTTCCAGGCTTTTTTGTCACAAATTCAGAATTTTTAGGCACAATTAATGCATATACCATGAATTTCTTCTGACTATTGATTGGTGGAGACTGGATCTGGGCCTTTAAGTGGGTAGTTCAATGACTGAACTTTGCCTCTTTAGGCTACCTATGTCTTCACTCAATCCTTCCAATTGTGGAAGTAGTGATCCGATAAGAGAGGTATGTTTTCTTATGTACTTGTCTTCTGTCTTCATGTTGCGGGAGAATGGTAAAATGTGCTTCTGACCTTCGCTTGTTAGGGGTGCTAATTTGATTGTTAACACTAACATTAACAAAGTAACATGTGTACCCAAACATACAAACAAAGTCAATCAAACAAACTTTAGAGTTTACATGAATATGAATTTAATAATAAACCTAATAAGTAAAAAAGTCCCCTTACTCATCCATACTCATTTATCCCATGAACAAAAATGCAAAACATGTGACATCTATCTATGATTAAAAAAACATAAACAACTATCAACCCAACAAAACATAAACACTCAACTAATATAATGACATAGTTCGATGTATCTACCCTAAAAGCTAATCCAAATGGATGGCCACAATAAGAAACCTTAATTTTGCAAGATTGCAATGCTATGTGTTTTGATAGGTAGGGAAAAACACTTTGTATTTAAGATATTTTGGCACACATTTTTCATTTTAAAATTTCTTTGTTTGCCAAATGAAAATCTGATGATGGTTTCATATTTTTATTGCGTATTATTTTACATTTAAACAAATTAATAGAATGCCAATATTATATATACATAAATTTAACTAATTTAAAAAAAATCCTTATCTAAATTCTGAAAATTTTCAATCAATAAAAAATTGGGTCATCTTACGCACTGCTTGGTATTTTAAAAGGATTCAATCCTTACCTTCTAATTTCATTTTTTATGAAACTACTTTCATTTGGCTCAATCCAACACACACACACCTACAGTTGCTTTTCAGGCTTAAACATAATCCATACTGAACTTGGTGGTCTACATTGCTCATTGCATACAGAGCAAGATGGGTGCACTATACTATTTCTCATATTTTAAATTTGAAACAACCAGTTACAGTCCATTTTTAAATTTCCCTAACGATTTGCACAGACCATAAATCATCTTCATACTCTGCCCAAATGACCATTATTTAGTTTATTGCACTCTGCTTAATCAAATGCTACTACATGATAAGTTATTTGTGAAGAAGCTTTTTGTCATGATTTTAATTAAAGTATGCATGACGATCTTTGGCCCAATAGTTAAAATTAACCTCCAATCAAAATAGACTAAAAACATATTGATATTCTTATCTAATTACTATTTCAAGCAATCCTAGTTCAAAAATACAAGTGCACTTCCATATAGAAAATGAAATCCATTATAATCCTTTTCAATAATAAGATGACAACTATGTAGCGTATGATCATTCACAACTATTTCAGCTTTGAAAACAAAGCTACAAAATTTCAATATAGAGATAATCGCAGGAAATTACTCTGCTTGCCTGTAGAAGATGACAATAGGCATTTTAAAACTAAGATACAAATTAATCCCACTCCTTAAAAACATAAATAAAAATTTGTTGGGGAGGACCAGGTCTGAAAGTTATGACAAGAAGTGTGCTTAATGCACAATCGAGACAAGGATTGGAAAACGGATAAGCACTAAGGCAGAGAGCATACCGTAGAGGTATTTAAAAAAAAACTAGGTTTTATGTTGGTGTCAATTCTTTGATGCACACTTGAATCCAATTCCAGTTCCGCTGCAGTTTATACATATAAAGATCAAAGGCAATTAGGCTTAAATGGCTCACAGTTATGACACTTTGTAACTTAAAGTTGGCTTTCAATTAGTACATCTACCATTAAGTAGGCTCCCAAACCTAAAAAACACACACCATATTCAGAATGAACGATACAATTATTTTCACTTTGTTTAATTGATAGAGAAAATACATAAAAGAAAATATTTTGTGTAGCAAGTTGGGCCTAGAGTAGCGAAATGTTCTATACCCCAGTTGATAGGATATCTCGAACATTTTCTTAAAAAATATATACAGACAAGCATGATTGCACCAATAGGAGTAGGAGCGAAATCCTCTACTGTCTCTACATCTGCTAACTAGATATGGTGGAGTAGGAGACCCTTCACCAGCAACACCAATTTTGGTCACCGTGCCTATAATTTACCAAAAACACAAGATCTTTGAATGAATCCTCCGTAATATCATATCATGGCAGAAGTTCCATTATATTGTTTCCCGTGGCCAAAAGATCTTTGAGTGAATCCTCCCTAATATCACAACATGAGTTCCAATATCCCGAGTAGATCTGAGTGAATCCTTTGTAATATCTCCAGCGACCAACATTCCACCTAAAATCGTTCACAAGTTGAATGAACTATAAATTTAGTTGACTGATGAGTTAGCCAATCATGATTCGCGACCACCAACTCACTAGCAGGTACTAGTAATTATGATAGGCAAATAAATTTGATGAACATTAAATTGACGATTTTGAATTCTGCATACCTGTTAAAGTTGAAGTGTAAATTTCGATTTTAGGTATAAAATACATTTTGAACTGTTAAAAACCTTATGTACAACATCAAATTCGAGGCATGGTGGAGGTGAGGTGATTTTCAAAATACATCGAAATTTAATCTAAATGCATTTTATTGTGATAGGTTTATTAATTTTGATAGATGTTCTCATTTTAGAAATGAATAAAAAATGTAAGATTTAACGGTGGAGATACGCTTAATAGTCTTGTCCCTTTTAATCCCACCATCCAAGAATGAAATTACCCCATTGTTAACTAATAATAAACAACTAATTGAAATTACCCCATTGTTAACTAATAATAAAAAACAACTAATTGACCGACAATTGGACAATTGGTTGTTTTGGTGGCGGAAAAGAAAGCCCGAGGGAAAAGATTTGAAGTGACCCTATAATTAATCTACTGAAAGACAGAACTGGGTGGAGATTGTGTTTGTAGAGATGCCCTATCAATGGGGTGGCCGGGGTTGAGAATAGTGGAATTTGAGAGCTTTAAAATAAAGCTAATTTTGTGAATTAAATTCAGATGTCTTGAAAGTAAGTTTATAACATTAGTATTATAGATTAGTTTTATATACCACCCTCCATCCAAATGCAATTCCAAGTTGAAAGAGGTTACCTCTGCCACTTATGTGTATGTACTAGTGAGAAAATAATTGGCTGAATTATAAATGGTGTCACAGATTACTACGTGGCATAATAGTTAGACCCAAATTTATCCAAAGTCGCGCTAATACCACTTTATACCATTTGAGTAGGTTGTCTCCCCATCTCCAAGAACCATAGAGGACAGGACATGCAAAGACTTCTCTTTTGAATTACTCTGAACTCAGAACACTTTACATGGTTCCATTTTGCTGATGCCTGCAGAGTTCAATCCAATTCAATGGCGACCACCTGTACACATGTTACCTTCGGGGAGGTCGCTTTGTTCGCTTGCTGCGGACAAAAGAGCAATCTAATAGGATTGAACAAGGGGAAGAAAACCCACAAGCAGAACATGTCACGTGTTTCCAATTGCAGCAGGGAAAAAGCTGAAAATAAAAGCAATGCTGCAGTCAATGAAAGGTAACCGCTTAATTTCATGCATTGGATTCGGAATCTCTATTATTTATTCAGAATTCAGTTTTTGTTTTTGCATTGGTTAAAGCTGTATGCAACTTGTTTGCATTTATGAAATATT
This sequence comes from Larix kaempferi, assembly GCA_027924585.1. Taxonomy (NCBI): domain Eukaryota; kingdom Viridiplantae; phylum Streptophyta; class Pinopsida; order Pinales; family Pinaceae; genus Larix; species Larix kaempferi. Next base: position 1,124,506 of record BSBM01001320.1, on the reverse strand, counting down.
TGGAAGGAAATCACCAGTTCCGATGTACCTTATGCTAGAGTTAATGTCTACCAAAATCAGCAGTTCCAAATCCTGATGCATTTTGTCCGGAATTTTGGGGGATTCAGCAAGACAATGCCACCATAATTGTCTGAAGGCACAGCAAAGGGGCAAAACAGGTTGCACAAAACTTGAAAAATATTCACTGAGAAAAGAGGGAAGATTGGTAAATAGGTCGACAAATTGGGTCGGGTTTGAATTGATGGCTAGTCGGCAACCTTTTGGGAAAGTGGACAAGTTTATTTCCCATGCACTCATCTTATAAATGCAGAATGCAGGTCTAAGAACGTCCTGCTTGTGACTTGTCTAATGCCTGAAAGGTGGTGGGCTTAAATAGGGAAACGCTTTCTAGATAAGATTGACACCTAGTATGTAACTTACCTTGTAACGAAGAGAAATATTGTAGCCCTTGCATTTCTTCTTTGCCATGTAAATGACACCTATACACACTAAAGCAAAAAACCTTATTAAAGTATGAGCATTTACTATTTACAACAAATGATAGCATAAATGTTTAATGTACTATATTTCATCATGCTTGAGGAGGAAGTTGTTATAACCCAAATCCTCACTTATGATGAAGTTCTAAAGCACAAGCAAGACTTTGGTTGAACTAAGAGGAAGGCCATTGTCACCTCACCAACCCTCTTCTACACTTTAGGCTGGTTCTCCTTGAATACAAGGGGGGCTTCCCTAGGAATATTATTGCTAAAGATATATTATAAAAGCTCAAGGAGATTTACTTTATGAAAACATGGTTGTGGATGATAGAGTATGGAAAGATGGGTGATGGGAGGATCAAAACCAGTGTTGGGTTCATTGGGCATATAGAATCAAGGGATAGAGAACATGTGAGTACTCTTCTTGCAAAGGAGAAGAGGTATACAACTGGATATAAGGCTTGTAACCTACTTTCCTGCTCTTTACTAGGGCATATTTTAACAAGTGATGCAAGCACACAAACTTCTACACCATGGATCTATTACATGAAATCACCATCAATCATCATATATTCCTGATACTTTATTTCATGAAATGACACTAGTGACATACATGCATTAGGCTTAAGATGAGAAGAGCAAGAAGGAAACAATTTGCGAGTAGCTACTTAAACTCAAAAGATGTTACCCATTTTTGATGTCATTCCACAAATAGATCTTCAACAATGCAAATCGTCCAAAGTAGGTTCAGCAACAAGGTTCCAATGTCAAGACTCAATACCCAATACTCCATTGTCACCATACTACTTCTATTAGTTTTTTTCCAAACCATTCCATCTCCACAAATGAAGAGAGCAAATCCTTATATAGGTTTTAGCTCAACTTTGTTTAACAATAAACAAGTAATTGTTTTCCTAGATCTATTAGTTCTCCAAGTAATACAATAAAACGCATTCCTAACCTCCTCAATAAACCCCTTACTAAAAGTAGCAATGAGTTGCTAAGATCTACTTCCTTTCCAATGAGAAACAATAAAATAATCATTCCCTTTTCTAAGCAAAACAATATAATAGTTCTCTCATGCAAATACCTCTTCGAGAAGATTCAACAATAATAAATAATAGAGTTTGTTAGAAACCACCTTTTGCAATATAGCAGGAAGCTAGGGCACCTCCTTAGTTTGAGTGGTTTGCCCATGCAACAACCTTTATAAAATGATAAATAAATCCCTTGACAAGTGCGCTCTTCAAGATAAATATCTCACACGTGTGGATAAGGCTCTAGGTGGACAAATTGTGGTTGACCAAGCATGTGGTGTGTCCCCCATGAATATGCAACAAAATTCCCTTTGGTGGCGCATCGCCGCACATAGCTTCATTCATCCCCTTAGACTTAGGGTGCTCCTTTAACAATCTCTCTAGCACATCTTTCAATTCATAACAACCTTCATGCAGTGACCATTAGATGCTTCCATTAGTGTGCCTCTCAAGTAGAGACTCCCATGTGTGAATACAATCCTTTTAGGGGCACATGTAGCTTCAAACAAACCCCTCAAAGCAAGGGCACTTTATAACCAACTCTAGATAACATGTGTTCAAAGTGTAACAAACTCCCATATGTGCATGGAATAATCCTTGAAGAATGAGCCATGCTAATGACCTTGACCAATCAAGTGACCAACAAAGATGTGCACCTTTGAGAATTGTGGCATGGTTGTACTTGTTGTAACTTCCTTCAACAAAGTAAAATAGTTCCAAGGAAGAGTGCACCCTAGCCAAGTTTGCAAAGAGTGGTTACTTCTTATGTTCAAATGCCAAGTCATCACAACCACACCAAGGAGGCATTCCCTAGGGAGGTGTGCCATCCCCTCAATCTATTAAATAATATTACAATGCATGCATGCCTTGAGAAATGTTCCATGAAGGAGGGTGCTCCAAGGAAAACCACAATCTTCATCAAATTAATCCCCATCCAAGTGTGAAACCAAGCAAGTGAGCTAGGGTGCTCCCTCAATAAGCCTTCAAGTGGTCAAACAAAGGTCAAACAACCTTAAATCACCATAAAACTATGTGAAAAAGCCTAGCGCTCCTTCAAAGGGTGTTAGATATATCATGATAACGTGGTTTATGTTTGAAATGCCCTCATATTTCCTAGGGTGTTCCAACTAGGAGGTTTTTGACCTTATCCCATCAAGAAATAACCACTAGTCAAAGGAAACAAGGATCGATCATGTTACGTGCCCTTCAAGAGGATGATGTCCAATATTTCAGAGTGCAAACCATGGGAAATTTGACATTGAAATGGCTAGGGTGCTTCACCTTAATTGAGATTAATGCATCATAATGAAACCTTTAGAAATCCATGGTAACGCACCCTTAATTTGATTATCACACCAAGGCACAATTATTAACACTTAAAATTTAGGAAGACCCTAAGTTGGTTCCCTCTTTAGGAAGTGCACTAAGTGTTAGATCATTGTATCAATGCCAAGCCAAAACTATCAAAGAGGAGGAGTGCACCTACATCATGAAGAATTTTAATCACTTGGCACATGCTAGATCACCATTTGAAAATCTCATCCCACACTTAGCATCATAAAATCAACCACAGGTTAGCATCATTCTAAGCCTAAACTTCAAATGCACCCCCCCGTCCATCAAACATCTAGCAATGCCATCGTGCAAGCTCGATCCTTGTGACAAAAAATCAAGTGTTGTCATGAAAATCACAAGTGCAAGTCTCATGCAACATGAGGGGTAACATAAAGCATCACGAGTCCCAATATCCATGGTAACTGACTTGGAACAATTGCTTAGAAGTGTTAAAATTAGGGTTAGGTTAGGGTTTGAAGCAGAAAATTGAAAGTTTTTATACTTTAATGTAGAAAAAAAAATTACAAAACAAAATTAACACAGTTGTAACAAGACAAATTTAGATCTAATAGATTAAGACATAATTTTCATCTCTTTCAACTTTAACACTCCCTTAGAGATCACCGTGTTAAAGTTAGGTCTTGAAACAAAATTTAACAACTGCAGAAATATACAAAATAAATCATGAACAGTAACTGTAGTACTGCGGAAATCTGATATCAGTAAATAAAACTAAATAATCAAAACAAGGAAATAGATTTGATAACTTATCTGATTGTGAGATCCTTCCTTATACTCATAAATTTAACTTTCAGAACAAACTTTGCCTCTTAGAGGCAAGTCAACAGCTGGAACAAACTGACCCTTACCTGAGGGTTAGTACATACCTGAGAGAGAGAGAGATAATGGACTGTAGGAAAGGTCTAGTCAGTTACAATAGAGGCTCAAGACAGTCAGCAGGTACACAGCAGTTGAATGGCATCCCTAAGCAATCCTCAATAGGTAGTAGCAACCTCCAATTAACATAGACCCAAACAGACCTCAATCAAAACAAGTGGCAGCCATCAACAAGTAGATCACAACCCTAGATCAACAAGAGGTAGCCCTAAAAACTTTAGATCTGACCCAAGCAAAGTCAAGCAGGCAACGACCTCCACAAAAGACAAAAAGGAAACCCTAAAATAGTTGACAAGGACAATGATCTACCAAAGACAGTCCATGGTGGTGGCAGCACAGTCCACAAGGGCAGCGACCCTACACAAACAGTCCACGGGGCAGCATAACAGTCCATAAGGGCAGCGGATCAGTCCACAAGGGCAACAACTCTGCCTAAACAGTCCACGGGGCAGTAGATCAGCCTACAAGGGCAGCGGATCAGTCCACAAGGGCAGCGACCCTACCTAAACAGTCCACGGTGGGGTAGCAGTCAGCTCACAAGCCGCGGCCTCCTTCCCAAAAAATCCAAACAGTCCACGGTGGGGTAGCAGGCAGATCACAAGTTGCGGCCTCCTTCCTAACAGTCCAATAATGGCAGCGGCCCCCACTTACAGACTTAGATAGGTCAGCGGCACCCTAAAACATGGAGAAGCAGACCCTAACTAGATCTGGGCATTCACAAAACAAGGCAGCAATACTCTAGCAGCACCCACAGTCAGGCAACAAACTTCAACAGGTGGATAGTACAAAAAAATTCAGACCCTAGCAGCAACAGTAGTTTACTAAACCCTTGACGTCGTCCACAATTTGAGTGCCATAAACCCTAGAACAGTCCCAAGCAAATTAGAGCTGAGTTATGTCTTTTTGTTGATTTCACAATGAAGAATTAGACTTATATTTATAGCCTCTTAGTGGCTTCTAGAAGGATTCCCTTCTAATTCTTCATTGACTTAGGGTTTCTAACAATTAGGTTGAGATGTCATTAAATAATGAAAGTTACCCATTATAAAATTATAACTTAATATTATAATGTCTTTATGAGTGAGTAACAAGGACAAGACAAAAAATAGGGTGACATGCTCTAGGGGGGCGCTAGCAGATAGGACCAACAAGGAGGGGTCAACGCAAGACAAGGCTTACACAAGGCTAATCACCATAAATCAAGGATGGGTAGACAGCCCTCTCCTGTATCTTGTTACAAGAGAAAAATGTCTTGACATAATCGACTCCCTCTTTCTGAGAGAACCCATGAACCTTTCCTTGTTCTTCTGTAGTATGTTTGGTTTTGTAGATTTGCTTGAACCTTCGTCACTTGTTCATTGGAACAAGTCTTATCATCCTTCTCTTGTAGGTCATAGCACACGATCCTTCCTACAAATCAAATTCAGTCATATGATTAGCAACATTCCATGTAGTGACTTCTTATCCATAATGTACACAGTCATGTAATCAGTGCATATTAGCCAATGCTTCAGCACAACACTCATCCATATCCTGTATACACACGATAACTATCTAGATGCCTTCCATCTCTACCAGAACATACTACTAAGAGCGTGCACTGCTCTCAATATGTTAGCAAAGAGGTTTCATCCTAGACTAGCTCCATCAAGGGCTCATGAGATGTTGTGTAGCACTATAGGCCACTTACCCATAACATGCACTACATGAGCCTACTGCTAGTCATTCTTAGTCCTATATAAATGCATAACAGAAAACTGTATCACAGATCCACATGTAATTGTTATGAGCAATATCCTAGCCATATCAATGCATTTACTATAACATGCATAATACGCTTCTTGATCCTGGGAATACAAATATGCATGATCAAAATCATTTAGACACTTAAAGGGTAACTCAAATGACAATTTAAATACTTATCTTTCATGTGTTTTGTAGCCTCCCTCTTGATTTCTGCTTCTTTGCAGAAGTTACTGGAGTTCTTGGAAGCGTACTTTGCTCCATCATCTGATTCTGAAGACCTTGATCTTCATCTTCGTCTAGTCTGGAACTTTATGAAGTCTTCATCCTTGGTTCTCATGTACTGGATTCAAGATCTCCTTCGCTTTGTTATCACTTCTTGAAAACGAACTCCATGTTCTTGCCTCATGCACATCCTTTGCATATGCTTTCATGTTTTGTCTAGATCTCGGGCAGACCTGTCGGTAAAGCCTTGTAGTATATGTGCAAGCCTTTCTGTGCCATAGTTCACTTGGTTCCACAATGTCATGAACCAAAGTTCAAGACATATTCTTCATCACTTGAGGAATCTTCCCTTGTTTTCTTCTTAACTGGTTCGTCATCTTCTGCAGCATGAGCATGGTGTCTCTTCTTATTTCCTTTCTTGTTGTTGCTTTTCTTCTTGGACAGTTTCTTGCAATGTGTCCCATTTCATCACAATTGTAACATTTGAAGTTTGAGTAGTCTTTGGGAGGTCTTTGATTCTTATGGAATCTTCTAGACTTGTGAGAACGATCTTCTTTCTTGCTCCTTGCATGAGTTGCCAAGGCTTGGTTATAATCTTCACCCATCTTTTCTTCCCTGGCTTCAATTCTGGCTTCTTCCTGAGTACACATCTCCCAAAGTTCACTAAATCTGATGAGCTTCTTTCTTGAACATATTGCTTGAATGAATGATTCCCATGATCTTGGGAGACCATTCAAAGTAGTCATTACTAATTCGGCATTTTCAACATGATCTCCAATAGCTTCCAGTTGTTCTTTGAATTGGGAGACCCTAGTGAAGTAAGATTGAATGATTTCAGAGCTCTGCATCTTCACACCCTTGAGTTGAGTTCTCAAGGTCATCTTTCTGTTATGTTCTTCTCTTCGAATAAACTCTTCAGTATATTGAACATCTCTTTAGGAGTTTTCAAAGATGAGATGCGGGGAATCAAGTGATCCTTGATGGAATCAACGATGATCCTCTTGGCCCTGATCAAGTTCTTCTTGTGCTTAGCTTTGACTTAATCTCCCTTTGGCTATGCAATTTCTTCTTTGACATATTTGTCCAACTCTCTCTTCTAGAATGAGCATTACTCTATACTTCCATGCACAAAAGTTATTTGCTCCTTCAAGCTTATCCTCAAGCTTGGTATTGTTTGTCATCTTGATAAAATGAGGACCTCAAATGGAAATAAAGATAGTAGGACTTACCAAATGAGATGCTCCAATCAAGTGCCTGCTTCAATTCCTTTTGAAATCCGACTTCTAGAAGACTTAGGGTTTGTCAGAGAAACCCTAATTTTTCAACTTCGAGATCTTGAAAACTGAATGGAGAGAGAGATGCGCCTCCCTAAGGCGAGTTGAGCAAAGGTCCTTTTCTTCCAAATATGTGGATAGATCTGTCAAAAACTTGATGCCCTAGTTTTTCTGAGCAATACTGGGACGACCAAAAATGAAGTTCTCCGATCTGAATTCCGCCTCCACAGAAAAATGCGCTCTCCTAGGGCGAGTTGCTTTGCCCTCCTTTTTTTAGCAAAACTATGGTGAAAAGCCTTCGGAATGAGAAACCCTAGTATTCACTTCCGACAGTTTTTGCTGCACAAGGTCTTCTTTCAGGCTAGCTCCGAAACCATGTTAGAATTTTGATACTTCTAGGATGTTTATGTCAGATCTTCAAACAATTTATATTATTATTACAATAACCATATGCAATAGGATCATTGAAAGATAGACAAGCACAACATAACAAGAGAACACAAAGATTTACCCTGGGAAAACCCTCTCACGGGAAAAACCCAACAAAACTTCTTCAGTATAGATTCATCAGAAAGTACAATGTCAATCGCGTACAATAACCCGAGAACAAGATACAATAGAAACCCAAAGAAAAGATGTCTTCAATGCAACTACTCTTTCTCCCAAGCAAACTTGTTCTTCTGCCTCTACTCATGCGAACTTGCTTGAGTGAGTGATGCTCCAAATGAGCTAGGTGCCACTCTATTTATACTAGTTACAAACTGGCCTTTTTACCTAACTGGGTCGACTTGACTTTCCCTAATTGGGACGACTTGACTGGGGCAGTTTTGCCCATTGTTTGGGGTAGACTGCCCATTGTTTGGGGCAGTTTACCCACTAGGCCAACTTGTCTATTTTACATGATTTATTTTAGGGTTTTACATGATCAATTACAATATGAATATTTCCCTAAGGAAGTACAATCAAAATACAATAAGAATATCTTCCAAAGTTACATTCTTCAACACTCCCTCTTAGCGAGGAAGGAATTCTGCACCAATCCAAGTTTGTCTTTGAATGCTTCAAACTTCCCTTTTGCTAAGGGCTTGGTCAGAATATCAACAACCTGTTGATCTGTGGATACATATAGGAGCTTTACCACTCCCTTTTGAATCCTGCCTTAAATGAAGTGATATTCGATCTCATTGTGCTTGGACCTGTCATGAAACACTAGATTCTCAGAGAGTTTGATACAACTGTTGTTATCACAATAAATCATTGTGGGGTCAATAGATAAATTGTCACAAGGGAAGTGTTTAGGAAGCTATACACCGGTGGTATGCTACTCTTCAAGCCCAATGATCCATCATGTCAACCTGTACCTCTCTACAATGTGTGGTGAGAATGCCGACTAAATAATAATCAATGGTACACATGCACCCCAAATGGCAAAAATATGGCTCAAAAGCCAACATATGCCAATGCAACCTACTTGGGCAGGGTCTTCAAATTGGATCAAAATCCTCATGCTATATGAGTTGTAATAGGTTGTTATAACATCCTCTTCAAATGTGGACAACCTCTAAAAATGTGCAAGAAATATAGATCCATTTGCATAGCTACCAAAACTCCTCCAAAAAAGGCAATAAAAGTGGAGTGCTATAGGTAAAATGCGCTCTTAAAATAGATCACTTCTCAAGTAGTACAACTAACACCTCCAATCAAGGCTTCCAAGGAGGTGTGCTCTAGGGAACTATGCATGAATGATGGAGCGACCTCAAAATATGTGCCAATAATATTAATCCAGTTGCAAAACAACCAAATCACCTCAAGGCAAGAGCCAATAGGGTGGAGCACTCCTCCAATAGAGTCAAATACAATGTGCCAATAGTATGAAACCTCATGCAATACCATCAAACATTCTCATTACAAGGGCTAGAAGGAGGGCGCTTTGGGAATATGTGCCAAAATAGGTGAGTGTGCCTCCATACAAACTCCTCTTCTTTGCCACGTGTGAGCCGTAGAGTATTCAATGTAGAAATATGCCCCCAATATGTAACTTTGTGTCGGTATACATGAGATGCACACTCAGTGAGTAAATATGTGGATAAGGGCTCCAAAAGGTGAATTTTGGCCACATGTGCAAACTCACCTCCAAATGTGTGAACTCAACCATAGAACATGCCTTGAAAGATGTGAGCACCCTAATATGTGAGAGAAAAGGTAAACAAATAGATATTCATCTTCTCCAAGGTTGATGAACAAGATTATGCTAGCATCCATGATTCATACCAAGCTCTCAAAACTCATCATATGGACTCGAAAATGCAAAAATAATCCTTGGATTTTCAGGTGGTAACAAGTTAACAACATGCATTACTTCTAAATTATGAAAACCATACTATGATTGTAAGGCCCTAGGTTGCGGGGAAGTGCCCTCCCCCCCCTCGCCCCTGCTCCGGAAGCTCGCTTCTGCCCAAAGCTACCCGGAAGCTAACCGGAAGTGCGATTCTGTTTCGCTTCCGGACGGAAGCGATTTTTGGAAGCTCGCTTCCAGGGAGTTTGCAACGCTTCCTGCCACTGTGAAGAAGCATTGAGGAAGCGATCGGAAGCTTTGTTTCCTGATCGCTTCGCTTCGCTTCCTCAAGCGCTTCCCTATTCGCTTCCCAACACTTCCGTACGCGTTAAAAATGCTTCCCGTCGCTTCCTTCAGCGCTTCCCGTCACTTCCTTGGATGCTTTGTGTCAACCACCATTAGATCTTATCCAAATCAACTCAAAAATAGTATGCTAATTTTACAACCACAATTAATTGAATTATCATATTTAATTCATCATAAGTTTGCTAAGATAATTGGTAATTATTAATCATATTGAAGTTGAAATTCCTTAAATTTCCCTCCAATGATGACTTACAATGTTCTTATATCACCGACTAAAGATACCCACGGCTAAGCTATGTGACTCAAGAAAGAATGTTAAATGCCCTTATGGTTTGCATCAAGAAAGAATGTTAAATTGCTTGGAAAGAAAGAATGTTAAATGCCCCTATGGCTTGCATGAAAAATTGGAAAAGTATTTATGGAGTTTTCATTCGTGGGAACATCTCTCGTACATTATTATTTTTCTTTTCGCAAAATCCACGTTTGAAAAACAGATTGTTTTTCAAAAGCAATAAGGTGGCCCACAATTATGGTGAGATGGTTCAAACTTTTTGCTTATTATGGAAATGTATAAAAATTCAAATATCTTTTTTGCAAAGTAGATACATAATGTGTTAATGTAAACTTGAGATATACATAATGTGTTGGTCTGAAGAGACGGTTGTAATTTCCCCCTTTTAAATATAATTATAGTATTTAGTATTTAATAAGTTTATTAGCAGTGTTCCACGGGGACGCGTCCCGAAGGGTCGGGGACACGTTTCGGCGTTTCTTGCGTCCCCGGGACTCCGAAACTCCATGCGAAACGTTTCGGGGCGTCTCGCTTTGGGTGAAACTTGGCGAAACGCACAACGAAACGTTTCGGTGGGTGACGAGACTTGTGGGCGTCCTGCCCGAAACTCCGAAACTCTGGTGAGACTTATGGGCGTCCCGCCTGAAACTCCGGCGAGACTTGTGGGCGTCCCGCCCGAAACTCCCAAAATCCGGCGAGACTCAAAACTGAAATATCAAATGACAAAGACTCAAAAGTGACAAACATGAAATGTGATGTTCATGTTAATCATAGATTCATATATTAATATAATCATGATGAATCGTGTAATTTGTTTGGACTTTGCATTTACATTGCATGATTGCACAATGATGAATGTAGTGTTTAGTAATTCACTAATTTGCATGGGATGGTTTGTTATTGTTGGGATTTATATTTTGCATATTTTTAATATTTTTCAAATTTTTATAACTCTCGCGTCCCGCCGTCCCCCCGAATTTCTCTAAAATTTGAGGGTGGTTTCCACACGTCCCGAATGTGCGTCTCCCCACATCCGCGTCCCGCCATCTCGGAACCTTGGGGGAACATTGTTTATTAGTTTATATGGGTTGTGAATCGTTTTGTTATCACTTAAAGCCCTTGATATTTTTGGCATAAATTTTTAGAAAAATGATTTGGGATTGTTGAAATTGTAAAGATTAGATATTGATAATGAATAATTTGGTTATATTACGAGTATTCAAGAGTGTTGAATCCATTTTTGTTTTAAAAACAATGATTTTGTCAATTCGAACTTGTAATTTTGACAAAGATTGTTTGGTTAGATGTTGATGATGACAAACTGAAAAATGCTGAAAATGTAGAATGTTTAATCTTGTTATTTTTTGAAGTAAATGGTTGTAAATTTGAGGAAACAATAGCTTCTTCTTTCCCCTTTTCTTCCTAATATCTCCTCATTGAGCAGAAAGGTTTACAACTAGTGATGGTCTTACTAATTCTAGTCATCCCGATGCTTTGGAACTCGATAAAGACATTAGTTTCCTTTCTGAATCTGAATTGTCTCATTCATAATGCCTCTTCAATCCACTCAAGGGGCTTTCAACCAAGACTAGTTGCATCGTAGAGGAATACATTAAGTCGATAGTCACATCACAACCCTTAGAGGGAGGGTTGGGCAATGAAGTCATTGAGGTAGACAATGATTGCTTGGAATTGCCTTTGGAGGTGTCCTCTTCATTGGCTGCTAACCTCTAGGTCTATGACCTTTACCACTCTTCCCTGGAGGAGTTGAGTATATTTGACATGAATATTTCAAATGGGATATTTTGTTAACAAATTTGACAATGAAAGTCATCTACTAATAATCCAAAACTTAGGACAATGATTGCCACGCTATTTCATGATATGAACATGTACCCTACAATTTGGTCAAAATCAACACATGTTCTAGAAGTAGTGATGATGAGTCTCTCAACCTTGATAGTGTCAATTTAAAAAAATAGACCAAGAAGATTATCAACCTCTTGCAAAGTGGCAATGTTCTACATGTAAGAAAGAAAATTTTGCAGTCACACCCAAACTAGGTATGGATATAGACATGTTCATTGGGTCAAACTATTTATATGGATGACAAAATGTTTATATATTGAAAATTTGAAGCTTTAAGGTTGAATCATGATGTTATAACTTATGGAATCATGGATACTGGACCTATGGTTGATGAATTCACTAGTAAATGATTAATGATTGATGATTGATGAATGATGTTATATGGTATTATTGTTTATTTCATGTTTTTACCCTTTCCATAACTAATTCAACAGTTTAAATGCATTTGTTGACATATATGTATCAAAATATATAAAAAATATATATTGTATAAAAAACGCTTCCGGAACGCTTCCTAATCGGAAGCTTTTGAAAATTTCGCTTCTCGCTCCTGCTCCTGCTCCCAAGTAACCTTGGTAAGGCCTCTTCAATAAAAAATGAAACTTTCAATTATTTTCTTCCCATATGCCTTTTAGCCTTTAGGGATAGAAAATTCAATAACCAAATTGTTGATCATTGATGAGAGGTCTTATCCCCAAATTCTTTTTGCTTTCAAGCCAAAGATCAGAACTTGAGCCTCAGCATCATTGCATGTCTTTTCTCCGAGACCTAGCTAAACAGTGACTAAAATATGTTATTTTCCCTTTCTGATACTCCACATGCCTCAGCTTTTCTCAGTTTAGCTTTTGATGTCACATTAGAATTTATTCCAATGAAATCAGTGGGAGGACTGAGCCATTTCCCTGTATATTCTAGCATGTACACTCCTCTGTCCTTTAATGGGAAAGGAACACTTCCATTTACCAGTATGCAGTGGCTGACTCACAATCAGTCTTTGATAAATTATTTGTTTTAATTTGTTATTCTTGAATTTTTCTAATAACTTGTCCATTTGTATTTTACAGAGTTGCACGGACACTAGTGCTTGAGAGATACAATAATGAAACCACAAAAAGGTAGCAATTCGCTCTATCTTGAATCAATAATATAGCACTCTATGTTGTGTGGCTGGGCATCTCTTATGCCAAGTAGTTGTAGTAAAGCTGTTATATAGCTGTCACTCTTACAAGAGCTCAAAAGCGAGCTATGCTAGTGAACTTTTATACTGTGTTTTTCTGAAATCACACAGTAGATAAATAATTGATGTCTGTAAAAGATGAAAGCAATGATATTCTCTCGCAAGCAAACAAGAATGCAAGGATACAAGAAGGATGGCAGCAACTTTACACACTATAAACTCTATAATGCATTAGGTATTTATAAAATTACAGTCCAAAATTGGCATGATGGACTAGTGAATAGAATGATTGATGGAGTGATTAGTTGTGTGATTTATTACAATTTTGGTTCTTTAGCATAGGAGTTACAAATAGAAATATACTTTATGGTACACTGTATGCTTGTCACCTCATAATTCTCCCCATTTCGTCCTTGCTTAGAGGAAATTGTCCCTAATTGCTGGTACAGGTGGGTATAGTGTTGCTTGGAAGCAGATTGGGACATCCACCTTGCTTGGGTGGGTAAGATGCCCTTTAGGCCAATCAAGTGAGTGGTTGCTTCTGTTGAGTGGTTTTGGTACATAGATCAAGTAGAGCATCTTTGGTCGAAGGAGGTTGAAAATATGGAATTGCTGTCTTTAGATGTGTGACTGAAATTGGATGTGTTGTCCGCCGAGATGCACACCGTCAACATAAATCTTTCGAAAGCTGTTCCCTCACTACAAGTGGGGAAGGTGTGGCCTTGGGGGCAAGCAATGAGCCAGGTATTGTCACCTGAATCCCAGCTCCTCCGTTTAGGCAAACTCTTAACGAAGCCAATGGGGGTTGTCCCTAACAAAGAGTTTTTCTATGGCTCTTATGTTTTAAGTGTTTTTGGTGTTGGATGATGCGGATGGGTGTTTTTTATGAGTTTTTAAATGATTACAACTTTATAGTGATGAAATAAAATAATCACAAGATAAATGCCAGATCACAAGATTGGGGAAACAACCACTTGATAATTTAAACCAAGACAACCATGATAATATAACTGCTCCAGATAGATAAAAAGCAAATGAAAGTGATGACAAGGACCAGTGCCTTATGGAGTCAAAGATAGTCTTAAGTGCTTGGGTTGCTTGATACAAGAGTTCAAAGTGGTAACGTTTGTGAGATCGTTTTGCAATTGTTCTTGGTTTATTTTATTGTAAATTTTATGTAATCTTGTCTTAGGTGTCTTGGAAACCTAACCGGAAAAAGTAACTCTAGATGTCTCCATTCAAGGACCTGTCGGGCCACCCAGTGCTCTAGCCAGGTCGCGCAATGCTAACCAGCAAACTAGAGGCTGGACATGGAATCCCAACACCCCCAACTAGGAGTTTGCCACTTTTGAGTACTTTATTGAACAACGCCGGTTCGTTGGTTATGGGGTTGAAAGTTTTATTATGTTGAATCTTGTTCGATTAACCAGTCCAATACCGTTTCTGAGTATTCCAGCTTTTCAGCAGGTTAGAGCATACTCCGGCAAGGAAACAACGAATAAATTCCAATTTTATTTATGGGAGTGGCGAGTTGCGAATTTTATTAGAGCACACAGATGAACCTCTCCGACAGAGAGTGCTCTTGACTTGTTTTCTGACAGAGGTTCAAGAGACTTTAACTAATCTACATGCTAAGATGCAGTAAAAATGCAAAACTTATGATCTCCGACAGAGAGTGCTCTTGACTTGTCTTATGACAAGTTCAAGAGTCTTGGTTCTTTTTAAAGATTTGTAAATTTTAAACCAAGGAAACACAATGATAACTCAAATAAATGATAAAACAATGCTTCAACAGTTAATATACTAAGTAGCAGAAATGAACTAATCTAGCAATTATTGTTCTACAACAAAAATGAAACTAAGCTACTTGCAAAAGTAAACAAAGCTAAGGAAAGAAAGGGAGGCCCATGCTTCATCAAAATGCTCACGTCATCCTATTAAATGGATTCATATATCCAAAGTTTGAAATAACATGTGCCTTTATTTCTCAACATGGTCGTACACCCCATGAAGACTATATTCAACACTTTCCAAAGTTTAATTTGATTATTTTTCACTTATTTGATTTTTGTCCTCATGTGCATTTTCTCCTTTTTTCTGGCAATTAAAGTACTGTTTGTAGCATCTTTAGTGAAAACTGGCTTAGAGGCGATGTAACCGTCCAGGATCCGAAGAAAGATGGTGTTAGGGTAAAGAGGACGCTCTGAGCGTCAAAACGAGCCTCCCCACGCCAAATTCCGCCTCCGGATGAGGTTTTTATCACATTTTGAATTTTTTTAATTAAACCATTAAAAAATGGTCTAATTTATGGAAAAATTTATTCTTCCCGGAATCCAATGAAACTTCTGGGGGACCTAGTGCATGTTCATACAACTCAATCGAGATGGCTAACACGTAAAATATCCTAGACACAAGACTCTAATAACCATCTTAGGTTTTGACCACCATGGGAAATATTCCAGCTTTGGAGGTTTGAGTGAAAAACTCAGGGATTATACGCCACCGACGAGTAGCGCATAATTCCCAAGGAAAAAACACTCTAGAGTATCCCCCAAATGGATAAACCTAAGGATAGCCGAGTCTTTTATAAAAGGGCCCTGTTTAGACCAACTTTTTACATTTTCCCCATGGGGGTATGAACATGCAGTTATTACAAATGGGGCAAAATTGCCCTGAAAATGACTTATGAACTTCTGAACACTGATGATGAACATTGAACATGTTCATGAAGTTGGCGGCTCACGAGAAATTCAGCTATTGTACAAAATAGCTGGTAACAGGATGACATTGACAACATCATGACTACTGAGTTTTGACAGAAGATTCCATTGAAAGGCATTGGGATCCACTTGTTCAGTGATGGTATATGGCCCATTACCGAATCAGTTTATGTTTACGATGATGCCTGTTCTTGACCATATGTTTATCTAAGTGAAGCCTTCACCAATCTGAAACTGTGGAGGTAATTGCAGCTTGTCATAAAGTGCTTTGTACTTGGCTTGTGTTTGTTGGAGTATGCCATAGATTCCAGCATGAATTTTGCCCAAGTTTTGAACAAAAGAGTAAACTTTATCTTGCTCCTATTGTTGATGGGATATAGTTGGTGAAGGAACGGCCATTAGAATCTCATAAGGCGCAGGGATTGGAAGCCATAACATATTTAAAAAGGTGAGGGCCTGGTAAAGCCACACATAACTTGATTGTAACTATGCTACAGGTTGTGCAGATAGTTGTTCCATTTTTTGTTTTGTAGGTGATATAT
The DNA here is from genome assembly GCA_027924585.1 of Larix kaempferi. Lineage (NCBI taxonomy): Eukaryota > Viridiplantae > Streptophyta > Pinopsida > Pinales > Pinaceae > Larix > Larix kaempferi. The sequence continues at coordinate 1,108,275 of BSBM01001320.1, read as the reverse complement.
GCAGAGGGTATGGACTAAGGTCCTATTAACCACCTTAGTCCAACCGTTTGAGGGTGAAAGGGAGTGGAAAACCTCGACAACCACATAGCTTCCACAAAGATTGCCAAAAGTGACTTAGAAATTTAGAGCTCCGGATGAAATGATGGTAAGCACTCAAATTGACTCCATAACTGCTTGACTCCATAAATTGATTCCTATTAACCACCTTAGTCCAACCATCAGTTTGAGGGTGAAAGGGAGTGGAAAACCTCGACAACCACATGACAACCACATAGCTTCCACAAAGATTGCCAAAAGTGACTTAGAAATTTAGAGCTCCGGATGAAATGATGGTAAGCACCCAAATTGACTCCATAACTGCTTTAAAAAAATCTGTAGCCTATGGAGCATCTATAGACCTATTGGTGTTAGAGCCATTGTGGGCATTGTCTTGTGGTACACTCTTGTTGAATGGCCTAGAGTCCTAGGGTTTGGCCAAGGGAGTTCTGCCATTTGACATTGCTGAACTTGCAAGCTGGGAGATTAATAGCTATTGTTGCTGCATGAGGAGTTGCACATAGATCAGCTAAAGATTGGTGGCCGGACTAGGGTTTTGAAACAAAACCTTGATTGATCTCCATCCTGGAAGCATTTTAGGCCGCAAAACTTGGGGTCTAGGTAGATCCGTGGCCAAAGTATCTAAGATCATTTTTTGGGGGAGAAGATATGACATTTGCAAATTCAAGGATTGAAATTGATAAGTTCACAGGTCAGAATTTTACCTTGTGGAAGATCGAAATGGAGTTAGTTCTTGAGGGGAGAGATCTATTTGTTCCCATTCATGGTGTTACAGCTCAATTTGACACTTTAGTGCCAAAGTCCCAATCCACTAGTGTTTTGACATGCAATTATGGAAAACTACTATCACTGTCACCTTAGTTTGAGTATTCCCACATATTAGGCCACTTCTAGGCCAATGGAGGCTTTCCTATCAAGACTAAGAGGATCTTAAGATGTTTAGCTTTATTTAAGATCTAGAAGCACATAATCAAGTTAAGCATCTCACAAGAAAAACTTCAGCAATTTGGAAATAAGATGATCAAAAGATAAGTTGTTTCATAACCATGTTGCTCAAAGTAAAAGATTCATGGACATAAAAGATAGCTTGTAAAAATAAAATCAACAATGTACCATAATGAATAAAATACCTTTAAAAGAGATGGCTCATTGCTTCAAAGTCATCCACAAGTCATTGTTATTAATAGTGACAATTGAACTTGATTAGCTTATGAAATTGTTTAATTGAATGTGGCCCTCCTGGAGAGATAAAGATCTCTGCAAAAGGGTGTCACTCAAACTTTATTAAGTTATCCACTTGGGCTGTAGTGAATTGTGTCATTCAACCAAAATGGCTTATCGCAAATTCCACAAACTTAAGATGTTATTAATTAGATTTGTCACCATCACCTTCACTGTCCATAAGCATTTATAAGCAATAAGAGATAATTTCCAGGAAAATGAGATTAAAACTTGCACTTAGTAACCATGAACAATCTGGAAATTAAATGGTTAAATGCTGAAGCAATATTAACAAATTTAAGCAGTACATTGAGCATTAATAGGCATCCCCTTGACATTAACTTACTGTTATTTATCTATGCCAGTAGATAAAAAATTTCTAAAAATTAACTTAGTGTGAAATTTAAGAAATATATCATTTATGCATGTATTCAGAAATTTCCATAATTCAAATTATTGCTGTTACAGTCATTTTTAGGCACAAAACAAGGAAATAACTTATAAAAGTCAGATTTAAAATTGGAATTTTTTTTCCAGAAAATTAATATGCTGCATTGGATTTGAGATTTATGTGTTAGTTCATTGTAAACAAAATATTCTAAAATATGAAATTTGCAGAAAATAATTTCCAGAATTATTTTTGATGATCTAAGACCTTAAAACCAATCGAAACTTCACAAAAACTTATTAGATATGCCCAGGAATTTATTGCTGAAGTCTAGGCATATAAAACCTTCTAAAATGTGATTTTTTTTTTAGGTTTTTATGTTGTTGGAAATTATTAGAAAAATTTCAGAAACAAAAAAATGAACATACAGGAAAATTTGAAAAATACCCTAAAAATAAAAAAAATTTAGAAAATTTTCCTAAAATTCCTTAAAAACTAGCAAACTATTTTTTGTATTTTTCCTACTTATTTCTCTTTTTTATTTGATTTTTTCTACTGAATTTATATCTACTTTTTACCCTAAAACTAAAGTTAAAAAAAAATGGTTGAGGGACGAGGAAAGGACTAGTGCCTTCTGTTAATTTTTAGTGCAGCTGCGAGACCCATTCTCAGAGAGAATGGTACCCTAGTCAGTTAACTAGGGTTCCTAGTCAAGTTAACCAGGCAGAGTAATGAGTAAGACCCTAGAAGGTACCCTAGGGCCCCCAGTTGTTTCCTGGGGTTCTTGGTCGAGGACCAAGCAGGTTGATGCCATGGCAAAGTCCCTAGCATGTGGCTAGGGCCCCTATTTGTCTCTAGGGTATTCTGGTCTAGAACCAGACGGTTTCTTGGTCATGATGACCAAGCAGATCCTGCAGGTTGAGACAGAGACTTCCTAGGTCCTGCAGATGGTTGATCAACATTCAGCCTAGGACCGAATGCTCAGCTTGAGGCTGAGGATCATTCTTTGGGAGAATGGAGAACCTGGTCATGGACCAGATGGTTGATCAACACGTCCCAGTCTACGACTGAGGCTCAGCCTTGGGCTGAGAAGCCATTCCTTGAGAATGGAGGCACTTGGTCAGTTACCAAGATTATGATGTGTGATGTCCTCTTCTCCTAGGTCTTCGAGATGGATGAGTTGGTTGGTCTTCTCAAGGGACTGGCCACCCCTTGTGGAAGCCACTAACATTTGACCTAAGGAGCAGTTGAGAGGATCACATGATCACATCATCTGTGTGAACCCTTCCTTATACAATGATGATGAACTTTCAGGTTATATGGAACATTTGTACATTTGAGAGAGAGATGATTGGTTGTACCTTATCCACTTTGGTTGATTAACTTTTGGTACTTGCACCTTATTGTTTATTAGCCTTGTGGTATTTTTTATTTGTGGTAAATAGGGTCATTGACCCACCTTTATTTATACCAACCTTGCTATTTTAATCTTATGGATGTTTGTCCACTTTATGAGGTCCTATTATTTTTTATTTTATTTTATTTTTATATTTTATTCTTATTTACTTTATTTGTATTCCTTACTTTTTACTTTTAGCTTTTAATTTTTATTTCTTTTATTTTGTGACTTTATTATTATCAAAAGGTGGTTCACACCCATGTCACTTTATTTTATTTTAATAATTATATTAATAATATTTCCTTGTTTTGATTTTTCAACTTAAGATTTGGACCATTTAGTTTTCTATTTAAATGAAGACTAAACTTCATCTCTCATTCATGCTTTACGATCTTGAAAATTCACAGAACTTTTTTTTGTGTTTACGGTCTCACTCTTTAAGGAGTTTTTTTTTTCTCTCGGGTTCTCTCTTCACCGTCACCTTGTTCACAGATCTACTTTTTCACTGGCAGCCTGTTCACGGGCTTGCTTCTCCACGGTTAGCATGTTCACGAGCTTGTTTCTCCATGGCTATGCTGTTCTCGGGCTTGCTTTTCTGTTTGTGCCTGAGATATGACCCGATTTGCCTTGGACGTAATCCAATCTGCTGGTTGTGATATGATTGGAGTCGATTCTGTTTACTTGTTTTTTTTTATCTACTTGCTGCTTATTTGGTCTCCGCTCTGTCTGTTGTTGTGAGGCCTGTTCTGCTTGTTGAATCCCTTGTTGAGGGTCGATCCACTTGCTGAGACCTTATTGGGGTTCGATTTGCCTTACAGTTACCTGTTGGAGTGTTTCTAAGCCCTAATTGGATAAAGCCGTAGCTTGCTGAGTGCATGATTGTAGGGGCCGTGAGCCCTGTTGGCTTATCTGATTTGCTTGGTGCATTCTGTGTTGGCTGTGAGGTCTGTAGATCTAGTTTACTCTGCTGGATGGAGGCCATATGTCTTTTTGACTAGATCTTTTTGGCTAAGACCTTATTGTGGGCAGATCTATTATGATTTGACTTGGTTAAGTTCTGATCTATAGTGCACGACCATATTTGGGACTGATATATATGTTGAAACCTTGCTGTGATCTGTTCCATGTGCTGAGACCTTATTTGTAGTGTTCAGACTTTGTTTATATATGCTGAACCTTTACTGTGGCTAGATCTTTGTGCTGAGTCTTGTTTGTGGACTGATCTATGTGCTAAGACTTGTATTTGATTCAGATCTATTATGCTGAGACTTGATTAAGATTGTCACTGTGTTCTTGACTGTCTTTGACTATTTGACTGTATCTCAACCTGTCATCTCTCTCTCTCTCTGGTTTGTACTACCCTCTTGTAGGGCTTGATAGTTTCCAGATTTGACTGGCCTCTTTGAGGCACAGTGTTTACTGAAAGTAAGTAATTCTTCTGAGTATTTTATAGGAAGGGTCCCACACACAAGTAAGTATCTTCTCTTTTATTATTATGTGGTTAAATTTAGTTATTCTACGTTACATGCTGCTGAAGATTAACTTAGCACAGTGACCTAACGGGTAGTGTTAAAAATACTTTAACACAGTGACCTGAGAGTGCTAAAGACATGAAATTTATGTTATGATAGTTTTTACTACTGCACTATTTAATATTCGATATTTGTAAATGTTTATTAAATGTATTTTTTGCATTAGATTATGAGGAATTGTTATTTTTCTGTACAAAACCCTAACTTGACAAAATTTCAACACCTTCTAGATCCTTGGGTTATGGGGTCCTAGATCTTCTTTACTTGAGCCTTGTTTGAGTATGCTTGCTGTAGAATTCCTGCAAAACAATATGATAATATCTACTACAAACCCTTGATATCACTTGCTAAATTATCAAGGAAGGGCAACCATGCATGCACCTTCAGTCCACTTGCTTAGCTCAATCACTCACCTATGTTACCTGTTGGATATCCCTCAGATGCAAATAACTCAACATGCAACACACATTAGCATATGACTAACCATGTAGCATACCACTCTTCAATGGACTAGCAAATAGGAAAGACAATGAATAAACTTAGACAAGTTACCTCAATTAGAATTACCAAGTTGAGCTCCTCATGAAGACACCAAGAGACAAAGCCAAAGATAGAAAAAGTTTGACAGTATTATTCTCCAAGATCACCAACAAATGAAAATGAGAAGTGAACTCTCATATATATAAGAAAAGCTCAACTTCTAGTGCAATAAAATAATAATATTATGTGCAAAACCCTAGACCTAGTCTAGTAATACTCCAAAATAATAAAATAAACCCAAACCCTAACAATATCCTCAATAAGGGAGGGCGCACTAGTTAATAATGGTAAAAGAATGAGCAGTAGCAACAAATATCCCCAAGAGAGGGGGGTGCTCCACAATACCATGAGTAAATACCATCAAGTAGTGGTCAAAACCACAAAACCACCCAAGGAAAGAGGGTGCTATCATCAATAATGGCCATTACTGAACGACTAGGCCCAATAACCTAGGTGTTGAAAAACTAGATGTATGTATGAATTTTTAAATTTTTGTAGCATATATTAGTCATTAACATACATCTTCATAAGTAAGGATCACTGAAAGTAATACAATCACAGAGAGAACACAAGATTACCCTGGGAAACCCTCTTGGGGTAGAAAACCCAGCCAAAACTTCTCTTTAGATTCCTCAACCAAATACAACACCAGTTCAAGACTTAAGACTTTGAACTAACTAAGTAGTGCTGAAACAATACCTCCTCTAACAGAATTGATAACACACTTACATACACTGTAGTAGACTTATGGTAGACACTGTAGCAGCACTAGATCTCCCTCCTTGTAGCAGACTGTAACAGCAACACCCTTGATAATTGGCAGCCTTATAACAGCAGAGTTCTTCTCCAAAAATCGTGTGTCCAAGTGATGGGGGTTAGCCACTTTTTATACTTGGGCTTGGCTGCCCTAAGCAGTACCCTTGACACTTGGCATTAGCCTTTTGACACTTGGCATTAGGGGGACCTAGTACATGTTCATAAGACTCTAAAATAATGCCTAGCATGGTAATATACATTGACACATAGACTTTAATAATCTCCTGGGGCCTAACCACCAAGACTAACATTCTAGCTTTGGAGGAGCGGGTGAAAAACTCGAAAATTATACTTCGCTAAAGAGCAAAAAGTATCATTAACAAGGAAAAAAAACACCATGGAATGCCGGATTGATGTCTAAGTCCTAGGAAGCCAAGTCTGTTACATTATTCATCATGCTAGCGACATTTTATTACAATATCCCCAAGGGGTATGAACATGTAGGAGAAAGAAGAAAAAAGGGCCTTGGGAGGCCTGATTGAACTTCCGAACATTGGAAAATGCACAAGTAATTGTGCAAACTTTGGCGGCTCACTTGAAGTCCAACTATGTGCAACTTAGTTGGTAGCAGGAGGTCAACAATATAACACAAGTTAGTCTAAGCTTTACAAGCAATCCTACTAGACATAAGTAAGCCACACACAAGTGAAGCACCCCACTCCTATAGTGCAAGTGTCAAGCTGCAATGATGATGTGCACAATTGTAATCAAAGGTGATGTAGCTATGCAAGGAAAGTCCACACCACTCCATCCCAAGCCTCCATGGACTCCATCCATCCTCCAAAGCTAAGTACTCCACTGGGGAAACTACCCCCTACAAGAACATTGTCGAAGCCCCAGACGTCCCTGAGCCATCTCCAATCCTCTGAACAAGAAACCAAGCTCCTACATGCCATCTAGGGCTTGTAGCCCTCCTCCACAATGCACAATGCTTCTCATATCAAGTAGGGCGTTCTCCCACCAAGTGATCCTCCATGTGGCCATCCTGCAAGGTGTCCAACATCTAGGTAAGAGATCTCCATTGTTCTAGGGAAGAACACTGAGCCAATGATAATTTGAGGTCTGACATCCACTAAGGAAGCTATCAGAAGTGTGCATATCCATCATGGACCATCTCTCATGCTACAATCCATCTCGGACCAACCAAGGGATGAACATACACCATGTACCCCAAATCTCATGAAGCGCCACCAACCACGGTGTAAATACTTTCAGAGTAACCCGAAAGTCTAACACCATTTTTATGACAAAAGTGTTTACACCAACACCTGTCGACTCCCTTTGCAACTCCACCAAATTTGCTATCTACAAATCAATACTGGCTGTGGTACTAGGATCAACCATTGTCATCTGCAACAAAGCTGTCAACCATGCCATCACAACATTTCAATCATCTAATGAATAATGATCACTTGTGAATATATAGAAATGTCTCCTTGGAGCAACAATCAATTGTCGCTTTCCATCATCCTCAGTATCACGCATCAACATCAATGGGTACCGCATCATAAGTTGACCAGGATAACCTGCAAAGATAATCATATCTCCAGGAAAGATCAAATCAATCCTGGGATGCAAAGCTCGTGGTATGGTCAATTAAACTATGGAAGGTCATCATCAACCTTTCATCATGAGAATCCCTCTCATGCACTTCAATCCTTTGGTAACTGAACTATCCTGAACTAGGCCAACTCCCTCAACTCGAGAGAATCTTGAAGTAAGAGTATTATCAAGGGAAACTCCGAGAAAATCTGAAATCCTTGGCTCTGTACTCTATAATACTACCATTAGTTGCAACTTTGGAATTAATCTTGGCAACATCCTCCATCAAGGCATCACACCTCTCTAATGAATAACTAGAAGGCTCATGGATGAAGTCAATATCATCATCACACCTCTCTAATGAATAACTAGAAGGCTCATGGATGAAGTCAATCTCATCATTAGACCTCTCCTCTTTTGTACAATTGGAAGTCTCATTGAAGGGAGAAACCAATGCTATATATGTCTTGGGTGGTACACTTAACCCTACAGGCTTCTGAGCCATTATAACAACAATCTCCAGGTTCTCCCTTATCACGGGAGGAGAACCCTAGAACAAATAAAATATCACTCAGCTCAAGGACATCACCTGAGGGCATTTGGAATGAAATGGAGCCAACTCCTCTCATAGGGTATTTGGAATCATCACCAAGCTCCATACCCATGCCTCCCTCTTACTATTGAATCTTGCTGAATAGTGACCTATCATATATCATGTGTCTCAAATCTCCACTGTGGACATACCAACTCTAGACACAATGTTAGTAGATAAACAAGAAGCCATGGAAAATGCAGTCTTAAACTGAGAGGTCATCTCTACTTCTGCTATAGTCCTGGCTGCAACCTGCTTCATGCCCTTTCCCTTCTTCAGTGGACTGTTATCACACCATAGTAGCAGGGCTACTATTCTTGCTTAGCAGATATCTGCACTTTTCAGAGCTTGGATTATTCAGAGCTTGGCTATGATGAGTTTATATTTTGAGATCACTCATGATTAGAGCAGTGTATTTTATCAAACTTATGTTAGACCTTGTGCCAAGGCTGAGCCTTGAGAGTTCATATTTGATGACCGATGTGACCCTTTATTCCATACAGTTTCAGTTCAGTGCCTAGAGATGTTATTGCAGCAGTGTTTCAGATGGTTTATGATGATTATTATTATGATGTGATATGACCTATGGATTTCTAATCATTGATTATGGATTATTATCTTGTTGCTTTAGTCATCTACGCAGCATTAGCTTGGTATATGATTCATGATGTGGCAAACTATTTAAAATAAAATGAACTATCTCAATGATGTTATAAATTGTAAAATGGACATATTACTTGCACATTTAGGTTTCTTGACAAAACTCATTGGTTTACAACCTTGCATAGATATGGTCTTTCTTGACATTTTTGGTCTGCTAGCTTAGGCACCATTTTCACTTGACTCCATCCATCCATGACCTTCCTTATTTGGCTTTCACCTTTGACTTGTCTTGCTTGACTCTTTGATATTGAGGACTTCCCTATTACTACCTCTGTGTTGAATCGCATCCATGTTTGTTTAGTGTCTCGGCTCTGAGTTGGTGACAGAACTTACCTATGGTGAGTTGGATTGTAGGCCTAAATCATTCTGGTCGGTTGTCCCGATGTTTGGCACTGGTCGAAGTCCCCTTTAGTCACTTGAGATGTTGTTGGCTAAAACTGAAAGCTCATGCACTACCTATTGGAAATCTTTATAAATTCGCCCATGAAAATTGTAAACTCTAGAATGTGTTTTTAAACACACGTGAGTAAAGGGCAAGAGCGATGAACTGCTAAAATACTCCTCGAAGAGTATAAAAAGGTCCAAAAAAGCAAATGTTACTCAAAAGTTATATCTATTATGGCTGACCTTATATATGTGTATAAACATGCCCTGGATGCAAGCTGCAATTAGTTGTGCTTCTCAGCACATCTGAAATCCGAAGGGTTATGTAGGCCAAAAAGGCCATGAAATGAAATTGAATGATCCTAATGAACTTGGATCAACTTGATGTAGACATGATGCCTAAGTTGAATAAGCATTCTTTGAACAACTTACCCATTTGTGAGGCACAACCCTTCCCCGTGTTATTTGTCCGACACAGAGTGTAGCTTTCCCCTCTCCCAGTCCAAAGTGTCTTTTAGTTAAAGTTTAGGCAAGTCATTCCCTTTGCCCAACCTTGTTCCTAGCCTTCATCCTTAGCTAGCAGTTAGACCATGTCCAATTGGTGAGTTTGTCATTTAAGCTATTGTGCAAGTAAATATAAATAACAATGGAATATGCAAACATGATTAATGGCACTGAATGATGTTTATACTTTAAGTTAAGCTGTGAGTATGATTAGAGGAACATGTCTTAGTCTATTGATATGATTTCTCCTTGGTTGTATATTGACCTAGTCAAACCTAGTTTGACTATGGTCATTCTTGGGATCCGTGATGTTGGGGGCCATGTACACTTATTGATGATGATTGATGGTCCCACATACTCTTATTGATGATACCATATGGTGGACATATGATTCGGATGGTGATTGATGCAGTTCAACAGGTTTTATTATTATTCCGGATCATCAGATTATGCACTGTCCCGATATGGTGGACCCTATTGTTGACCCCTCAGGTCAACCCATGGTGTAAGAGTACACATTCCTAGTAGTTTTGGGTCTTTTGGATCCAATGAGACACTTATCATTCAGCTCCGGGCACTTCTGACAGTGATAGATGCAGTTTTCCACTTGTTGACCAGATTTGGGGCTGTTTTCCCAACTTGTCCAGCAGGGGCCACGAGAGGCCAGTTCACCTAGGGCGCTGTATGAGGAGGGGGTGGTCCAGCCACTTGATGTTACCATTATACCCCCCTTCTGGAGAGCCCGGTGGGCTCAGTTTGACAGCGCAGGTTCCCTAGGTGGCAGTTTCAGTAGCTTCACAATTACCGAGGCAGATTAAAAATGGGATAAAAGGGTCACTGAGGAATTCGATTTGGGAAATTGAGGCAAGGTTTTGGCACTTGGTCTTCATAGAGGTCTTCCAGGGTGAAGCCCCCATCTTCCAGCCAGTTTTCATCAGTCAGTGGGGTCCACAGAGGCCACAGGAGGCCTTTTACTGCATGTCTCACAGATTTTGAGGACAGGATTTGATCATTTGTATTATTTTGGACATTATTTTATATTATTGTGCCATGGGGATGAGCTAGCAAGGATTGATGCCTCCTAGCCCCACCATGAGCTTTATGAGTCATGTCCATGTCATATGAGGTGGGCCCATGTACTTTTGCCCCCTCTAGAGGATGACGTCACCCTCACTGTGTCTTTTAGCTATGACGTCACCTCTATTTTGAGTGATCCACGTGATATTATGTTATGGCTCATCTTAGCCATTGATTATGTTGTGAGATCTTTTAATCTCAACCACTCATTTCATAAAGTGGTTTTGAGATCTAGGGTTTTGGTCTTTATTATCCTATATAAGGAGGAGACCCCCTCATTTTTTTTTTTTTTTTTTTTTTTTTTTTTCCATGTGGTTCACTTTAATCGGCTTAGCCGACCGCTACATCCACGAAATAATTTCCGACGGACCCGCCCCGAAGGGGTTTCCGCCCTGCGGCCGCTGCGTGCCTAACCCCAAGAGGATCTATGAGGATGGATCCCGTGACCTCGCATGCTAGGAGGCCTAACTTCCGAGAACACAACCGATCGAGCTAACTCTTGGGGCTAGGAGACCCCCTCATTGTAAAATTCATTTAGAGAATTTTAGCTCTTGGCTATTGGAATAAAAATACTTTCTAGGCATCTTGGATCTTGGAGTTGGAATGCTTGTGGTGATTGTAAATGCTTCTTCCTCTGCACTGACAGATATTGGTGGCCATCTTGATTTTATCTTCAACTAACATTGTTTTGTAGGCAAAGTAGACATTTTGGAGAGGTGTGAATTGGTGGGGAGGCCTACCCTTCAAACTTCAAGAGGACGTTTTGGTTGACAGGGAGTTGTTTTGTCTTTGTACCAACAATTCATGTTTATCATCTCTTTGTTTGCATCTCTTTCCATTCTTGATTGATTGATTGATCTTTGTGTCCTTGATTGACAGGAATAGGGAAATCGATTTGGATGAAGGAGGAAAAATATTGGCAAGAAGGGCGCATCCAAGTTTGGCATTTGATCTTTGTGGGAAGTAATCCTTGTCACAAGCCTCTTCCATCTTCATCTTCCAGGTATGTTCCAAGAGGTATGAAATTCTTCTATCTTATCCATCTATTCTCTTAGATCTAAAAACCCTCATTGATTAAAACCCTCATTTTTCACTTTTTTCTAGATCTACTTGGATCTAGCTTGGCTTTGGGGAAAATATTGAAAACCCACCTCTATAGTATCCACGACAATTTGGATCTATAGTTTGGTGTGGATTGGCCTTCATTTGACACACTTTCCAAGGCACATTAGCTTCCTTGAGGGAGGTCGTACTCCTTGAGGGAAGCTATTGGGGCTAGTTCCAAGACATGGGTAGGTGAGATCCCACTTGATTCGCCCTCCTCTCACTTGATAACCTACCCCTAGTGCTTCACTTCTTTGATTTTTGCCTTGTGGGCCCCATTCCTCATTTTGAGGGTTGTGCCCCACTTGGGTCATTGGGTGATGCATTTTCCACCTTAGATCTATGGAGATCTAGCCTACCTTGGGGCATGCCACTTAAAACCCACCTTGATAATTGCCTTGACTATCCCGATCTACAATTTGGCATACTTTGGACTCCATTTGCCCCTCCATCTAAAGACACTAGTCTCCTTGGGTAAATTCGCACCCCTTGGGGATTGTTTCTTTTCCTAGATCCCATATGTGGGTGTGTCTAAATCCATCTTAGATCCATAGATCTACATCTTCAAACACCCCTTAGTGCCATTTCACCCCTAATTTCACCTTGTGGGTCCCATTTGGGTCATTTCCATACTTTAAGGAAGTGGGCCCCACTTGTGTATTTCATGGTACTAGATCTATCCCTTTGATCTCCCTAGGTGGCCTAACTCATTCATTGGTCGAAACACTTGTCACATCTTAAGCCTCTTCAACCATACTTAAATTCTTGGGTCCACCTAAGCTTGCATTGGTTTCCGTAACTCAACTTTCACATATCCCTAGGAACCTTTGCTTTGGATAATCTTCCGTCGATTGGCTATAGGGTCTCCCCCTTGATCTTGTCTTGTCTAGATCTAAAGTGAAGAGTGCCTCGGTTGTCGTGACTCCCAGCTTGCATTGGGAACCGTGGCATCTCTTGGGTCACCTCTTTAGTTGTCCATCGCCTCTACCATCCCGGATGGGATACCTTTAAGGACAACTACAAGTTGTGTGATAACAGGTAGCAGCTAACTTTAGTGGGCATTTAAAACATTCAGTTAGCAAGCCATAAAAATAGGGCGCACTTGCTAGTTAACTGGCTGTGCACCTTTAGTTAACTAAACAATAGTTAGGGCTTAGCTATAGTAGTAGTAGTAGTCTATGTTTTAAAAATCGGCCAAATCAGTTTTGGAATCGGCCGATCTACCAGTTTGATAAGGAATCGAATCAAATCGGTCTGCAAATCGGTTCGGTCGACCGGTTTGGTACCGAACCGACCGGTCTGAACACTGAATCGGCCGAGTTATGTAAAAAATCGGCCGGTTTGTCTGGAATTTTGTGTGGGTGCCTGCGGACTCAAAAAAACAATGCAATATCCCCATGGTGCAGTAGTACTTGGTGACATTCTCCAGCCGATATATCGATCGATATTTCAAGCGATTTTTCCGTGATTTTATTGCGTTTTTTGGCATTTTTTTAAAATATATTGCGAGTCGATGGGAATGTATCGATCGGCCCAGGAATTGACTAGAAAAGCGATTTTTTGCCCTCTCTTTGCTCATTTGCCGTGTTTCGGAAAAAACATAATTTACTTGTTCAATAGTAATTAGTAATATTGAACTCTTAAAGTAAAAGTGACATTCTCCTTATCTTTCATTTTCTATCATTTTACTTAAATTTTTAACATTACCATTAATTGTTTCAGGATGTTTGAGAGTGGTTCCAACCTCATCGGACTTCATATGCAAAAAGTAGATTTTTGGATCCCATTCAAAATTTAGTAGACTTAATAGTTTTCAGGATTTTAGGATTTCAAGGTTTCCACCGGATTTTATCATGTATGAGGGTATGGAATTGGCATTTAATCAAGCACATCAACCCCTATATGTACCTTGATGTTGGTGGTGTTGAGTGTTGAATTCCTTTGTCATGACCTTAATAAAAATGTACTCTTCACTCATGCAAAATCACTTATCAAGCATGGGAAGCTTTTTCTACGTTATTTTAGCGATTGGATTAGGAAGTTTCATCAAAATTAAAGTGTGTTGAGCCATTGACTAATGTCCTTGGAGGATAAACTTTGAAATTCGAGTTAGAGGCAAGGGCTAGAGCCTAGAGGGGGGAGGCATAGGGTGTTATTGATGAATAGGATCAATATAGGCAATGATTCGTTGACATGTATGATTGATGATCTATATTTCACATTCATTTTCATAAATGTCTTTGCTAATTTATTAATTTAACACACACACACACACACACACACACATATATTATTGCATTTCCTCATTTCCAAAATTTGGGGGGGTCACGTTTCCCTTGTTTCGTCCTCGTTTCCCCATTTCATGCAACTTAGGTTGAAGTTGTTCAAACCCTCGTATAACAATTTTGAAGCAAACATGTGCTTGTTATGACCTTTGCAGCAGTAAAAAGTCATGAAAATCACCTTAAAGGCTTAAAATAAATTGTGGGCAGTATTGTGGATGAAAGCAACCCTAAACAACACGTATAGGTGCTCTTTGGCCTTCAAAAGTTCAAACAACAGGTCTGGGTCATAACAACAGTCCTAAAATCTTGAAAATGTTGTTTTTCTTTAAAATTTAAATACTTTATGTATTTTTGAGTAAACCGATTCATTAAATTCAAATCGGCCGATTTATGACCGATTCATTACCGTCCGATTCTGATTCCGAGTTGACCCTCGACCAATTCCGAGTCCGAGTCCGATTCCGATTTTTCAAACAAGGTGCACTAGTTAACCGGCTGCCCTATTTTTAGGTGAGGTGATTGGTCTTTGAAAGATATGCATGCTAGAGTTGAACAACACTAGCTACAGTGGCAGTTAACAGAGAGTTCATGTATTTTGGGCAGCATCCATACTTGATCAACCTACACTTTAGTGCGTCTGTGTTCATATGTCATTGATCAATAGTTGTTAATCTATTATTAGATCACAACCATGACACATTTGATGGTTGGCACCACTCACATGCACTCAGAGCTAGGGTGCATTGACTTAGGTCAATTGAAGCCTATAAAGTGATGTTCATTGCTTATTGCATAGGGCCAAATCTCAAAGATTTGCCATTATAATTCCAGATTGATAGTTGAATAAAGCTTGTTCATTGATCCACATATGTTTCCTGTTTTTTGTGTACTTGATATTTGAATAGTGTATTCTTGACTTCCTTCTCATTTAGGTTGTTAGGATTAGTTTGCAGATTTTGAAGGTCATTACCTCTAATCTGCATTAACTGTTGCAAGTTTCAGCGAGCCTTCCAAGCCCCTGATGACGTGTAGAGTGTGAAATCCACTCCGTAGTCTCCTCATAGCAGACAGGACAAGGTTGTAACCAACACCCAACTCAAGTATTCGAGTTATGTTGAAATAATATGCAGCTTCAGAAGATATTATTATCAAGACAAACCCCTAAGAAGAAACCATGCTAAAGTTTACTTGCAATGTTGGCTCAGAAGATTCTAGAAATAATAAATAAAGCAATATTATATTGTCTCCTAGACAAGTCGGCCCCAGTCAGCTAGTGAAGTCGGCCCCATAATGAAAAGTCATCTAGAAATCAAGTATAAATAGAGGCAACGCCTACCTCATTTGGACACACCACTTAAGCAAGCATGTTCGCTCAAGACAAAGAGATTGATGCGCAAGGGAGGAAGGGAAGCTGGAAGAAGACTTATATCTCGAGTTTATCCTATCTTATCTTTGTATCTTCTATTCTTGGGGCATCTTTGTATGTGAGAGCTTTAGCTCCACATTGTCTTGACATTGTACTTTGTTGACAAATCTATACTAAGAAGTTCTGCTAAGTTTTCCCCATGAAAGGTTTTCCCAAGATAAATCTTTGTGTCTATTATTGAATGTATTTCTTTCAGTGATCCTTATGCAATTATTATTATGATGTAATATGTTAAATTGAATGAGAGTCTAACATAATTGCTCTTAAGTCAAAATTCTAACACGGTATTCGAGTAGGACTAGAAGAAAGCATTGCGACAGTTGCGAAAGTTAGAAACTAGGGCTTCTTGTTTCTAGGGTTTCCATCCATAGATTAAGCTTGATCTTAGAATTCTTGAACTTGCCCTAGGAGGGCGCATTTATCTGTGGAGTCCGATCTTAGATCCGAGAATTTTTCAGTTTTGACCTAAATTCTGCAAAAACTGCAGAAATTAGGGCTTCAAGTTTTTTCCTGTTCTATCCATAGATTTGAGTGAAAAGGAAGTTTGCTCAACTCGCCTTGGGAGGGTGCATCTTTCCAGTGGATAAGATTCTCCATTGAATAACTTTCAATTTTGACCCTCCTCCTACTAGGGTTTCCAGAACCAGATTTGGCAAGATGACAAACAACACCAAGCTTGATGACAAGCTTGAAGGGGTTGATAACTTCAAAGCATGGAAGTATAGGATGCTCCTCATCCTAGAAGAAAATGACTTGGAAAAGTATGTTGAAGAAGAGGTTGCAGAACCAGAGGAGGAGATGAGGCTAAGGCGAGGGAGATGAGGCTAAGGCAAGGCACAAGAAGAACATGGTTAGGGAAAAGAGGATCATTGTTGATTCTATCAAGGATCCCTTGATCCCTCATGTCTCATCATAGAAGACTCCGAAGCAAATGTTTGATGCCTTGTCCAGTTTGTTTGAAGGCAAGAACATCAACTGAAAGATGACCTTGAGAACTCAACTCAAGAATGTGAAGATGCAGGAGGCGGAATCTATTCAATCCTACTTCACAAGGGTATCTCAGATTAAGGAACAACTTGAAGCTATTGGAGACATGATTGAGGAAGCATAAGTAGTGATGACTACTTTGAATGGCCTTCCAAGGTCATGGGAATCATTTATTCAAGGAATATGTTCTAGAAGGAAGTTAACAAAGTTTAGCAGGTCATGGGAAGAATGCACACAAGAAAAAGCTAGATTGGTAGCAAGAGAAGAAAAATTGGGTAATGATGAAGATCAAGCGCTAGCAACTCACACAAAGAAAGAAAAGAGCAGAAAAGAAGTTCATCCTTCAAAGGAGTCTCAAAAGTTTCAGAAGTCTCAAAAGGCTCAAAGAGATTACTCAAACTTAAGATGCTACAACTTCTAGAAGATGTGACATATTGCAAGAAATTGTCCTCAAATAAAAGATCAAATCAGAAGAGGAAAAAGACATAATGCTGATATTGTAGAAGATGATGAACTTGTTCAAAAGAAAACAAGAGAAGATGATTCAAGTGAAGAATATGTATTGATATCAGCTCTTACAGGGACAATCACTCATGGAAGTGACACATGGCTTGTTGATAGTGGTGCTTCTAAGCACATGACTGGTTACAAGGATTCTCTCTCAAGTTTTGATTCAGAAGGATTCACCTCATAAGGTGAAGCTTGGAGATGATTATCGATATCCTATTAAAGGTGTAGGAGAAGCCTCCTATAGGTTTGATTCCGGAAAACCTATGAAGATGAAGGATGTGTTATATGTACCTGGTTTGAAGAACAATCTTCTATCTATTTCAGCATTGGATAAGAAAGGATTCAAAGTTGCCTTCGTGGATGGAGAAGTTCTCATGTGGCCAAAAGGAAAGACCTTTGATGATGTAACACCCCGTTTTGACATTACTACCTGAACTACTATTATATGTTGTATTTATTTGACTGTGAGACCTCGTCGGTTGACGACACTGTGGACATATGGTTCTATTATTTTGCCGATATATATATATGTGTGTGCGTGACGATAGTATAATGATCAGTAGTCATGTTTAGATATGTATCATGTGTTAATTATGTCAAATATATGGAAATTTACTAAATGATGGGTACGTGGATACCGTTACAGTTATATGTTGAAATAATGAATGTTATGCCAGGTGCATGGCGAATGAATGAGTTTATTGTTGTTATGATATGATGAAATATATGTGTGTACATATCGAGGATTTATGCACGATATTCTATATTGTATGTCGAGTACTGACTTACAGGTTGAAACGGCTAAGTGATAGCTGGATCCTACGAGGTGGGAGGGCCTCGGGGACACGGACTTCGAAAGATAAAATGGTATGCGAGTGATGCATTATTTACTTTCGTATGGTTATTATGTTGTTTATTATGATGTATGTTATGACATGGGTGGGGTAGGGTTTCAGGAAACTCAACCGCCCAGATCGGTTATACGATGACAGACCGAGTACAAGTGCAACGCTGTTGTTATGTCGAGTAGACATAATCCCTTGTTCCATTGGGGGGGTGGAGGCTTTACCCACCGTTTATCCCCGAAACCCAGAGTCATGGGAGGGCTGTGCTACGGCGCGCTCCCCAAGGTGTGTGATGATGACTGCTGGTTGCCTGCTGGGGAAGCTGGTCTATGTAGTCGACACTTCCGCTTACGGGTTCTAGCTGGAACCGGTCATGACTTGACATTCCAGGGTAGTCCAGCAGAGGACAGGATAGGATGTGGAAGTTAGTGATGATGTAGGTAAATAGGTGTAGCGTGAAGTAGGGGTGAAAACAAGATCTAACTGTAGGTGTGTAAAACCCTTGCTTGAGTATGTGTCGTAACTTAGAAAGGTATGAATTGTCGTAACTAATAAGATTTCAGTTAGTTAAAGAATTGTACCTTGCAAACTATGCTAAAACATGTGTCAGTAAACAGTAAGTTTCATGATTATGATTGACGTGTGTGAGTTATTACTGTTAGTGTACTTACGCGAGGTATGTAAGCAGTAGCTACGCTTACATAACTCGCCTACATATTTATGAATTGCGTGAAATATTGCTGAGTAATAATGTTAATTAGTGTCGCTTAATAATTAATTACTGTACATTAATGATTAATAAACAAGTTACGGTTAAATTAATAGTAAATAATGCAATTGGTTAGTAACGCTTAATTAAATGTTAATGAGTTTGATTAGTAATGACTAAGGGTTAACACGTTAAATGATTATTGTAATGTTAATTAAAGTAGTATTAAATTGATAAGTTAATATTAATTGCACGGCTAGATAATTAATTAAACTGTATGGATAATAATTAATTTATATCTATTAAATTTTATGATGACCATGCAGAAGCTAGTTGGAACATAGGATAATTTACGAATAGATGTAATATGAAATTGGTAAACAAGTGTCGGGTACACACTTGGGAATTGTTCATAAAAACGATAAATCAATTATAAGTTAATCAATTATGAATTAATTATAATTTAATTATGAATTATTTATAAACTAATTGTGAATTAATTATGAATTAATCACGAATTAATTTTAAATTACTTATGAATTAGTTCTAAATTAATTGTGAATTAATTATGAATTAATTACGAATTAATTTTGAATTAATTATGCATTAGTTCTAAATTAATTATGAATTAATTATAAAGTACTTCTAAATTAATTATGAATTAATTAAGGAAGACATTACCTTATGCCATTTTATATCCAAGTTTATAATTATATTGTATTTTAGTTAATAAATTAAAATATTAATTAAATTGTAATTATGACCACTTGAAAAGACAATGGCGGTGGAACCACATTAATAATTTAGTTGACTTTTACATACGATGTTTGCATAAAAGAAAGGGATAATATTTATAATTCATTTATAAATTAATTAATTAATTAATTAATTAATGTATTGATGGTATCAATAAATGTGGACATGTCTCGAGGGAGAAAAGGGGGACTGCCATCTTAGCTAGAATTGAATGGAGAGGATAAGGGTAGTAATGGGGAGCATTGAGTCGGCAGAGCAAACATGGGATAAGATGGAGAAGAAAGGAAGAAGAGGGGATCCTCTTTTACCTTAGTTATTTTGGGAGGAAGTTTTGGGAGAGCAGATATAGAAATTTTAGAGCAGAGCTGAAAGGAGCTGAAAGGGGGTTTTTGCTGGAGGTTTTCTAAAGGGATATAACGGGTTGGCTGGTACTCGGTTTGGGCTCGGGGGTCCAAAGGGGTACCTTTGGAGCTGGGTGGTCGGCGAGACCTCGCCAGTTGGCAGGGTGGCAAAACTGGTTTGGCTGGTTGAGTTTCAGAACTGTGGGGAAGGCTTTTGACTGCAGGGAAAAAGGCAAGGAAAAACGGCAAACGGGGACAGCAACTAAGGGGATCTGCAAGCTACCTACAGGTATTTTCCAGCAGGTAGATATATCATTTCTACTCTATCAAATTATTATTTTTTAGTTATATGATATATGTGGCTGCACCTGCACATGAGAAATAGATGTTAGATTTTACATGTAAACTCAGATATAATTTACATGCATAAAAATAGACGTAAGCAGAAAATCAAAACAGAAATTTAGAACAGTGTGAAAACAAAGAAAACACAGATTTTATTGAAGAAAATTAGAAAAACCTAGGACAGGTTTTACAGATGATGCAATTGTGATTGGTAGTGAAGAAGGAGGACTATATAAGTTGAAGGGACACTTAGATTCAACACTAGCACATAGTACAATGAATCCAAGTGAACTATGGCATAGAAGACTTGCTCACCTAAACTACAAAGCATTTCCGATCGTGAGCAAGGTAGTAATAGGTTTGCCAGAGATACAGGTAGATCATGATGGTGTTTGCAAAGGATGTGCACAAGGAAAGAATGAAGAACCCGTTTCCAAGCAGTGACAACAAAGCCAAAGGAATCTTGGACATCTACATTCAGACGTATGTGGACCAATGTTAGCTACTTCATTAAGTGGGTATGTATACTATGTTTCCTTTATTGATGATTGTTCTCATAAAACTTGGATTTATTTCTTAAAAGCTAAAAATGAAGAGTTTAGCAAGTTCGAAGAATTCAAGGCTTTTGTAGAAAATGTTTTTGAAAGGAAGATAAAGATCTTGAGGTCAAATAATGGAGGAGAGTTTAAATCAGATGACTTCAAAGCTTTTTGTAGAGAAGTTGGGATTAAGAGGGAGCTCACTACTCCCTAGAATCCGTAGCAAAATGGTGTAGCAGAAAGAAAGAACCGGACGATAATGAAAGCAGTGAAGGCTATGATTCATGATCAAGACTTACCGATGCATTTGTGGGCAGAAGCAGCCAGGACTGCTGTATATGTACCTAATATAATTTCTCACAGTGCACTTGGGAACAAGACACAAGAAGAAATGTTTACCGGATAAAAGCCATAGGTTAGCCACCTAAAGATATTTGGCTGTCCAGTGTATGTGCATGTTCCCAAGGAGAAAAGATCGAAGTTGGATCCTTCAGGAAAGAAGGGTGTATTTGTTGGATATAATGAGACATTGAAGGCATACAGAGTCTACATCCCTGGTTACAGACATATTGAGATTAGCAGAGATGTTACTATTATCACACCATAGTAGCAGGGCTACTATTCTTGCTTTAGCAGATATCTGCACATTCTAGAGCTTAGATTATTCAGAGCTTGGCTATGATGACTTTATATTTTGAGATCACTCATGATCAGAGCAGTGTATTGTTCAGACTTATGTTACACCTTGTGTCAAGGATGAGCCTTGAGAGTTCAGATTTGATGACTGATGTGACCCTTTATTCCATACAGTTTCAGTTCAGTGCCTAGAGATGTATTACAGCAGTGTTTCAGATGATATATGATGATTATTCTTATGATGATGTTGTATGACCTATGGATTCCTGATCATTGACTGTGGATTATTATCTTGTTGTTTTAGTCATGTTCACAGCATTAGCTTGGTATATAATTCATGGTATGGCAAACTTTATAAAATGGACTATCTTGATGATAAATTATAAAATGGACATTTTACTTGCACATTTAGGTTGTTTGACAAAACTCACTAGTTTACTACCTTGCATAAATATGGTCTTTTGTGACACCAGTTGTCTGCTAGCTTAGGCTCCACTTTCATTTGACTCCATCCATCCATGACTTTCCTTATTGGGCTTTAACCCTTGACTTGTCTTACTTGACTTTCTGATATTGAGGACTTCCCCTTTTTACTACCTCTGTGTTTGGACTGCATCCCTGTTTGTTTGGTGTCTTGGCTCTGAGTTGGTGACAAAACTTGCCTTTGGTAAGTTAGATTGTAGGCCTAAATCATTCCGGTCGGTTGTCCCGATGTTTGGCACTGGCACGAACTCCCCTAGTCACTTGAGATGTTGTTGGCTAAAACTGAAAGCTCATCTACCACTTATGGAAACTTATGTAAATTCGCCCATGGAAACTAAAAAGGTCAAGAGCGATGAACTGCTAAAAATACTACTCCTCGAAGAGTATAAGAAAGGACAAAAACAATGGTTCTTAAATTCTATATCTAAACAATTGCTGACCTTATATATGTATAAACATGCCCTGGATGCAAGGTGCAATTAGTTGTGCTTATCAGCACACCTGAGATCCGAAGGGTTATGTAGGCCAAAAAAGCCATGAAATGAAATCAATGGATCCTAATGAAACTGGATCATCTTTTATAAAAGTAGACATGATGCCTAAGTTGAATAAGCACTCTCTAAACAACTTACCCATTTGTGAGGCACAGCCATTCCCCGTGTTTTATTTGTCCAACACAGAGTTTGTAGCTTCCCCTTTCTCCCAGTCCAAAGTGTCTTTTAGTTGAGTTTAGACAAGTCACCCCCTTTGCCCAACCTTGTTCCTAGCTTTCATCCTTAGCTAGCAGTTAGACCATTTCCAATGGGTGAGTCTGTCATTTAAGCTATTGTGCAAGTAAATATAAATAACAACGGGATGAACAAATATGATTAATGCCACTAAATGATGTTATACTTTACGTTACGCTGTGAGTATGATTAGAGGAGCATGTCTTAGTCTATTGATATGATTTATCCTTGGTTATATATTGTCCTAGTCAAACCCAGTTTGACTATGGTCATTTCTTGGGATCCGTGATGATGTGGGCCATGTATGCTTATTGATGATGATTGATGGTCCTACATACTCTTGATGATGATGCTATATGATGGACATATGATTCAGATAATGATTGATGCAGTTCAACAGGTTTTATTATTACTTCAGATCATTAGATTATGCACTGTCCATATATGGTGTACCCTACAGCTAACCCATCAGGGCAACCCATGGTGTATGAGTACACATTCTTAATAGATTTGGGTCTTATGGATCCAATGAGACACTTATCATTTAGTTCCGGGCACTTCTGACAATGATAGATGCAGTTTTCCATTTGTTGACCAGATTTGGGGCTGATTTCTGAGCCTGACCAGCGGGGGCCATGAGAGGCCAGTTCACCTAGGGCGCTGTATGAGGAGGGGGTGGTCCAGCCACTTGATATTAGCATTTACCCCCCCTTCTGGAGAGCTTGGTGGGCTCAGATTGACAACGCAGATGCCCTAGGAGGCAGTTTCAACACTTTCACAATTACCGAGGCAGGTTAAAAATGGAATAAAAGGGTCATTGAGGAATTCGATTTGGGCAATTAAGGCAAGGTTTTGGTACTTGGTTTTCACAGAGGCCACAGGAGGCCTTTTACTGCATGTCTCTCACAGATTTTGAGGACATATTTGATCATTTGTATTATATTATTTTATTGTGCCATGGGGCTGAGCTAGCAAGGATTGATGTCTCCTAGCCCCACCATGTGCTTCATGAGTCATGTCCTAGTCATATGAGGTGGGCCCATGTACTTTTCCCCCTCTAGAGGATGACGTCACCCTCCATGAGTACTTTTAGCTATAACGTCATCATTATTTTGAGTGATCCATGTGTTATGTTGTTATGATTCATCTTAGCCATTGATTATGTATTGAGATCTTTCAATCTCAACCACTCATCTTGTTGTAAAGTGGTTTTGAGATCTAGGGTTTTGGTCTTTATTATCGTATATAAGGAGGAGACCCCCTATTGTATAGCTGACCTTTGGGCTCTGGAAAACTTGGAATGAAAAGAATATTTTGGAGATCTACTTCTTGGCTTTGATTGGGTTGCTCTTGCATATGTTTTTGGATATTTTGCTTCTAGACATTGTTTGCTTTTCAGGTGAAATCGACTTCAAGAGAGGGAGACCGAATTACTTCAAGCTAGCTCAACGATTTGCTTTGTGGGAAGATTGTAGGGGTTGCTCACATCCCCCATGAGCAAGATGTCTTCATAGAGAGGGAGTTTTTCAATTGGGCTTTGTCCATTGATTGCTTTCTTGATATGACATGCTTAGATATTATGGATTTGTAGATCAAATCTAACTTGATGTAGTTTGATTTGCAGGTTTTCATGAGACATATTTCCTCCTAGGGCTTGGATGCTTTTGGTTGAAGACACTTGGATCAAGCTTGGAATTGTAACTAGGGCAAGAATTCTCCATATGCTAAGAGACCGCAAGCTTTTGAGGTAAGATCTACAAGGTATGTATTGATTTCGCTTGCTATCCATCCTATTGGTAAAAAATTACCTAAAAAA
The DNA here is from genome assembly GCA_027924585.1 of Larix kaempferi. Taxonomy (NCBI): domain Eukaryota; kingdom Viridiplantae; phylum Streptophyta; class Pinopsida; order Pinales; family Pinaceae; genus Larix; species Larix kaempferi. The sequence continues at coordinate 1,084,050 of BSBM01001320.1, read as the reverse complement.
TCAAAACCCTCATTTTTTTTTTCTTAGATCTACTTGGATCTAGCCTAGCTCTTGGAAAAATATTGAAAACCCACCTCTATAGTATCGAAGGCAATTCGGATCTATAGTTTGGTGGTGATTGGGTTCCATTTGACACACTTTCCAAGGCACCTAACCCTCTTGAAGGCAATTCGCAACCCTTGGAAGAAGCTAGTATGGTTGGTTCTAAGACATGGGTAGGTGAGATCCCACTTGATTTATGATCCTCATACTTGATAACCTACCCCTAGTGCTGCACTTCATTGATTTTTGCCTTGTGGGCCCCATTCCTCATTTTGAGGGTTGTGCCCCACTTGGGTCAATTTGGTGATGCACTTTCAATCTCAGATATATGGAGATCTAGCCATTGGATCCCCTTGATTTTCAAGATCCGCATTGATACTTGCCTAAACTACTTGGATCTAAACTTTGGTGGCCTTTGGACTTGATTTGACACACTTTTCCATGCTTTTAGCCCTCCTTGGGAAAAGTCACACTTCTTGGGGGTTTGAGTTTGCCCACTTGTAGGACGTGGGTGGTTGAGATCCCATTGGATTTGGAAAGAGCATATTTTAAAACCTACATCTAGTGTCTCACTTTGTGGAGGTTTGCCTTGGGGGTATCATTCCTCATTTTGGGGATTGTTGTCCACTTGGGTCACATAGTGAAACATTAGATCTAGTAAGATCCAACCATTACATCTTAAGTAGCCCACTTGATTTGCATCCTAGGTGTCCCGATCTATAATTTGATATACTTTTGACTCCATTTGCCCATCCACTCAAGGCACTAGTCCACCTAAGGCAATTCGCACTCATTGGGATTTGTGTCAAGTGCTATATCCCATATGTGGGTATCTCTAATTTCACTTTAGATCCATAGATATACTCCTTGCATACCCCTTAGTACCATTTGCACCCCTAACTCCTTGTGGGTCCCATTTGAACCATTCCCATATCCCAAGGAAGTGGGTCCCACATGTGTCTTTTATGGTACTAGATCTTGTTATCTAATCTCATCATATGGCCTAAATCATTCATTGGTTGAAACACTAGTCACTCCTTAAGCCTCTTTCAACCATACTTCAACTTCTAGGTCCATCTAACCTTGCATTGGTTTCCGTAACTCACCTTTCACATTTCCCTAGAAACCTTTGTCTTGGTCCAATCACCTTTGATTCATCTAGATCTAAAGTGAAGAGTGCCTCAGTTGTCGTGACTCCTAGCTTGCATTGGGAACCGTGGCATCTCTTGGGTCACCTCTTTAGTTGTCCGTCTCCTCTACCATCCCGGATGGGATACCATTAGGGACAACTACAAATTGTGTGATAACAGTTACCTTCGACGAAGATGCAGCTTTCACCAAATCCAAACATAATCATTCAGATGAGACCCATGATGAGGAGCCCGAAGCTCCTAGAGTTGCAAAAACAAACAGAAATGATGAGGTTACACCAGAAGAGTATGTACCGGAGGATCATGACATGACGGAACCTCAGAGACCTGTAGAGCCACCTCGAGAGATGATTACACATAAGAGGAGACCAGCTTGGGGTTGTGAGATTATTCAGGATGCTGAAAAGTATGGTGCTCCAAAAGGAACTTTCAGAGAAAGCAAGAAATCGAGACCATATTCCAGCTATGTGGCATTGTTATGTGATATCATTGATGAAGAGCCTACTTGTAAGAGGCTACAAAGAAGAAAGTATGGAAGGATGCCATGATTGAAGAATACCATTCCGTTATAAAGAATGATGTTTGGGATGTGGTGCTGAGACCGAAAGATAAGTCAGTGGTATCTTCAAGACGAAGCATTCAGTAGATGGCAGTATCGAGAAGGCAAGATTCGTGGCACGTGGCTTCTCCCAGAAAGAAGGAATAGATTACGAGGAGAACTTTACTCCAGTAGCAAGATACACTTCGATTAGAGCTATACTTGCTATAGATGCAAAAATGAAATGGAAGGTACACCAGATGGACATGAAGGCAACTTTTCTGAATGGTGTAGTGGAAGAGGAAGTGTATGTGGAGCAGCCACAAGGATTTGAGACACATGACAGATTGACACATGTGTGCAGATTAAAGAAGACATTGTATGGTTTGAAGCACGCACCGAGGGCATGGTACAACATAATTGACCACTTTCTGATGAGCTTGGGCTTTACCAAGAGTAAAGCAGATTCTAACCTTTACTACAAGGTTGTGATTGGTGGACCAGTGATACTACTGTTATATGTGGATGACCTGTTTTTAATAGGGGACGAGAAGCTCATCACTGAATGTAAGAGGAAGGTTGCTGTAGAGTTCGAGATGAAAGACCTAGGTATGATGCACTATTTCTTGGGTCTAGAGGTATGGCAGAAACCGAATGAGATTTTCCTTAACTAAGGAAAATATGTTGTGGAAATCCTGAAGAGGTTTGGAATGATGGATTGTAAAGCCATGCCTACACCGATAGTGACAAACATGAAGTTATTGAGGGATACTTCATCAGAGACAGTGGATGCCACCATGTATATACAGATGATTGGTTCGTTGATGTACTTGACGAACATAAGGCCAGATATATGCTTTGCGGTGAACACTTTGAGTCAGTACATGGTTGAGCTGAGACGTGTTCACTTGATTGCGGCAAAGCATGTGATGAGGTACTTGAAAGGTACAGTTGACTATGGAATCATATATGTTTCAGATTGTGAGATAAGTCTGCAAGGATATACTGATTCAGATTGGGCTGGTAGTGTCACAGATCGAAAGAGTACATTAGGATGTTGCTTCAGTTTGGGGTCAGGTATGGTTACGTGGCTCAGCAGGAAGCAGGCTAGTGTGGCACTCAGTACAACCGAGGTAGAATATATTGCAACATGTTCAGCTAGTAGCAAAGTTGTGTGGCTTCGGAAGTTGCTTGCAGGGCTGTTTGATCTCGAGTTAGAGGTGACTTGTATCTTTTGTGACAACCAGAGTTGCATAAAGTTGTCAGAGAACCCTGTGTTTCATGACAAGTCTAAGCACGTCGAGATCAAGTACCATTACATTCGTGACATGGTACAGAAGGGTATTGTGAAGCTCCAGTATGTTGCGACAAATGAGCATATAACCGATGTGTTGACCAAGCCTTTGTCAAGGGTAAAGTTTGAATACTTCAGGGACAAGCTTGGAGTGGTCCAAATGGACTTCCCTCGTAAGAGGGAGTGATGAGATACATATGCGATTTCAGGAGGCAGTAGCACACTGAGTGTGGCAGCAGTGGGTAGTCATTCATGGACTAGTTGCCTAGATTCTGTGTGAGCTAGGCAAAGTCGTGTAATGACATAAGGTTCGACGGGACGCCAAGACCCATAAGGTCCGAATGGACGATGAGGCTGCACCCACTAGTGAGATGCTATGCTGAGATCCTGGATCCATGATGTAATCAAAGGGCTTGCTCAAACAAAACTTCTAGTGAGAGAAAGATTCGTGAAAGGTCAACAAGTAAATGGTCAAGTACAAGTCAGCAAACGCAGTGTTGAAGATTATGTCAGAAGAATACCTTCCTTGTTGAGAGGGAGTGTTGAAATAATATGCAGCTTCAGAAGATATTCTTATCAAGCCAAAACCCTAAGAAGAAACCATACTAAAGCATACTTGCAATGTCGGCTCAGAAGATTCTAAAAATAATAAATAATGCGATATTATATTGTCTCCTAGACAAGTCAGCCCCAGTCAGCTAGTTAAGTTGGCCCCATAAGGAAAAGTCATCCATAAGTCAAGTATAAAAGGCAACACCTACCTCATTTGGACACGCCACTCAAGCCAACAAGTTTGCTCAAGACAAAGAGATTGGTGCGCAAGGGAGGAAGGGAAGCTGGAAGAAGACTTATATCTTGGGTTTATCTTATCTTATCTTTGTATCTTCTATTCTTGGGGCATCTTTGTATGCGAGAGATTTAGCTCTACATTGTCTTGACATTGTACTTTGTTGACAAATCTATACTAAGAAGTTTTGCTGGGTTTTTCCCGTGAAAGGGTTTTCCCAGGATAAATCTTTGTGTCTATTGTTGAATATATTTCTTTCAGTGATCCTTATGCAATTATTATTATGATGTAATATGTTAAATTGAATGAAGGTCTAACATAATTGCTCTTAAGTCAAAATTCTAACAAGTTATACTCTGTTTCTATTGTGAGATCCTTTTGTCTCGGAAGGCTCACCCCTATTCTCCATCTCCCTTCAGATGCTTGTTCTAGTTTGACTTTGATGCCATCATCCCTTGGAAGGCATTGGTCTTCTCTAATTCCTCCCACCTAGTTCTAAGTTCAACATAGTAGTATGCGTACTTGTAATCGAATCCTATTGCTTAATTGATCATTGAGTTGCAGGTACAGTTAGGGATACCCCCTGGTGTTGGCATGAACTGATCCTAAGCAAGAGGCATGCACATTAAGGTGACAATGGGGGTAGTGTCTATAGTTGCACCGAATCTCCATTGAAGAAAGCCATGTGGTTTTTAGTGAAATAGGTCTCTAAGGCAGTTAGGATAGTCATTTCATGGTCATGGCTATATGGTGAAAAAATAGAGTTACATGAAAGCTATCTCCTAGTATGTAGGTGATTGTGGTCATTATGTAGTGCTGTCCATTGGAGGAGGTACTCCATGGGGGAGTTGGCTACCTGTATAACCTTCTCTACAGCCATGGGATTTTTTATTATGCAGACAATGTCAACTATTTGAGTAGGTCTTCATCCATGATAGCCCTAATGACAAGTTTCATGGCCTCATGTGTTAGTGATGGGGGAAGGCAATCTGTAACTGTGTGTCTCCTATAACAATATCAAACCCCTTTTGAAACTGATTCAAGTACCATAGTAGTGTACATTTATAAATACCCATTTGTTAGTCAGAACGATTTAGGCCTTTGGTATCTCTTTCCTTTGATACCTTTCTGTTTATCTTTTTCCTTAACTTGCTTTACTAATTATTTCCAGAATGTTTCTTTATATTCAAGTATGGTAACTATGAACACTATCCTTGTTTATGGGCACTAACTATGAAATATGGGGAGGGAATGAGTGGCAGCTTTTAAATATTTTTCATTAGTAGGAAGTTAGGAACAATAGATATGTGTTTACCAAGCAGTCTATATGTTATACATTTTCCTTCTAACTAGTGAGGTTGGCAGATATGTGTTGGATAGGCATTCCAGGCTACAAGTAGTGGATGATGTACATAAAGAGATGACATCTCATGATAAAAATGGATTTCAAATGTCCATTCAAAATCCCCGCCTTCCAAGTATTGTGAAGGACTTTGTATTGCCCGCAGGATATCCAGGTGATTTATTTTTTGAGAGTTCTCTTTCTTATGTTTTTGACTTGTACATTCTTTTAGTTCAGTTCTTACAAACATCATGCCAAAGATTTGTTATCCATTCTGAGATTTGGAATGGTAAGAGTTTGCAATATGAAAATAATTGATGATATATTTAGCATCAACTAATGCCAAATATTTTTAGATTTTTATTGCTCTTGCATGTCAGATGATGATACTTTATACAAATTGATAATTTACCAGACTACTCTCACATGGATCATTCACTTCAATTACTAATGAAAAGAAAATTGAAATGCAGGAACAAATGTAGTTTGCAAAGAGAAGACAAATGATTATGATTTAATCTGAAGTGGCTCTAGAGTCTAAACACTAGCAAAGACTACAAATAGTAGCATTCCCAGCATTGTCACCATTTCCTTTTTAGCTAGAACCTTTATTCTATGATTAATTCCTTTTTGGTACTTCATCTATACATTCTAGTTAAAGCCCATGTGGAGTCCTTCCCAAAGTCACTGAAATTGAGGTTCAAGCAATATGCTCATCATCTTTGCTCAACACACTCTCTTGGTACTCCAATATATCGAGTCTTGGCCCAACAAACTCCCCAATAAAATAATAATAATTCCTAGATCTAAGACAGGAAAACATAAACTAACAATATCCTCTAACTAGAGAGGACAAGTCCAACAGATAATAAAAAAGGTGGACTTGTGCCACATGTACAATCTCCAATGCATCATAGCTCGAAGCAAGAGGGTCTCTCTCTCAAAATAGTTGTTGGACCATGTCAAACCAACTAATAAATGAATAAAGTACTCCAAGAGAGGAGCGCTCCACAAGAGAAGTAGTTAAACATGTCCACAATAGGCTCTAACCTCCCGCACGTGTGAGAAAGCCAACAAATGTGAGGGCTGTCCCCTCAATCTCCTCCAAGATCAAATTTCATACCAAGAAAGAATCTCCAAAATTGTGCCAAGAGGATTAAAAGGGCCACACGTGTGGTCTCCCAAGAGAAACATGCCAAGCAAGTGATAAATAATGTGTGAAATAGCTTTCCCATGTGGCATGTGTGGCATCCAAGGTAGGACCTGCTCCCAAAAATGTTCCCATCTCCTCAAAAGATATGCAAGGAGGTGGATCCAAGGAAAAGAAGGTCGACAATGTTAAATTTTGCTAGAGTCAGGGTTTGATGTAGAATGATAAAAAATCAATGTACTTTAATGCAAAATTACGTTTAACAAACTAATACCAAAAATGAAATAGTACAGTAGTAAATAGTACTGAAACATAATTTTCATCTCTTTCAACATCTCATCTTTAACACTACCAATTGGGTCACTGTGTTAAAGTAATCTTCAGTAACATGTAATCAACAATAAAAGTTAACAACAATAATTCTAATCAGCAAGTTAGGGTACTTACCTGGAGTGTAGAACCCTTCCTGTTTTATACTCAGAAAAATTACTTTCAGAAAAGGACTGTGCCTCTCAGAGGCCAGTCAATCACTAGGAACCAGCTGACCCTAACTTAGAGGGTAAGTACAAACCAGAGAGAGAGAGAGATGACTGGGGTTGAGTTACAGTCAAATAGAAAGGTCAATGACAATCAAAACACAGTGACAGTCTCAGACATGAAAAAGTCAGACCCCAAACATCTCAGCACATAAGTCTCATCACAAGTAAATGTTCAGCACAAAGTAAAGTCCACAGATATGTCTCAGTGAATAGGTCAGATCAAAGAAAAGGTTCAGCATGCATACAACAGACTCAAATAAAAACTTAATAATCAGATCTGACTCTCAGAGGTTATAACCTTCACATAAAGAACAAGATCAGACCCATAAGGCACATAACCTCCACACGTGTGTATACAGTAGGCGTAAAGGACCTCGGCATATTACAAACCTGTAGATCAAGCCAGGAGGGATTTACGGCCTCCACCAAGGAACTCACAGCAGGCAGAATTAAGGCCAAAAGAGTTCACGGCTAGCAGAATGAGGTTACAACTACCATGTGTATGCTTTTAACTGACTGCGGCCCTCCACAATAAGATAGGTCAAACCCCAGGTAGATCCTTTACGCACAGATCAGACTTCTGAATCAACAGATCAGATCACAATCAGGCCAATAATAGAAGATCAGAGCTTAGACACAGCAGATCAGACCCTTCCTAGCAGATTGGGTTCACATACAGGCAAATTTAAACTTGATAACAGCAGATTGGATTCAAGTTAAGATTCAGAATGCAGATCGGACTCTACAACCTTCCTCATCCAAGTATTAGGTCAGCAAATTGGATCAATGTTTAGTCAAAGGTCAAACCCTGGATGAATAATAACTTAATATCAACCTTCATAAACATCAAAACCAGATCTGAAATGTTCAGCAGGTGGGCGTCCTTCAAACTCGGGTGAGTAGCAGTGAAGACCTAGACGTCAAGCAGAGGAATAGGATTCCATAGATTTAGGAAAGTACCACTTTAAAAAGTAAAATCATAAAATACAAAATAAAATTAAAGTGACTTGGGTGGGTACTAACATTTAGGGTCAAAATAATAAAGTCACATTTAATAACATAAAACATAAAACATAAAACATAAGAAGGGTGACATCAGGTGGGTACTAGGGTCTTTTAATTTGTTAGGGGAGGGTACAAGGACCAACACATGACCCGACGTAAGATAAGTGTGGGTACATGACCCATAGCCCCTAGGACAAGGGTAAACCACAAAGTGGACAAACAACCATAGTACCCATAGGACCAAAAAAATTAAAGGCGGTACAAATCAAAAGATAACTCAAGGTGGGTAAATGACCCTATTAACCACAAGTCAAAGACAAGGTACCACAAGACAAATAATCAACAAGGTGTAAAGACCAGATGTCAATCAACCAAGGTGGGGTACAACCAATCATCTCTCTCTCAAATATACAAGTGTTTTAGATAACTTGAAAGTTCATCATCATTGTATAAGGAAGGGTCCACACTGGATGATGTGATCATGTGGTCCTCTAGATTGCTCCTGAGGTCAAATGTTAGTGGCTCCATCAAGGGGTGGCCAGTCCCTTGAGAAGACCATCTAACTCAACCATCTCGAAGACCTAGGAGAAGAGGACATCACACATCATCATCTTGATAACTGATCAAGAACCTCCATTCTCAAGGAATGGCTCTCAGCCCTAGGCTGAGCTTTCAGTCCTAGATTGAATGTTAATCAACCACTTGCAGGACCTACTTGGTCCTTGTGACCAAGAATCTCCCTGGTCCTAGACCAGGATGTCTCTGTAAATGATACGCCTTTATTTATATTAATAGCCAACTAAAGCATTTTGTAACACAAATAGTGGTGATCAACAATAATCCATAAAACTAGACTTGTGTTAGAACAATTGCATGACCCTTCATGAAGTCCTTGATATATGCTCACTTACAACTTTGACCATCTTGCCAGGTTGGGTGAGGTGGATGAAACAAGGCTAGGTCTAAGGGAATTGACTTGATTTGACTAGACTAGTGATCTCTCAGAGTATAAGGGGAAAGGGATGCACCTTTAAATATACTGGTTAGGCTGACACTGGGTAAGGGCAATGTCTCACAAATGGAATAAGTTGAGTGGGAGGCATTCATTCAACTCTAACAAGTGCCTTTATTTCATTTCATTTCTACTTTCTTTTTGCAAGTTTTTGACTTTCATTTAGGTCTGCATCTTTTTAGATATGGCATTAAGCTCCAATGCATTTTATATGTCCTTTTTATTTGATGACCCTTTGAATTTTACATTTGCTTAAAAGCACAACTAGTTACAGTTTTCATCCAAGGTAGTTTTCATTTCCACATAATGGCAACTTGCTTCAAGTCTAGCTAACACCCTTCGGGCAACTAACAAGCCTCTAGCTCATGTCACAACACAAGCGGGTACTTCTGGCCCAGAAGTGAATCATGGGGTCAACTGGCGGGATTCCTCCATAATCAGGACCAAACATCGGGGGTAAACCGACCAGAAAGGTCAAGGATTTAGAAACCCAACCTACCTAAGCTCAGGGACCCAACATTGACGTGTTCCTTCGGCCCAGGATGGTCAAGGCTTTCGACAAGTTCTGTTGCACAAGTTAGGGCCAAGACACATAAAAACATGGGGGCCATACCAGTACAGAGGTCAAGGTGGGGGAGGCTCTTTGATCTCAAAAGTCTTGTTCATGTCTGGGAAAAAAAACAAGTCTGCATAGCGGATAAATGGATGGGTGGAAAGCAAGTGAGAAGTGGTGCCATACATAGCAAGAAAATGGTCAAGTTTGTATAAGGTAGGCCATACCAGTGAGCATATACCAGTGTCTTGACACTAACTACTTATAATAACCAGTCTATAATAGCATCCAATACAACAATATCATCACTGCCAGTCACCCATGCTAAGTCAAAGCTACTATTATAAATAAAAGAGACAAATAATATCACCCCAAATGCAACCTGCATACCTGCTCAGCCATAAACCTATATGTGAATGTAACCCTGAAGACCAACTTTGACTGCATAGGGGCAAGGGAAGTGTATCAGCTGCCCTGCTCTGCTACCCTGCCAAGTGAACCATGCCCAAACTGTTATTTGTTGCTATGATGTTGGGTTTGTTAAGATACTAGGTATTGGTTAAGCAATTTGATATCCACGGCTTACAGATAATATATTTGCATGAACCAGAACAACATTGCATGATATTACATGAACCCAGAAACTCAAATATTCAGATCTACAATGTAGGTAAACTTAGAAATAAGATGCAAACATACCAATTGAATGTGCTTGAGCTGGGGAAGAGCATAGAAGAGACATGCAGACCATGCATTCGACCTAGGTCAAAGCGTGAGAGACCTCTCCTTGTAGTAATTTGCCCATGTGCCTCTTATGATGTGTAGAATGATACGCCCTCATAAATCCTTCAACTGCTTTGGATGCCCTCGCATCCTTGTGACGGATGATGAATATGCTATAATAATGAAGAACAATGATAAACCTGTATGATTTACCTCTGGAGTGACTAGGGCAGATAGATTTCGCTGCCGAAATACACTTGTTGGCTAGGGCAGTGTGCCCTAAATCCTAAATGGCTCTCAGAGCTCACAACACAAATCTCAATGATCAATAATAACAATAGATGTCGAGTAACTCACTTTATCTTTCTTTTATAACCTTGACATTGCATGCCCTATACCTAAGTCACTTTTCTTTTCTATTTCTCAGTTGAGTTGCATGCATCTCCCTTTTGCATGTAGGCATGATTGCATGCATCTCACTTTTGCATGCCTGCATGATTGCATGCATTTCACTTTTGCTTGCATGCATCTTACTTTTGCATGCATGCTCTTGAGCTAGGGCTCGCATGATCTGCATGTCCTTTGTTCCAGTTTTACCCAAAACGTAACATTACACAAACCAAGTCATCTCAAAGGGGTCACGTGGGGTTCAATCATGACAAGGGGTACTGGTGTGTTGCTTTGAAGACTCTCGCTAGTTTTGAAAAGTACTCTGCCACCGATGATCAATGCTCTCAATCACTGTTCATCTCATGTACTAGGACTAGGCTCATGTCTCTGACATGCTGATCTGCATCATGGTAGCCCTGCTACTATGGATGTGACAACAGGTACCTTCACAAGCCAGGAGAGTGGCATATGATAGATCCATTTGTATGCTACCTTCCAGATTGGCAACCCATTTGCTTGACAAATTCATACTCCAAGATTCATGGACATCAATAACTGCAATATACATCATTACAAAGATGTCTGGGTAGATGGATAGATTGACTTTCAAATCTTTAATCAGACCCAACACGTTGATTTTCCTTGATTCGATCACACACACATTCCTGTATGGCTGAGTAGTCTTTAAGCCCAACCTATTAATTAGGAAGTAGTCTAAATGGTATATGATTTATTCTTATTCTAGCTGTCATCGTCGAAATCCAGTTATACAATCTTTGGTCGAATTGCACTTATTCATTGCTTAAATTGCATTTTTGAATGCATAAATAGATTCATTGCCCTCAAATACCCCTATTGCACCCAGATTATGCAATCTCGACTACTTATGTTTGCAATTCCAGCTATTCTTCTCAAATTTGACAAAAAATGGTCAGAAAAATATGACAGGAAAAGGTCCAAATCGTAGAATGTTTAGAGTACTGCATTCATTACTGTTAGTGGCATAACATTACTGATGTACTTGAATCTATCATGCAATTTTGTAGCAATAAGCCATTCACCAACAAAGATATCAAAATGGAGTTATGGATACCATTCTTTCTGCCTTGGTTCATTGTCTGCAACACAACAAGGTCATTTTAATGCAAAATAAAATAATTTACTGAGCATCTCTCAACAATTGATCATCAGCAAATGACCCTCCATGCTCTTTAAATAAAGATCATGGACCAATTGGGTGTTAAGCCATGGATCAAATGTTGTTGGTATCAAGGAGAAGATGAATAATCATATCACTTTATTTCTAGAACACAATTATGATTGTTGGATTAGTTAGTTACGAAAGCACATTAAAGAAACATACGAAAGAAACACACTTTACTTAAAGACACATTAGACCATGTTGAACTTAACTAACTCATAAGTGTCTAAATATCCAAACACAAATAGCCCCTTGCTCACCTGTGGCAAGGAGTGAGAGGTTGTTGAGGAGCTCTCCATCTAGAACTATCTAGAACAACCTACTAACCAAGAGGAAATGCATCTTAAAGAGAAAGGCTCATGCTAGAGAAGGACAAATGGCATATTGTTGACTATGTCTAGCGGCTAGCCCATATGCCCTAGGGTTTTGGTCTTATTTTATTACTCTTGTGCTTAAGGTTGTTGGATTAGAGGACTATAGAAGGAGGACATCTCCTCATTTGCTAAGTGTGTTTCCCATCATGGGGAAATGCCCTAGACTATTGGGCCTGATGCTGAAGAATCAAGATATATTTGTGTTGATGTATATGTAACTTCGGAATGTATTTCACATATATGTATATTGTATTCCTATAGAGATGGTATTATTCCTCTATAAGGAAGTGTCGTCATTTATATTGTAAGTGTCGTAACTTATACTTGATGGGTTATTAGACCACCTTGTTTGGGGTCGGCCCTGTATAAGTCATGTGGGTCAAAGGGTTATTAGACCACCCTATTGGGGGTCGGCCATGTGGGTCAAAGGGTTATTAGACCACCCTATTGGGGGTCGGCCCACTCAACATTATGTTATGTGGTTAAGTTCGAGCCGACATGAGTTAGGTAAAAAGGCAAGTCAAGTCAAGTATAAATAGAGTGCGGGAGGCACTCTATTTACTCACTCACTTCACACACATGCTCTCAAGGAGGAGAGGCGCACTTATGGAGGAGGAGGATTGCTGCTAGGTTATGGCTATCTCTATTGGTTGGTTGTATCATTTCTCTATCTATCTCTGAGGAAGTTATTGGGGTTTTTCACCTTTATGGTTTTCCCCAAGTAAATCTTTGTGTCTCTTGTGTGTGCTTGCATTATTGTCTCCATGATTGATATGCTGTAGATATGCTGTACATGTTGTTCTCTCAGTTAAGATCCTAGATCAGATTGAAGTAAATTCAGAAAATTCAACATGGTATCAGAGCTAGCCTGAAAGAAGGCATGATATGGCATGTATGACACTTGTTGCACTTACAATGCTAGGGCTTGATATAGCAAAAACCAGTCATCGTAGCACTTTCGCTATAAATCCGTTTTGGAGAAGTTTTCGGATCTGAAATTGTTACAGGCCGAAGCTAAGATCTCCAGGTATCTTGTGTCCAAAGGACAACCTCTAATTCGTTGTACTTTGTGATTTATGATCTGTACAATATAGGGTTTCTGCCTCTTCCAGATCTGAGTCAAAATCAGGTGACCTTGGGAAAAAGGTCATATCTTGGGCTAGGAAGCTCCAAATGAAATTTCGTAAAAAGTGACAGGTAGTACACAGTCTGCACTATCTCAGAAAACTTTTTCAGAGGCCGAAGTCGAACCAGTGACACGTGGCACGCCGTACAAGTTCGCTCTCCTGTATTATCCCATAAACAGGTCACGTTGCGACATTTGGCATAACTCTCTCTCAGAGAGTCCAATTGAGGTCAGACCTGTCAGGATGGAAAGGTAACAGGCCGAGCTATCTCAGAAAACTTTTTCAGAGGCTGAAGTTAAAACAGTGACACGTGGCACGCCGTACAAGTTCACTCTCCTGTTTTATCCCAAAACAGGTCACGTTGCGACATTTGGCATATCTCTCTCTCAGAGAATCCAATTGAGGTCAGACCTGTCAGGATGGAAAGATAACAGGTCAGGCTATCTCAGGAAACTTTTTCAGACCCTGTGGATCAAAAAATTTGGAGTTACACCAGAAACAATCAGGTACATATTTCTGTCAAAACAGAATTATTTTTTGGTACCTTCATTCATGGCTTCCGGAATTTAGGGCTTTGGAGAAAGTTGGAATTTTTGTAATCGGAGACCACGGCTGGATGCTACTCATCAAAATAGAAATTTAGAGACCAAGATCAGAATTTTTGGTTGGGCAGAAGGCCGGGCTTGATTAGACCCTAGTTCGGGACTTTGATCAGAAAAGTGGAAAATTAGGGCTTCTGTAAAAATGGGAATTTTTGAAATCTGTGACCACGGCTGGAAGCTCCTCAGAAAAAGTAGAAGCTTAGAGCTTTGGATCAAACATTTTGATGGGGCAAAAGAGTGGGCTTCATCAAACCCCAGTTCAGGGTCACGTCCAGTGAATCTAGAAGTTTCAAAGGCAAAATTGAGGAGTGAAACTTTGCAGTTTTCAAATTCTGAATATACCAACTTGATCAGCTCATCAAGGCACATATTTCTATCCTATCAGAAGTTTGAAATTCAAAGTTTGAATTTTTGGGGTTTCTCTGACAAACCCATATCCAGCTCAAGGTCCAGTTCTTGCAAATCAAGTGGATTGGGTTAATCACTTGCATAAGTGAAGAAGTTCCTGTTTCAGAGGGAGATGAGGCTAAGGCCTTACATAAGAAGATTACAAGTGATCTCAACAGGTATGACTCATCGAGGTATGTTTTGAGATTTGTTCATAATTAAGTTTATGGTATGCTTGTCTTCATATTATCACGGTTAGTACAATCTTGATTTTAGACTTGTCATATCACCTTAATAAAATTATGAATGCATGATAGAAGTCATTCATTTATTAGGAGTATGAAACTTATGTTTGTACTAACACATTGTGATGTTGTATGAGTTTTATGTTGTCTACTAACATGAAAGGTACACCAAGAAGACAAATCATGTTCTAGTTCAAGAACATATGATCATGAGGACAAAGATTCATCCATTGCCATGGATCTCATAGAAGATCCATTCTCGAGGTATGTATAACTTAGTTTTATAATGGTTAACTTATGAGACATGCAGGTTACTAGCACAAGTCACTAAAGAGAACCAGAAGACATTATGCGGGTATGTTAGACATAAATAGCTAGCATGCTAATCCAGGTATGTTTTTCCTATATCAAGCTAAAATCCTACCTTGTGTTAGGATCTTATACTGTTGTTGATAATAATTATTCATGAAGTCATAGGTTTGAATAATCATGGTTGGATGTATATTATTATAATTGATGATATGACTAACCAGAAGAATCATGAAAGTATAGGCTTGAATAATCACAGGTTTTATGCATTTTATATCTTATCTTGATTGATGATTCAACTAACCTGAAGAGTCATAGGCTTGAGTAATTACAGGTTTAGACATGTTATGTTTCTTATGATTTGACTAACCATAAGAATCCTTGAATGCTCATGCTTATTATTTCTGTTTGAAATGATCATGACTATACATGCTTGAGATTATTGTGTTTTAATAGTATACTAATGAATGTATGATTTTATATGAGATCACAAGGATAACACATTCATGATACTAATAAGCATGCATAGGGACCAAGGATGAATATGAGTTCAAGAACAGGTAATTCAGGAAGCAAAGATCAAGAGGGAGCACACTCCAGTTGCTCCTGCCAGAAAGCAAAGGAGCACACTCTAGTTGTTCCTGCAAGAAAGCAAAGGAGCACACTTCAGTAGTTTCTGCAAGGATGCAGATATTCAGAGGGAGTTGATCATCTCTCTACATTTCACAACAGAAAGGTGTAGAAGAAGCTACCTCAGATTAGGACTCCAGCAGCTCCTGCAAGGAAGCAAAGACTCAGAGGGAGTCCACCCAACGAACAAACAAAGATAAGTATTTGAATTGTCATTTCTTAAATAATACTGTTCAATAATGTATATACTGATGTTCCTAGAATTAGGTTGTGTATTATGCATATTAGAATAATTGCATTGATGAACAGTATACTACTAATATGCATGGGTAAGTAGCCTATGGCACTGTACAACATTCCATTGCTACTTATCTAGAATGAAACCTCTTTGCTGACATGTTGGGAGTTGTGCACACTCTTAACAATGTGCTGGTAGAGATTGGAAGGCATCTAGAAAGTTACGGGATATGGATAAATGTTGTATTGAAGCATTGGCTAAGATAATTGCATGACTGTATGGCATATTTCTTTATGTGTAAGAATTTGTTCTGAAAACTATAAGATGTTTTCTAATCATGCAATTTAACTTGTTGTGTAGGAAAGATCATATGCCATCTCCTACAAAAGGACTACAACATTTGTTCCAGCAAGAAAGATATCTATTGAAGATATTGAAGTTCCCAGGATCTGGGATGAAGAAATGGAATGCCATGATCCGTAGATCATGAAGAAGATGTTTGGGATGCAGTCCCAAGACCTGACAGGGAGTCATATGTATGCAGATTGAAGAAAGCCTTGTATGGCTTGAAGCAAGCTCCCAGAACTTGGTATGGTGAAGATAGATTGATTGCCGACACGCAGCGGAAGCTTACTACCGAGTTCGAGATGAAGAACTTGGGGATGATGCACTATTTGTTTTTGGCATGGAGGTGTGGCAAAGTGCAGATAGAATCTTCCTTGGACAAGGGAAGTATGCAGTAGAGATCCCAAAGAGGTTTGGGATGATGGATTGCAAGGCCATGGCCACACCTATGGCATCGAATCTTAAGCTTCTATGTGATGCTTCATCTGAGTCAGTTGATGTCTCTATGTATCGTCAGATGATTGGGTCCTTGATGTACCTGACGAACACGAGACCAGACATTTGCTTTGCTGTGAACACATTGAACCAGTTCCTGACGGATCCGAGAAGTGTTCACCTGGTTACTGTAAAGCATGTTCTGAGGTACCTGAAGGGTACAGTGGATTATGGGCTCAGGTATGAGGCGAATCAAAAGTTTAACCTGGAAGGTTATGTTGATTCAGATTGGGCTGGCAGTGCTGCAGACAGGAAGAGCACATCTGGGTGCTGCTTCAGTATGGGATCAGGTGTGATCTCTTGGTTTAGCAGGAAGCAGTCCTGCGTAGCACTGAGTACAGCTGAGGCAGAGTATGTTGCAGCCTGTTCAGCTAGTTGTGAGGCAGTATGGCTACGGAAGCTACTGTCTGAGTTATTTGATCTCCCGTTGGAGGCTACTGGTATCTTCTGTGATAACCAGAGTTGTGTGAAGCTGTCCGAGAACCCAGTGTTTCATGACAGGTCGAAACACATAGAGATCAAATATCACTATATCAGGGATATGGTGCAGAGAGGAGCTGTGAAGCTCCTGTATGTTGCGACGGACGAGCAGATTGCAGATGTGCTGATGAAGCCACTAGCCAGGGTGAAGTTCGAGTACTTCAGAGAGAGGCTTGGCGTGCTTCAGATCAAGGATACTTCGAGGAAGAAGTGATGGACACATTTGCTGAAGCCATTCCAAGCATGTTGGAAGGAGGATCCTTCACATGGCTGTGGATGTAAGCGTTGGATGATGAGCATCAGGATGATGTTCTGGTTTCTGCTTGGATATGATCAGTTGGATCATTTTATGTATGTATGTATGCATCATGTTGGATGCTTGGACCATGTATCTGTATATGTATCAGGTGGATACATTGTATGATCAGGTGGATCATGTATGGTGATATGTATCATGTATTTGTATTTGTATCAGGTGGATACATTGATGATCGGGAGGATCATGTATGATGATATGTATCAGGTAGATACTTGGTATGCATCAGGTAGATGCATTGATGATCAGGAGGATCATGTATGATGATATGTATCATGTATTTGTATCAGGTGGATACATTGATGATCAGGAGGATCATGTATGATACTTGGTATGCATCAGGTAGATGCATTGATGATCAGGAGGATCATGTATGATGATATGTATCATGTATTTGTATCAGGTGGATACATTGATGATCAGGAGGATCATGTATGATACTTGGTATGCATCAGGTAGATGCATTGATGATCAGGTGGATCATGCAGCAGGATGTTGCAGTGATGATCAGGATGATCATAGATGACGAGCTTCAGGATGTTGCTCCAGATGACATGCAGCAGGACGTTGCAGTGATGATGATCAGGATGATCATGGATACATCAGGATGATGTATGGTGAGTATCAGGTTGATACTCTATGGCCGTGGATCAGGTTGTGCAGATGAGCATGTAATTCGTTGCCCTGGGAGATTTGCAGATGGTCTTTCGAGGTTTTGCCTATGGCATGTAATTCGGTGCCCTGGGACATCTGGCAAATGCTCTTTCGAGGTTTTGCTCTGGGAGGACATGTAATTCGTTGCCCTGGGAGATCTGCAGATAGTCTTTCGAGGTTTTGCCTATGGCATATAATAGCGCCCTGGGATATCTGGCAGATGCTCTTGCGAGGTTTTGTCCTATGGCATGTAATTCATTTCCCTGGGAGATCCGATAGGTTGGGCTGTGTGCCCGTAATCAGTCCTGGGATGCTCTTGCGAGGTTTTGCCATGACCACATGTAATTCGTTGCCCTGGGAGATTTCAGGTCGGAGTTGTGTACCCGTAACATCCTGAGATGC
Source organism: Larix kaempferi (assembly GCA_027924585.1). Lineage (NCBI taxonomy): Eukaryota > Viridiplantae > Streptophyta > Pinopsida > Pinales > Pinaceae > Larix > Larix kaempferi. Next base: position 1,065,719 of record BSBM01001320.1, on the reverse strand, counting down.
TCTTGCGAGGTTTTGTGGTGGACCACATGTAATTTGTGCCCTGGGAGATTTCAGGTCGGAGTTGTGTACCCGTAACATCCTGAGATGCTCTTGCGAGGTTTTGTGGTGGGGTCACATGTAATAGCGCCCTGGGAGATCCTACAGGTCGGAGTTGTGTACCCGTAACATCCTGGGATGCTCTTTTGAGGTTTTGTGACGCACGTAATAAGTCCTGAGGATTCCACAGTATGGCCAGTGATGACGAAGACCTGCAGGTGGTGGGCCTACATCCAGTATGAAAAAGGACTGGCTCTGTAGAACTTCCTATGACGAGTAGATTCAGAGATTGATTGAGATAGCAGCAGCAGTGACGATGATGATGACTCGATGACGATTATCCAGTGACGATGATCCAGAGAAGATGACTTGTGCTAGAAGAACTGTGCTGAGAAATACCTTCCTAGTTAAGAGGGAGTGTTGATGTATATGTAACTTCGGAATGTATTTCACATATATGTATATTGTATTCCTATAGAGATGGTATTATTCCTCTATAAGGAAGTGTCGTCATTTATATTGTAAGTGTCGTAACTTATACTTGATGGGTTATTAGACCACCTTGTTTGGGGTCGGCCCTGTATAAGTCATGTGGGTCAAAGGGTTATTAGACCACCCTATTGGGGGTCGGCCATGTGGGTCAAAGGGTTATTAGACCACCCTATTGGGGGTCGGCCCACTCAACATTATGTTATGTGGTTAAGTTCGAGCCGACATGAGTTAGGTAAAAAGGCAAGTCAAGTCAAGTATAAATAGAGTGCGGGAGGCACTCTATTTACTCACTCACTTCACACACATGCTCTCAAGGAGGAGAGGCGCACTTATGGAGGAGGAGGATTGCTGCTAGGTTATGGCTATCTCTATTGGTTGGTTGTATCATTTCTCTATCTATCTCTGAGGAAGTTATTGGGGTTTTTCACCTTTATGGTTTTCCCCAAGTAAATCTTTGTGTCTCTTGTGTGTGCTTGCATTATTGTCTCCATGATTGATATGCTGTAGATATGCTGTACATGTTGTTCTCTCAGTTAAGATCCTAGATCAGATTGAAGTAAATTCAGAAAATTCAACAATTTGCAGATTTGGAGCTTGGTTTTGGGTACATTCAGAGCTGTCATCTAACATTGCAAGGCTGCTGTTGTACTTTGTTTTTCTTTCCCTTGCTAGAATATATTTATGCTATTATATTATTTGTTAGCCAGCATAGGAGGTGTTACCCCATGTCTTGTAGGGGAGACAAAGGGAATTTTTTACTTGTGATTTCCAAATTATGAGTGCTTGATGATAGATTGCTAGAAGGATGATGATGCCCTAGTGATGATGATGTAGCATATGCATGTTCATGGAGTATTTGGGCTAGGAGCCATGGGATATAGTTGATTTTGATATATGCTATCTTGTGGTTCCTTATTGATGAAAATGGTGCATCTCATCTATATGCCACTTGATCATTAGTGAAATGCTTTAGCACCCTTGTTTTGTCATAACTTGAGTTGCCTTTTATGGTGGAGCGCTGGGCTTGCTTGCATGATTTGGTGATGTTCAGAAACTCCTCTATGACAGTGTCCTAATACTTTGGGTTGAAGACATATTCATAAATTCTTGTAGATTGCCCTTGCTTATGGATGGATTTGTCTTGGCAAAACAGGTTATGTAAAGAGCAAGTAGTCATTGTTTGGTGGACTGTTTTATTATCTAAAATCTGCCTGGGACACAATATGGAAAATAATGAACAGTGCCAATGCCAGAACAGGTTTCACTGGTGTATCCTACAGGTCTGATGGCATATAACATTCACAACAGCCACATAGCTGTGGATGTCTCATGAAGAATTTTGAAGCAGTCTGGATTTGTGTACAGGAATGACAGTGAATAGTTCCAGCTGAAGCTGATCATTCTTGGAATTAGCATAACCCAGATCCTCAACAGTTTTTGACAACGCAGAATATCATATATCAGATCTGAGATTTCTTGACAGCAAGATAATTTATGAGGCTTGTTCTTAGCGGTGGCATCTATCATCGTTTTTTCTGGGCTGTTGAAGCATCACTTGAGACCTGTTAAACACATAAACTTCCACCAGAATTAGATTGTGGCTACCCCCAAACGGGAAGATGAAACAGCAAACAATCTGAGTTCTTCCTGTAGCATCATATGCTTCTGCATGATGAAATAACCTTTTTCAGCCGTATCCTTCAAAGGTAGCTCTTAGTTTTAATGGTGCAGATCAAATGAGCTTCGTTCACCAGAAATAATGTCATCTTCCAATCCATTCATTTGGAGTATAAGGGTAGCAGGAGAAGGTGGTTATTTGAGGTGTTAAGCTGCTCATGTTCAGTAAGAAAAGGTGTTCCTTGCAGCCTACATTCATCATCCTTGAGACCAGCATCTAATGATGTACCATAAGGTCGCTGATTTGATTCATATGGACAGTTTTAGGATCTGTTTTACATCTGATAACCAGCAGATTGAAGGCTGCCTTGGATAGAAAAAGAATGCTGTGCTTGAAGAGCCTTTATTCCATACTTCCACATGCTTGTCATGAAGGGCGTTCACTTCGGATTGTACCTCATGCCCTTATATGCTTTGTTGATGGAGCACTCACCATGGAGGAGTTCTATTTGCCATTGGCATGTCATGTTGGAGATAGCGTTCCACTTGGAGGAGGTCTACACGCCATCTTTTTCCGTTTAGGATGGAGCATCCATCCCTTTTAGGGTCTATTCCATGAAGGGCGTTCACTTTATGAGGCATCTTTTGTATTTTTGGAGGGTTCTGCATTTGAAGGGTTTCCCTTACCACTTATAGAGGAGCGTCCCACCTTTGGACATGATTTGGTGCTTGTTTGTTGGAACTCCCATCCTTGGGGGCATTTTCATGATGTTTCATGCCTTCGCAGAGAGAGCACCCACACCTTTGGAGCCTTGTCATGAAGGGTGTAATGCCCCATCTAGTAAAATAATTTGTAACTATAGGTGCATAATAAGCAAAGATACATATAATAGGGTTAAGTGCATGGGTGGAAAGTGGAGTCATCCATGCAAATAAACTTTATTATTTTAATAAGAAAAGGGGGCTATTTAAGGAAGGGAAAAGGGGGACTTAGGGGCATTCTTCCTCTTGTTTTTCTTCTCTTCCTAGGGGTCTGGTTGATGGTGGTATGAGGATCTCTTACTAGTGTAAGGAACTCTGGAGGAGAAGGAAAGTTCTGATCTGGCCAAGCTGATTTTGAGGAGGTATTTGTCTGGCATAGTTTTACTAATTGAGGGCTTGGGGGATCTCAGCCTTTGACTGAGGGGTAGGTTGGGTGGTGAGTTGCCCCCCACACATCGTTGCCCATTGTTGTTGTTGGTCCTGAAGCTGCTTGCCAAGTAGCTGCCCCAACTGTAGTAAGTATCATTCAGATTTGTCTTCATTACAGGGATGCCTCAACCCTGGTTAGTTAGCTGATTCCATTGGTAAAATTAAGAATGTTGAATGGATGTTGATTTTCTGGATGAAGGAAACCTAAAAGAGGAACTTCCTCCGTTAGTGACATGTTGGGAGGAAGGTCCATAGTTGTGCTGGGTTAGTGGTTGATTCCTTTCCAATGCATTATCCGCTAGGTTATGCATAAACATTTTTGGTGCCGTTGCCGTGGAGCCAAGACTTACTCGGTAAAAATTCAATGACAGATCCCATTGGTGAGGATGTTCTCTTCACTTGGTGACTCCACAAAGCGAATACATTGAGGGACGGATTGCAAAACATAGATATTTCCTTAGGAATCCTAAACCTATGATCTTTTAAATCTTGGATATATTTTGTGCTCTTTAGGCCAATGGTTTTTTTTGTCCGTTGTAAACTAATTCCGTTTAAGGAATTAGGGTTGTAATCTAATATCGGCTAATAGATTAGGAATTTGGATGCTATGGCATACCTAAATATTGTGTTGTAAATGGTGAAGTTATTACAGTGAGATAGAGAGAGGAGCGACTCTTAGTTAGGTTGGTTTTCTCGATTAAGGGTTTCCATGGTAAATCTTCATGTATTGTGTGTATGTGTGTGGCATTGTTACTTTGTGTGTTTCAGATTATGTTAGTATTGCTTTTCTTGCATAGGTTTATCAAACTCTTCATTTATTATCTATCAAAGCATCTTCGAACATTTCTGCAATCATTTTTATTGTCCTGTTTTTAGGATGACTACCGATATTGTTGAATGTGACACTAGCACATTGTACTTTTTGTATAAACAAACTACAAAGTCAACTAGGAAGTGAGATTCTCTAGATCCAATCAATAAAATTGAAGCTGTGACTTGTAAGCGAACTTTGGGAGATATGAACAATAAGAGTTTGCATTACTTCTAGTTAATATCTTGAAATAAAATATGAGGGTCAAATAATGAAAGATATACTCAAATAGATGAGCCAAACATTTTTTTGGGAACTTCCTTGGGAAAACCCTCTAGGTGCTTCTTCACATTTTGTGAATGGCACCCATAGTAAATTGGTCAATAAACAATATCTATGCCTAACCCCAAGGAACCCAGTTGGATTCGACATCGTGATATCCTAAGCCATTTATAGCTTTCACATGCAAAGTCAAACCACATGAGCTAACCCTTGGGGTTAATAAAGAACCAATTGTTATTGTTATTGTCTTCTAGTTTCTTTCTATTCATCAAAACAACCATATTTTTAGGATGAACATTAATATTGTGAATGCGAGATTAGCACATCATGCCCTTTTATGAGCATGATATGAAGACGGTGCCATATTCTCTATAGCTGATGAATAAGTTAAAGTTGAGCAAATTGTTTTTGATAATATAAGAATTAAGAGTTCGCAATAGTTTTGGTTAATGTTTTGATGGAAAACATGAGGCATTCCATTCTGAAAATAAAAGAAAGTTTCACTTGAACACATTATCCACAATTCTATTTACAAAGTACCATAAATCTCTATTATTCAAACCTTTTAGATTACACATAAACGAAATTTCAACACCACTTTCATAACTAGGAATGAGCACATGTTAGTTCTACAAAAGAACTTTATATGTTCAGTAGCTATTGAAAAAGCGCCCCAAACTAACATTGTGGGGTGCCATGTTTTACCATTAGCAAGATTAAAAGCATGGAGACTTGTATAGGAACATAGTGATAGAAGTCTCAAACCAATTGAGTTGTCTAACATTTATATGAAAATGCCAGCCTTTGAAATCATAGAGTTGAGTAGTTTCACAGATGATCATTTTGGCAAACTATGTCCACAATTCTACTCTTGTGAAGATATCCTTCATACTTTTGTTTGCCTTTTATTATTATCATGGTAATAGTTAATCAAGATATTTGTTTTCTTCATAGTTAGTCCTTTATGTTACTAAAATCTGAAAGAATTTGGCATGCCATCGGAAGCATATGTCAAAATGAAGATATATCTACCTTTCATATGCTTGGTTTGATGCAATGTCTATATGGTTATAGGTTCAGTTTCTGATGACTATTTGGAGTACATGCTTTGGCAATTTCCAACAAATGTGACAGCTTGGATATGCAAAACAATTGTCACATCTAGTCTCTTGAAGGTATTTTATCTCCTCGTGTTTTATTCTCATGGTAGCCTAATTTTATCTCATTTATTTATGTTCTTAAAATGCAAAATTTGGGGATAAGGCTTTCGGCGGAGACCCATTTTGTGCCGTGATGAAAGATAAAGATCCATTCAGATGGTTCATTTTGTGTAGTTTACAAGATTAAAACAATCACAAAGAATTTAACAGTTATAATGATTGATCTATAAACTGCTGTGGATATTACATTGGAACAGTTCGTCACAACAGATCTTACATAATCTGAAATCTCTTATTATATATTGTATTACTTTAGATTTCATATCTAATATTACTACAAAATGCTGAAATAAACTGAAACTAAAATGAAAAAAGCAAGCAAACCACACACCAACCACATGATGAACACAAGATGTTCCCTAGGGAAATCCAATATGGGAAAATCCCAGAAGGTAAGCCTATTCTCTTGCTTCTTTTTTCTCAATTATGAAATGCAAGTACAAAGAAAGTGCACTCACTATGGAGTTGCCATGGACACTGGACTTGAATGGCTGCTACAGGATCTTCTATTGAGATAAACAAGATTGTTTATCACTGAATTGACAGAAGATTTCTGCAAATATATAAGAATATATATTGAAGTAAATGACTAATATGAATTGATAACGTGGTAATTACAATGAACCTCGTGTCTGTATACTTATACTTATTGATTGGTCATGAGGTGAAGGGTTATGTTCTCTTTGACCTTTCATTAGTGTAATTATATTATTATTATTATTATGTTTATGTTTAGAACATTGCCACCCTCTTAAGGAATGGTTTGTCCTCAAAACATAGTGTTACTCCTCAATTTGCATGACGATTAGTTCGATGATTGAAGACGATGGTGCACCAAAAGAGTTGCAGTTGCAAGGCTTCCTCAATCAAATTTTGAAGTCTTGTTGACATCATTGTATTAGTTTTTCCATGATCAAGATTGTAAAATGTTGTAAGTGAGATGGCATTTATATTTGTATGTAAAGAGCCAGTCTATAATAACATATCTATAGCTCAACTTTGTCAGTTGTATAAAGACAAGTGATTCATAAGTATTTTTGACTAGGAGAAGTGACTCATCAGTTAATGCATATGAGATGGTAAGATGTCAAATGAACATTAACAGGTTTTCTTAATGAAAGCCATACATTTGGAACTCTTTTGGATCATCAGCATCTTTACCCCTTGAATAAACATCATGCAATCTGAGGGGTAACAATAAGCATACTTGTTCTATGCCTTTTGAAATTGAGAATGCATTGGGAGTTGGTGTGGTGTTTTGGACCAGTCCTTCCTACTACGCACCAAGGTCCTTCATTGTACGCCAACTATACATTTTTTTTCCAAGGAAAACCTCACAGGGAAATCCAAGGGACGTTTCCCCACATTCGTGGATGGCATTCGTAGTAAACTTATCAGTGTAAACTAGTGCACCTAAACCCATGGGGTTTTGAATTGAGCACCTACTGGCATGAAAGTAACCAAATCCCCAACAACACAACACCATTGGTGACAATCGATTGAGCTAACCCCTTGGACTTGTGCACTAGGTATACATGTATGATAGCTCTAACATTTAGTATTTACCACCCTGACCATGCATGTAATAATGGTATTATTTCCTTGGGCTGCTTCATGGAGATCTTTAGAACTATAACCTTTTAGGGTTAGCTTTGGCTATATTGTACTGTTGCTTTTCTGTCCCTGTAGAAAGTTGTTTATGTTAGTTTTTGTACCTTGATATGTGTTTCCCTAGTGACTCCTAGCCTAAGTCACTAAAGAGGGGGAAATGGGACCCTCACATTAATTACACTTTAATGAGACTTTATGTTTTTAAAGTCACTTTTTGTCTAAAGTTAAAGTGGGTGAGCATTAAATTAATTTAAGTGATTTAATTAATGTGCCTTTTGCTCACATCTAATCCTAGCCATTGGATTGGAAGATTCTCCACCATTGGATTAGAATCACTTTTAGGGATTGGACAAAAAGGAGGGAGGCTCCCCAAACCTAATTCATTATTCATGTGAATGAGAAGAAGAGAGAGAGGTCGAAGAAGAGAAGCTAGGGCACCAGCGAAATTCGAGTTTGTCATTCAACTGGCACGAGTTTCAGGCACGAGTTCCCAGGCACGGGTTCAGCATTATCACTGGCTCAGGTTTCGAGGCATATGTCTTGCCATTTATTATCAGCATTGGTTACTGTTTGCAGCTGCAAATCTTCAGCATTAAACCCGTGATTCATCCTGTACAGATGTACTCCATTAGCACGCAGTTCGAGGAGTAAATCCTGAGTTAACTGTCACGTGGTTCTAGGTTACAGTCTGCACGGTCTTTTAAAGGTTGACTGGTACTGTGATATGTACAGCAGTCATCTCCTTCACGGTTTAGAGGATTGGTTCCTGCACAAAATTCGAGTGACAGCAGAAATAGCATATTCAGGGTATTATGCACAAAAATAGAGGAAGGTACAGCAAGTACCAATGCCATTAATTGCACAGAAATCGAGAGGCTTCAGCTCACATTTCTAGACACCTGTTAAGCACAGAAATCGAGGCAATCTGGAGTGCATTTAATGGAGATAAGTTGTATTTGTTTTTGTACTGCTGTTACATTACCTTGTTGAAGAAATAATAAACATCTCTCTCTCTCAACTGGTTTTCCCCGTGGGGGTTTTTTCAGGGCTCGATTTGGCCAAAAATCACTGAGTCATTTTCATGTGTGATTGTTATTTGTTTACAGCCTGTTAAATGCTTCTACTGTGTGTTTATTGTTAATACAATTTTGTTATAAGTAGTTCCCAGTCTATGCATAACCGACAGGGAATGAAAACCACCAAAACTTGACATAAACCAGCAGACAGTTAAAGGGCAGAAAAATCTTCAGTTTATATTGTCCCTTGCTCATTACCTTGAACTATCTCATGTTTGTTTTTATGGCTGCAGATTGTATGTGAAATTTGGGCCTTCTTGGATCTCCTTAAGGGGTCTTAGCATGATGTGCTTTCTTTGAAATTACGTTTGATTTGAATACAACATACATGTCTAAAATTGTACAAGGTGGACAGTATTGAATCCATGCTTGAAAGTTGAAACACATGTAGAAAGATAATTGAAGGTTTCCTTATGGTTAGATCTAGGGCACATATGCCATGTCTTTACTTATTGGAGCTAACAGATTCACTGTTCTTTATGCAGTCATTACACCACTGTGTCTCATCACCACAAGCTAAGAGTTCTGTCATTGACTGTGATAACAATCTTTAATTTTAGCTTGTAATGATAATTTTTTTAATGGTTATCTTACCTCGTAACGTGAGTATTTTCTATGGTTTGTATTCTCTGCTAGGAAAGGAATCTAGAAACATAAGCTTTGTTTAAGGCTTTTTATTTCCTCTTTTTTTGGTCGATATACTTCATATCCTTTACTCAGTGAGAAGTGAGGGCTTGTTTTGACATTATCACTCCCTTTCCTTGTCCTTCATGCTAGGCGGTAGGAATAGGCTCATTGCCAGGCTCTACAGCTACGGCAGCAACTGCTGCTGCAGCGACGGCTGCTATCAAGTAAGCTCCTTGACTTTTATTTAGTGGAATCATGAAAATTATTTCTTTTTAATACATGAGAAAGATTGCCTTAAGTGAAATTCTGTCAATCACTATATAGTTTTCGAACTGCACAGGTATGACCCCAGCATTGGTTGCCTGAAAACATGGACAAGATTAGGCTAGAGAGCCTTAACTTCTTGACTATATTAAATAGTAACTCTGATTTGTTCTAAGCTTTCCAATAAAATATACTTTGAAACAAAATTTCAATTCATATGTTGTGCAAAATGGTTCCCAAATCATACATGATCCATGGATTTATGAGGTGTAACACTGTAATGTAATCAAATCAAGAGATTAATACTGCAGCAACCTGCAAGGAGACTTAACGTTTCTGCAATATCCACAAGACAGTAACTTTTGCAACACAAGATTACACCATGGACAAGCAGGATGCAGTACAAGTACCTCTTCAATAAAGAAAAAATGCCAAACAAGAACAAAATCTCCCCCAATTCAATTTCTTCTATAGATAAGATAAGATAAAACAAGATAAGATAAGTTTGCTAATGTCCACAGGTGACCAAAAGAATAGGTTAATGGGACTAGAAAATACCAGTTACAGACATAATTTGGGAGTGCCAACGCTACCTCTGAAAGATAAAAGATAAAAAGATACAAGTGAAATAGAAGAACGTCGAGCTTTCTAAAGAAGATAGAAAGTATTCCTAAAATGATTTAGGACAGAATTGTATTGAAATGATTTACCCATCTAATGGCTTTCTTATCTGATAAAACATAATAATATTAATGGCTAACCCACTCTTTTTTTCGACGAAAGCTACATTTAATTAGTCAAAGATTAATTAATTAAAGATTACTATTAGTGAGGGACTAAGTTAAAGGGTCTATGAGGTTACATCCCTTACAGTATAACAATTCAGACCTGGCTCATGATTAAATGTGTAGAACTTTAATTGTAGAAAAATAAACACTGAACAACTCAATATGATATATTGTAACTAGAGGAAAGGTTTGGATTAATGCTCTTGTATGCAGTGAGACAATACTGATAAACTTGCACTAGTAATATCAGAACAAGCTTTCAGGCCACTACGTTCTCTTTATGTTCTATCCATCTTGTTTCCATTCTGATTCCTACAATTCATGTTTATCTATTTTTGCTCTTGGCATAAGTACAAGTAATGATAATTTCTCCCTTCTCGATCCTTCTTGCTATATAACAAAAATAAACCCCTAGAAAGAAAAACCAGAAAATAAGAAAACAATAAAACAAATGTGCAATATTGGATCATTCTCCCATCCATTGTCTTCTGCTTGTTTTGATATAGATGTTTCTTTCCTTACTTTAGTGTTAGACTTTCGGGTTACTCTGAAAGTGTTTACACAATGTTTGGGGTGCTTCATGAGATTTGGGGTACATGGTGTATGTTTGTCCCCTAGATGCTCCGAGATGGATTGTAGCATGAAAGATGGTTTCTGATGGATATGCACAGTTGTGATAGCTTGCTTAGAGGATGCTAGATCTCAGATGATCATTTTCTTAGTGTTCTTCCCTAGGGCATTGGAGATCTGTTGCCTGGATTATGGATGCCTTGCATGATGGCCACATGGAGAATTCACCTAGTGGAAGAATGTCCTATAGGATCTGAGGAGTGCTGTGCATTGTGGAGGAATGCTACAAGCCCTAGATGGCATGCGACAACTTGGTTTCCTGTTTGGAGGATTGGAGATGGCTCGGGGATGCCTTGGGCTTTGACAATGTTCTTGCAAGGAGTAGCTACCATAGTGGAGTACTTGGCTTTGGAGGATAGATGGAGTCCATGGAGGCTCAGAATGGAGTGGTGTGGACTTGCCTTGCATAGCTACATCACCTTTGGTTGCCATTGTGCATGACATCATCATTGGAGCTTAACACTTGTACTCTAGGAGTGGAGCGCTTCACTTGTCTCTGGCTTGTTAGTGCACAAACTAGCACCCCTAAAGTACAAGATCTTCACAAGGGTATAGCTGAGGGCAACTAATAGAAGTCTTGCCACTGTCACTTCGACATCAACTTCTCTTCACTTTAGTGCATAGGTGAAAAAGTGGACCCAACACCAAGGGGGATTCCCTTAGGCAACTAAGTTTCACTGATTGGTTTATGAGGTTGATTAATTATGAAACTAAGTTGAATGGATTTTATATTTGGATTAAGATTTTAATTAAACTGAATTAGGGATTCAGTGTTAAGTCTTTTGTTACCAATTTCCACCCGAACTTTCTAGACGTATTATCAAAAGATACTGCTGTAATAAATGCAGAAATAAACCAGCAGTAAGATCTAATTAACAACAGTGTATTCCAGCCATGAAAGTAGCACAACAGCGCATGCAGATAGCTAGAAAAGACAAGCAACCATGAGAATTAGACTAGATGCTTTTAGGATCCATTACTTACTAAACCATCAGCATGAAGTATTTAGCAATAATATTAGGTTGACAATAAAGTTAGATTCCAGATCTATGAAGGTTAGCCAATTAAACAAGTGAACAATATGTTTTCAATGCCTCAAACCACTTGTAATTAACCCATAAATATATACCATATCTAAACCTGATTAAATGGCTGTCCCAACAGTGATTAAATTATGAATGTTAGTGTGATATTCCTCCACTAATCTGCTGGTAAGAATCTGAGTTTTCCCAATGTTATATTGGTTTCTCTGGTTCGGAACTTCCGTCAAACACTTGTCCTACAACCCTCTTAGCTGCTGATATGTTTTCCCTCTTACTGCTGGTCTATTTTATCACTTCCTTGGTTGGAAGATTTTGTCGAACACTTCATTGATTTGTTTCTGGGTTTGCTGATTTAGATTTTTACGTGGTTTGCAAAGGAAGGATGCATAGAGTTGTGCCGGACTTTGATTACTTATATTCAAAATAAAGACAACAATCTTGCATGCAAAGATTAGCACTAATAAACTCATGAACATCAGTATAGATAGCTGATTTATTAATTTATTGGACTGTAATACATGCCTGGTACAATAGATTTGAGTAGATCTGGGCTGAAGCGACCTTCTAGAAATGATAGATATGTCAGCCAAGGGTATATAGATCGACCTTGAGGATCCCAACAAACCAGCAGTAGTTTGCACAGTATTTTGATAATGAAATGGATCTGGATCTGCCCTCTAATCACCAACAGCACTAAGAATATGGCCCACAGCAAGAATGCGACCTTTCCAGTCAAAGTTTCCACCAGAAACGATAGTACAGTGAGTATAATGCCTGTAGGAGAAGGTACGGCCTGCTGAGGTAGGAATATGGTCTGGAACTAACAAACATGGCTTGGAAATGGTACACGCAGCCTGCTAGAGCAGTGTACAGCCTGCCAATAAGGGATATAATTGGCAAGAATGATGGTACTTCCTGCTGGAACGCTGAGGGTACCATTAATGAGGGAACGGCCTCCTTCTTCCAACCCCACAAACTGGAAATGCTGGCACTAGTCTCCTTGAACTCCCACGACTTGCCAAAGAAGGTGTAATGCTTTTCTTCCTTCAACCCCAAGCTGGAAATGGTGCCCACAACTTCTAACAATCCAAAGTTCCTCTTCTGCGAATAAAGCTTGTGAGAAATCTGAGTGATTCCTCCTCTAGAATAGATAGGGTGGATTTGTCTCACTACCGAAACTATTTGCACAAGGGTTTCAGTTCAAACCCCAAAGCTACAAGAGCTATCCAAAAACCAATTTGTGAAAAATAAACTTGAATGGATGAGAATAAGGTCGATTTGCCTTTTTAAACTCATTTTACCCTTTTTGGGCCACTTTTGCCTTTTTCTTGCTACTTTTACCTTTTTCTCGCTCGAATATTTAATTAAAGTGACTTTATAAAGTCAATGTCACTTTAGGACCCCATTTTTATTTAATTACTCAACGTCCCCTTTTTAATGTTGCTTTTCCGTATAGTGGACATTAAATAATGATTAATTCCCTTCTTCGTCAACTATAGTCTACGAGAATTAAATAGGCTAGTATGTCACCTGCCTAGGGAGATCATTCGGAAAGGGACATGACCGTCAGACCAGCAAGCACTGTTACACAACCCAAAAATTTAGCCCAGCGATAAAGGTGAAAAAGAGATGCAACTAGGGCTAAATTTAAGAAGCAATTTTAGGAAATAATTCACCTTATTTTTCTGTGTAAAACCAACAAGCAAAACAGTCCAAAAAATGGCTCAAAATTTAGATTCAAATATGCAAGAGAAGCCCTAGAGGGTATAGCCTAACCAGATGATTAAATGCATCTCTAAGAGGGAATTTAAATGCAGAATTTTTGGGGTTTTGCAGGATAGTATTAATGCCTAAGATGAATTAACCCTAGAGTGCAAAACAAAAGAAAAAGAGAAAGAAGTATATGAAATATATATATGAGATTTCCAGCTGTCCACATATTGTGTATATTGTAGATTTGATTTGATCATTTTATTTTCTTGGGATGGTTATTTCCAGCTCATAATTGTCTTGCTGATTTGACACACTTGAGAGAAAACTATCAAGGGACTTAACACTAAGATTGAAGATAATAGACTTAGTACAACAATCTATTGCTGTTGTGTTTGCTGTTATATCTACTGTATAAGAAGGGTTTTTAGATTTGGTTTATGCATGTGAAGTTGCCCTAGAAGGCTGGAAACTCATTGGAATGATTGGTATCTTTTCTCCTTGATTGCTGTGAATTTTGGGGTTACGAACTTACGAAAATTGAATTACTATGATTGTTCTGCTGTTGTTTAACAGATTAAGTTACAGCAGTCCTAAAGACTGAAATTCTAAGGTGAATATCTGAGGAACTTTCTCGAAAGAAGGTGAATTTTCAGATTTGCATTAATTGCCCAGTGGAAATGAAATTTCAACATTTAGCTACTATTGTTTCTCTTTCCACTGTTGCCCACAATGATAGTGCATGTCAAGAGTTGATCATAACCATGGGACCTTGGTAAATGATTGAGTGAACTAAACAATAGACTAATTAAGAGTCAAGACATGAGATGACTTCAAGTAAAATTATTATGTGACAAGCATATTAAATCAAAATTCTTTATTGAATACATTAGCATCTCAAGATATGAAGGGGATACTAATTTTAGATAGTATTAGAATGAGTTCAACAAGCAATTGCTTTTGTTAAAATTTGAGCTTGTTTAATTGCTTTTTGCTTGGAAAAGAATCTTTTCTTAACATTTTTGCAGAAGAATTTTGAAATGAGAGATACTGAATGAATCAAAGAAGAAGCTACTTCTTGGATCAAGCACAAGCAATACATGCATTTGACAATGAAGAACTAATCTTAGTCTAATTCTAGAGCCAATGAAGTCATAAGAATGCTACCAAGCTGAAGCACCAATATTTTGTCTTCATAAAAGTCAAATTAAGGAATGATAATAACAAGAATATATAAACAAGTTTTCTTTTAAATGAGATGTAGTGAGATGTTGAGAGAAAATATCAAGATTTGCTTCACAACGTAGGCTCCAAATATCTTTTCTTGGAATAAGGTACCCTGGTTCCCTTATACACTCTATTCATGGTCAAGATCAATCAATGACACGAAGAGATGAGTACAGCATAGAGAATATTTTCTATATGATGTACTTGTTCAAGCATAACAAGCTTCACAAATTGTTATCATTATCTTTGATGTCATATTATATAGCTAACATGGTCTCTTAATAGATAGATCATAGGATATTAATTCAACAATTTGTGTCTCAATAAATATAGATCTAAGCACACTTATATTATTTCAACAATTTATACAAAGGTCTCATGAATGTTACACCAATAAACCAACAAAGTAATTAAGTCCTGTGATTAATGCCATATGGAAACAACTTAAAATTCACAACATCCTATTCATTTATAATGAAAACATTAAGTTAATGTGGAACATATCATTGAATATCAAGGTTAACATGACCAATAACATGATCCTTTGAATCTCTTTGGCTTTTCAAACCATTAAGGTTCTGGCCCCAAGGGATATTTGTCTCCAATGATCTGTATTTAATTAAATTCTGCATCTTTAGTTGTGGGCTTTTAGATCAAATTTTGTCTTGGGTGTTTTTATCGCTGAATGTTCATTGAATTTGACTTGCAGGTGGGTATCTAAGGATGGTGTTGGAGCTGTTGGTCGCTTAGTGATTGGTCCGTAATTGACTGCTGTTTGATGTGTTGATAATTATTTTTGCAGTGTTTCATATAATGTTATGCTTATATGTTTTAGGTGGTCGCTTTGGTGGCCTTTTCGATGATGATCCAAAGCAGTGGCGTATGTATGCAGATTTTATTGGAAGTGCAGGAAGGCGAGTTACATTTGATCCTTACTCTCAGATCTATTGTACACTAGCTTTCTTGAATGCAGTTGATTGTGAATGTTACTTTATTCTATGGTAGTAATTTATTTGGCATCTTGCAGTATTTTTGAGCTTGCAACACCACTAGTTCCAGAATACTTTCTTCCCCTTGCCTCTCTCGGCAACCTTACAAAGGTAATGAAAGCAGTGGGATATAACTTGTTTTTCCTTGAAAGTGACGCTTTGAATTAAAAAAAAAGCGCATTTTATAAAGATGTCATCAACGAACTATTCCCAAAGTATTTAGTGGGTACTGCACACTTTAGGACAGGCTCATACTTAAAATCCTAAACCACTACTTTACAGGGTCAAAAGACTAAACCAAAGTTGACCCTACTATAAACCAGATAGTGACCAAAATTGGGACTGAAGTCCCACTATTCACAAGTCTAGAGTAATAGCCAAATTAAACCCCTTGAGGGAAATCAATGCACTACAAATAACAATTAATTATTGGAGGGTGTCGGATTTTCTAAATTGGTTGGATCTTTGCCCCACATTGTCACCACCTATCTGCATGAAATTTCATGCAAATTAGCTTATATTTACTATGCAAAAATGATAAATATTTCTTTGTCGTGTTTAAAGAAACATCCAATGTTTTTAATGTCAAACTCAAAATTATGTTCATGTTGTCCCATATAAATGGATTTTAAATTGACATTTTAAAACATAATCGTCAATTGTCATTTGTAGATCATATTTCTCATACAAATTTTGCCAAATCTTAGGTTTTTAGTTATGCTTGGCTCTGAAATTTGTAATTGATTGGTGATTTGAATATTAATGTAATTGTTGATCTCACATGGATTAATAGTGATAATAACCTATTTTCTTTGAATAGCCCATTTAACTTTTTAAGTTTTAATAAAGAGGTTGTCAATTTTTTGAAATCATTATAAGAAACCCTTACTTTTCCTTACTAGAAATTCACGAGTCAAGTTTAGCCACTTAACACTTGACTCCTCAGTCTAGGCCAACTCCTAGCGAAGCCAAGGGGGGTGGTCCCTAAAGAATAATTGAGGTTAAGTAAACTAAGTTACAAAAATAAATCTAGGAGTATATTAAATGAACACAAAAGCAAAATGCAAGTAAATTTTTTCTAGAGTCATATCAATCTTGAAGTAAATATATGAATACAAAAAAAGACCAGTGCCATAATATAAAAGACAACTGCTGAAAAGTAAATGTTTTGCTTGTGCTCTTGGTTTGTTTTAAATTATAATGGGTGCGTTGCTTAAAGTGGATTGAATTTTTGGTTTGGCCCACTTTAGGATAATCCTCTAAGCGAGTATAGAGCGACATTGCTGAATGTCCAACGGGGAGAGAACGAATCTCCTTAATGAGTATCCCCATAACTTATCGTCATGTTCATTGTAACCCTTTGCTTCGACAATAAGGCTTTAGATGGATTTCCCTATTAAGTTAGCCACTCGAAATCCTCGTTCTGATTTGCAACCAACGATTAGGGAAAACTTGTGATGGTCACCAAAGCATAATGGGGGACTTGAGTCCTGGTTCGTTACTCTTAAAGCAAAAAATAAATAAACAGAAAAGAAGCTAAACTAATTTAGTGAAGTGAGTTCAAAATGTGAGTAATGTACATGAAGCAATTAAACTATTTTAGTGAGTTTGTGGTCCAACATTGAATTGGAACCAACAAATGTTTAATTTTAAGCCTTATTAATCTAACTAAAGCGGAAAAAGTGGAAAAAATCAAACCATGAAAAGTGAGGCAGATCCCCCCAAGGGGGATGGAGACTGGGCGGTGGGTAGCCCACTTGCTTTATTTATGATTTACAATTTTGGGAAAGTTTGTGGTCCTTTATAAACTAGGACCAACAAGCTTACAAAGTTTTTCGAGTTTTATTGGTTCTTAGAAAGGTAGAAAGGAAGAGGGGGTCCCGGATGGCCCGACTCTTCAAAATTTCGCCAGCATTTCCTTGCCCCCGGAAGAAGAAATAAACAAGAAGAAACAAAAAGTCGTGATCCGGGAATAGAAAGATTTATCCCTGGCAACGACGCCAAAATGTTGCCCCCAAGGACACACCGAGTGGCTCGAAGATTTCTCCCGCGTCCCCTCAGGTGTGTATTAGGCGGCAACATGAGTAATTGTCTTGGTGGTTAGGCCTTAGGAGGTTATTAAAGTCTAAGTGTTGCTAGTCATCAGTTTTAGGTCATATGAACATGTACTAAGTCCCCCCTAGGATTTTTTAATTTTCCGCTAATAAAAATATTTCCTGTAAAATGGGGGAATATTTAATGTTTTTAATTTAAAAAGAAAAAAAGTCATAAAAGTGGTTTTAGGAGGTGGAATTTTCCATGGGGGTTCTCTTTTTCTAACCTAGAGCACTCACTTAACCCCTAAACCCACTTTTGAGAGAAAATTTGTGATTATTTATCACTAAATTTGATTTTTTCTCGAAAATGGCCAAAAAGACCAAATAAATGGCCAAAAAAGACATAATAAAGTAAAAAAACAGCATCCCTCAATCAAAGGAAACATGTCAGGGAGATGTTCGGAATGGAGGTGAGTTAATTAGCAGTGAAAGGCGAGTTAATTGGGCATCAAATTGGTGGTTGAACTACTTGGTAGAGGTGGCGAGTTAACATGAGTTAGGAAGGGGGCGCATCTCTCCAAAGGAGGGCTCACTCTCTTTTAGTTGGAATCTTGTTATTGGTTGGGTGATAATCCCAAGAAGGGAGGGCGCACCTCATCAGAGGTGGCGCCCATCCCAAGGATTGAACTCCAAGCAAATCCCTCCATTATCTCATGTAACTTGCCCTCTTCTCCAAGTAGCTAATGTGACCTCCAGGGTCTCTATTTGGCTATAAAAGCAGGCTCATTCTCCTTCATTTGGATGGAAGGATTGAAGCTCTGCCAAAACTTTGTATAACTCTTGTTGTATCATTTGATGAATAAAAAGCTTTGGAGGCTACATTGGTATGTCTTGCTATGTGTGTGAATGTTCATTGTTGATCTTGTTACGTAACCTATATCTATTCTTTCAGTTCTTGTATCATTGCTTGGCTATATTTTTGGCTTACAAGGGGAGCTAACTCTCTGTAGGGTAAGGAATTTATTGTTTGATTATTCCTTATTGATTAGTTACATTAGATCTCCTAGAAGTACATGTAATTTTTGCTTAAATGCATGTGTTCCAGGTTTCTTTTGTAGTTAACACCATTATTCTCTAATCCATCTTGTACAATCGTTGTCTTAGGTGCAGGTTGTTCTACTTGGAGAAGGATCTAGAGCTTGTTTGCATCTATTTCCGCTTCAAGGCTTCAAGAGAAACATAGTTCCTCCTGTTATCACACAACTTGTAGCTGCCCCAAACATGTATCCTATCCAAGACGGTGGAGGGGGACATGCAGCTAAAGAGATAACAATAGAGGATCTTGCTCCACAAAGATGGATTGGTTGTCACTTCAAGCAAGATTCTCTTCACTTTAAGCCCTAAGAGAGTTAAGGATATCAAAACTAAATACTATGATTGAACGTGAGATAACCTATGCTAGGTACCCTAGATCCAATAGGTGATATAAAATTAGGGTTATGAGATCCAAGATATGAGATACTAGGGCAAATGATTTCAGATTTTAAACATACCCTAGATTTTAAGAAGGCTTGCTTACAAAAGATTTAACAATTATCATAGAAGCAAAACTACAAGCATTTCATGTGCAAATGACCTCAAGAATCAAGTGACAACTCTTGACTCGAGACTTTCCCCCAAGGTCACACCCAGTGGCTTGAAGATTTCTGCCATGCTAACCCCGAGGTGCGCATTAGGCGGCAACAGGAGGATTGAGTGAAAAGCTCAAAAATTATAAGTTGCTAAAAAACGATATATAATTAACAAAGAAAAAACACTCTAGAGTAATTGGACTAATGGCCAAGTCCTAGGAAGGCCAAGCCTTTTGCAAATTGCCATTATGCTACGTCATTTTATTACAAATCGCCCATGGGGGTATGAACATGTGTGAAAAAGAAAACTGGGCCAAAAATGGCCTACTGGACTTGTTCAATCTTTAGCGGCTCAATGGCAATTCCAACCAAGTGCAACTTGGGGGGTAACAAGCGGTAAATTTTTTAATTCATATTAATAAGACCTACATTCAAATCTTTGATTTCACTTGTTCTCTTATTTTTCTTTTATTGTTCCTCTTACGTCTTGATTAAGTCCTAACTCACTAGTGCTATCAAGGGAAACTTCGAAAAGAAGCACCACTGTCACCACAGTGCTAATTTCCCACTTTTAGGCTAGTTCTCAAGGCCAAGGGAGGCTTCCTTATAGGTTAGATTTGATCTATTTTAAGGAGAGCTAAGGGGATTGGGGTCAATTGGATTATGATGTGTGTGGTGAGTTGTGTAGTTGATTTTCCCAAATAAGACTGAAAAACTACAAAATTTTCAGCACTCAAAGTTTGCACTTAGATCACTGATCTAGTGTGTTTGAGGTGTTAGATCAGACTTTTAAAGAGTAAACAATTTCTAGAGTTAAAATGCTGTTGTTTTATGTCATTGTCAGCCACACAAACAAGGAAAACTCATAATTTTTAGATTTCTACCTAGAAATTTGTTACAGAATTTTTTTAACCCATAAATCTGAATTTATGAGCTAGATGTGGCCCTAAGATTGTTTCCAAAATTATGTTGTTTGCTATTATAATTTCCAGAAATAAAAAACCAACAATTTCAACTATAGAAACTACTGGAAAATAGTAGAAATGTATGAAGCTAATGCCTAGAAATTTCCAACAGTCTTAATCTAGCATGAAACCAGAGTTACAAATATTGTGTCGGAAAATATATCGCCGAGGGTCCATAAACAACGTATCGGATTTATCGGGGAAAATGTCGGCAAACATCGACAATATATCAACAAACTTAAAAAATACAAATATATATATATATATATATATATATTTTCAATTTTTTAAACATCTAAAGCAACAAGAACATCAAATAAACACATTGCCACATGTATATGGAAAGAAAATCTATGTATAAGATGTATAAGACCTCTGGTGATACATCACACATAAAAAATGAATCGTGTCTTGAATCCCGAGTCCTCGATTCATGAATCACCAAAAAATACAATCATTGTATCTCATACAATGAAATCAATTAAACAAACTATTGATTCCCCCTACCTCTTTTACGGGCAAAGGTAATCGCTTTGGAAATGGCTCTACATCTAGAGCTAGAAGGCCCTGGCGGTTGTAGTGGACTTTAGGTATAACTTAAATTAATAAATGAGCAAGGACATTAAAAAAATGAATGTGAAACATAAATCATACATGTCGGTGAATCATTACCTATATAGGGATCCTATTCACCAATATCACCCTATGCCTCCCTCCTCTAGGCTCTAGTCCTTGCCTCTACTTGAATCTCAAAGTTGATCCTCCAAGGACATTAGTCAACGACTCAACACCTTACAATTTTGATGAAACTTCCTAATCCAATTGTTAAAATAAGGTAGAAAAAACTTCCCATGCTTAATAAGTGATTTTGCTTGAGTCAAGAGTACATTTTTTCTAAGGTCATGACAAAGGAGCTCAACAATCAACACCACCAACATCAAGGTACATAGAGGGGTTGATGCACTTGATTAAATGCCAATTCCATACCCTCATACACGATAGAATCCAGTGGAAACTTTGCAATCCTGAAATCTTGAAAACTATTAAGTCTGTTGAATTCTGAATGGGATCTAAACTTCTACTTTTTGCATATGAAGTCCGATGAAGTTGGAACCACTCTCAAACATCCTGAAACAATTAATGGTAATGTTAAGAATTTAAGTAAAATGATAGAAAATGAAAGATAAGGAGAATGTCACTTTTACTTTAAGAGTTCAATATTACTAATTACTACTGAACAAGTAAATTTTTTTCTTCTTCTGAAACATGGCAAATGAGCAAAGTGAGGGCAAAAAATCGCTTTTCTAGTCAATTCCTGGGCTGATCGATACATTCCCATGGACTCGCAATATATTTAAAAAAAATGCCAAAAAACGCAATAAAATCACGGAAAAATCGCTTGAAATATCGCTTGATATATCGGCTGGGGTTTAGCATTGCGATGTTGCCTAGATATCGACGATGTTTATATCAGAGCATGAAACCGTAAAAAACTATGCAAATGATAAATTTTAAGGGCTGATTTTTTCAGAAATGAAACCCAAAAATTAGATCTAGAAGCAAAAACTAAAACTAAGCTAATTCAACCCAAAGAAAAAATTCTAAACTAATACGAAAATTCCAGAAAATATTTTTTAATTTTTTTGGGGGTTAGTTATACCCTAAAATTAACCTAAACTATCCTAGAAAAGCAGGCAAATATTTTTCTGATTTTCTGAAATAAATTCTAGCCTATATCTACCCTAGGAAAACAAGGGAAATGAAGATGCAGCCGTAGGGATCCTCCAAAATGAATCAAAATACATATAGTAATGCTCATCAACAAACCCTCAAAGAGAGAGGGCACCCCCATCAAATCATGGTCAATAGGTGGTAAATGGTATAAGAGATGGACCAAGAAGGAGGGTGCTCCATTATAACCACTTTTTGACAATCCCATGCTACGCTGTTGGGAGCGGGAGCGAAGCACGAAATTTTCAAAAGCTTTCGTTTCGGGAGCGTTTTTTATATAATATATATTTTAATATATTTTGATGCATATAAATTAAAAAAAACATGTATTATGCCAAATTAGCTATAGAAAACATCAAAACATAGAATCTAGATAGTCATATAACCATTTAGTACACATTGATATAACATTAATCATCTCGTCTTCTAGATTCTAGGAGCTATAACTTATAACATTGTCATTAAATGATCATCATCAAATCATCAATCATCAATCATCAACAACATCAACCTTCAAATTTCAACATATAATATTTGCCATCAAAGTTTCAAACTAGGCCATAATGTTTACAAAATAGGCCAACCGCCAAAATAAACATGAAAATGAAATACAAACTACAAAGTACTATGAATCTACTAAGCTTTCCGCTTGCCACGAGTAACTTCCAATTTCTTTTCTTGTGTTCTAGGTGGAATAGGTGCTGGTGGAAGTGATCGTGGAACATGAGAAGAAGATGAATGGCCCCCGCAGGTTGAAATTGGACGTTGTGAAGCTAATGGCAAAACTCCTGCATCCGGAAAGCTGCTTCTGCTTGGGGGTGGCATCTCTGTATGGGTAGTCTGAATTGGATCATCATGATCACCCAATAGTTCAGCCTCCAAGCGCTCTAATGCTATGGCTCCATCCTCCACATTAACCTCCTCTGGATTGTTGTCCCAAGTCAAAAATGTTCTATCATTCTTGGCCCCCTCACAATAATGGGACAACAACCTCAAGTTGTAGTGCACATAAACCAAGCTTTCTGCGCGATCTACATTTAGACTATTTCTCTTTACACTGTGGATGAAGTTGTAGGTGCTCCAACACCTCTCTGCAGAAGAGCTATCAACAACCTGTGATAGCACCCTCAGCGCCAATTTATGCAAACATGTGGCTCCATAGCCATGCATGTTCCACCAATGGGATAGGATCCAATCTGTCTCGATCTTTGGTTGCAAACAGGGAACCAAAGTGTCCATGCTCACTTATGTATATGCTCAATTCACTCCGTACTTGAGCACACTCTTCCTCATCAGGGACCAACTTCTCTAATGCTTGCATATACCCAGCAGCAACCTCTGGATCTGTGTGGGGTTTTTTCCTGACTCCACCCCCAGGTGCAGGTTGGGCCAACCAAATTGGAGAATAGTATTTTGGGGTGAGGACATATGCAAGGGCATGGAGTGGAACATTTAGATTATCCCACCTTTTGACCACATGTTTATGAATATGGTCATACAAGACTGCATCGTTTTGCTCAACAATGTCTTTGATTTGACCAAGCATGCTATCATCTGCTCATATACCTCCCCAATCATTGATTGATCTGTATCTCCAAAATGAATCATATTATAAACTGGCTTGGTGAACTGCAGAACATATCTAACTTGTGACCAGAACTGACCTAACTTGTGAATCCACATCATCTCTACAACCTTGGTCAAGGAAATCGGATAATGTTCTTCGTATAGGCGAGACTTCATGGGGAGATGAGGCTCCCGATCGAGTCGATGATGATCCAGCTCCACTACTAAACATTCTTTGTGGGGATTCAGAATCAACCCTCGATCTCTTGGAGTTGTTTTGAGCGGCCTCTTCTTCCATCCTGTATTTGCTTCTCTCTTTAGCTCCCACTTTGTCACAAGTTTTGACTCCATGAGACTTACCTACATCGCATGGCATAACCCCACACAAATGCTTTCTCACCCGTGTATATGAACCTGTGTATGTTTTCCCACAATGGGGGCGTGCAAACTTTGTGGTTCCACCCCCTCTCCCTCCCCCTTGCCTTGTCACATACTTCCACAAAGGTGTTGTGTCTTTTTGCTTTTGCCCCACATCACCCTCATCCTCATCATCATCATCCTCTTCCCCTTCCTCCTCTTCTCCTTGGTATGCATCACTCTCTACCTCTTCCCCCTCATCACTACCAGTACCACCACCACATCTACTGCCCAACACCATCATAATGAGAAGAAGTGGAATGAAAAACCAAAACCACATACCCATCATGTTTCTTGATTCAAGATGAGAGTCACTTGTTCCCTGCAATAGAATGATGGAGAAGAAGAAATTGGAAAGAGTAGGAGAAGAGAACATTGCAAGTTTTCCATTTTTTAACATAGTGAAAAAAAATTGCAAAAACAAACAAAGATGAGTTTTAAGAGCCTACCTTTTAGCTCTTCAATGGTGGTTGAATGTCTCTATGGAAGCTTCAATCTCCCTTGCAAGCTCTCCCCTTCAATCTCTCTCTCAATGCTCAAAGCTCTCAAACAACTAGTAAACTCACTCCAAGCTCAAACTCTTCCCAATCAAGCAAATGAGTAATGGAATGAGTCCAAATGGACTCATTCACCCTTTATTGGCCCAAAGTGACCTATCCCACCAAACCCCCCCCCCCCCAAAAAAAAAAATCCAAAAATCAATTTTTTTTTTCAAAAATCCGCCCTGTCCGCGGAATCGATCTCGGAATTGATTTAGGGTTCGATTTTAATGCTCGGGTTCGATGAGGGTTCGATTCGGGATCGACCTGGAAGCTACGATTCCGAATCGAATTGCAAAATGGCAGGGATCGTTTTTTTTTTTACCAATTCGCGAATTGCCAAATCGATTCCGGACGGAATCGATGAGGAATCGTGATTCTAGAATCGATTCCGTCCGGAGCGCGATTTGGGATCGATTCGGGGGGGGGGGGGGGGGTCGATTCCCAGCAACGTAGATCCCATGGCCATTTTGCAACCAACGGTGTTGAGAATCTGAGATGACACAATTCTGGGTACTCTAACAAAAGATAATTGATGCTGGAGTTAGGACACCCCCTCAAGTGTGCTAGGAACATCGCCAAATGTAGTGCTTCAAGTATAGGTTCCTAATGATCATCCAACATACCAATCAAGTCATAGCATGTGTGTAAATAAAATCTCTTTAGTGTAATAAAGTTAACCATCATCAAAACTTAAGAAAATGTTAATCTGATATGAAAATAATACACAAGATATAAGTTACAAACACGCTTGATCCAATAACACACTGAAAATAATTTTACCCATCTAAGTCTAACATTAGTGTAACCCTTAAAACCCTTTTACATTTATTAGTCCTAACTCAACTTCCATACCTTAACTTACCTAAGTCAAGTGATGGTGTATGAAGTGAAGTACATACATAGGGGAGGAAGTGGGTCTTTGTGAAATAATCATCCTAGTAACATGAAGGTGTTGGTCTATCCTTAGCTTTCAAGAGTTATGATTTTTTAATATTTCTTCCACATGTGTGCCTAAGGAAATGCTGTCATGGGTCATCCATCCTCGTGCCTATTGCGATCCCTTTGCATTTTCATTTTTTTCTTTGACATTTCATTTATTTGCATTTTATTTAGCCATTTCATAATTTGGCTTAGTCCCTTTTTCTTTAGATATGGCTTAGACGACCTGGGACAAAGGAACTTGGGTTTTGTGACGGGGAGTGTCTCCCATGATATGTTCCATTTGCATTTTTGCATTTAATTTATTCAGCAAATCCCCTTTTGGAGAGTACAAGACTCTTTTAGCTTTATTTGAGGCATTCATACATTGGAATAGTATTGAGACCATGTATACTAAAGATAGATCATTCATGAAGGGGAAATATGAGGGGGATGGATGAATTGGCTAGCAAGGTGAAAAATGGCTAAGCTAAATATGATGAGATGGATGAAAATCACTTGACATAGTTCACCAAGGTACAAACCAATCTCATACTAACACACTTAAAAGCTAGAAGAACTACACTTAGGTTAGACTAATAGACAAGCAATAATTAAGGCACCTGAGTCAATATAAAGTATACATGTAACATCTCATGCTAACACACCGTCATACTAGAAAACATGCTAAGTAAATGAAGGTTAGAAGATGTCACATCACTAGAGTATTAGGCACTTGTTATCACACCATAGTAGTTGGGCTACTATTCTTGCTGAGCAGATATCTGCACTTTCCAGAGCTTAGTTTTTACAGAGATCAGGTATGATGAGCAGAGTTATTTTGAGATCACTCACAGATCAGAGTAGTATATATCAGACATTGAGTCGACCTTGTGCCAAGGCTGAGCCTTTAGAGCATAGATTTGATGACCGATGTGACCTTTTGTTTCATACAGTTTCAGTTCAATGCCTAGAGTTCCAGATGTTATTATTGCAGCAGTATTTTAGTTGGTTATGGATGATGATTATTGATGTGATATGATGTGACTTATGGACTTGTGATTATTATCATGGATTATTATCTTGTTGTTTTAGTCATCTTCATAGCATTGACTTGGTATATGACTCATGATGTGGTAGTACTATCTAAATAAATAAAATGAAATATCCTAGTTGTTCTAAATAATAATTTGGATGTATTACTTGCACTCTAAGGTTTTCTGACAATACTCGTTGGTTTCATTACCCTCCTGTGAGCATGGACATGGTTTTTCATGACATCTTTGTTTACTAGCCTAGGCGCCACATACACTTGACTCCACCCATCCATGACTTTCCTGGTTTTGGTCTTCACCTTCACTTGCCTTCTCGACTGCTTGATATGGAGGACTTCCCCTTTCTACCTCTGTGTTGGACCGCATCCACGTTTGTTTTGTGTCTCGGCTCTGAGTTGGTGACAGAACTTGCCTTTGGTAGGTTGGATTTTATGCCTAGATCATTCTAGTCGGTTGCCTTGATGTTTGGCTTAGCGCGGAATTCCCTCTAGTCACATGAGTTGTTGTTGACTAAAACTGAAAGCACATGTACTACTTATATTGGAAATCTATTATGAAAGCCCGTGAACTTAAAATTCTAGAATGTGTTTTTCAACACACATGAATAAAGGCTAAAGCAATGAACTGCTAAAATACCCCGCGAAGGGTATAGAAAGGTCCCAAAAGCAATGGTTAAATAAATTCTATATCTAAATATTGTTGATGTCATAAATGTAAATATGCCTCGGATGCAAGTTGCGATTAGTTGTGCTTTTTAGCGCATGTGAAATCCCAGAGGGGTCATATAGGCCAAAAAGGCCATGGAAATGAGATGAATGATCCTAATGAACCCGGATCAATTTGATGTAGACATGATGCCTAAATTGAATAAGCATTCTCTAAACAACTTACCCATTTGTGAGGCACTGCCATTCCCTTTGTTATTTTGTCCAGCATAGAGTGTAGCTACCCCTTTTCCCGTCCAAAGTGTCACTTAGTTGAGTTGAGCAAGTCATCCCTTTTGCCTAGCCTTCTTCTTAGCCTTCACCCTTTGCTAGCAGTTAGGCCATGTCCATTGAATGAGTATGTCTTTAAAGTTTCTGTGCAAGTAAAATATAAACAATTATGAAATATATATGTATTGACTGCCACTGAATGATGTTTATACTTTAAGTTAAGCTGTGAATATGATTAAAGGAACATGTCTTAGTCTTTTGTTATAATCTAGTCTTTGGTTATATTTTGACCTAGTCAAACATAGTTTGACCATGGACATTCTTGGGATCCGTGATGAATGGACCACATGTGCTTATTGATGTTGATCTATGGTCCCACATACACCTATTGATGATTTCATATGTTGGATATATGCTTCAGATGTTGATGGATGCAGTTGGTCAGTTTTATTATTATATCAAGATCATCATATTTTTACACTGTCCAGGTATGGTGGACCCTACAGATGACCCCACATGTTATCATATGTTGTATGAGTACTCATCTCTAGTGGATTTGGGTCTTCTGGATCCATTGAGACACTTATCTTTCAGTTCCGGGCAGTTCTGGGCCTGATAGTTGCAACTATCCACCTGTTGACCAGTTTGAGCATGCTGATCCAGCCTATCCAGCAGGAACATTGGAGGCAAGTCGTTGCCTAGGGCGCTACAGAGGGAGGGGTGGTACAACCACTTGTTTTTACCATTATACCCCCCTTCCGGACATGATGGCACCTTCAGTTTGACATTGCAGGCGCCCTAGAGGCGGTTTCTGGCACTTTTGGGGTTTTCAGGAGGATTAAAAAATGGAATAAAAAGGTCACTGAGGAATTCGATTTGAGCAATTGAGGCAAGGTTTTGGCACTTGGTTTGCTTTGAGGTCATCCATGGTGAACCCCCCTTCTTCCAGATCACTTGGCACCAGTCAGTGGGGTCAATGGTTACAAGAGGTCTTTTCCTGCATGTCTCTCTTAGATTTTGAGGACAAGATTTGATCATTTGTGTTATTTGGACATGTCATAGATTTATATTTTATATTATTGTTCCATGGGGACATGCTAGTGAAGGAGATCAATGCCTCCTAGCCCCACCATATGCTTTAGATGTCTTGTCCATGTCATATGTTGTGGCTCCATGTCATCTAGCCACCCTTTAGGTGTGACGTCACCCTCCTTAGTGACATTTTAGGCATGACGTCATCCTCCTTTTGAGTGATCCATGTGATATTATGTATTGGCTCATCTTAGCCATTGATTATGATGTTGTATCTTTTGATCTCAACCACTAGTTTCAAAAAGTGGTTTTGTGGTTTAGGGTTTTGGTCTTTATTATCCTATAAAACGAGGATACCCCCCTATTGTAAAAACTATCTAGAGATTTTTGGCTCTTGGCTATTGAAATAAAAATACTTTCTTGGGCACCTTGGATCTTGGAGTTGGAATGCTTGTGGTGATTGTAAATGCTTTTTCCTTTGTACTGACAGACATTGGTGGCCATCTTGGATTTTATCTTCAACTAACAATTTTTGCAGGAAAAGAAGACGTCTTGGGGCAATTCGCATTGGTGGGGAGGCCTACCCTACTCTTTTCAACTAGTCGTTTTGGGTTACAGGGAGTTGTTTTGTCTTTGCACCAACAATTTCATGTTATTCATCTCTTTTGCTTGCATCTACTTCCATTCTTGATTGATTGATTGATCTTTGTGTCCTTGATTGACAGGAATAAGGAGGCCGATTTGGTTGAAGGAGGAAAAACGTTGGCAAGAAGGGATTCATCAAAGTTTGGCATTTGATCTTTGTGGGAAGTAATCCTCGTCACAAGCAATCTCCATATTCATTTTCCAGGTACGCTCAAGGAGGTACGATATTCTTCTATCTTAACCATCTACTCTTTTATATCACAAAATCCCATTTAAAATCAAAACCCTCATTTTACATTTTTTCAGATCTACTTGGATCTAGCAAGCTTTTGGGGATAATTTTTAAGACCCACCTCTATAGCATCCACGACAATTCAGATCTATAGTTTGGTGGTGTTTGGCCTCCATTTGATCCATTTCCCAAGGCACATAGCCTTTGCAAGGCAATTCGCATTCCCTTGAAGAGGCTAGTTTGTTGGGTTCTAGTACATGGGTAGGTGAGATCCCACTTGATTCGGATAGAACGACCTTGATAACCTACCCCTAGTGCTTCACCTCTTTGATTTTTGCCTTGTGGGCCCCATTCCTCATTTTGAGGGTTGAGCCCCACTTGGGTCATTGGGTGATGCATTTTCAATCTTAGATCTATGGAGATCTAGCAAGCATTTGGACTTGATAATTTAAACCCACCTTGATATGTGTCTTAACTACCCCGATCTACAATTTGGTGGAATTTGGACTCCATTTGCCCCCTCAAATTAAGGCACTAGTCTCCCTTGGGTAAATCACACTCCTTGGGTAGATGATCTTTTGCTAGATCCCATATGTGGGTATTGCCTCTTTCATCTTAGATCCATAGATCTACATCATTGCATGCCCCTTAGTATCATTTCGCTTTAAACTTGACCTTGTGGGCCCATTTTGGACCATTTTCCACTTTTTAAGGAGTGGGCCCCACTTGGGTATTTTTCATGGTACTAGATCTATCTAGATCTATTGACTAAACTTCATAAGTGGTCCTTATCATCTTTTGGTTGAACCATTTGTCACTTCCTAAGCCTCTTCAACCATACTTTAAACTCTTGGGTCCACTTAATCAACCTAGATCTAGATCTAATCTTGATCTCCTACTTTTTTGTCATCACATTTCCCTAGGAGGTCTAGATTGCATTCGCTAGCCTTCATTGGCTAAGCTAGGGTCTCCCCCTTGGTCTTGCTTAGGCTTGATCTAAAGTGAAGAGTGCCTTTGTTATCGTGACACCCATTTTGCATTGGGAACTGTGGCATCTCTTGGGTCACCTATTTAGTTGTCCATCACCTCTACCATCCTGGATGGGATACCTTTAGGGACAACTACAAGTTGTGTGATAACAACACTGTCTCCAGCTGAGCGTATCAAAGCATATGGACCACCTGACAAGGTTGGAGGATCTCAACCACATGATTGACGGTGAAACCATAGATCTCACCTCAAAAACTTTGATCAAAGTCACCTTTGCTGAAAAGGGGGTAGCAATTCCCAGATTAAATATATTTTTAATTCACCTTTTACTCAACCAACAAATAGTCGATAGAGGTGGCAAGCTAGTCAAAGCTAAAGCTTTTGATTAGTGAGACCACATTCAAATTTCAAAAATTACTCTTTAAGACATAAATGCTTAGGATGCATGCTTCTCTGCGCTTTAAAACTCTTTTATTTATTTTGTAAGGCTCATACCCACATAGTTTTGAACTGGTGACCTTACAGAAGGAGTGCCTTAACAGTACACCCAATCACTATCTATTCTACCCCCTGTGGGTTCTCTTCCCTTTAAAACTCTTAACTCTTCCATAGCCCTGTTTTATTGAGGCTCCTTTTTTTCCCATCAGCAAAGGGCTTCTTTTACCACGAAAACAACACCTTAACGTAGTGTATTTTTTGTTTGAAACACCTTATCAAAAAAAATTGAAGGAAGGAGGGTGTTACCTCGTAAGCCTAAACTCAAGTGATTAAGCCCTGAAACACAAGCGCAACCCTAAGGGAACTTAGGAAGGTTGCTCCTATGCAGCGTGGGAGTGCCCCCCCAGCCCTTCAGTTTGCTCCCAAATCGTGCTTCTAAAGGGAGCATTCAAGAAGCACCCTTGGGAGCACACTTCCTGATCACTTCTTTTTGGGAGTGTTTTTTGGGAGCGCACTTCCTGAACACTCTCTTCTGGGAGTGTTTTTTTTGGGGTGCACTCCCTAAAATTTAAAAATGCTCCCAACCAAAACATGGAACATTCATGAGTGTCACTCCCTAGTCACTCCCAAGGGAAAAAACATTGCTCCACTAAAACTCCTAGTTGGCTCGTGGCTCGCTCAGGTTAAAGCGATTTTTTCCCCTTGCTTTTGGGAACCAAGACAAGGTTCCTGTTATCACATCCATAGTAGACGGGCTACCATGATTGTAGAGCAGTTCATTGTATTTTTCTGAGCCAGGACTTGACACAGTTTTGATGAGATCAGCCTATGATGAGCAGTATTGTTGATGATCACCCACATATCAGAGCAACCCCAGATCAGACATGTAGTGAACCTTATGCCAAGACTGAGCCTCATGACCTCAGATTTGATGACTGAGGTGACCTTTTATCCCATACAGAGCAATGCAGTGCCCAGAGTTTCAACAGCAGTGTTTTTAGTGGTTATAGATCGTCCATGTAGCAGGTATAGGTATATGGCCCAGCAGGTATATGATGTGCATTGGTTTTGATTATCTTGCTCTTTTGGTCATTTTGGTAGCTGGACTTAGTATCTAGTGGTCATGATCTTGCTATATATATATACATGATATGGATATGGTTGTTATTGATTATCTAAATGGTCTTATTACTCAGAACTAGAAGCTCTTGTTTTATACTCATTGGTTTTACCCTCTTAGGAGTGTGGACATGATCATTCCCATCTTTTATGGCTTGCTAGCTTAGGCGTCACCTTCACTTTCCCCATCCATCCGTTATCTCTCCCGTTATTGGTTTTTGCCCTGACTTACACCTCAGCCTGTGATATGGAGGACCTCCCCACTTTTGCCGCTATGTTGGATGTTGGATTTTGTGCAACTTCGGAAGATATTATTTATTGTATTTTATTGTACTTGATTGTACCTCCTAAGGGAGATGAACTTGATGTAATTAATTATGTAAACACATGAAAGAATCAATGTAAACCTTGGGGTGAAAAGAAGCAAAAGAAAAATATTAAAAATAAATTATAAATTGCCCCCAGGAGAAGTCGGCCTAGTTAGGGTATTTTTCATGTTAGTACTTGTATAAATAGAGGTAAAGTGCACCTCATTATTTAACTCACTCACTTCTCAAGTTCGCATCATTGAGGAGAGAGGGAAGTTTGCACTATCTGGAGAAGGAAGCTGTTTTGGGGTTTCTACTTGTGGAAAGCATTTCCACCTTTTCTCCTTTATCTTTGTACTCTGATCTCATGATTATCATCTCTATACGAAGGTTGCTGGGTTTTCTCCCATTTGGGTTTCCCAAGTTAAACTCTGTGTTATAGTGTTGTGCTTTGTCTCTCTTCTAGCGATCTTGGTAATGCATTTATATTAGTATGCTATGAATGTATGAAATTTAACATGGTATTAGAGCAGTTCTAGAAGAAGCCATTGCCGGAACATTGTCGGAACCCTGCCGGAATCAGGGTTTCATCCTGTGAAGTCTACACCCATCATTTTGGAGAAAACGAGCCTTAGGAATTTTGTTTTTGGCAAGGGGCATCTTTTGGTGAAGACATAATTCAATTCCGAGAATTTTCAATTTTTGACCTAACTTTATGGCTGTAGCAAAATTAGGGTTTCAGTTTTAACCCCCTTTTCTCCATAGATTTGGATCAGCCCTACCTCAACTCAACTCGCCTTGGCAAGGCGCATTTATCTGTGGTTTCAGTTTTTCAAATTATCAACTTTCATTTTTGACCTAGCTCCTGCTACGGTTTCTGGATTAGATTTGCAGACAAGTTGATTGGCATGAAAGTTGAAGATCGTTTGGAAGGAGCTTCCAATTTTATCTCTTGGAAGTCTAGGGTTCTTCTACTCTTAGAAGAAAATGACCTCTTACTATATGTAAATGAGAAGGTCCTTGAACTAGAAGTCAAAGAAGATAAATCCCGATGGAGGGAGAATGATGCTATAACAAGAAGGATTCTTGTGGATTCAGTAAGAGACCACTTGGTTCCACAAATCTCAGGAAAGAAGAATGCTAGGAAAATGTTCAAGACCATTATGAAGCTGTTTGAACACACTAGCCTCAATGTATCCATGACTTTGAGAAACCAACTCTCAAATATGAAGATAGCCAAGTCAGAATCCATTGCCTCATACTTTATGAGGATCACAGAACTCAGAGACAAGCTCAGCACCAGTGGAGATCCTATTAATGATAAGGAGCTTGTCATCACCACTATGAATGGCCTTCCACCATCTTGGAAGTCCTTTATTCAAAGCATAAGTGGTAGATCCAAACTACCAAAGTTTGATAAGCTATGGGAAGATTGTGCTTAGGAGGAGAAACGGATTGCAACATGACAAAGACTCCATGGTACTCAACTTGAGGAGAATCAAGCATTTGTATCCCATGCCAAGAAAGGCAAGGGAAAAGGAAGAAATTTTTATAAACACAAGCACCAAGATAGGAGGTCTAGTCCTTCCCCAGATCGAAAGAAGGAGAAGAGGGACTTATCTCAAGTTCAATGCTATAGGTGCAGGAAATATGGACACTACGCTAGTAGCTGTCGAAGTTCAAGTAAAAAGGAAGCATGAAGCCTCAACTGCTGATGTAGAAGAAGACCATCATCACAAGAAGCCAAGGGATGATGATCGTTCGGAGTTCTTCTTCTAGAAGATCCAGAATGCAAGAACAAAGATCTCTTATGGTTCCCACAAGAAGGGAGTGGGAGCCCACACACCAAAACAGTAAGAGATAAGTATTTTGTTTTCTTGATTACATAGATCTGTTTTGTCTTATATGTCTTCATAACTATTATATGCAGATCTAATGTGTTGAGCAGTTGATATAGTTTACCCTATTATATTCATTAAGGGACAACTAATTCTAAGTGTCCCCTAGAACCTCAAATTACAGTTAGCCGGGCACCCAGTCATGGCGGTTCTAGAAAAGATCCTCACAGAGCTGGATTCAGCTTGGATGTGAGTTATAGACATTTGCCAAGGTTGAATAAGCACCTCTTTGAACAACTTATTCCATTTGTGAGACACTGCCATTCCCTGTGTGTTTATTATCCGACATATGCTTAAGTGTGTATTCCCTTTCCCTTATCCAACGTATCACAATGTTGAGTCAGTCAAGTCATCCCCTTATCCTAACCTTGCTTTCTTCACCCTCACCCTCTGCTAGCAAAATGTTCATGTCTACAAAATAAGTATATCCTTGATGTTCTATTTTGAGTAAGTGATTATTTAAACTTGTATGATATAATTATTTATTAACTGCCAGTGAAATGATGCTTAATACTTCAAGTCTTGCTATTAGAATGATTAGAAGAGCGTGCCTTAACCATTTGCACTTGCAACATCAAGCTTTTCTAGCCTAGGTCATATTTTGATCAGTTTTGACCTGGTCAAACCTAGTTTGACCACGTCAACCATGGGATCCGAGATGAGTTGGACCAATGATGTTATATGATGATGATTTATGGTCTTGTGATACACCTTTGATGGTTCCATACAGTGGGCACACGTTTCATATGATGGTTGATGTATATTTTTTATGGTTATTATTATTTTCAGACAGTTATTTTTACATTGTCCGGGTATGGCTGAGGCTATAGATGATCATACAGGTTGCCACGGGGTGTATGGGTACTCATCTCTAGTAGATTTGGACCTTCTGAGTCCATTGAGACACTCAATTATCAATTACAGGCACTCCTAGTGATGATATAGTCAGATTTCCACTTTTGTCTAGTTTGGCCATGCAGAAATGGCCTGTCCAGCAGCTGCATTGATCTAGCATGTTCTCCTAGGGAACTACAGAGGAAATGTGGTGTCCAGCCACTTTTTATTACCATATTACCCCATCTCCAGACATGTTGGTACAGTTAGATTTGTGTCCGGGACACCAGGCAGAGAGCTACAGGCATTTTGATGTTTTTCCAGAGGATTTATGAGGAATAAAAATGGGATAAAAAGGTCACTGAGGAATTCGATTTGGGCAAATGAGGCAAGGTTTTGGCATGAGGTTTGTTCAGAGGTCACTTGTGATGCATCCCATGCCTTCCAGCTTAGCTCTCATCAGTAGTGGGGTCCACACACTTTCCGGGTTGTTATTTGATGTATTATTCTCTCATTGAGGGGGGCCACAATTTGGTCATATGGTCATTTTGACATGTTATTGAGTCATATTTTATATCATTGTGCCATGGGGTGATGCTAGTGAAGGACATTAATACCTCCTAGCCCCACCATGTGCTCTTTTCACTTGTCCTAGTCATCTTTTATGTGGTGCGACCCCCCCTAGGGCCTCCTTAGTGAGTGCGCACCCCCTCTTAGTGAGTTGATCCATGTGATATTGTTCTGGCTCATCATAGCCATTGATTATATTGTATTTATCATTTGATCTCCACTACTCGTCCATAAAGTGGTTAGGGTTTTGGTCTCTCTCATTCCTATTTAAGGAAGAGACCCCCTCATTGTAAAGGCACCTTTGGATTGTTGAACTCTTGGAATAAAACACTGTTTTTGCAGATCTTCGTCTTTGGCTTTTATGGGTTCTCTTGCAAGTTGAATATACAGTCTTTTCTCTGTGTTATCATTATGGAACTAGCTTGTCCAAATGTTTTCTCTGCAGTGACGCTGTGTGGTTGAAGGAGGATGACTTGAGGGGATGCTATTGTGGGGAAACCCCATATCTTACCTTTGGATCGATCTTTGTCTCAGAGAGTATCATTATTGTATCTTCGTGACATATTTGATGCTACTTGTTTCATTTTTTCTCTCGTATAGTCATTTTCATGCTAGACCAATTCTCACATAGATCGCTTTTTTGGCAGGGAAGGGCGCACTTGTCACTCTGTAGGGATAGCGATTTCACTTGGGGAAGCTGGATCTCACTCTTGATTGCCTCACTTGGGAAGGATTATCAATTTGCAAGGTAGTCGCAAGCTTTAGAGGTAAGATCTACAAGGTACGTATCTATTTCATGCATTTTACCCATTGGTCACTTCAAACCCTTATCATTTAAAACCCTATATTTTTAGATTTGATAGATCTGGCGATTATTTGGGCTTAAAACATAAAACCCACTTCTAAATTAATTAAACAACATCATAGCTAAATTTTGGTTGAAACCCGACTCCGTTTAACCCCCGATCTAAGGCACTGATCTTCTCTTGAGGGGGATGTACTTTTGTGTTTTATGCATTTTTCTAGATCTATCACTTGGGTTGTGCTACTTTTCCATTTAAACTTCAGATCCACTACTTAGCCAACCTTCTAGTGCCTTTTGTACCTTAATTTCACCTTGTGGGCCCCATTTCACTCACTTTCCATAATTTAAGGGTGGGCCCCACTTGGGTCTTCTTGATTGGCATTAGATCTATCGAGATCTATTCATTCAAAAACATAAGTGGCATATTCATTCCGTGGTTGAGCATTTGTCCATTCTATAATCCTCCTCAACCAAGCCTTAACTCCTTTGTCCACTTATATTCCCTAGATCTAGATCCACTTGCTCTTGATTTCTCCCTCTTTTCACTTCACATTTCCCTAGGAGTTCTAGAGTAGGTTCACTAAGCTTCATTGGTTAGCTAGGGTCTCCCCCTTAGTCTTGCTTATGCTAGATCTAAAGTGAAGAGTGCCTTGGTTAGCGTGACAACCATTTACCTTGGGAACCGTGGCATCTCTTGGGTCACCTTTTTAGTTGTCCATCACCTCTATCGTCTTGGATAGGATCACTTTTTGGGACAACTACAAGTTGTGTGATAACAATTCCATAATTTAGGTTTAGGTATGGCTAGGGTTCCTTGGTGGATTAAAACAATCACTCACTCCATTTACTCTCATTCTATTTCTCAGTTTACTCATTCCACTCATCTTTGCTAGGCTTTTGAGTGGGTTGCTTCCTAGTTGTTGATGAGCAAATTTGTGAGAACTTGGAAGGGAGATTGAAGGCTGCCAAAGTTACATTCAACCACCATTTGAGAGATGAAGAGGTAGACTCTAAAGCTCACTCTTGTTTGTTTTTAAATTTTTTTTGCACTATGTTGAATACTTGAATGTTCTCTTCTCCTACACTTTCCCATTTCTCCTTCTCCATCATTCTATTGCAGGAAACAAGTTATTCTCATCTTGAATCAGGAAGCATGGAGTATGTACTATGTAGTTTTTCCTTTTGGTTCTAGTTTTTATTATGATGGTGGTGTTGGAAAGTCAAAATACCATTGATGAGGAGGAAGTGGGCACTGACACATATTGTGGAGAGAAGGAAGAAATAGAAGGGGATGATGATCATGAAACCGATACTGATGATGGATAGAAATACAAAGAGACGTCAACACCCTTGTGGAAATATATGACAAATCTCGAGGAAGGGAAAGGTGGTGGAACCACAATGTTTATATGCCCCCATTACATAGGTTCATATACCCATGTGAGAAATCATCTTTGTGGGATTATGCCATGTGACGAAGGTAAGACTATAGGAGTCAAACCCTGTGACTAAGTGCAAATGAAAGATAGAAACAAATACAAGAAGGAAGACGAGGTCAGCTAAAACAAATCCAGAATATAAATGGTTAAATTTGAGACCTCAAACCATTGAATGTTAGGTGGTTGATCCCCTTCCCCCATGCTAGTGGATTCTTTCCTGTGCATTCGTGGCGAGAATTAGTGTTCCACGGGGATTCGCCCCCCAGGGTTGGGGGCACGCCCCCTCCCTGCGCCCCGGGGACTTGGGGACTCCAGGCGAAACGTTTCCCAACGTCCCCAAAATCATGAAACTCTCGGAAACTCACAAGGGAGTGCGTCCCCCTGTTCTGCATCACGCTCCCATGAAGTGGGGCTCCCACATGCTCCCTCTTGAAACTAGGGGGCTCCTAGATGCCCCCCCATGTTTTTCCCATTTTCAGTTTGAAAATATGAAATTTTAATTTGAATTGTTGTTTTAGTCTCTATTTCAGACTGTCTTTAGTAATTTACTATTTTAGCATGCAATATCATTGATTCAGTTTTTCAATTAGAATGACCAAAATTAGAAATATGAATATCAAGATTCAAATGACAAATTTAAAAACACGATCACGATGAATTGTGCAACATGTTTGTATTATTAATTTGTTAAATTCTGATTTACATTGCACAATGATGAATTTAGTATTTAGTATTTACTTCTAGTAATTTACATGGGATGAATCATTGAATTGTTATCGCGGTGATTTAATAATTTATAATATTAGTTTTAATATTTTTTTATAATTTTTATTATGACCTCGACGTCCCCCCATCCCCCCCGATTTTCGCTAAAATTTGGGGGTGGTCTTCACACGTCCCCAATGTGCGTTTCCCCGCTCTCGCATCCCGGAAACTTGGGGGAACGTTGCGTAGAACAATATTAGATTTCCTTGACCAAGGTTGTAGGGATGACGTGGATGCAAATTTTTTTCAGGTTTCTCTATGCATGTGGTGTATCATTCAATGTTCTTTACTCACCCTCTTGGCATGGAATGGTACAAGACATCAATGGTGCCCCTAAAGGATATAGGAGCCTCGGGTTTGACAAAGAAATTATTCAAGAGATTGGGATGTACGATGTCATTCAAGTCATTAGTGATAATGTTGTTAATTTTAAGACAACGGTGTCAGATTTTTGGGTTACCCCAAAAGTGTTCACACTATGTTTTAGTGTGCTTCATGAGATTTGGAGAGTATGGTGTATGATCAACCCCTAGATAGTCCAAGATGGATTGTGTTAAGTTTAGCATATAATTCACAACAAGAGCATAATAAGGATCACTAAAAGAAACACAATCACAAGATAGACACAAATTTATCTTGGGAAACTCTCATGGGGTAGAAAACCCAGCAAAGCTTCCTCAATATAGATGACCAACAAATACAAAGATGTAATCCCCAAACAAGAGCTCCTTCTCCTCCTTTGCAGATCTCTCTCTCTCTCCTATGCGAGTTTCACAAGTGAGTGAGTGTGTTATATATGAGGAACACACCTCCTCTATTTATACTTTACTTCACTTGACTTTAACCCTAACTGGGCCGACTTCTCCTAGGAGAGTCTAATAACCCCTAAACAAATAACTCATGGCCGACCCCACTAGGGAGGTCTAATAACCCTAGTTACAATATGATAAAGTCTCGACGGAGGAATGAAACATCTTCGGAATAATAAAGTACAAATAGAATATTCTTAGAAGTTACAATATTTCAACACTCCCCCTTAACGAGAAGGATATTATAACAACATCTGCAGGAGCAAGGAGTCATCGACAACATGATACATGATATATCTATAAATCATTGGAAGCTTTCTTCAATTATCATCAGTAACTCAAATAGCTACTGGAACAACTTCAAGATCTTCAATACTGGAACATCAACATCTTCAGTACTGAGTCTTCATCTTCTGCAGCACTTGATCAACTACAACAACATCATCATCTGGATCTCCTGATCAATAGCATCATCTGGATCTCTTGATCAACAACATCATCATCTGGATCTTTCGATCAACAACATCATCTGGATCTCTTGATCAACAACATCATCATCTGGATCTTTTGATCAACAACCTCATCGTCTGGATCTCTTGATCGACAACATCATCATCTGCAACACACATGATCCAATTATGGGATGATCAATCCCTCTCACTTTAGGACATAAGTCCAAGGATGATAAAATCCTGATCCACTTACGAGATGATCAATCCCTATCACTTTAAGACACCATATCATGTCTAGGGACGATGCAATCCCAACCACAGTGCCAATACTTTTTCAACTGGGGTGTGACCTAGATTAAGTCTAGGATTTTCAACCACAGAGCCAGTGCTTTTTCAACTGGGGTGTGACCTAGATCAAATCTAGGATTTTCAACCACAGAGCCAGTGCTTTTTCAACTGGGGTGTGACCTAGATCAAATCTAGGATTTTCAACTACAGAGCTAGTGCTTTTTCAACTGAGGTGTGGCCTAGATCAAATCTAGGATTTTAAACCTGTGAATGATCACCTACTGCTACACTTAGCAGTCCAGGAGCATACATTACATCATTACAGGACCTGCGAATGATCGCCCGCTGCTATACTGAGCAGTCCAGGAGCGCACATTACATCATTCCAGGCTCAACATCTTTCTCGGAGACAAAAGTCTACGGATTCCTTTAGGACATGTGTCGAGGGAAGATACAATCTACTCGTCAACTTAGACCAAGTCTAAGGACCACTCATCGACCTCATTGTTGGTATCATTGACCTCATCGCCGATATCATCGACCTCATCGTCGGAACATGTATCCTCATCATCGACCTTATCGTCGGAACAAGTATCCTCATCATCGACCTCATCACTCCCCCTTTCAAGGAGGGTACTTCTGAGCTACACCAAGCTTGTCTCGAAAATACTCAAACTTTACTCGAGACAGAGGTTTTGTCAAATCATCAGCAACTTGTTCGGTAGTGCTCACATATTCGAGCCTTATTGCTCCTTTCTGCAACATGTCCCGTATATAAAAATATTGGATCTCTATGTGCTTTGACTTATCATGAAACACTGGATTCTCTGTCATCTTGATACAACCCTGGTTATCGCACAGGATCATAGTGGGGTCCATCTCTAAGTCAAACAATCCTGATAACAACTTCCGAATCCATATTGCTTCACAACTAGCAGAGTAAGTAGCTATATATTCCGCTTCAGCTGTGCTGAGATCCACACTAGACTGCTTCCTGCTAAACCACGAGATCATGGCAGATCCCAGACAATAACATCCGCCCGATACACTTTTATCCCAATCAACATCTGTGTAGCCATACAATCTAAAATCATGATCTCCAAGATAATATAGACCAAAGTCTATCGTACCCTTTAGGTACACCTCATTACATGCTTTGCAGCTACCAGGTGAACACGTCTAAGCTCAACCAGATACTGACTCAAGGTGTTCACAACAAAGCATATATCTGGCCTAGTATTCGTCAGATACATCAATGACCCAATAATCTGTCTGTACAAAGTTACATCCACTAACTCTGATGAGTCATCAGCTAACAACTTCAAGTTGGAATCCATGGGAGTGGCCATGGCTTTGCATTCCAACATATCAAATATTTTCAAGATTTCCACCGCATACTTTCCTTGGTTGAGAAAGATTCCTTTTGGGCCTTGCCATACTTCCAGACCTAGGAAGTAATGCATCAATCCGAGATATTTCATCTCAAATTCTACATAGAGCTTCTTCTTGCACTCGACAATCTGTTTCTCATTTCCAATCAGAAATAGATCATCCACATATAGTAACAATATGACAGGTTCATCATCCATAACCTTGAGGTAAAGGTTAGGACCAACTTTACTCTTAGTAAAGCCCAAGCTCGTCAAGAAGCTGTCAATTCTTCCATACCAAGCTCTGGGAGCTTGCTTCAACCCATACAAAACCTTCTTCAGTTTGCATACGTGGGTTCTTCTATCTTCAACCTCAAATCCTTGTGGTTGTTCTATGTACACTTCTTCCTCAATCACACCATTCAGGAAGGCTGTCTTCACATCCATCTAGTGTAATTTCCACTTCATCATGGATGCAAGTGCCATGATGGTTCTAATGGAAGTGTACCTTGCAACTGGTGCAAATGTCTCTTCATAGTCAATTCCCTCTTTCTGAGAGAATCCTCTGGCCACAAACCTTGCCTTATACTTTTCAATGCTACCATCTGCAACATGCTTTATCTTGTATATCCATTTCGAGGATACCACACTCTTGTCTTTTGGCTTGGGAACTACATCCCAAACATCATTCTTCATTATTGACTGGTACTCCTCCGTCATTGCTTCTACCCATTCTTTCTTATGAACTGCTTCTTCATAACTGGCAGGTTCTTGATCTACAAGATCACACATCAAAGCCATATAGCTAGAAAATGGCTTTGGTTTCTTGCTTACTCTTGTGGAGCCTTCTGGAGCTCCATTCTTTTCTGCTCCCTGTATAATATCTCTTTCCCATGCTGGCTTTCTCTTCTGTGATATGTTCATAGGTGGGGGTTCTTGAGGTTCTATCATATCATGGTCTTCTGGTGTTTCCTCTTCAAGGAAGGAAACAACTTCTGTATTTCTAGGAGGTATATCTTCTTCATATACTTCTTCATACTGGCACTTTCTAGATATTTTGAGAGCAACTTCTTCATCAAATGTTACATCTCTACTAATTTCCATGTGATGGAATCCTGGGATGTAAATTCTGAATGCCTTGGATGCTTCACAATACCCAACAAATATTCCGTTCTTTCCGGACGGGTCTAGCTTAGTTCTCTTCTCTTTCGGTATGTGAATATATAAAGGGCATCCAAATATCTTGAGGTGGCGTACCTTAGGCTTCTTCCCTATGAACACTTCTTCT
Organism: Larix kaempferi; assembly: GCA_027924585.1. Taxonomy (NCBI): domain Eukaryota; kingdom Viridiplantae; phylum Streptophyta; class Pinopsida; order Pinales; family Pinaceae; genus Larix; species Larix kaempferi. The sequence goes on along the minus strand of BSBM01001320.1, from coordinate 1,023,027 downwards.
GGAGTCTTAAATCGAAGGGCACTATGAGACAATCTATTTTGCACATAAACTGCTGTCCTTGCTACTTCAGCCCATAGATGCATAGGTAGATCTTGATCATGTATCATTGTCTTCATTGCTTCCATAATGGTTCTATTCTTTCTTTCCGCAACACCATTTTGTTGAGGATTATAGGGAGTGGTTAGTTCCCTCTTGATTCCAGCTTCTTTACAAAAGACTTCAAAATCCTTTGAAGTATATTCTCCACCATTATGTTAAGATTTAATATGCTAAGACAGAAAATAACAGCATTACATTCCATTTCACAATAATAGCATATACAGGATCACTGAAGAAACAACAAGCACAACATAAACACAAGAGACACAGATTTATCTTGGGAAACCCTCATGGGGTAGAAAACCCAGCAAAGCTTCCTCAATATAGATGACTAGCAATATACAAATATGCAAACCAAAGACATGATCTCCTCCTCCACCATAGCAGACCTCTCCTCCACAAGTGCGCCACATTTTGATTGAGGGAAGTGTGTCAAATGAGGAACACACCTCCTCTATTTATACACATCTCCGACTTGTACTTTATATTAACTAGGTCGGCTCCAACTTTACCACTGGGTTAAACACCCCACTACAACTGACTGGGCCGACCCCACTAGGGTGGTCTAACAACCCTTTGACCCACATAACACATACAGGGCCGACCCCTACTAGGGAAGTCTAATAACCCAAGTTACCACATTCCGACGGAGGAATAAACATCTCCGGATATACAATAAGATCTTCACGGAGGAATGAAACATCTCCGGAATAATAAAGTACAAATATAATATTCTTAGAAGTTACAATATCTCAACACATTATCTGTTCTGAGGGTCTTGATTCTCTTTTTTGAATGATTTTCTACCGAGGCTTTGAATTCCTTGAATTTTCCAAAGACTTCATCTTTTCCCTTCAGGAAATATATCCAAGTCTTTCTTGAATAGTCATCAATAAATGTAAGGTAGTATTCAAATCCACTCAAAGATGTGGAGGGCATGGGACCACATACATCTGAATGGATCAATTCCAAAGTACTTTTAGGCTTTGTTTCACTCTTTGGAAATGGGTTCTTGACATTCTTCCCTTTTGCACATCCTTTGCAAGTGCTTTCATGATCAATCTTCAAATTTGGTAGTCCTATAACTACTTTGCTCACATGAGGTAGTGCTTTGTAGTTAATGTGAGCAAGCCTCCTATGCCATAGCTCACTTGGGCTAGTAGCTTCATGAACAAGGCTTGCTTCTGAATGTCCCTTTAGTTTATATAGTCCTCCTTCTTCTTCACCAATAACAACTGCATCTTCAATTGATTTACCTTTGGACCACATGAGTACTTGTCCATCTATGAATGCAACCCTATAACCTTTCTTATCTAATGCTGAGATAGAAAGTAGGTTCCTCTTCAATCCCGGGACATATAAAACTTCCTTCATCTTCATGGGGGTTCCAGAATCAGGCTTGTAGCTTGCTTCACCAATTCCTTTGATAGGATATTGATAATCATCTCCTAATGATACTGTTATCACACAACTTGTAGTTGCCCCTAGAGGTATCCCATCCGGGATGGTAGAGGAGACAGGCAACTAAAGAGGTGACCCAAAAGATGCCACGGTTCCCAATGCAATGTGGGAGTCACGTCAACCGAGGCACTCTTCGCTTTAGGTCAAGGTGTCACTAGACCAAGGGGGAGACCCTATACCCCAATCACAGTTGATTGGACACAAACAAAAGTTTCTAAGGGTAGGTAAAGGATGAGTTACGGAAACCAATGCAAGGCTAAGTGGACCTAAGGGTTAAGGTATGGTTGATGGTGGTGCAATGGATAGTTAGTGTTCAACCTATGTATGGTTTAGGCCACATGATGGGGTATGTTTACTAGGCATAGTACCATGTGTTTACACAAGTGGGTCTAGTTTCTTGGGAAGCGTGAAATGATTCTAGGTAGGCCCACAAGGTGAAGTTAGGTGTGAGATTGGTACTATAGGTTAGATCTAGGCTAGATCTAGAAGTTGGAGTTGGTTCTAGGATTACCCATGTATTAGATCTAGGGTTTGACACTAATCCCAAGGAGTGCGCCTTGCTTGGAGAAGGACTAGTGCCTTGTTGGATGGGCTAATGGGGTCAAAAAGTATGTCATAGTGTAGATCGGGACACCTAGAAGCCAAGTCAAGTGGGTTGAATGAGATCCAATGGTTGGATCTTACTAGATCTAGGTTTTTAAGTGATGACCAAAAGTGGACCACAATCCCTTAAAACAAGGAATGCAATCCCCAAGGCGGATCTTGACGGAAGGACAGTATAGACCTAGGTTTCAAGGCATGGGCATCCCAAATCCACGAAAATCTCAAACACCCACTTCCTAGAAGTGGACCAACTCAAATCTTCAAGGGGGTGCGACTTGCTCAAGGAAGGGCAAAAGATGGGTTTGGTGGACCAAATCAAGTCCAATGGCCACCAAACTGTAGATCCAAGTGGCTTGTACCCCGATCTATGTATCTTCAAAAATTCAAGTGAATCCAATGGCTAGATCTTAGTAGATCTAAGTTTTAAGGTACCAAGAAGATCAAAAGGGGGTTTCAACCCCTTAAAACATGGAGAGATGTCCACAAGGTAGTTTTCACCAAAGTAAGGATATGGGTATAGGTTATCAAGTGTCTAGATTTCAAATCAAGTGGGATCTCACCTACCCATGTGCTAGATCTAACCCAACAAGCTTCTCTTAGGAAAATCGATTTAGGTTCAAGAAGGCTTTTTGCATTGAAAAGTGTGTCAATTCTTAGCCAATCACCACCAAACTATAGATCCAACTAGGGGTGGATGCTATAGAGGTGGGTTTTCAATATCTTTTCAAAAGGAGGGCTAGATCTAAGTAGATCTAAAAAATACCAAAAACAAGGGTTTTAATTTGATTAGGGTTTTTGTGATCTAGAAATTATGGAAGATTCAAGGAAGAGAAGATCATACCTCTTGGAACATACCTGGATGAAGAGATGAATGCTAGTTGAGACGAGGATTACTTTGCCAAAGATCAAATGGAGAATTGTTGAAGCCCTCTTGCCAAATCGATTTTTCCAAGCCACATGTGATTCCTTCTAACCTGTCAAGCCAAGGAGCAAAGCATCAATTAGTTTAACAAATTGAAGGTAGATGCAAGCAAGAGAGAGAGAAACATAGAATAGTTGACACAAAGGCAAAACTACTCCTTGTCAAACCAAAACGACTTCTTCCAAGATTGAAGGGCAAGCCTCTCCACCAATTCGCACTTGTCAAAATCGCCCTCTTAACCTGCAAATAAAGTATGGCAAATATGCAAGATAGCTACAATAGATCCTCCAGTGCAATGGACAATAGCATTTACAATCGAAACAACCAACATCCACTCCAATCCAAGCATGTACTCCAAAAGATAGAAATTTTATTCCAAGAGCCAAGAGCCAAAAATCTCTAGCTGAATTTTACAATGAGGGGGTCTCCTCCTTATATAGGATAATAAAGACCAAAACCCTAGATCTCAAAACCACTTTTTGAAATGAGTGGTTGAGATTAAAAGATCTCACAACATAATCAATGGCTAATAATAAATCATAACCATATATCACATGGATCACCCACATAATGATAGCGCCCCCACTAAAAAGGTACAATGAGGGGTGACGTCATCCACAAGGGAAACTATAAGCATCAAAATCCACCTCATGGTGACTAGGACATAACAATATAAGCTCATGGTGGGGCTAGGATGTTTTAATCCTTACTAGCTCATCCCCAAGGCACAATAAAAATAATAAAATATGTCCAATATAATAAAAATGACCAAAACTGTCCTCAGAATCCATGACAGTCAAGCAGTAAATGTCCTCCTGTGATCAATCTGGGCATACCCACATGGTGAAAACTGACTGGAAGGTAGTGATGCCGCCCTGGAAGACCTCTGTGAAAACCAAATGCCAAAACCTTGCCTCAATTGCCCAAATCGATTTCCTCAGTGACCACCTTTTCCCATTTTTTAACTGCCTCGGGAACTGTGAAAGTGCCAAAACTGCCTCCTAGGGTGCTAGCGCTGTCAATCTGAGCCCACCAGGCTCTCCGAGAGGGGGGATAAATGGTAATAACAAGTGGCTGGACCACCCCCTCCATCATCAGCGCCCTAGGTGAACTGGCCTCTCGGGGCCCCTGCTGCTCAGGCTGGGAAATCAGCCCCAAATCTGGTCAACAAGTGTAAAACTGCATCAATCACTGTCAGAAGTGCCCGGAACTGAAAGATAAGTGTCTCAATGGATCCAGAAGACCCAAATCCACTAGGAATGAGTACTCATACATTATGGGTTGCCCTAATGGGCCAGCTGTAGGGTCCACCATATATGGACAATGTATAATCTGCTGATCTGAAATAATAATAAACCTGCTGAACTGGATCAAACATCATCTGCATCATATGTCCATCATATGATATCATCATCAAACATGTGGGACCATAAATCATCATCAATAATCATCCATACATGGCCCACATCATCACGGATCCCAAGAATATATAATCAAGGATAAATCACATCAGTAGACTAAGACAATGTTTCTCTAATCACTTCCACAGCTAAGCTCAAAGTATAAATTCCATTCAGTGGCATTAATCAAGTTAACATATTCCGTGGTTATATAAAATTACTTGCACAATAGTTCAAATGACAAACTCACCCATTGGACATGGTCAAACTGCTAGTGAAGGATGAAGGCTAGGAGCAAGGTTGGGCCAAGGGTTTGACTTGTCTAACTTAACTCAAAAATACTTTGGACTGGGAGAAGGGGGAAGCTACAAACTCTGTGCTGGACAAAAGAACACGGGGGATGGCTGTGCCTCACAAATGGATAAGTTGTTTAGAGAGTGCTTATTCAACTTAGGCATCATGTCTACATCAAGTTGATCCAGGTTCATTAGGATCATTCAATTTTATTTCCATGGCCTTTTTGGCCTACATAACCCTTCGGATTTCAGATGTGCTGAGAAGCACAACTAGTTGCAGCTTGCATCCAGGGCATGTTTTTTCATATATTTATACAAGGTCAGCAATTGTTTAGATATAGCTTTTAAGAACTATTGCTTTTTGGACCTTTCTTATACTCTTCGAGGAGTATTTTTAGCTTTTCATTGCTCTTGCCCTTTTTTGTTTCCATGGGCGAATTTATTTAGTTTCCACAGGTAGAACATGAGCTTTCAGTTTTAGCCAACAACATCTCAAGTGACTAGGGGGAGTTCGAGCCAATGCCAAACATCGGGACAACCGACCAGAATGATTTAGGCCTACAATCCAACTCACCAAAGGCAAGTTCTGTCACCAACTCAGAGCCGAGACACTGATAAACAGGGATGCGATCCAAACACAGAGGTAGAAAAATGGGGAAGTCCTCAGTATCAGAAAGTCAAATGAGACATGTCAGGGTTTACAGTCAAACAGGAAGGTCATGTATGGATGGAGACAAGTGAATATGGAGCCTACACTAGCAGACAACTGGTGTCGGGGAAAGACCATGTCTATGTAAGGTGAAATACCAGTAAGTTTTGTTAAATGACCTAAAAGTGCAAGCAATTGTCCATTTTATGATTTACAGTTCATTTTAAATAGTTTGCCACATCAGGAATAATATACCAAGCACATGCCATGATCATGACTAAATCAACAAGATAATAATCCACAGTCAGTAAGAACATATCCATAGATCATACAACATCATCATAATAATCATCATCATGCATCATCTGAAACACTGCTGAAATACATCTCTAGGCACTGAACTGAAACTGTAATGGGATAAGTGGTCACATCAGTCATCAAATCTGAACTCTCAAGGCTCAGCCTTGACACAAGGTCATAAAATCTGAATAATGTACTGCTCTGATCATGAGTGATCCAAAATATATAGCCATGCTCTGGAATAAAGGAAGCTCTGGGATGTGCAGATATCTGCTGTACAAGAATAGTAGCCCTGCTACTATGGTGTGATAACAGATACCTTTTGTGGAGAGGATCTTTCTTCAAGTCTTGACAAAGTTTTCTTTTGTTCCGTCATGTGCTTGGAAGCACCACTATCAATAAGCCATGTATCTTCTCAAGGTGTTATGGACCCGGAGAGTGCAGAGAATAAAACATATTCTTCTGCATCTTCTTCTTCTACCTTAGCTCTTTTTCTTTGAGGTCTTTCTTCCTCTTCTTCTTCACTATCATCTTCTGCTAGATGTGCTTGATGTCTTCTGTGGTGGAAACCCTTCTTGTGTTCTCTTTTCTTTGATGGACAATTTCTAGCAATGTGTCCTATTTTGTGACAATTGAAACACTGGAATGAAGAGTGATCTCTTTCTGGATTAGCTCCTCTCTTCTTTTGAAACCTTTGTGGAGGTTGAGACTCCTTGTGGCGTTGACTCCTCTTGGTATGGGTGGCTAATGCTTGATTATCTTCTTTGAGTAATGCTTCTCTATTGGCTACCCTAGCCTCTTCTTGAATGCAATCCTCCCATACAATATCAAACTTCATACTTTATTTTCTGACACACATGGTTTGGATGAATGAATCCCAAGGTCTAGTGAGACCATTGAGAGCAGTCATGACTAGCTCATCTTCATCAAGGGTGTCTCCAATGGCTTCTAGTTGTTCCTTGAACTGGGAGACCCTTGTGAAGTAATCTTGAATAGATTCTCCTTGACTCATCTTGGTACTCTTCAATTGAGTTCTCAATTTCATCTTCCTGTTGATGTTCCTCCCTTCATACATTCTGGCTAGGGCATCATACATTTCCTTCGGTATCTTCTTTGATGACACTTGAGGAATCAAGTGGTCTTTGATAGAATCAACAATGATTCTCTTTGCCCTAATCATGTCCTTGTACTTCTCTTTAGCTTCATCTTCTTTAGGTTCTGCAACTTCATCTTTGATACATTAGGCAAGATCATTCTTGTCAAGAATGAGACCAATCCTATATTTCCATGCCCGGAAATTCTCTATACCCTCTAGCTTATCCTCAAGCTTAGTGCTTCGGGCCATCTTATCCAGTAGGTCACCAAAAAATTGAAAATTCTCAAAATACAAAACAAACCCAACCAGGAGATGTGCTTGACTGAATTGAGTTGACTGGTGTACTCTGTTTTTGGAAACTTCAAGTTTTCACCCTTCAAACTTGACCAACAAATTTTGGATCTGCAACAAGTTTTCTGGTTCATTGGTTCGCAGCTTTTCTGGTTCATTGGTTTGCAGCTTTTCTGGTTCACTGGTGCACAGGTTCGCGGTTTTTCTGGTTCACTGGTGCACAAGTTCGCAGTTTTTTTGGTTCATTAGTTTTCTGGTACTTTTGGTCCAAAAGTCAAACTAGGGTTTGACTTTCCCGAAGATCTACCCACTCAAAAAGTTTGATCTAGGGCTCAAAATTTCGCTTTTGAGAAGGAGCATCTAGCCATGCAATCAGATTCCAAAAATTCCAACTTTTGTAGAAACCCTAATTTTCACTGGAGGAGGAGAGAGGTATTTTCACCTTGTGAAAGATGTCCTATTCAGGCTAGCTTTGATACCATGTTAAGTTTAGCATATAATTCACAACAAGAGCATAATAAGGATCACTGAAAGAAACACAATCACAAGATAGACACAAATTTATCTTGGGAAACCCTCATGGGGTAGAAAACCCAGCAAAACTTCCTCAATATAGATGACCAGCAAATACAAAGATGTAATCCCCAAACAAGAGCTCCTTCTCCTCCTTTGCAGATCTCTCTCTCTCTCCTATGCGAGTTTCACAAGTGAATGAGTGTGTGTTAAATGAGGAACACACCTCCTCTATTTATACTTTACTTCACTTGACTTTAACCCTAACTGGGCCAACTTCTCCTAGGAGAGTCTAATAACCCCTAAACAACTAACTCAAGGCCGACCCCACTAGGGAGGTCTAATAACCCTAGTTACAACATCTCGACGGAGGAATAAACATCTCCGGATATATGATAAAGTCCCGACGGAGGAATGAAACATCTTCGGAATAATAAAGTACAAATAGAATATTCTTAGAAGTTACAATATTTCAATTGATTGCAGCATGAGAGCTGATCCATTATAGATATGCATAGTTGAGATTACTTGTTCAGTGGATGCTTGATGTCAGAATGGTGTTGGCTTGGTGTTCTTACCTTAGGCATTGGTGTTCTCTTTCTTGATTGGTGGATGCCTTTCATGATGGCCGCATGGAAGAACCACTTGCTTAGAGAGCCCCTTGTTACCTCCCAAACTAGCATCTTTGATTAAAGTCCCTGTTGTTGCACAACCTAGCGACTTCCTGATTAGCAAGGAAAATCAGCCACTAACCTGGCACAACTATGAGATTCCCTTCCAAATGTGTCACTACCAAAGAGAAACCCCTCTTTTAGGTTTCCTAGACCTACAAGTAGGTAGACCTAGACTAACCAAGGGAGGGACTTGTTATCACACAACTTGTAGTTGTCCCTAGTGGTATCCCATCCGGGATGGTAGAGGAGATGGACAACTAAAGAGGTGACCCAAGAGATGCCACAGTTCCCAATGCAAGGTGGGAGTCACATCAACTGAGGCACTCTTCACTTTAGATCAAAGTGAATCAAGACCAAGGGGGAGACCCTATAACCAATCAAAGATGATTGGACCCAAACAAAGGTTCCTAGGGATGAGTAAATGGTAAGTTACGGAAACCAATGCAAGATAAAGTGGACCTAGAAATTAAAGTATGGTTGAAGGTGGTTTGAGAAATGATTAGTATTTCAACCAATGTATGATTTAGGCCACATGATTAGTTATGATGACAAGATATAGTACCATATGGTACACAAGTGGGTCTTACCTTCTTGAGATATGTGAAATGGCTTAAAGTGGACCCACAAGGTGAAATTAAGGGATGCGATTGGCACTAGAGGATATGTAATGAGTAGATCTATGGATCTAAGTTGAATTTAGGAGTACCCATGTACCGGATCTAAGGTTTGACACAATTCCCAAGGAGTGAGACTTGCTTAAGGAGGACTAGTGCCTTGTTGGATGGGTTAATGGAGTCAAAAGATATGTCAAAGTGTAGATCGGGACACCTAGAGGTCAAGTCAAGCGGGCTAATTGAGATAGAATGGTTGGATCTTGCTAGATCTAGGATTTCATGAAATGACCCAAGTGGACCACAATCCCTGAAAACAAGGAATGCTACCCCCAAGGCAGATCGTCACAAAATGACACTCTAGATATAGGTTTCAAGGTATGCCCGTTCCAAATCCATTGAAATCTCAACTACCCAGGTCCTAGAAGTGGGCAAACTCAGTCACCTAAGGAAGTGCGACCTTGCTCAAGGAGGGCTAAAAGGTGGATAAGGTGGGTCAAATAAAGTCCAATGGCCACCAAATTATAGATCCAAGTAACTTAGGCACCGATCTATGTGGATCTAGAAAATCAAGTCAATCCAAGGGTTAGATCTTACTAGATCTGAGTTTTAAGGTGCTAAGTAATTCAAAAGGGGGTTTTAATCCCTTAAAATGTGGAATGATGCCCACAAGGTAGAAATCACCCAAGTAAAAGTCTAGGGGTAGGTTACCAAGTGTGTAGATTGCAAATCAAGTGGGATCTCACCTACCCACATGCTAGATCTAACCCAACAAGCCTCTCCAAGGAAGTGCGATTTGGTTCAAGAGGGCTATATTGCCTTGAAAAGTGTGTCAATTTTAACCCAATCACCACCAAACTATAGATCCAACTAGGGGTGGATGCTATAGAGGTGGGTTCTTAAGATCTTTTCAAAAGCAAGGCTAGATCTAAGTAGATCTAAGAAAAACCAAAATGAGGGTTTTAATTAATTAGGGTTTGTGACCAATGAAGAGAGAATGGATGGAAAGAGGCACATACCTTGTAGATCTTACCTCAATTGCTTGTGGCCACCTTGCAAATTGATAGCATTCTCCTATGTGTATATTCAAGAGTGAGATCCAAGAGCTCCAACCAAAACGTCCTCCTCCAAGATAGCCAAATCGTCCTCCTCCTACAAGACAAGATCAAAGAAACAAGTCAAGTAAGATGATTATGAAAATGATAGAAAGATGTAATAGAAAGCATCAACTATGTCACGAAGATACAATAATGATACTCCCTGTCACAAGATCAACCCAATAGAGAATATGTGGATCCCTCCAACAATAACCCTCAAGAAATCGCCCTCCTCTCCACCAGTTCTACTTTCCTGCAAGAAAACTAGTAGAAGCACCAAAATCCACAATGATACATAGAAGAGATACTGTATACTCAAGATGCAAGAGAATCCACAAGACAAGAGAGAAATGCTCCACAAAGAAGGGTTCTATTCCAATATTCCAGAGCTCCAAAAGTGAGCTATACAATAGGGGGTCTCCTCCTTATATAGGATAATAAAGACCAAAACCCTATACCACTTTACAATACTACATCAAATGAGTGGTTGAGATTAAAAGATCTCAATATACAATCAATGGCTAAGATGAACCATAATAACATAACACATGGATCACTCATAAAGTGATGACTTCATAGTCTAAAATAATCATGGAGGGTGACGTCATCCACTAGAGGGGGTAAAAGTACCAAAGCCCACCTCATAATGACTAGGACATGACATAAGAAGCACATGGTGGGGCTAGGAGGCATAAATCCTTACTAGCTCATCCCCAAGGCACAATAAAATAATAAAATATGTCCAAGATAATATAAATGATCAAATCTGTCCTCAAAATCTGTGACAGACAAGCAGTAAAAGACCTCCTATGATCGCTGTGGGCCTACCCACATGGTGAAAACTGGCTGGAAGATAGTGGGATCACCTTGGAAGACCTCTGTGAAAACCAAATGCCAAAACGTTGCCTCAATTGCCCAAATCGAATTCCTCAGTGACCACTTTATCCCATTTTTTAATTGCCTCGGTAACTGTGAAAGTGCCAAAATTGCCTCCCAGGGCATTTGCGCTGTCCAACTGAGCCCACCAGGCTCTCCAGAAGGGGGGGTAAATGGTAAAAACAAGTGGCTGGACCACCCCCTCCTCATACAACGCCCTAGGTGAACTGGCCTCTCATGGCCCCTACTGCTCAGGCTGGGAAATCAGCCCCAAATTTGGTCAACAAGTGTAAAACTGCATCAATCACTGTCAGAAGTGCTCGGAACTGAAAGATAAGTGTCTCATTGGATCCAGAAGACTCAAATCCACTAGGAATGTGTACTCATACACCATGGGTTGCCCTAATGGGCCAGCTGTAGGGTCCACCATATATGGACAGTGTATAATCTGGTGATCTGAAGTAATAAATAAAACTGCTGAACTGCATCAATCATCATCTGCATCATATGTCCATCATATGATATCATCATCAAGTATGTGGGACCATCAATCATCATCAATAGGTATATATATATGGCCCACATCATCACGGATCCCAATAATATACAACCAAGGATAAATCACGTCAGTAGACTAAGACATGCTTCTCTAATCATTCTCACAACCAAGCTCAAAGTATACCCTCCATTCAGTGGCATTAATCAAGTTATCATATTCCTTTGTTATATAAAATTACTTGCACAATAGTTCAAATGAGAAACTCACCCATTAGACATGGTCAAACTGCTAGTGAAGGATGAAGGCTAGGAACAAGGTTGGGCCAAGGGGTTGACTTATCTAACTTAACTCAAAAATACTTTGGACTAGGAGAAGGGGGAAAGCTACAAACTCTGTGCTGGACAAAATAACACGGGGAATGGCTGTGCCTCACAAATGGATAAGTTGTTCAGAGAGTGCTTATTCAACTTAGGCATCATGTCTACATCAAGTTGATCCAGGTTCATTAGGATCATTCAATTTCATTTCATGGCCTTTTTGGCCTACAGAACCCTTCGGATCTCAGGTGTGTTGATAAGCACAACTAGTTGCAACTTGCATCCAGGGCATGTTTTCAAATACATATAAGGTCAACAATTGTTTAGATATAGCTTTTAAGAACCATTGCTTTTTGGACCTTTCTTATACTCTTCAAGGAATATTTTTAGCTGTTCATCGCTCTTGCCCTTTTTGGTTTCCATGGGCGAATTTATAAGTTTCCATAAGTAGAACATGAGCTTTCAGTTTTAGCCAACAACATCTCAAGTGACTAGGGGGAGTTTGAGCCAATGCCAAACATCAGGACAACCGACCAGAATGATTTAGGCCTACAATCCAACTCACCAAAGGCAAGTTTTGTCACCAACTTAGAGCCGAGACACTGGACATACAGGGATGCGGTCCAAACACAGAGGTAGAAAAATGGGGAAGTCCTCAGTATCAGAAAGTCAAATGAGATAGGTCAAGGTTTAAAGTCAAATAGGAAAGTCATGTATGGATGGAGTCAAGTGAATATGGAGCCTACACTAGCAGACAACTGGTGTCAAGAAAGACCATGTCTATGTAAGGTGGAAAACCAGTAGGTTTTGTTAAATGACCTAAATGTGCAAGCAATTGTCCATTTTATGATTTATAGTGCATTTTAAACAGTTTGCCACATCAGGAATAATATACCAAGCAGATGCTGTGAACATGACTAAATCAACAAGATAATAATCCACAGTCAATGATAAAATATCCATAGATCATATAACATCATCACAATAATAATAATCATATATCATCTGAAACACTGCTGCAATATATCTCTAGGCACTGAACTGAAACTGTATGGGATAAAGGGTCAAATCGGTCATCAAATCTGAACCCTCAAGGCTCAGCCTTGACACAAGGTCTAACATAAGTCTGAATAATACATTGCTCTGATCATGAGTGATCTCAAAATATACAATCATCATAGCCAAGCTCTGAATAATGGAAGCTCTGGAATGTGCAGATATCTGCTAAGCAATAATAGTAGCCCTGCTACTATGGTGTGATAACAGGACCCTAACTGGATTTTCCTTGATATCAACCAACCAATGTTGTTGTCTCAAGTACTTATCTAGTCGTGTTTTTGGAATAAAGGTGTGTCCTAGTTGGATCTAAGGGTTGAGAACATGACACAGTTTAGGCTATAGGTGGTTAAAGGTACTTGCAAGTGTAAAATTTAGATACAACACCTTTTTAGCCAATATGAAATTCAAGACAACAAAGTGATATAGATATTACAAATTACCATGAAAATGACATGAATACATTGAAATATAGCTCATAATCACATGAATTTGACCAACATTCAACCATGAATAGTAATCCCCAAAAATAAAATGGTTCAGATTATCAAGAAAGTGTCATGCTACTGTAGGTCTTTGATATACCTATAAGGATATGTATCAGCTGCCTCAACAAACATTCAAAGAAACTGAACGGCTATCCTCCAATCAAATGGAAGACAGCTCCAATGAACAGGTCCTGAAGTAGAACACTTCCAAATGATGGTAAACAGCAACAAGACATCCACCAATCAGCCTCAAAATACCATGGATTGAGGATAGGTATCTGTCCCAAGTGATCATCCTCAATGAAACGAAGCAGACCTATGCAATGGGGTCTGAAAGAAACCTCCAAATGGGATCGGCCCACCTCAAACAGCATAGCACAAGTATATAAGGGATCCGTCTAGGGTGGAAGTTCCAATGGGTGAGGGTTTATATAAAGTGACATCCTCCATAAGGCCTCAAAATGTCACAAAAAAAGATCGGCCTCCTCAAATGATTTCTCCACAGGTGAATGGTCACCCGAAGGAAAATCTGGAATGTCACTTTGATACCTACATGCTGCAGGTAGAAGAACCACTGATACTTAGCCACAATCTCCTTGGCACAGGCCTCAATTATGCCTCAAAGTTTTATTACATGCTGAACATGTTTCTTATGCTTCCACAAGATCCTTGTTCAATGCCTTTTTGCCAGGTCTAACCATCGAGGCGGCTGCAAATTACTTCAAACCACTGCTCAGAATGCATCCAGATTTATAGGTCTGCTCAGAAGGGCTGTTTAACCCAGTAGGAATCCATAGATCTGCCCAGAATATGCCCAGATTTGAATATGGGCTTCTTACTGCTGTTTTCATCCATAAACTGGCCCAGGTTTGGAGGTTTAAGGTTGTTTTCATGTCCAGAATTTGAGATGACACTGGTTTCATCACTGTTTACTGCTGTTATGAGCTGAAGGACTGCCCAAAAATGCTGATTTATTGCCCAGAACTAAAGATGAGGTGGCCTACTGCTGTTGTTTAAACTTTAGATACACAGGCTTGCTTAGCTTTGCTGCTGTTTGAGGGCAAATGTTCCATAAACTTTCTCCACCACTGGCTGCCATTAATATTGTTCCAACAGTACTACAGGCAATGATGAAATCAACTCAAATCTGTCCAGTTTAAGAGGACATTTTACTGACATTAATCATCCTGGGGCATCATCATTATCCAGATCAATCTGCAACTAGGCTTTAGCACTTAGAACCAAGCCGTCCAATTTCCATCCCATGTAACCCCCTGATCACATTGTGATGGAAGTGGACACCCACTCAAAATGGGAGGTAACAGGTTCCTTGGAAGGTAGGATCACTCAAGGGATTTTGGTTCTCTGAAACATCCACAAATGAATTTTTGAGTGCATATGCCCTTATTTACATGCTTAATACATCCATGCAATTGCCTTTGCTCACTGAATACTATAGAGGCAGGGACTTGGACTTAGGAGTCCAGACAAACTTCTGAGAACTAGAATATGCATATGCCTCAGCTGGTGGCTCTCTCTTGATCCTTGGTTTTCCTTAAATTTTCCTTAATGTTCTTTATCTTCTGTATTCTGTATGAACTGTGTTAGCTACTCCACTGATTCTGCAGAAGGAAATGGGTTCACTTCATAATTATTAATAAATTAATTCTAATTTTTGAGAATGGTGCCAAAAAATATCAGATGACTACAGACCATAGTAATATCTTATTGTGTACTTGAGTTGCTTATATAACTGTGTTGCATGGTCCTATTTGAAGCAGGCAGTAGCAAGAGGATTGAAGGACCCTTCATTCCGTGTGATTCAAAACCACTTTGCAGTCTCTGGAAACTTGGGAGATGTTGCAGCAAAGGTCTATTCTGTCTTTAAATTTATAAGAATAAGCAAAAATACTTGATGAAGTTCATATTTTTGAACATTTGCACTGAGTAGATGCCTATAAAATATTCAGATGTCATGCTTTTACAAATATGGAGTTTATTATTTGTTTCCTGACGAACTCTATGTTCTTTGATAATAATAATATCAAATATATAAAAGATACACACATGGCACTCTCTATGCTTATTCCTTTCTAATATAAACAAACGAATTTATCTCAGTTAAATCAAAATCTCTTTTTCTCATGGAAACAGTAGTCTTCACTTAGATACAATTCACTTCATTAGGAGTCCATGTAAGGCTTTTTGCTTACAGCTACCTCAAAAGGTCAATTGGATGTTTAGCTTCAGATTTTTGAGGCTTTCGGCAAATGGATTCAATTCATAAGCAACAAGTGCAACCATATCTCCTCCAGATGAGTCAACGGCAGAATCTCAGGACAATATTGTGGTGGTTTACATGTCTTACACAATGACAATAGAGGCAATAGAAAATTCTGTTGTTGCAAGGATAAAACACAGACAATGGACCAAATTAAAATGTGATGCTTGAAGCTGAGCACCTGGGGCTTCTTTCTCGTTTATTTTGTATTCAAGAACATTCTAACTGAATTTTTGAAGCTGTCCTTTCAAATCAAGAAGTTGTACTTCGTTTTCGACTGCTGAAAGAATGCCAACATAGCAACCAATGAAGATAGTTTATCTATACGATATCCGTTACTTAGGGATGTCCCTAGTTTCCTTTTTCCCCGTGAGTTACCCATTAGTGAAGAGAGTACGAACTCTGTTGATACATCTCACATCACTACTCCTTCACAAACACCTTTAGTCACGGGAGCTCAGAATGATTCTAACACGGTTTCAAGCCTCCCATCATTTCCCACTAGCCATCTGGCAGCTTTAGAAGGTATGGTTGTTCCTATCCCATATGGAGAAGGTAATAGTAGAAGTATTGAAAACCAAAATATACCATCTCTGATGTATGATGAGGAAGAAGAGGATGTCGTAAGAGACTTTTGGACTGTGCTTAGTCCATGAACATTCAAGCTAGATCTACCAACAGAAATAAAACAAGAAGAGCTAAATCAAAACAATATCACCTCATACAGTAGTATGTATCAAAATTGTACAACAATGGACCTGTTATCACACAACTTGTAGTTGTCCCTAAAGGTATCCCATCCAGGATGGTAGAGGAGATGGACAACTAAAGAGGTGACCCAAGAGATGCCACGGTTCCCAATGCAAGCTGGGTGTCACACTAACCGAGGTACTCTTCACTTGAGATCAAGACTAATCAAGATCAAGGGGGAGACCCTAGCCAATCAAATGAAGATTAGCTAACCCAAAGGTTCCTAGGGAAATGTGTAAGTTGAGTTACGGAAACCAATGAGTGAGTTAGATTAAGTGGACCCAAGAGTTTAGGTGTGGTTGAAGAGGCTTAAGAGGTGACAAGTGTTTCAACCAATGAATGATTAGGGCCACTTATGGAGCTCAAATGGATAGATCTAGTACCATGAAAATACACAAGTGGGGCCCACTCCTTAAAAAGTGGAAAATGATCCAAATGGGGCCCACAAGGTCAAGTTAGGGGTGAGATGGTACTAAGGGGCATGCAATGATGCAGATCAATGGATCTAAGATGAATGAGGCAACCCCCACATATGGGATCTAGCCAAAAGACAACTAGCCCAAGGAATGTGATTTACCCAAGGGAGACTAGTGCCTTGAATTGAGGGGGCAAATGGAGTCCAAGTTTTACCAAAATGTAGATCGGGGTAGTTAAGGCAATTATCAAGGTGGGTTTGAAATGGCATGCCCCAATATGAGCTAGATCTCCATAGATCTAAGATTGAAAATGCATCACAAAGTGACCCAAGTGGGGCTCAACCCTCAAATTGAGGAATGGGGCCCACAAGGTGAAAATCAACAAGGTGAAGCACTAGGGGTAGGTTATCAAGATGGATCTATCCAAATCAATTGGGATCTCACCTACCCATGTCAAGGAACTAGCCCAACTAGCCTCCTTCAAAGAATGCGAATTGCCTCAAGGAGGGCTAGGTGCTTTGGGAAGTGTGTCAAATGGAAGCCAATCACCACCAAACTATAGATCCGGATTGTCATGGATGCTATAGAGGTGAGTCTTTAAAACTATCCCCAAAATCTTGCTAGATCCAAGTAGATCTAGAAAAATGTAAAAATGAAGGTTTTGATTTTAAGGGTTTGATGACCAATGAAGAAGAATGAATGGATCTAGGTACATACCTTGTAGAACATACCTCAATTACTTGTGGCCACTTTGCAAATTGATAGCATTCCCCTATGTGTATATTCAAGAGTGAGATCTAGTGCTCCAAGCCAAAACGTCTTCCTCCAAGAGTAGCCAAATCGTCCTCCTCCTACGAGACAAGATCAAGTTAGAAACAAGCCAAGTAGAAAAATTATGAAAATGATGAAGAGATGTAAAAGAAAGCATTAACTATGTCACGAAGATACAATAATGATACTCCTGTTATCACATATATAGCAGCCAGGCTACCATACATTTTTTGTCAGATTCCAGTACACTATTCAGCCAGTTCCCTTACATTGAGATGCTGAGATGAGCATCCATATTGGATCACTATTAGATTTTGGACAGCAGTTTTATTCCCCATGCCATGAATGAGTCTCAGGACACTCAGAGAGATGACCTATGTAGCTATTTAGCCATTTGTACAGAGCAGTCAGTAGTGCCCAGAGTTACAACAGTAGTTTCAGAGGACAGATGATGGTTCAGATGGTGAGCATTCAGGTATATGATTCAGTAGGTATACTATGGTGTTGTGGTTATGTTGCTTTTATTTCCATTTTCTTAACATGTCTTAGCACTTAGTATCATGATCTGGCGATCATATAGATATGTGGACTTGGTTGTACTATATATATCATATTTGTCCCTACTCAGACTTAGAAGTTCTTGGTCTATACTCATTGGTTTTACCCTCCTTAGGGAGAATAGAGGTGATCATTCCCACCATACTTTGTCTTGCTAGTGTTGGTTTCATTATTCACTGCCTTCATCCATCCATGACTTGCCTAGTTTGTTCATAACCTTGACTTACTACTTGACTAGTGGCACGGAGGACCTTCCCCCACTGTAGCCTCTATATTGGATAAGCTTCCCTGTTTATTGTGTCTCGGCTCTGAGTTGGTGACAAAACTTACCTATGGTGAGTTGGATTTCCTTGAGAAGTCCCCCTAGTCACTAAAGATGTTGTTGGCTAAACCTGAAACTTTTAGTGTTGCCATGAATACAAAGTATGGAAATCAAATGTTATATCTTGTATGAAAAGTAAGCCAAATGAAAATGGCTATGAAATATCAAATGCCATATCTTTTGTGAAATATAAATACCTAGGTAAACAAGCTGTCTATGACACACCTAGAAGTGCTCAGGTAAACAAGTGCCTTAAAAACACACCTGCAGTAAGAAGCCTAAATTAAATGTAAATCTATGCAATGTGTTTATAAACACACATAGATCAAAGGCTATGGAAACTCTAGGCCCAAAAAGCAATGGAACTTAAATTCTATATCAAAAAGATTGCTGGTCTCATTTGTATTATGGATTGTGCGCATCTGTGTAAGGTGAATAAACACTCTTTGAACAACTTATCCATTTGTGAGACACCGCCATTCCCTGTGTTGTTGCTTGTCCACTATATGCTATGGTGTGTATTCCCTTTTCCATTTCCAAAGTGTCACAGTGTCAGTAAGTCATCCTTTGACCTAGCCAATTGTTTCTTAGCCTTCACCCTTCACTAGCAAATTGATCACAACTATGAAGTGAGTATGACCTTGAAAGTCTTGTCTGAGTAATTAATAATAATTAATGACATATTATATTTGGATTTAGATCGCCAGTAATGATTTCTACTTGTTATAATTGCTATATGAATGGATTGTAAAGCATGTTTTAACTCTTGACACCTTGCAGCAGCTTGATGACAGTTTGGGTCATATTTTGGTCATGTTGACTTGGTGAAACCTCAGTTTGACCAAAAGTCAACCACAAGACATGAGATGGTAGACCTCAGATGTTACAGATAGATGATATATGGTCTGGTACAGGTTACCATGGTGGGCTTATGCATTGGTTTCAGGGTTATGATGATGATTTGTGCTTTTCAACACTTTTACAGATTATTATTATTTGGTCTGTCGGATATGATGAGTATTTATTTTGGACCATGCAGAGGTTTATATGCTGTATGACTACACATCTTAGATGGATTTGGACCTTCTAAGTCCAATGAGACAGTCTGTTTTCAGCTTCGGGGAGTTACATTGATGATTGAGCCTCAGTTGGCTATCCTAGTGCAGTTTTGGTCTGTCGGAGGCCTTGTCAGAGCAGTGATGAGATTTACTTGGTTCACCTAGGGCACTGTGCATGGAGGGGGTAGTCCAGCCACTTGTTATTACCATATTACCCCACTCCTAGGCTCATTGGCGATCTCACCTTGACAACGCAGGCACTCCAGGAGGTAGTTTGGGCAGTTTCACATTTCCCGAGGCAGTCCAAAAATGGTAAAAATGGTTAAAGAGGAATTCAATTTGGGCTACTGAGGCACGGTTATGGCATGGGATGATCAGTGATGATGAGTGGGATGTCTTCCACACCTTCTCCAGCAATTTTAGCTTCATTGGGACCCACATCCATCACTTATGGCACTTTTTGATGATTTTTGGAGCCTCCTAAGGCTCACGAATTTCCCAAAGAGGGACGATTTGGTTTCTAAATCATTTATTCTTAGATATTGTGCCATGGGGATTGACCAAGGGTGTTAGAAATTACCCCTTGGACCCACCATGAGCTATATTTTATGTTTTGTCATCATGATTTGGTGGGATCCCCTCTCCTAGGGCGATTTGTCCACTTATTGTTATATTTTATTAGTGATCCATGTATTGTATTGTTGAGCTCATCTCAACCATTGATTAGATCTTTTGATCTTTTAATCTTAGCCATTCATTCAAAAAGTGGTTAGGATTTTGGTGCCTCTCCTTCTTATTTAAAGGAGAGAGCCTCTCATTGTAATGGGGTCTTTGGCTCTTGGAATCTTGATATAGAAAAATTTTCTTGTGGAAATTCTTGTGGTCTCCTTTGCATCTGGTGTTCTTAGATGGTGATTGGAAAGTCTATTGCATCCTAGCATTTGGGTATTTGTGGTAAGATCTATCTTTTTTGGAAACTTTTGTCTTGTCTATAGGAGGGCGATTTCACTTGGGCGTTTTTGCAAGGCTTTTTCATCTCACTCCACTTGGCATTTGCTTGTATCAGGGGGTTATCACTAGTATCATTGTGATCTATGCTATCTTTCTGTTATTTCTCTTGTGGCATTAGTCTTATCTCTTGTTCGCAGTAAATCTGATATTGTTGACGTTTATTGTGCAGGAGAGAGGGCGCATTTGCTTCCTTGGGCAATTCGATTTCATAGAAAACTACCGCAAATCGCTCCAAATTGATCGGGTTTGCATAGATCATCATCATCAAGGCATCTACAAGGTTATCCAGGTAAGATCCACAGGTTTGTTCTTCTTGTCTTGGCTCCAATCCATTGTGACATAGCTACTTCATTGATAAAACCCTCAATTTACAAACCCTCATTTTACATTTTCTCAGATCTAGTAAGATCCACTTGGTGTTTGAGTATAAAATTTAAAACTCACCTCTACAGTATCCACGACAATTCGGATCTGTAGTTTGGTGTGATTTGGCTTTCATCCGACCCCTTTCCCAAGGCAAAACAGTCTCTCCAAGGGAGGTCGCACTTCCTAGGAGGGGCTAATTTGCAAGGATCTAGCACCTGGGTAGGTGAGATCCCGCTTGATCCATCATCTCCATAATTGATAACCTACCCCTAGTGTGTCACTTTAGTGATTTTCACCTTGTGGGCCCCATTCCTCATTTTGAGGGTTGAGCCCCACTTGGGTCACTTTGTGGCACATTTCAATCTCAGATCTACTGAGATCTTGCCATTGGATGATCCTAATCTTTTAGATCCACCTACCTCAACACCTCAACATTCCAGATCTACAATTTGGTGGACATTCGACTCCATTTGGCTCAATTCCCAAGGCACTAATCTTCCTCAAGTCAATTCGAGTTTCCTAGATTGTTGAGTTGTCTCGTGGCTTGATGTTTGTCTTGTTGCTTGAAACACCTTGAAACTGTCATATCCTTTCATCAAGCATAGCTAGAAAGCCCTAACTATTAGATCTCTGATTTGGGACACTTTCCCTGTTTTAAGGGTCACGTTTCCCAAGGCAGTTGATTTTGATCATTTGAAACTAGTTTCGAATCCTGGAATCATACCTAATCATTGAGTCACTATGTGTTATATATCAATGTCATACTATACCTTTTCAAAGCCTCCACAATGATCTTAATTCCTTATTTCTAGGGTTCCATACATGTCACCTTACGTACCTCATTAGATTGATTTGATCTGGTGATTGGGTTGATCTCTCCTGTCGGGAGTAGATCTGGGTCTCCCCCTTGCTATCTTGGCTTTGATAGCTAAAGCGAAGAGTGCCTTTGTTGGCGTGACAACCATCCATTTGGGAACCTAGGCCCTTTTGGTTCACCACTTTAGTTGCCTATTCCCTCTACCGTCCACATTGGATCCACCTATAGGGGCAACTACAAGATTGGTGATAACATTTTGGCGCCGTTGCCGGGGAGGTAGAGGCTTACCTTAGGTGTTTGCGATTATCCATGCATAACTCATATCTTATCGCATCCGGATTAATCTAGATGGGTATTATTTCAATTCTTAATTAAACCATATCCATCTGTGTTTCACTTACTCTCTCCCTGCACTTCAAATGACATACATCTTGGTAGAAGAATTTTGAAGTCTACCTGGCGACTCCAAACTGTGACTCCGTTGAGGAGCGAGCTCATTTACATCCATACAATACTTTTTATTCTGGTGAATTACCTGTATGGTCCACCTGGCGACTCCACCTTGCAACTCTACTAAGAACTGAACCCAACGTAAATCTTAAGTTCTAGAATTATGCCTTGCATTGTTAAAAGTGACTCAGAAAACGATATGATCATGAAAATGATGACTGAAATGGGTAAACTGATTCAAAACTTGAATAGTTTAGTTATTAAACAAAAAGAAAACATAGTAAGAAATGAGCATTTCCATAAACTGTCTGAGAATGTGTATACCAATGAGAACTTCCAAACTAGGTCTATGAGTAAACCTTCTGATAGTCAGGTAGTAACCAGATCTCAAGCAAAGAATAATGTGAAGAATCAGGACGGTAACAAGCCTGTTATAAAAGAAAACTCCCCTGACCAAAGGAATACTATTCGCAAGGCTCCTACCCATTCTCCAATCACTCCTCCTAAGGGAATCGTAAAGAATAATGATCAACCTCGAAGATTGTCTCCTCAAACAAGTAAGAAGATAATAAATTCAAGCCCTGTTAGACGCCAGAGTAAGGAACCAGTGCAGAGAAAGCAGGCGATTATCCCTAGCAAAGAAGTTTCCCCTATAACTCAAGAAAAGTTAAACTCAAATATATTGGGAAAACTCTCTGGATCCTCTGTCATGATATCTTTGAAAGATCTGATAGTTATCCCTTCTGTTCGAGCTCAGGTAATGCATTTATTGGGTTTAAAAATGAATATCAAAGACCAAGAAAAAGCGTGCAAATTAAAGGTTGATTTAAGCAATTTCTTGTCCAAACCCAATATTCCTGTGCCTTTGGATGAACTTTTGAAAATCCGTTCATACTTTGATCAGGCTACCAAATTCTTAGGAATCAAGCCTAAAGTCAAGGACCCTGAGAAATTAACAATTGAGGAAGATCCCCCCGTAATGATTCAAAGTGTAACTGATAGTGGTAGGGGTCATCCCCCGTTCTATATTGCCTTAGAAATCAACCAACTAATCTTACATAATTGTATGCTGGATTCCGGAGCAAAAGTAAATGTTATGCCCCTTAAGGTCTTGGAACAACTAGAGTTAAAACCATCCCGACGGTTTAAAAATGTGTGTGGGATGGATTCTAGACCTATTAAATCAGAGGGTGTGATTGAGAATTTGAAGATGAAGTTGGCTGCCTATCCTGAAATTGAAATAAGTATGAATGTTTTGGTTTTAGACATACCTGATGCATGGGGGATGTTGCTATCAAGAGAATGGGCTGCTAAAGTAAGAGGAAGCATCCAAATGGATTTATCTTATGCAACCATTCCTATTGGGGGAAAAGCTTCTTATAAATTAATGAATGAAAAACCTATGAGAGAGCATGTAGAGACCCCTGATTATCTTTTTGAAGAAGTTATGTGCCCTACTGAGGAAGTTGGGGATTATATGGTTCTGGCTAACTATTGGGAAGAACCCTGATAACATCCTTTTCCTCCTAGTCAAGTTTGGAAAATGCATTTTGATGGAGCTAAGTCTAAACATGGTGCCGGAGCTGGAATTGTCCTTACTTCCCCGTCTGGAGAAGAAAAGTACTTTTCTTTCCATCTTGCATTTGATGCCACTAATAATGTAGCTGAGTATGAGGCCTTGCTTCTGGGATTAGAGGTTGCCAAGGATTTAAAGATTAAATGCCTGAGCTATTATAGGAGATTCGGACTTAATTGTTTCTCAAGTAAAAAATCAATTTGCAGCTAAAAACAACAGACTCAGAGATTATAGAAACGTTGTCTGGGATACCATCGAAGATTTTGATGCATTTGCAATACGAGCAGTTCCTAGAGAGGAAAACACTTTGGCTGATGCATTTTCAATTATAGCATGCACTTTTGAGATCCCAGATCACCTTAAGGAGAAAAATTGCAAAGTTGAGGTATTATTCCGACCTTCAGTACCTGACAATTAGGATTATTGGCAAGTCTTTGATGATGATGCTCAAATCATTGCATTTTTGCAATGCCTTGACAATTTTCAAAATTTGAATATTAATTTAGAGGATAAAATAAACAATGTGTCTTTGCAAGATGTTGAGGTCATGAAGTTAGCTATCCCACTTGAGAAAAACTTCAACAGGCATGATGAGTATAAAGGCAAAAGAGCCGAACCAGTAGATGAGGTCATAGAAATCAACATTGGAACCCCGGTTTCCCCTAGAATGATTAAGATAGGAAAAAACGTTTCCCTAAAAGAGAGAAAAGCAATTGAAAGTCTAATTCGGAAATACATAGATATCTTTGCCTGGACATATGATGATCTCAAAACTTTTGACCCTGAAATCATTGAGCACATTATCCCTTTGCGCGAAGGAGCTAAACCTTATAGGCAAAAACTAAGAAATGTTAATCCCAAACTTGCCCCTTTGATTAAAAAAGAAATTGAAAAGATGTTGGCTACTGGAATTATCCGACCTGTTCGACACACCACTTGGGTGTCTAACCCGGTAATTGTAAGAAAAAAGAATGGGGAAATTATGGTATGTATCGATTTCAGAAACTTAAGCCAAGCATCCCTTAAAGATAATTACCCTTTTCCAAATATGGAAAATCTTTTGCAAAGTGTCACTGGGCCAGGAATGTTATCAATGTTGGATGGTTTCTCAGGGTATAATCAAGTGCGTATTAAAAAGGAAGATAGAGATAAAACAACCTTTACAACTCCGTGGGGAACTTTTCAGTACATAAGAATGCCTTTTGGATTATTGAATGATGGTTCTACCTTTAAAAGGGCTATGGATCAAGCATTCAATAATTTGATTGGGAAGATCATTGCCATCTACCAGGATGATCTAACAGTGTTCTCCAAGGAACGAGAGGACCATGTGGAGCACTTAAGGAAGGTTTTTGATCGGTGCAGAAAATTTGGTATATCTCTAAACCCGAAGAAGTCTACTTTTGGAATTGATGAGGGTAAGCTTTTGGGACATATTGTGTCAAAGGAGGGTATCAGGATTGATCCTGAACGTGTCCAGGCCATTAATGCTATTGCTGCACCCCATAATGTGGCTTCTTTGCAGTCTTTCTTTGGCAAAATAAACTTTGTTCGAAGATTCATTCCAAATTTAGCAGAATTGGCCAAGCCATTAAATGCCCTTCTTAAAAATGATGTGAAGTTCATTTGGGATAAAAAGTGTGAGTCATCTTTCACTAAACTAAAGAAAGCCATTTCGACTGCTCTTGTGCTAGCTTGTCCCGATTATAATAAGGAGTTCATGATTTATTCATATGCCTCAGAAGATACTATTGTTGGTGTTTTATTGCAAAAGAACAATGAAAATCATGAACAACCTATAGCTTTTATGAGCAAAAACTTGAGAGATGCCGAACTGAAATATACCACAACTGAAAAACAAGCTTATGCCTTAGTCAAAGCTTTAAAACATTTTAGAACGTATGTGGGATATTCCAAAATCAAAGCATATGTGCCTTATCAAGTAGTAAAGGACGTCCTATCACAAGCATATGGTATAGATGTTAGAGGAAATTGGATTTCACGAATACAAGAGTATGATCTGGAAATGAAGCCTATCAAGATTGTGAAGGTTCAAGGGTTAGCCCAACTTTTAACTGAAAAAGAAGATAATAGCATGATCAATGTTGCCAACTAAGTTGTACTTGGTTGGATTGTCAAGCGAGCGGGCAAAGTTGAACATGTCAATGTTCATTTTTGATGATTTGATGTCCAGCAGGCCTTTTAAGGGCCCCATTTTTAAATTTTTTTCCACATGTCCATGGCCCTACGGGGTTTGTAATAAAATGTACTAGCATGGTGTTTTGTAAAGGACTTGGTTCCCTAGGACTTTTGGCTAAGTCAGGTATTCCAAGGAGTTTTTTCACCTATTAATTATGTCTTGCATTAGTGCATAACATAATTTTTTGGTTTTTCTCCTGCTCCTCCAAAGCTAGAATGCTTGGGGAGGTTAATGGGCCTTAGGGGATTATTAAAGTCCATGCGTCAATGTATATGAACATGCTAGACATTGTTTTTGAGTCATATGGACATGTGCTAAGTCCCCCTAGGTAGTTTTTTAATTTTTGGCGAAAAGTATTTTTTCCGTAAATGAACCATTTTTTTAATGGTTTCATTAAAAAATATTGTAAATGGCATAAAAATGTAATCTAGGGGTCTTTTTTTCCTTAGGGGTGCTTGTTTTCTAACTCAAAGCATCCTGTTAACCCCTTAACCCACTTTTCTAATGTTTGGGTGTTTAATTTTTCACTTATGCTAAAAAAAAAAACAAAAAAGTAAAAAATGTCATAAAAAAATAAAAAAAAGTGAAAAATGACTTAAAAAATATTTCCAATTTTGGAGGAGTTAGAGGTCTGAAATATTTCAGCTATGTTTTAGGAGTTGTAAGAGTTGATTTTGGAAAGATTCCGGGCAGCTATATTAGTGGGATTACTTCCCCATTTAAGGGGGGCATATTTCCCCAAATTGAGCACCTTCAATCATGGAATTTGCAGCTATGTTTATGGGTTGTCACAGGGCTAATTTTTAGTTGATTTGGGGCTGATTTTGGCAACCCATTACATGGGAGTGGGTAGCTCCATTTGCTCCACGAGTTATGCCACTCACTCCACCCATTCCTTCTCAACTTGGGCACCCCCTCT
This sequence comes from Larix kaempferi, assembly GCA_027924585.1. Taxonomy (NCBI): domain Eukaryota; kingdom Viridiplantae; phylum Streptophyta; class Pinopsida; order Pinales; family Pinaceae; genus Larix; species Larix kaempferi. The sequence continues at coordinate 996,284 of BSBM01001320.1, read as the reverse complement.
CATTGAGTTTTTCTATATAAGCAAGTTCACTCTCATTGTTTTCTCATGAGAAGGTGGAACCTCTGCTCCTATCTTTGTAATATTTTTGCATTTGTTTATGAATAAAAGGCTTTGAAGGCAATTCTATGTGTGGACTCTCATGGTGTGGATGATCATGTTCTATTTTAACATATGAGGTAATCTGTGTCTTTACATGTTTATTCATGCTTGTTTATTGATCAATCACTAGCTTTTGAAGGAGATGTTGAGCTTAGTAAGGTAAAGATAGTGTAATCTATTTCATTATTTTTACTGTTGGTTATCATAGAGTGCTTAGAGTTCAATGTCATTTTTGTTTAAATGCTTGAATCTAGTTCTCTATTTTAGTCTACACCAAAGTTTGAAAAATCAAAATCGGACTCGGAATCGGTCGAGGGTCAACTCGGAATCGGAATCGGAATCGGTAATGAATCGGTCATAAATCAGTCGATTTGAATTTAATGAATCAGTTTGCTCAAAAATACATAAAATATTTAATTTTTATAAGAAAAACAACATTTTCAAGATTCTAATTCATGATTCCATAGCATTAGAAACAAAATATGCAATGTCTGCTCATGTATATACCATACAAGAGTCAATATATCAAAATGGCACAAAGTGTACAGTGCAATACATATCTAGGAGACTGGAACTGGAACAAAATACATAATCCATGAGGCCTATAGGCTAAATGGCCAGTAGAGTCCAAAAAATAACATGTGATATAGTCAACTACATGACATGTCAACTGTGTCTGTCATACATCATCGCTGATCAATCGAAATGATCAAACTCATCACCACTGCTACGGCTATGAGTGGCAGTAGAACTAGAACCAAAAGAACCAGAAGCTGAAGGACTAGAAAAGGCATCAACATCTGGCTCGAGCTGAGGCTCCTCAGGCTCAGGCGCACGGTCATCTACTACTGCAGCTGTAGTACTGGATGAATGCCTACTCCTACGTCGTCGTCGCCTATAAGTAAGAGGTCCTGGTCCACTAGTGCCTGCCGTGCCTGGAATATCGGGATCCACACCTGTATGAATTGATGGCATCGGCAATAGAGGATCTGAATCTATATGAGGCTGCAGCAGGTCCTCCAACTCAACATCTAGATCATCACCAAACTCTAGATCTACGGTCTCCACTACCCAATCTCAGGTAGGATCTATATCATCTTACAGAATGGGATCCGTATCAGGTCTTTTGTTCATCATCTGGTTGCGTCTGAGTCGTAGGTTGTACTGCACGAAGACTAGATCATTTAACCGTTTCTGCTCTAAACGGTTTCTCTTCTTCGTGTGAATCCGCTCAAACAAAGACCAATTGTGCTCACACCCAGAAGCGCTGCAGGTTTGACTCAAGACCCGAACTGCAAACTTTTGCAATTGTTTTGTATGATTACCAAATGACTTCCACCAGTTTGCTGCAATTGCAAATGCGAAGAGTCAAGGTAGTTAATTCAACAAATTAGATTGTGAATTTGGCTAAGAAATTAAGAATCCAGGTATTTACATTTTACAATTTAAACTTTAAAGTTAAATAACATAATTTAATAAAACAATGGAATTGTTTACCTGGTTGGCCATCCTCTACTGCAACCTTAGCCACACTGTTGGCGAAGAGACCTGTGGCGTCTCTGAAAGAGGTGATCTGCCGATGTATCTCCAATTGGGTAGCCGCACTTGGGACCATGCGCTCAAGGCAAGTATACAATCCATCCGCTATCTCCCCACTCGGATCAGCATCAATGTCATCTCTATATTGATACTTCGGGTTCAGGAAATACCCAGCTGCATGTATAGGGCGATGGAGTTGATTGTTCCATCTCCTATCAATGATCTCCCAATTAGGGCCATACTTGGCTACTCTATCTTTGTATGCTGCCCTTATTTGCTCCTTTTCCTGATCCATAGCTTCATAAATGTATCCCATGGACAATTTTTCTCCATCCACCAATCGCAACACCCTAACAAGTGGCTCAGTAATTGCCACAACCTCTGCTGCTTTTTTCCAAAATGATGAGCTTTTAATTCTCCTCTTAGTGTCTCTTCCATCTTGTGTGCGAGCCCAATTACATGAATTCCATTCATCACTTGAAAACATCTTCTCCAAGTTCTGTGCTTGGGAAAGGAGAGGTTGCAACGTGAGGAAGTTAGTTGCAAATCTAGTAACTGCGGGCCTAACAAGCTCCTTGCCCTGTGTGTGTCTCCTCATCAAGCTCAATACCCAACCGTGGTTGTAGATGTACTTGGTGATGCTTTTGGCCCAATCCATGATGCACTTGATCTAATCCTGTTTGCATACATCCTCAAGCATGAGGTCTATGCAATGTGCTGCACATGGGGTCTAGAATATGGTTTTATGCTTTTCCTCTAACATCGTACTAGCAAGAACATAGTTAGAGGCATTATCGGTGATGACTTGCACAACATGATTTGCCCCCACCTCCTTAACAATCTGATCCAAAAGATGAAATAACAGATTTGCATCTTTCACCTGATCAGATGCATCACATGATCTCAAAAACATGGTTCCCCGTGGGCAAGATACAAGAAAGTTTATAAGGTGTCGCCCCCTCCTATCTTTCCATCCATCCGACATGATAGTGCATCCTGAGTTTACCCATGAAGCTTTGAAATCCTTCAGGTATTCTTCTATGGAAACGATCTCTTTTTGCAAAAGAGATCCCCTCAAGTCATGCATACTAGGGCCTTTGAAGCCCTTACCAGCAGCTACAACGGCATCCCACATAGGTTGGTAATAAGAAGAGCGGGAAGCATTGAATGGGATATCAGCATCATACCACCATCTTGCAATGTACTCATGGGCAACATCTCTGTACTTCTTCTTCCAGTGCTCATCTAAGGTGGGTTGAATTTCTATTGGATGTTGCATCTGAGAAGCATTCACACTGGCAGAAGTGTTGGGAGGTGAGAAATAACTTTCAATGCTACCCCTCTTTTTGGCTTTGCCCTTATCTTCTGTAGTCTTGGAGGGCGGAACAAACTGGAAAGGATCCCTAACAGTGGTAGAAGGGATAGATGAAGAGCCTTCATTTGAACCAGGGGCATAGGTCCCACCCATCATTTCGGCAAGCCTCCTCTTCTTCCCTACTTCTTCCTCTATCTCCTTTTGCTTCATCTTTACCTCTTCAAACTTCTTGAACTGTTCTTGAATCTCAGCTCTAATCTGCCCAATAACATCCAGTGGGGCTTCACATGCCTTAACTTGGCCTTTGATGGCAGCCAAGTGCCGTTTAAGCCTGTAAATTCCCCCACCCTTAATCAACTTCTTGCAATACTTGCAATAAATGTCCCCCTGAACAATATCTGCATGGATCCATGCAGGATCTTTTGCTTTTGGGGCCATGATTCAATACTGCAAAATTTCAAACATAACAAGAAATTAAAATCAAAACTATGCTACTATTATGAATTTATGTGTAATTCATAAATTTCAAACATAACAAGAGATTAAAATCAAAACTATGTTACTATTATGTGTAATTCATAAATGAATTTTTAATTTATGTTTAAATTTTTAAAATTAAAAGTTAAAACTATTATTTTTGTTTATCAAAAACATCAATAAATCTCTTTATCAAAAACATCAACATTGATTTGTAAATGCAGGAATTATAGCCCAAATGCCTCATCAACAGGGATTTCTGGGGAAACTATTTTGAAATTTGTACTCATTTTAATTTTTTAAAGTCAATGTGTAGTCACATCACTCAACAGTCATCAATGTATAATTATTAATTCCATTAATAGTGTAACTGTAAATTGTAATTCAGAAATTTTTTTAAAATGTTTTATTTCTGTTAAAAATTAAAAAAAAAAATTGTAAACTCTAAGCTTACACTTACCTTGGATTCTGGAAATGTTCTGTTGCAGTCACTTGCAAATTGCTTAAACTCTAAGCTTACTCCAACCCAGCTTACACTCCACCAGCGGCCACCCCACCCACTCCACGGCCACCCACTCCATGGCCAGCACACACACTCCACCAACGGCCAGTCCACTCCACGGCCAACCCACCCACTCCACGAGCTCGCCCACCCACTCCACCACGGCCACCAACTCCACGGCCAACTCCACGGCCAGCTCCACCACGGCCAACTCCGCCAGGGCCAACTCCACGGCCAACTCCACCACGGCCAACTCCACAGCTAACTCTGTTACTCCACCACGACCAACTCCACTCCACGGCCAATTTGCCGACTCCACAAATCGGCCAGCTCCAACTCCACGAGAGACACTTGCGGCTGCACTACACAGTCTCCACTTCGACGCTGTTACAAACAAAGAAATGACAATGGGCTGGGTTGGGGGATCGCGGAGGGTAGTGTAGGATCCGTAGGTTAGGTTAACACTTAAAAATTAAAAAAAAAAAACCTAAAAAAAAACCATTTTTCATGCCCGCCCACACGTAAAAATTCGGCCGAGTTATGTCGTGAATCGGCTGATCGGACCGGTTCGGTACCGAACCAACCGATTTGATACCGAATCGGCCGGTTCGATACCGAACCGGTCCTCCGAGTCGATTTGGCCACCGGTTCGAACTGGCTAGGCATCAAATCGGCGAATTGGCCGATTCCGATTCCGATTCAGCCGATTTTTAAAACACAGGTCTACACTAATGCATTTGATCTTGCTTGTGTGAGTTGTCTTTTGTGTCTACAGGTTGCCGATCCGAAGAGTTGGTGGAGCTTGCTTGCATCCATTGGTCTTCGAAATTGATTCAAGGAGAACTAGTCCCATTGATCCCCACGGTGGAGGACTCCATAGCCCAAATTCAAGACATTTCTTCTTCTTCTCATCAACATAAAAAATCTTCAAATCTTTCTTGGTTACTTTGGTTTGCATATTTCAGACCTCATTCTTGTTTAAGAAATCATAAGTAGGTCCGATTTTTGTTTTAGATCTTAAGCTCATCTTCAAGTAAAGTCTTTATCTAGATCTAGTTGATGCATGCTTCTTGTTTAAGTGTACTTTTCCGAATATTTTAAGGGCTTAAGCAAGTAGTATATTTGGCTGAACTTCATGTGTATGTGGCTGATTTAAAGAGCTGATAATTTGCAGCCCTTAAAAGCTTTGCAAAGATCCCAAGTAAAACAAGCCCCATCGCTTGTTTTACTTGGTTAAATTTTGTCATTTTAACTAGTTTTAACACTTAGTTTTTTCTGGGTTTTTTAGGAGGTGTTCCAAAGACACTCTTAATGTGTTTTTGGGCATCTTATACTAACGTTTACTTGCTGGTTTGCAGCAAAAGACGAGCAGGTAGGAGGAGGTGCTACCAAAATTTCAAAGATCCAGGCAATCCGAAGGACCAATATTGATTATTTTGCAAATCATATACTTCTTCTCTCCAATTTTGGTAAGCCACTGAGTCAATTAAGGCTGGGGCATTTCTATTGCATTGTAACTAAAGTATTAAATGAGAGCAAGTGGGCTAAACAAGCGCCCACACCCCATCCCCACAGGGGGGAAAACTGTGTCGACTCAATTTTCGTGGTTTGCATTTTTTTTTAGTTTATATTTCATTTTCCGCACTTAATAAAATCAAACTAGGGTTAAAATTTACCTTGTTGGTCCGTTCCATTGGCGGGCCACAAGTTCACTCAGGACTTAGATTTTATCATTTTTTTTACAAACTCAAACGCCCCTTTGCTTTCCTGAAGTAGGGTTTTAGAACAAGGGCTTGCCCGAATACTGACCTGAAAAGAGACTCTTGGGGTTTTAAAATATAAAATTTTGGTTCATAAACAAATATAAAATTTCCAAGGTCTTCTCCCGTGTGCTCTGTGGCCAACTTGCAGCTTAGTCTGATCATGTTGGTACGCATCGGAAAGGGGGAGATGACTAGTAATAAGATCTAACACCACCCCAATAAAAAACCCTTTTTGTGAAAATCCGACACAACGCGAGTATTTTGGTGTCGTGGGCAAATATTTCAGAGGACTTGAGACAAAACTGGGTAGTGACCTCTCGGAAACCGTTAGGCTTGCCCTCGTTGGTACATCATCTGAACACCTCCTCGAAACTCCGATCCAGCCCAAGTCTGAGTGGGAAGCCACACATCAAAATTCCGGACATGTTCCCCATACCTTTGCGTATATTGGGAACCAACCAGCCATAATAAAAAAGATCATTACCACATTTAACTTAAAATAAACCAAGAACACTTGCACAACATTACTTTTTCTGCTCATGCATCTATTTCGACTCCATTATAAGGCACTGGTCTATATTGATATTATTTCATGTTGTTGACAAATGTTGCAAATGATGATGATAATAGTGAATGGGAGCAAATGATGTATTGATGAATGATTGTTTTGCTTTATATAAGTGCATGTTGCATTTATCTTGGTTGTAAAAAATAATGTTTTTCTAACTCCTAGATTAGACACCTTAGTTTTTTGTTTTCATTTTTTAGGGTCCACTCCCCTTGGCTTCGCTAGGAAAGCCTAGATGGAGGAGTCGAGTCCCAAGTGACAGCCCTTGATTCTGACTTGTTCCCAAGGCCACACCAGCAGCTTGAAGACTTCTGCTGCGTTTTTCCCAGGTGTGGAACCAGGCGGCAACATTTTGGCGTCGTTGTCGGGGATAAGTCTTTTTATACCCGGAATACGACTTTTGAGTTTTCCTTTTTGTTTTTTGCTTTGTTTGATGAATCTTTAGATTAGATTTTTAATTTTTCATCCGGCGACTCCACTAACCTTTTTTCCTTTTATAAATTTAAAAAAAAAAACAAAAAGATAGAATTCTTTGTGAGATTGTTTTATATGTATATTTTTATTCTCACATGGCGACTCCATTGAAGGGATAAAACCCTTTGTTTCTCATATAGTTTGTTGAGACTGCTTGTGTGTAGATGAGTCCATCCATTACAGTAAAATCTTTAAAGACTCACCTTTTGACAACTCCACTGATTCAGTACCAGATATATCCCATGGTCATTTCAAATGCAGGCTATTGATCTTTGAAAATGGATGATAAAGAGTCCAGTGAGCAAATTTCCGATGCACATCCTCCCATTGACTTCTCAGACATCCCTGGTTTCCTTAATTATCATGATGGTGAAGATGTATCTGATTATCTACCGGTCTTTTGGGGAGATGATGATGATGTAGAAACCCGGCATGTCTTTTCTTTTCTTAAAGTTGTGGCTAACTTCAAAGTTTTATATGAAGATAACATAATGGAGATGTTTGTTAGTACATTACAGGGACCTGTTTATCAATGGTATTTTAAAGAGCTTCCAAATAAATGTATTAACTCTCTTTTGAGCCTCCTTAGAATATTTATAAGGCAATCGCATAATAAAGGAGCTAGTATGGAGCACTTGGACAGGATCCTTAGAAGGTACTTTCTCTTGTTCATACCTTGGATTGAGTATCACAAGGAAGACCCCAACTTTCCTCGTATCATCATGATAGAGACTAATAAATATTGGGAGGTGCCTCAAGTTATATCAGTCGTGTTGATCTCCCTATAACACAGTCTGGCTAAAAAAAAGAGATTCAGCATGACCCTATCGAAGAGTTCCATGAAGCACCCTTAGCTGAAGATTTTGTTGAAAACCATCCTCTTGTCACCATAGCTAAAAACATTGAAAATATGGAGTGTTCTCAAATCTACGATGATGATCACATGTGTGTTTCAGATTTGCCTAAAGAGGAAGCCATTATAGAAGTTGACAAAGAAATTCATGAAGGGTCTTCAATTGAAGATGTTTCAGAAGAGCTTCCTCAATTTGCCATTGAAGATTTGGGATTTCAAGATTACTTTAGTGAAGATGATGATGTTTGTACTTCAAATTCACCTAAGGAAGCAACCGTTACAGAAGCCTCTAAAGAAACTTGTGATGATTTTTTTATGGTTTATGATGACACTCCTCCTTTTTCTCCGCATAGTGGTGAAGTCTTGGACAACTTTATACCTTGTAATATCTTTCAAACCAAGCCTTCTGAGGATAAGTATTATGAACATGAGGATGGGCATGGCCAGGGTTGTGATGCAATAGACAAAGACTCCCCCTTCATTTACAAGGATGGGCATGATGATTGTTGGATGGATTTAGAAAAACCCATCTTTGATATATCAAGAGAGGGGAGTGTTGATTTTGGAGTGTTGATTTTGAGACCTTGGGAAATTTTGATATGGAAGAGGAGCCTGTAGATATTTCTCATGATCAATCAGAGCCATTAATGAGTATTAGTAACGAAGACTTGGATCAACAGTATAACGAAGAGTTGGGTAGGATGAAATCAGTGGAATGTCAGTTTCAACCTTCATCAGCACATTCAGAGGTTCCTTATGATTTGGAGCAGCTTGGGGCTTATACTTTCACAGAAATGAACTATCAGAAGAGCTCTTCAGATCAATATGATGAGGTAGTTGGTCTGCCTTATCATTCCGAGTTTTTTCTCAGCTTTATTCAGTCATGGGTAGAAGAGGCCTGCATGAGGACTTACCATTGGGGGAAGCACTTCAAAGATCTATCATATGCCTATGATCACCAATCCAATCCTCCAATCCAGAATTATCATGCAGGTTTGCATTTTCTAAATAAGGTATCCTTGTTTTGGCTGGTAACCAAACACAAGGTAAAAAGTTTTTATATTGATAAAATGTTAAGATGGTTGCATTGGATTTATCATTTTACTTATCATTTTATTTTGTTATGCTTAGAGTAGGAAAATAAGCTCATCAAATGAGCATTTACTTTCAACATTTTTTTTTCAATACTTTCCTTCTTTGTACTTAGAATTTTTTAGTTTTTTTAAATAATAAAACTTATGGTTCATTTGCCTCTTCTAAAAACTTGTGCTACTGAAAGGTTTCTTGTCAAGTTGAGATGTTTTTATAGGTCATAGAAACTAGAGATTCTGGTATTCTCGTATGCTCTCCTTGCCTGAAGATCAGATCGAACACACGTCCCACAGTTGGAGCCATATGTTTCCAACTAAGTTGTACTTGGTTGGATTATCAAGCAAGTGGGCAAAGTTGAACATGTCAATGTTCATTTTCGATGATTTGATGTCTAGCAGGCCTTTTAAAGGCCCCATTTTTTAATTTTTTTTCCACATGTCCATGGCCCTGCGGGGTTTGTAATAAAATGTACTAGCATGGTGTTTTGTAAAGGACTTGGTTCCCTAGGACTTTTTGGCTAAGTCAGGTATTCCAAGGAGTTTTTTCACCTATTAATTATGTCTTGCATTAGTGCATAACATAATTTTTTTGTTTTTCTCCTGCTCCTCCAAAGCTGGAATGCTTGGGGAGGTTAACGGGCCTTAGGGGATTGTTAAAGTCCATGGGTCAATGTATATGAGCATGCTAGACATTGTTTTTGAGTCATATGGACATGCGCTAAGGTCCCATATGTAGTTTTTTAATTTTTGGTGAAAAGTATTTTTTTTTTCCGTAAATGAGCCATTTTTTTAATGGTTTCATTAAAAAATATTGTAAATGGCATATAAATGTCATCTAGGGGTCTTTTTTGCCTTAGGGGTGCTCGTTTTCTAACTCAGAGCACCCCCTTAACCCCTAAACCCACTTTTCTAATGTTTGGGTGTTTAATTTTTCACTTATGCTAAAAAAAACAAAAAAAGTAAAAAAGGTAAAAAAAATAAAAAAAAGTGAAAAATGACTTAAAAAATATTTCCAATTTTGGAGGAGTTATAGGTCTGAAAATTTTCAGCTATGTTTCAGGAGTTGTAAGAGTTGATTTTGGAAAGATTCCGGGCAGCTATATTAGTGGGATTACTTCCCTATTTAAGGGGGGCATATTTCCCAAAATTGAGCACCTTCAATCATGGAATTTGCAGCTATGTATATGGGCTGTCACATGGCTGATTTTTAGCTGATTTGGGGCTGATTTTGGCAGGCCATTACATGGGAGTCGGCAGCCTCATTTGCTTCACGAGTTATGCCACTCACTCCACCCATTCCTCCTCAACTTGGGCATCCCCTTTCATTGAGTTTTTCTATATAAGCAAGTTCACTCTCATTGTTTTCTCATGAGAAGGTGGAATCTCTGCTCCTATCTTTGTTCACTCTCATTGTTTTCTCATGAGAAGGTGTAATCTCTGCTCCTATCTTTGTAATATTTTTGCATTTGTTTATGAATAAAAGGTTTTGGAGGTAATTCTATGTGTGGACTCTCATGGTGTGGATGATCATGTTCTATTTAACATATGAGGTAATCTGTGTCTTTACATGTTTATTCATGCTTGTTTATTGATCAATCACTAGCTTTTGAAGGAGATGTTGAGCTTAGTAAGGTAAAGATAGTGTAATCTATTTCATTATTTTTACTGTTGGTTATCATAGAGTGCTTAGAGTTCAATGTCATTTTTGTTTAAATGCTTGAATCTAGTTCTCTATTTTAGTCTACACTAGTGCATTTGATCTTGCTTGTGTGAGTTGTCTTTTGTGTCTATAGGTTGCCGATCCGAAGAGTTGGAGGAGCTTGCTTGCATCCATTGGTCTTCGAAATTGATTCAAGGAGAACTAGTCCCATTGATCCCCACGGTGGAGGACTCCATAGCCCAAATTCAAGACATTTCTTCTTCTTCTCATCAACATAAAAAATCTTCAAATCTTTCTTGGTTACTTTGGTTTGCATATTTCAGACCTCATTCTTGTTTAAAAAATCATAAGTAGGTCCGATTTTTGTTTTAGATCTTAAGTTCATCTTCAAGTAAAATCTTTATCTAGATCTAGTTGATGCATGCTTCTTGTTTAAGTGTACTTTTCCGAATATTTTAAGGGCTTAAGCAAGTAGTATATTTGGCTGAACTTCATGTGTATTTGGCTGAACTTCATGTGTATGTGGCTGATTTAAAGAGCTGATAATTTGCAGCCCTTAAAAACTTGCAAAGATCTCAAGTAAAACAAGCCCCATCGCTTGTTTTACTTGGTTAAATTTTGTCATTTTAACTAGTTTTAACACTTAGTTTTTTCTGGGTTTTTTAGGAGGTGTTCCAAAGGCACTCTTAAAGTGTTTTTGGGCATCTTAGACTAACGTTTACTTGCTGGTTTGCAGCAAAAGACGAGCAGGTAGGAGGAGGTGCTGCCAAAATTTCAAAGAACCAGGCAATCCGAAGGATCAATATTGATTATTTTGCAAATCGTATACTTCTTCTCTCCAATTTTGGTAAGCCACTGAGTCAATTAAGGTTGGGGCATTTCTATTGCATTGTAACTAAAGTATTAAACGAGAGCAAGTAGGTTAAACAAGCGCCCACACCCCATCCCCCCAGGGGGGAAAACTGTGTCGACTCAATTTTCGTGGTTTGCATTTTTTTTTAGTTTAGATTTCATTTTCCGCACTTAATAAAATCAAAATAGGGTTAAAATTTACCTTGTTGGTCCGTTCCATTGGCGGGCCACAAGTTCACTCAGGACTTAGATTTTATCATTTTTTTTACAAACTCAAACGCCCCCTTGCTTTCCCGAAGTAGGGTTTCAGAACAAGGGCTTGCTCGAGTACTGACTTGAAAAGAGACTCTTGGGGTTTTAAAAGATAAAATTTTGGTTCATAAAAAAATATAAAAATTTCCAAGGTCTTCTCCCGTATGCTCTGTGGCCAACTTGTAGCTCAGTCTGATCATGTTGGTACGCATCAGAAAGGGGGAGATGACTAGTAATAGGATCTAACACCACCCCAATAAAAAACCTTTTTGTGAAAATCTAGTACAACGCGAGTATTTTGGTGTCGTGGGCAAATTTTTCAGAGGACTTGGGACAAAACTAGGTAGTGACCTCTTGGAAACCGTTAGGCTTGCCCTTGTTGGTATAGCATCTGAACACCTCCTCGAGACTTCGATCCAACCCAAGTCTCAGTGGGAAGCCACACATCAAAGTTCCGGACATGTTCCCCATACCTTTGCATATATTGGGAACCCACCAGCCATAATAAAAAAGATCATTACCACATTTACCTTAAAATAAACCAAGAACACTTGCACAACATTACTTTTTCTGCTCATGCATCTATTTCGACTCCATTATAAGGCATTGGTCTATATTGATATTATTTCATGTTGTTGACAAATGTTGCAAATGATGATGATAATAGTGAATGGGAGCAAATGATGTATTGATGAATGATTGTTTTGCTTTATATAAGTGTATGCTGCATTTATCTTGGTTGTAAAAAATAATATTTTTCTAACTCCTAGATTAGACACCTTAGTTTTTTGTTTTCATTTTTTAGGGTCCACCCCCCTTGGCTTCGCTAGGAAAGCCTAGACGGAGGAGTCGAGGCCCAAGTGACAGCACTTGATTTAACTTGCCCCCAAGGCCACACCAGCAACTTGAAGACTTCTGCTGCGTTTTCCCCAGGTGTGGAACCAGGCGGCAACAATCAATACTGTAAGTGAAAGGAGTCCTTGCATTTTAAACATTGATGAAGAACATGAATGGTATAAAGATATCTTATATTTTTTGAGAAATCTCTCTTGCCCTGATTATTTAGTGGATCATCAAAGAAGAGCATTGAGATTAAAAGCTGAGAAGTATGTTAGGACTCAAGATGGTTTAGGATGGAGAAATCCCAATGGAATAATTCTGAAATGTGTTAACCCTGAGGAATCGTAAAACATTATAAAAGAGATGCATTCGGGACTATGTGGTAGACATTATGCCCCAAGAACAACTGCTGCAAAAATTATGAGGGCCGGTTATTATTGGCCAACACTTTTCAAGGATGTGCATTCTTATGTTAGAGTTTGCCAAGAATGTCAATTCTTTTCGGGAAAGCCAAGGTTGCCTGCCCTACCTTTAAATCCTGTTGTAATAGAGGCTCCTTTTCAACAATGGGGTATGGATTTTGTTGGACCTTTCAGTGAAAACTCAAGCAATGGACATAAACATATGCTAACTTGTACTGATTATTTTACTCGCTGGGTGGAGTCCATCCCAACTAAGAAGGCTACAACTGAGGTAACTGTGAGATTTTTGGAAGAAAATATTGTGTCCAGATATGGTTGTCCTTTAAAAATAATGACCGATAACGCTCTCGCTTTTAGTAAAAGAGAAATGTCAACCTTTTGCATGAATCACGGAATCACTCTCTCACATTCTTCAAACTATTATCCTCAAGGAAACGGTCTCGCTGAGTCTAGTAATAAGAATTTGATAAAATTGCTGAAGAGAATGGTTGGTGCAAATAAAAGAAGTTGGGACACAAAGTTGAAATATGCCTTGTGGGTTGATAGGACAACAGTTAAAAGGATTACCGGGAGATCCCTTTTGAGTTAGTATATGGACAAAATTGTAGGCTTCCAATAAATCTGCAAATCCCTGTATATGACTTATTACAACAATGCACTTCAGATGAAGAGGCCTTTCAAGCAAGAATTGATAAACTAATAGAACTTGATGAAATAAGAAGGATGGCATTTGACAAAACTGTCATTGAACAAGAAAGAGTTAAAGGAACTTTTGACCAAAGAACCAGGAATATAAAATTCGGAATGAGAGATATAGTTTTATTATGGGATAAACATAAAGCAAAACTTGGAAACCATGGAAAATTTGAAAAGATTTGGATGGGCCCATATTGAGTATCGAGGATAGCTGGAAAAGGATCAGTGTTTCTAGAAACTTTGGATGGAGATGAACCCATACTCCCTGTAAATGGGTTCTTGCTGAAACATTACTTCCCACCTATTGCGTGAACCGTGCTTTGCTGTGCCTTGCCCTGCCTGGTAGATTAGAGTAGGTAGGAACTGAATAAGCCTACTTGGGCAGTAGTTAGTCTTTTCAGCCATTGAGTCTGGCACCTTTTTGTTTGTCTTTTCCTAAGCTCCTTTTGAAGCTCCTAGTTTAACTGAGTACCTGTCATTTTTCTTTCCCTGCACAATAAATTTCAAACTTTGCAAGTTATGTTAGTAGATTAATTTCCTTTTATGCATTTTAAATTTCTGATATAGAATATATTTTATTTTAGTTGGATTTTATATTTTTCCCATACATGCTGTATGATGGTATTTTGATGTTTGTGAACACAGATACAGGTGCAAGATAAAAATTAAAATAAAAAGAAGAAGAAAGCTGAAAGCAAAAGGGTAGAGTGCTGGATCAAGGATTTGAGTAGCGGAGTTCGAGGACCAGAGATTCTGAGGTTCTCAAGCGCTCTTTTCAGTAGAGCACTTGTCCCAACCGGAGCCAGATGTTATCACATATATAGTAGCCGGGCTACCATACATTTTTTGTCAGATTCCAGTACACTATTCAGCCGGTTCCCTTACATTGCGATGCTGAGATGAGCATCCATATTGGATCACTATCAGATTTTGGACAATAATTTTATTCCCCATGCCATGACTGAGTCTCAGGACACTCAGAGAGATGACCTATGTAGCTATTTAGCCATTTGTACAGAGCAGTCAGTAGTGCCCAAAGTTACAGCAGTAGTTTTAGAGGATAGATGATGGTTCAGATGGTGAGCATTCAGGTATATGACTCAGCAGGTATACTATGGTGTTGTGGTTATGTTGCTTTTATTTCCATTTTCTTAGCATGTCTTAGCACTTAGTATCATGATCTGGCGATCATATAGATATGTGGACCTGGTTGTACTATATATATATCATATCTGTCCCTACTCAGACTTAGAAGTTCTTGGCCTATACTCATTGGTTTTACCCTCCTTAGGGAGAATTAGAGGTGATCATTCCCACCATACTTTGGCTTGCTAGTGTTGGTTTCATTATTCACTGTCTTCATCCATCCATGACTTGCCCAGTTTGTTCATAACCTTGGCTTACTACTTGACTAGTGGCACAGAGGACCTCTCCCCACTGTAGCCTCTATATTGGATAAGCTTCCTTGTTTATTGTGTCTCGGCTTTGAGTTGGTGACAAAACTCACCTATGTTGAGTTGGATTTCCTTGAGAAGTCCCCCTAGTCACTAAAGATGTTATTGGCTAAACCTGAAACTTTTAGTGCTGCCATGAATACAAAGTATGGAAATCAAATGTTATATCTTGTATGAAAAGTAAGCCAAATGAAAATGGCTATGAAATATCAAATGCTATATCTTTTGTGAAATATAAATACCTAGGTAAACAAGATGTCTGTGACACACCTAGAAGTGCTCAGGTAAACAAGTGCCTTAAAAACACACCTGCAGTAAGAACCCTAAATTAAATGTAAATCTATGCAATGTGTTTATAAACACACATAGATCAAAGGCTATGGAAACTCTAGGCCAAAAAAGCAATGGAACTTAAATTCTATATCAAAAAGATTGCTGGCCTCATTTGTATTATGGATTGTGCGCATCTGTGTAAGGTGAATAAACACTCTTTGAACAACTTATCCTTTTGTGAGACAACGCCATTCCTTGTGTTGTTGCTTGTCCACTATATGGTATGGTGTGTATTCCCTTTTCCATTTCCAAAGTGTCACAGTGTTAAGTCAGTAAGTCATCGTTTGACCTAGCCAATTGTTTCTTAGCATTCACCCTTCACTAGCAAATTGATCACAACTATGAAGTGAGTATGAACTTGAAAGTCTTGTCTGAGTAATTAATAATAATTAATGACATATTATATTTGGATTTAGATCGCTAGTAATGATTTCTACTTGGTTATAATTGCTATGTTAATGGATTGTAAAGCATGTTTTAACCCTTGACACCTTGCAGCAGCTTGATGACAGTTTGAGTCATATTTTGGTCATGTTGACTTGGTCAAACCTCAGTTTGACCAAAAGTCAACCACAGGACATGAGGTGGCAGACCTCAGATGTTACAGATAGATGATATATTGTTTGGTACAGGTCACCATGGTGGGCTTATGCAGTGGTTTCAGGCTTATGATGATGATTTGTGCTTTTCAGCACTTTCACAGATTATTATTATTTGGTCTACCGGATATGATGAGTATTTATTTTGGACCATGTAGAGGTTTATATGGTGTATGAGTACACATCTTAGATGGATTTGGACCTTCCGAGTCCAATGAGACAGTTTGTTTTCAGTTATATGCAGTTACAGTGATGATTGAGCCTCAGTTGGCTATCCTAGTGCAGTTTTGGTCTGTCGGAGGCCCTGTCAGAGCAGTGATGAGATTTACTTGGTTCACCTAGGGTGCTGTGCATGGAGGGGGTGGTCCAACCACTTGTTATTACCATATTACCCCCCTCCCAGGCTCATTGATGAGCTCTCACCTTGACAGCGCAGGCATTCCAGGAGGCAGTTTGGGCAGTTTCACATTTCCCGAGGCAGTCCATAAATGGTAAAAATGGCTACAGAGGAATTCGATTTGGGATAGTGAGGCAAGGTTATGGCATGGGATGATCAGTGATGATGAGTGGGATGTCTTCCACACCTTGTCCAGCAGTTTCAGCTTCATTGGGACCCACATCCATCACTTATGGCACTTTTTGATGATTTCTGGAGCCTCCTAAGGCTCATGACTTTCCCTAAGAGGCACGATTTTGGTGTCTAGATCATTTATTCTTGGATATTGTGCCATGGGGATTGACCAAGGGTGTTAGAAATTACCCCTTGGACCCACCATGAGCTATATTTTATGTTTTGTCATCATGATTTGGTGGGATCCCCTCTCCTAGGGCGATTTGTTTACTTATTATTATATTTTATTAGTGATTCATGTATTGTATTGTTGAGCTCATCTCAACCATTGATTAGATCTTTTGATCTTTTAATCTTAGCCATTCATTCAAAAAGTGGTTAGGATTTTGGTGCCTCTCCTTACTATTTAAAGGAGAGAGCCTCTCATTGTAATGGGGTCTTTGGCTCTTGGAATCTTGATATAGAAAAACTTTCTTGTGGAAATTCTTGTGGTCTCCTTTGCATCTGGTGTTCTTAGATGGTGATTGGAAAGTCTATTGCATCCTAGCATTTGGGTATTTGTGGTAAGATCTATCTTTTTTGGAAACTTTTGTCTTGTCTACAAGAGGGCAACTTCACTTGAGCGTTTTTGCAAGGCTTCTTCAACTCGCTCCACTTGGCATTCGCTTGTATCAAGGGGTTATCTCTAGTATCATTGTGATCTATGCTATCTTTCTGTTATTTCTCTTGTGGCATTAGTCTTATCTCTTGTTCGCAGTAAATCTGATATTGTTGACGTTTATTGTGCAGGAGAGAGGGCGCATTTGCTTCCTTGGGCAATTCGATTTCATAGAAAACTACCGCAAATCGCTCCAAATTGATCGGGTTTGCATAGATCATCATCATCAAGGCATCTACAAGGTTATCTAGGTAAGATCCATAGGTTTGTTCTTCTTTTCTTGGCTCCAATCCATTGACATAGCTACTTCATTGATAAAACCCTCAATTTACAAACCCTCATTTTACATTTTCTCAGATCTAGTAAGATCCACTTGGTGTTTGGGTATAAAATTTAAAACTCACCTCTACAGTATCCACGGCAATTCGGATCTGTAGTTTGGTGTGATTTGGCTTTCATCCGACCCCTTTCCCGAAGCAAAACAGTCTCTCCAAGGGAGGTCGCACTTCCTAGGAGGGGCTAGTTTGTAAGGATCTAGCACCTGGGTAGGTGAGATCCTGCTTGATTCATCATCTCCATAATTGATAACCTACTCCTAGTGTGTCACTTTAGTGATTTTCACCTTGTGGGCCCCATTCCTCATTTTGAGGGTTGAGCCCCACTTGGGTCACTTTGTGGCACATTTCAATCTCAGATCTACTGAGATCTAGCCATTGGATGATCCTAATCTTTTAGATCCAGCTACCTCAACACCTCAACATTCCAGATCTACAATTTGGTGGACATCCGACTCCATTTGGCCCAATTCCCAAGGCACTAATCTTCCTTAAGTCAATTCGACTTTCCTAGATTGTTGAGTTGTCTCGTGGCTTGATCTTTGTCTTGTTGCTTGAAACACCTTGAAACTGTCATATCCTTTCATCAAGCATAGCTAGAAAGCCCTAACTATTAGATCTCTGATTTGGGACATTTTCTCTGTTTTAAGGGTCACGTTTCCCAAGGCAGTTGATTTTGATCATTTGAAACTAGCTTCGAATCCTGGAATCATACCTAATCATTGAGTCACTATGTGTTATATATCATTGAGTCACTGTGTGTTATATATCATTGTCATACTATACCTTTTTCCAAGCCTCCACAATGATCTTAATTCCTTATTTCTAGGGTTCCATACCTGTCACCTTACGTATCTCATTAGATTGATTTGATCTGGTGATTGGGTTGATCTCTCCTGTCGGGAGTAGATCTGGGTCTCCCCCTTGCTATTTTGGCTTTGATAACTAAAGCGAAGAGTGCCTTGGTTGGCGTGACAACCATCCATTTGGGAACCTAGGCCCTCTTGGTTCACCACTTTAGTTGCCTATCCCCTCTACTGTCCACATTGGATCCACCTATAGGGGCAACTACAAGATTGGTGATAACAACTCCCTGTCACAAAGATCAACCCAAGAGGAGATATGTGGGTCCCCCAGACAATAGCCTCCTTCAAATCGTCCTCCTCACCAGTTTAGCCTCCCTGCAGAAAAAACGATGAGTAGCCCCAAGATCCACAATGATACATAGAGAAAGGACTGTATATTCAAAGTGCAGAAGAATCCATCAAGACAAGAGAAGTAGATCCACAAGGAAGTATTCTATTCCAATCTTCAAGAGCTCCAAAGGTGCTTTACAATGACGGGGGTCTCCTTTTATAGGATAATAAAGACCAAAACCCTAAACCACAAAACCACTTTTTGAAACTAGTGGTTGAGATTAAAAGATCTCACAATCTAATCAATGACTAAGATGAGCCAATACATAATATCACATGGATCACTAAAGTGAGTGATGACGTCATAGCTAGAAAAGACTCATGGAGGGTGACGTCATACATAGGGGTGGCTAAAAATACATGTGCCACATCATCAAGACCAAGACAAGTCACCACAAGCTCATGGTGGGGCTAGGAGGTATTAATTCCCTTCTTTAGCTCGTCCCCATGGAACAATAATATAAAATATAAGTCTATGACATGTCAAAGTGACACAAATGTTCAAATCCTATCCCCAAAATCTGAGAGACAAATAGTAAAAGCCCTATTGTAACCACTATGGACCCAACTAACTGATGCCAACTGATCTGGGAGAAGGGGGGTTCACCATGGATGACCTCTGAGAAGACCAAGTGCCAAAACCTTGCCTCAATTGTTCAAATCGAATTCCTTAGTGACCCTTTTATTCCATTTTTTAATCCTCCTAAAAACCCTGAAAGTGCCCCGAACTGCCATTCAGGGTGCCTGCACTGTCAAACTGAAGGTACCAAGTTGTCCAGAAGGGGGGTATAATGGTAAAAACAAGTGGTTGGACCACCCCCTTCCTCTGTAGCGCCCTAGGCAACGACTGGCTTCCAAGGCCTCTGCTGGACAGGTTGGATCAGCATGCCCAAACTGGTCAACAGGTGGATAACTGCTACTATCATCATCAGAAGTGCTCGGAACTGAAAGATAAGTGTCTCAATGGATCCAGAAGACCCAAATCTACTAGAAATGAGTACTCATACACCATGAGTTGACCTGTGGGGTCAACTCTAGGGCCCACCATACCCGGACAGTGTAAAATATGATGATCTGGAAATAATAATAAAACTGTCCGACTAGATCGATCATCATCTGAAGCATATGTCCAACATATGGAATCATCAATAAGTGTATGTGGGACCATCAATCATCATCGATAAGCATAAGTGGTCCATCTCATCACGGATCCCAAGAATGACCATGGTCAAACTATGTTTGACTAGGTAAGTACAACCAAGACTAGATTATAGCATAAGACTAAGACATGTTCCCTTAATCACATTCATAGCTTAACTTAAAGTACAAACATCATTCAGTGGCAGTTAATACATATATATTCCAGTGTTGCTTGCACAAAAGCTTTAAAGACATACTCATTCAATGGACATGGCCTAACTGCTAGCAAAGGGTAAGGCTAAAGAATAAGGCTAAGCAAAGGGGATGACTTGACCAAACTCAACTAAGTGACATTTTGGACGGGGAAAGGGGGAGCTACACTCTGTGCTGGACAAAATAACAAAGGGAAGGGTTGTGCCTCACAAACGGATAAGTTGTTTAGAGAGTGCTTATTCAACTTAGGCATCATATCTACATTAGGTTGATCCAGGTTCATTCGGATCATTCATTTCATTTCAATGGCCTTTTTGGCCTGTATGACCCCTCTAGGATTTCACATGTGCTAAGAAGCACAACTAATCGCAGCTTGCATCCGGGGCATATTTATAATCATGAGGTTAGCAATATTTAGATATAACATTTATTTAACCATTGCTTTTTGGACCTTTTCATACCCTTTGCAGGGTATGTTAACAGTTCATTGCTATAGCCTTTATTCACGTGTGTTAAGAAACACATTCTAGAATTTTAAGTTCACAGGCTTTAATAATAAGTTTCCAATACAAGTAGTACATGTGCTTTCAGTTTTAGCCAACAATAACTCAAGTGACTAGGGGGAGTTCTGCACAGTGCCAAACATTGGGACAACTGACCAGAATGATTTAGGCATACAATCCAACTCACCAAAGGCAAGTTCTGTCACCAACTCGGAGTTGAGACACAAAACAAACATGGATGCAGTCCAACATAGAGGTAGAAATGGGGAAGTCCTCCATATCAAAAAGTTAAGAAGGCAAGTTAGGGTGAAAGCCAAATAAGGAAGGTCATGGATGGATGGAGTCAAGTGAATATGGTGCCTAAGCTAGCAGACAAAGATGTCAAGAAAGACCATGTTTATGCTCATATGAGGGTAATGAAACCAATGAGTATTTGTCAGAAAACCTTCGTGTGCAAGTAATACATCCAATTTTATATTTATAACATCATTTAAGATATTTCATTTCATTATTTAAATAGTACTGTCACGTCATGAATCATGTACCAAGTCAATGCTATGAAGGTGACTAAAACAACAAGATAATAATCCAGTACTAATAATCACAAGTCCATAGGTCACATCACATCATAATAATCATCCATAAATAACTGAAATACTGCTGCAATAATACAACTGGGCATTGAACTGGAACTGTATGGAGCAAAGGGTCACATCGGTCATCAAATCCAAGCTCTCAAGGATCATCCTTGGCAGAAGGTCTAGTCAATATCTAACATATACTGCTCTGATCTTTGAGTGATCTCAAATAACTCTGCTTATCATGGCTGCTCTCAGTAAAAGCAAAGCTCTGGAAAGTGCGGATATCTGCTAGGTAAGAATAGTAGCCCAGCTACTATGGTGTGATAATAGAACCTGTTGCCCCCTGGTTCCACACCTGGGAAAATGCAGCAAAAGTCTTCAAGCTGCTGGTGTGGCCTTGGGGGCAAGTCAGAGTCAAGTGTTGTCACCTGAGACTCGACTCATCCGTCTAGGCTTTCCTAGCGAAGCCAAGGGGTTGGACCCTAAAAAATGAAAACAACCTATGGTGTCTAATCTATGAAAAAGAAAGTATCTAATCTAGGTGTTAAAATATTTTTTGCTAAACCAAGACAATGCAGCATATGTATATATATGTAAAGCAAAAGTCCATCATCATCAACATTTCATTTGCAAACATCCATATTTTTCATAGTCATTTAAAGCATTCATCAACAACTTGAAATAATAACAATATAAACCAGTGCCAATAAATGGAGTCAAATAGATGCTTGAAACTGGAAAGGGAAATGTTGTGCAATTTGTTCTTGGTTTATTTTATTTTATTATGGTAATGATATTTTTATTAGGGTTGGTGGATTCCCAATATACGCAAAGGTACAGGGAACATGTCCATAATTCTGATGTGTGTTTTTTCACTCAGACTTAGGCTGAATTAGAGTCTCGAGGAGGTGTTCAGATGCTATACCAACGAGGGCAAGCCTAACGGTTTCCAAGAGGTAACTATCCAGTTTTATCCCAAGCCCTTTGAAAAATTTCCCCACATCAAAAGAATATTCGCTTTTGTGCCGGATTTTCACAAGAAAGTTTGTTTATTTGGGTGAGTTAAAACCTATTACTAGTCATCTTCCCCTTTCTGATGCGTACCAACATGATCAGATTGAGCTGCAAATTGGCCACAGAGCATACAGGAGAAGACCTTGGAAATTTTTAAGTCTTTTATGAACCAAAATTTTATCTTTTTAGAACCCCAAGAGTCTCTTTTCAGGCCAGTACTCGGGCAAGCCCTTGTCCTGAAACCCTACTTCGGAAAGCAAGGGGGTGTTTTCGAATTTGTAAAAAAAAAATGAGAAAAATCTAAGTCCTGAGTGAACTCGTGGCCCACCAATGGAATGGACCAACGAGGTAAATTTTAATCCTAGTTAATTTTATTAAGTGCGGAAAATGAAATCTAAACTAAAAAATTGCAAACCATGAAAATTGAGTCGACACGGTTCTCCCCACTGGGGGGATGGGGTGTGGGCGCTTGGTTAGCCCACTTGCTCTCGTTTGATATGCTTTTACAATATAATAGAAGTGCCCCAGTCTTTTTATGACTCAGTGGCTTACAAAAAAAATAGAGAGAAAAGATATCCGGTTTGAAAAATTTTAGATCTTGGTACTCCGAATTGCCTGGATCTTTAAAATTTCGGCAGCACTTCCTCCTACCTGTTCGTCTTTTGCTGCAAACCAGCAAACAAACATTAGTATAAGATGCCCAAAAACACTTTAAGAGTGTCTTTGGAACACTTCCTAAAAAACCCAAAAAATTCGAAGTGTTAAAACTAGTTAAAATGCAAAAAACATTAACCAAGAAAAACAAGCAGTGATGCTTGTTTGCTTGGGGTCTTTGCAAGCTTTATGAGCTGCAAATTATATGCTCTTGGACAGCCAGGTAAACATCATTGAAATCATAAAATACTACTTGTTCAAGTTGTATAAAATATGCATAAAAATTTCTAACTTTGGCAAGAAGTAGGCTAGTATTAGATCTAGATTAGATGTAACTTTGAAAATACATAAGATCTAACACATAAATCAGATCTACTTAAGGTATTAAAAGAAAAACAAGATCTGAGAATTGCAAACCAAAGTAACCGAAAAAGTTCTGTAGGATTTTCAAAATTTGCTGAGAAGGATGGAGGAAGCAGAATGGCCCTCGAAACTGGAGACTTTGAAGGCTTGAAAGTGGAGCACCAATGGTAAAATCCACCAAAGCATGCACAGGTGAGGAAAATGAGAGCAAACAAGCTATCTTTTCTTCAACTTGCCAACCTATATCTAACAAAAACACTTACAAAACACCCATCAACTAGAAATGCATAAGATCAGAAATCAAAATAACATGCACATAAACAAATGATGCATATACATTTCAGATCTCTAACAATATGACAAATAGAAAACTAATTAAATCAAACAAGAATAATTAGTTATCCTCACGAAACCGTTACCAATCCTTCAAGCGAGCTAGTTGATGGCTGAAAATTTACTTGCACAAAGATTGTTTCAGCTACAAATCACCTCATACAAAGAGATCATGAAACCACTCACAAGGCATGCCACATATGGACCTCCAAAGTCTTTTATTCAAATAGCAAAATAGCATAAGCTTACAATGTAATCCTGCTCACTCTCCAACTAATCAAATGGGAGTGGGCAGCCCTGCTTAAATAGCCAAAGATGGAGAGTAATGGGTGGAATGAGTGGCATAACTCATGGAGCAAATGAGGCTACCCACTCCCATGTAATGGACTGCCAAATTCAGCCCCAAATCAGTTAGAAATCAACCATGTGACAACCCATAAGCATAGCTTTAAATTCCATGATTGAAGGGGCCCAATTTTGGGAAATGTGTTCCCCTCAAGTGGGGAAGTAATCCCACTAATATAGCTGCTCGAAATCTTTCCAAAATCAACTCTTACAACTCCTAAAACATAGCTGAAATAATTCTGACTTCCAATCCCCCAAAAATTGGAATTTAATTTTGTCATTTTTGACTTTTTTCAAAATTTTCATGACTTTCACTTTTTCTGACTTTTTTTAGCATAAGTGAAAAAATAATGACCCAAACATTATAAAAAGTGGGTTTAGGGGTTAGGGGGATGCTTTGAGTTAGAAAACGAGCACCCTTAAGGCAAAAAAGACCCCTAGATGACATTTTTATGCCATTTACAATATTTTTTAATGAAACCATTAAAAAATGGCTCATTTACGGAAAAAAACTTTTCGCCGAGACCTAGGGGGACATAGCACATGTCCATATGACTCAAAAACAATATCTAGCATGTTCATATACATTGACCCATAGACTTTAACAATCTCCTAAGGCCCTTTAACCTCCCCAGGCATTCCAGCTTTGGAGGAGCAGGAGAAAAACCCAAAATTTATGCACTAATGCAAGACATAATTAATAGGTCAAAAAACTCCCTGGAATACCTGACATAACTAAAAAGTCCTAGGGAACCAAGTTCTTTACAAAACACCATGCTAGTATATTTTATTACAAACCCCGCAGGGCCATGGACATGTGGAAAAAAAATTAAAAAAAGGGGGCCTTTAAAAGGCCTGCTGAACATCAAATCATAAAAAATGAACATGTAACATGTTCAACTCTGCCCGCTCGCTTGATAATCCAACCAAGTACAACTTAGCTGGCAACAGGACCTCCAAAGTCTTCACTTGCATTAAAAAATATTCAAGATTATAATGGGCAGAGGTTCTATGCATTCATTCAAATGGAGGAGCAGAGCCTTGCCTTTATAGTTTCCAGAGAAGAGAGGGCGTATTCATGAGAGGGGGGACGAATTGCTTGAGATGAGGGCCAAGTGTTGGATCGAATCCAATCTGAATCCCATGATTTGAGTTGATGAGGGTGAATAGGAAGCCACCTAAGGGAGGCGCCCCCCTCTCCACATTGGGATCAACTCCTAAACAATGCAAGGTTGCCACCTCAAAGGTTAACGCCCAAGAAAGAAATGCGCACTAACTTAGACATGTTTCACATATCTTTTCTATTCGCATATTCACATGTGCTTGTAATCTTCGGTTGGTGTGAGGTGATGAGGTGGTTGCCACCTCATGAGAGGGTCTCCCCTCTCACTTTGGATCCAACGCCCCATCCTCTAGCGAATAGTCAAGCGAGCAAAGCCGCCCACGTGAGGAGGAGGGCGCACTTCAACTCTTAATGTAATTGCTATCCTAAGTTTGACTTCTAAATCATGTGCTTTATTCCTCCAACATGTTCGACCTCCATAATAATTTAATTAGCCACCCTTTCCAAATCATTTTTTAATCAATTTTTTGACTTTTCAACCTTTGTCCTTTTGTGCATTTTGGGGTTTTTTTAGCATTAAAATGCCATTTTGTCGCATCTTTAATGAAAAATGCTCCCAGAGGCGACGTAATCGCCCAGAACATGGAGAAAGTGGGACCTAGGGTAGAGGGGATGCTCTGAGTGTGAAAACGAGCATCTCCATGCCAAAATCCGCCTCCATAGCACCCTTTTATTACAATTTGAAATTTTCCATTTAAACCATTAAAAAATGCCCTAAGTTTATGGAAAAATTTATTTTTGCCGGAATGAACTCAAACTCCTAGGGGACCTAGTGCATGTCCATACGACTTATTATTGATGGCTTGCATGTTTAAAATACATAGACGCATAGGCTTTAATAACCTCCCTAAGATCGACCACCATGGAAAATACTCCAGCTTTGGAGGTATGACTGAAAAACTTAGGAATTATACATCACTGAAGAGTAACGCATAATTCCTAAGGAAAAAACACTCTAGAGTATCCCCTTGATAGTAAACCCTAAGGTAGGCCAAGCCTTTTACAAAAGTATCATGCTTAGACCAACTTATTACAATTCCCCCAGGGGGTCTGGACATGCAAATTTTACAAAGGGCCAAAAATTTGGCCTGATGGACTTCTGAACTTTGGCAATGAACAATGTAAGTTGTTCAAGTCTTCTGAGGTTTACAAGGAGTCCACCTAAGTACAACTTAGGTGGTAACAAGCTAGATATGCCATTGGGAATTGGTTGTTCATTTGTGGATGTTGTTACTAACTACCTCCCTTTTTTATTACTGTAGAATTCTCTCATGGAGTTAGTTACATGATACCATTATTATATTGTTTTCCTTGGAGATGATGATGATTATTTTATTGTTTCTCCTAGGAAAGGATGTAGATATCAAGTTTCAACAACTTATTCCTACTTTTAGTAAGGAGTTTGTTGGGGAGGTTAGGAATGTAATATCTTATTGTATTCTTTCAAGAACTAATGGATGTAGGAAAACAATTACATGTTTATTGTAAAGGAAGTTGAGCTAGTCTCTATATAAAGAATAACCCTTCCTCTCATTTTTCATGGTTGGATTTGGGAGAAATCCATGGGAGCCTAATTGAATTAGAATATCTATTGGATGTGATTGGAGGTCAATGAAGAACTTTTGTGGGTGAGGATATTTTTTATACCTTAATGTTGATTTCTTAATTGCTGGAATTTCTTGACATACTTTTGTAAAGTAGTAAATTTGGTAACATCATTCCTTGTTTCTTTTGTTGTTTATTATTGGAAGTTGTTTATGGATGCATATTTTTCCAAGTTGGGCTAGGTGCACATATATTTCTTTCCTAATAAACACATATTTACAAGTGTTAGGAGTTCATCTATACTAGTGTTCTCCTAAGTCACATTTCTTCAGTTTTGGACAACAAGGATATGGCAATGGTAGCTTGTTCTTTTCACCCTCAATTGTTGTTATCCCTCATTAGGATAGTCTCCCATTTAACTTTGACTTGACCCCATTTGTACAATGATAAGACACTAGTCTCCAATCCACTCATCTCATTATATTTCTTAAAACACACAAAACTGTTTCGCTGGAATTTACTCTCCATTTCACCTTGTAACTCATTGCCTAAAATTCTAGCAATCCTATCCTAGGGAAGCCCCTCTTGTGCTCGAGGAGAGCCAACCTAAAGTGTAGAAGAGGGTTGGTGATGTGACAATGGCCTCCCTCTAAGTTTCTCCAAGACCTCACTTGAGCTTTTAGGATTTATCTCTAGAGGTGAGGTTTTGTGAGACAAAATTTTGGTGATGTTGGTGAAGAAAGTGCCCATTTCCCAGAATTTGTAGTCTTGCTACATTGATGTTATGAGTGTAGATTTTTGAAGATCGATAGCTCATATGGTGACTCCTTGAAGGGACAAAAGTCCTAGTTCCTTGTGTATTTTGAAGACCTTGCTGGGTGTAAAGATGAGCACATCCAACAAGTTTGAAGGCACCTTGAAGCCTCACCTCAACATCTCCTTTTGTTGGTGTGAGGTAATGAAGATCACTTTCATATTTTAATTTTAGATTTGAAGATTTCAAGTGTGGCTCCATCCAAAGGAAAGTTTTGTGAAGATTTGCTTGGTCCTTTAGACTTATCATGCGCTCATTAATATCCACATGAGTTTCATTACCAACTATGGAAGAAGCATGCTCCAAGATCCTATGTGTTGGATACCTAATCCTATGGGATTATTATCCACTTGTAAATATATTTGAGAAAAACTAAGAGTCCCAACATTCCTTGGAAATTGAAAGCCAAAGGTCACTCCTCTATGTATAAATAATTGATTGTTATTAATAGAAGATCCATGGAAATTGAAAACCAAAGGTCACTCCTCTATGTATAAATAATTGATTGTTGTTAATAGAAGATCCATCCATCCCAACATTTGGAGTTACCCAGGCCTGACAATGGTATCAGAGCTCTGGTTTCTATCATAACTCCATGGTCTATCCTGCAGTCTTTCTCTTTTGCAAAGTTGGGCATATGCAACATGTTCTATGTCTCTATTTGCTCTTGGGTGTTTGAGAGTAACCCCAATCCTCTCAACCTGCAACCTATATGCAAGTTGGTGCCTCCTAGTGCCTTCCTCTCTACAACCCTAACCCTATTCTCTATGCATGCCCTACCACTCATTCCGCGACCTCTAGTTCGTTCCCTCTCAGTCCTACTCCCTCTCCTTCACACATTCTGGTGTTGGTATCGTTTGTGGCCTATGCATTTGCATTTCTCAAACCTGTGAGATCCCATTTGTATTTCCCTCTCATCCATACTCCTTCGACATTAGAATTAACTCTCGACCTCGTGGATGTGTATCACCTCTTGGTCATGGTGGGTCAAAGGGTAGAGATACCTGTGCATATCACCTCATAGAAGTTGCGGAGACATGGAGTCTAAGGGTGGAGATACTTTTGTGTATCACCTCGTTGAAGTTGAAGTGATGTGGAGTTGAAGGGCAAATATACCTATGTGTATCACCCTCATAGAATTTACAGAGTCAACGGGTAGTAGAGTTGAAGGGAAGGCAATGGAGTCGAAGGGTGGAGATACCTCGTAGAACTTGTGGAGTTGAAGGGTGAGCTTTGAATGCTTGCTAGGCCCATCAAAGGGTGGGATTTGAATACCATATCTGCTTGCCAACGCAGTTGCAACTGCTGTCGTCTCTACAATGAACGACATTGCCATTTTTGATAGAATGACAAGCTTATAAATTATTAGAGGGTTGTTAACACTAGATCTATCCGATCAAGGCAATAGGTTCTGTTATGCCATATTTTGTGGGCACCTTTTGGAACTTATTTTTGCTTCAGCATGAGGATGTATTGTAGATTACTGTGGCCATTTATGCTTTTTGTTGGGCCTTCTATATGATTCCAGTGATGTGATGATGATGGATATATGCCATTTTCTACTGCTATACCATGTCAGATGATGTATAATGATGATATATTATTTGATTTTGTACTTCATATTGCTGCTACTATATGATGTATTGATTGTTTGATGAGTATAGTTAGCAGTACCACCCATAGGTTGACAAGGGTAAATGATTCTTGATTTACTTGCATACCATTGAACTAGGATGACTTTTGGTCTTTACAAGGATTTTTACCCCCTTCTTTGGTTCCATCTTTGGCCACTCACATTTCATCAATATCACTTCATATTTTGGTTTGCATCCCAAGGGTTTGAAATTGATAGACTGACTCTTTCTCTCCCCCTTTGTAACTCTTTCACCATGCGTGCCTCCATGTTTTCCATGTGTCTTGGGTTTAAAGTGTTATAGTGAATCCTGTCTTGATTCAGGAGGTTCTTAGGTATTTTCCATGATGTTGGCTACTATTAGCCAAGAAGAGCTATTATTGAGAAATGCTTCTGTTATCACATATATAGTAGCCGGGCTACCATACATTATTTTTCTCATTCCAGTACACTATTCAGCCAGTTCCCTTACAGTTGAGATGCCGAGATGAGCATCTACATTGGATCACTATCAGATTGTGGACAACAGTTGTATTCCCCATGCCATGACTGAGTTTCAGGACACTCAGAGAGATGACCGATGTAGCCATTATATCATTGGTACAGAGCAGACAGTAGTGCCCAGAGTTACAGCAGCAGTCTCAGAGGACAGATGATGGTACAGGTTTATGAGCTTTCAGATATATGACTCAGCAGGCATATCATGGTGTTATGGTTAGATTGCTTTTATACTTATTCTTATAGCATGTCTTAACACTTAGTGTCATGATCTGGCGATCATATAGATATTTGGACCTGGTTGACCTATTATATATATTATACTGTCCCTACTCAGACTTAGAAGTTCGCTATTCATACTCATTGGTACATACCCTCCTTAGGGAGAATAGAGGTGATCATTACACCATACTCTGGCTTGCTAGTGTTGGCTCCATCATGTCATTGTCTTCATCCATCCATGGCCTACCTTTTAGATTATCACCCTGACTTACTACTTGACTAGTGGCATGGAGGACCTTTCCCCACTGTAGCCTCTGTATTGGATGAGCTTCCCTGTTTATTGTGTCTCGGCTCTGAGTTGGTGACAAAACTTACCTATGGTGAGTTGGAGTTCCTTGTGAATTCCCCCTAGTCACTAAAGTTGTGTTGGCTAAACCTGAAACCTTTAGTGCTGCCATCAATACAAAATCTTGAAAAATGAAATGCTATATCTTGTATGTGAAAGAAATGCCAATTGAAAATGGCCATGAAAAATAAAATGTTATATCTTTTGGAAAAATAAATACCTAGGTAAACAAGTTGTCCATGACACACCTAGAAGTGCTCAGGTAAACAAGTGCCTTAAAAACACACCTGCAGCAGAAAGCCTAAAAATAAATGTAAATCTATGCAATGTGTTTGTAAACACACATAGATCAAGGCTATGGAAACTTCAGGCCCAAAAAGCAATGGAACTTAAATGTTATATCTAAACAATTGCTGGCCTTGTTTGTATTATGGATTGTGCGCATCTGTGAAGGTGAATAAACCCTCTTTAAACAACTCATCCATTTGTGAGACACCGCCATTCCCTGTGTTATTGCTCATTCAGTATATACTATGGTGTGTATTCCCTTTCCCTTGCCAAAGTGTCACAAAGTCAAGTCAGTCAAGTCATCCCTTAGCCTAGCCAGTTATTTCAGCCTTCACCCTTCACTAGCAAATTGATCACAACTATGAAGTGAGTATGGTCCTGAAAGTCTAGTCTGAGTAATAATAATAATTAACGACACTATATATTTGGATTTAGATCGCCAGTCATGATTACTCTGTGTTATAATTGTTATTCGAATAAGTTGTAGAGCATGTATTAACCTTGACACCTTGCAGCAGCTATGGATGATGGTCTGAGTTGTATTTGGTCTTGGTTAGACCTAGTTTGACCATGGAGGACCATGGGACATGAGATGTTGGACCTTATGATGATATGGATAGATGATATATGGTCTATGTACACATACAGGATGATTCTATGCAGCAGCTACAGGGTTATCATGATGATTCTTGGGATACAGCAGTGTTTGGTCATTTATAGATCATTATTATTGGCCTTGTTCCGGTACATTGGATATTTATTTTGATCATGCAGAGATTCATATGGTGTATGAGTACACATCTTGGATGGATTTGGACCTTCTGAGTCCAATGGGACAGTTTGTTTTCAGTTCCGGGCACTTACAGTGATGATTTAGCCTCAGTAGGCTGTCCTAGTGCAGTTTTGGTCTGTTGGAGGCCTTGTCGGAGCAGAGATGACTTTTATCCGGTTGACCTAGGGCGCTGATGATGGAGGGGGTGGTCCAGCCACTTGTTTTTACCATATTACCCCCCTCCCGGACACATTGGTGCCCTCACCTTGACAGCGCCATCACTCCAGGAGGCTGTTTGGGCAGTTTCACGCTTCCCGAGGCATTTCAGGATTGGTAGAAATGGCTATTGAGGAAATCGATTTGGGCTACTGAGGCAAAGTTATGGCATGGGATGATCAGTGATGATAGATCGGGGTCTTCCACACCTTCTCCAGCAGTTTCAGCTTCATCGGGGCCCGCATCCATCACTTATGGCATTTTCTGTGGATTTTTTGAGGTCTTTTGAGGACCACGACTTCACTAGGGAGGCACGATTTGGTACTTTCATGATTATTTATTGGTTATTGTGCCATGGGGATTGACCAAGGAGGGATAAAATTACCCCTTGGACCCAACATGAGCCTCTTATGATATTTTGTCATCATGATTTGGTGGGATTCCCCTCTCCTAGGGCGACTTTGTCCACTTATGTTATATTTTATGTGTGATCCATGTATTATGTTGTTGAGCTCATCTCAACCATTGATTAGACATTTGTATCTTTTAATCTTAGCCACTCATTCAAAAAGTGGTTAGGGTTTTAGTGCCTCTCCTTCCTATTTAAAGGAGAGAGCCTCTCATTGTAAAGGGTCTTTGGCTCTTGGATTATTGGTATAGAAAAATATTCTTGTGGAAATTCTTGTGGTCTCCTTTGCATCTGGTGTTCTTAGATGGTGATTGGAAAGTCTATTGCAACCTAGCATTTGGAAATTGTGGCAAGATCTATCATTTTTTGGAAATCATTGTTTGTCTACAGGAGGGCGACTTCAACAAGGGCGATTTTGCAAGGCTTCTTCAAATCGACTTTCTTGGCATTCGCTTGTATCAGGGGGTTATCATTAGCATCATTGTGATCTATGCTATCTTTCTGTTACTTCTTTTGTGACATTAGTCTTATCTCTTGATGCATCAAATCTGATATTGTTGACGTTTGTTGTGCAGGAGAGAGGGCGCATTGGCTTCTTGGACCAAATCGACTTGCATAGAAACTACCTCAAAGCTTCTCAAATTGATCGGGTTTGCATAGATCATCATCATCAAGGCATCTACAAGGTTACCCAGGTAAGATCCACAGGTTTGTTTCTCTTTCCTTTATCCAATCCATTGACATAGCTCATAAATTGTTAAAACCCTAAATATCTTAAAACCCTTATTTTACATTTTCTCAGATCTACTTAGATCTATTGGGTTGTTGGGCGTAATATTAAGAACCCACCTCTATAGCATCCACGGCATCCCGGATCTATAGTTTGGTGAGGATTGGCTTCCATTTGATCCCCTTCCCAGGCCAACTTAGCCTCTCCCAAGCAAGGCGCACTTCACCAATTGAGCAGGTTGACCTAGATCTAAGTGGTGGGTGTTTGAGATTCCACTTGATTTGACATCTACACATCAAATAACATACACCCAGGTTGTCCCTTTCTTGAAATTCACCTTGTGGGCCCCATTCCACATTTTAAGGGATTTAATCCCCATTTTGGACCACTTGGAACACTAAAACTCAGATCTACTAAGATCTAACCGGTGGATTGCCACGAAATTATAGATCCATACTCCTACCTGACCGATCTACTAGGATCTAAAGTTTGGATGCCATCCGACATGATTTGACCCACCTAAACCCCAATTTAAGCCTCCTTGGGTAAAGTCGCACCACCTTGGAGAAGTGAGTTCACTCACTTCTAGGAACTGGGTACTTGAGATTATTGCAGATCTGAAACCGGAATAATTCAAAACCTAGGTCTAGACTATCACTTTGTCAAAATTTGCCTTGGGGACAGCATTCCTTGTTTTAAGGGATTGTGGTCCACTTGGGTCAAACCTAGATCTAGATACATTCAACCATCAAGACCTATACTGTCCACTTATCTCATGTTGTAGGAGTCCTAAACCATAAGTCAACCCCACTTTGACTCCACTTCCCAATTCCCAAGGCACTGGTTTATCTCCAAGACAACCCAACTTTCCTAGATTGTTGGATTGACTTGTGGTTTGACTTTTGCACGGTGAACTATACCCTTAAAGCTATCATGAAGCATGGTCAAGCTTGTCTCATGTACTAGTTAGCCCCAATACAACCCTTAACTACCCTGCATTGGACACGGTTCCCAAGGCAGTGGATCTTGTGACATTGAACTAGTACACTAGCCCTAGATCTCACTACAAACATTATAAGTCACTCTCACATCAACTATGAACCAAAGCTATACCTATTGAACCCCCACTTGGCTTGTGACTTCATCTTTAGGTCTAGGATAAACCATACACCTAACTTCACTTGGAAATACCCTGATTTGGTGTCTTGGTTTTGATCTCTCCTGTCGGGAGTAGATCGGGTCTCCCCCTTTGTTGTCTGGGCTAGATAACATAAAGAGAAGGTTGCCTCGACTGGCGTGACAACCATATATTGGAGGTCGAGGTGATCGTGGTTGCACCTTTTTAGTTGCCCTTCCCTATTGCCATCCATGACTGGATCCATCCATAGGGGTAACTACAGTTTAGGTGATAACATTTTGGCGCCGTTGCCGGGGAAGGCATAGGCTTACCCTGGTTCGATATATTATTTTAAAAGCTCTCCTCCCCTTCTCTTTGCCTAACATTTTGGCGCCGTTGCCGGGGAGGCAATAGCTTGCCCTAGTCCTTCCTGCATATACAAGGACACATATCTTGGTAGAAGAGTTAAATCTACCTGGCGACTCCCAATCGTGACTCCGCTGAGGAGCGAGCTCATTTACATCCTTACAACACGAGAAGCAAAGTAAATTAGATCAAGTTGAAGGAACCCCAATCACATATCGTAAAAGAGATCCTAAAGCACAACCATCTAACTACCTTTGGAAATTGGTTAACGATTCTCCAAACAGAGCTTCAGGATTCCCTTTGATCAAGTCGGTTCCTCCCTCATCTCCTAGTTCAAACTTAAACATAAACTTACCAAATCCAATGGCCGGAACAAACCCGGGAAACCAGAATATTCCTCCACCACAAGCTCCTAGGATTTTTGGAAGAAAGGCAAAACCATCTCCTTTAGACTTTTCCCAAATCCAGGGTGCACCCCATGACATGCCTGAAAAGTATTTTGAAAAGGTTCCCAGATTTGATGGAGTATCCGCTATATCAATTGAAGACCACATTGATAAAGTATGGGAACACATGGAAGCATATGGAGCATCTGAGGAAGATGTGTTCATGAGGGGTCTCCTGGCATCCTTGGAAGGAGATGTTAGGAAGTGGTTTGACAGGTTGCCTGCCTCATCCATTGATGGGTATGATAACTTTGTCAACAAGCTAAACAGTGAGTGGTCCCGAAAATTAGATGGGAAATTTCTCTTACACCAACTTTTTGACATCAAGAAAAGAGAAAATGAAACAGTCCATGAGTTTAACATAAGATTTGACAAGACTGTAGCTGTTATCCCTGAAGAAATTAGACCAAAAGATCAAGCAGTTGTCATTCACTACTTGAATGCTTTTGAGGGATGGGTTGGTTATCAGCTAAAGGATAAAAACCCAAATGACTTAAAGACCGCTAAATCAAATGCTAAAATGGCTGAACAAAATGTAGCATCCATGGGGAAACAAAACTTTTTCGATCAATTCACCCCATCCACTTCCAGATCTGACCCTAGACTCCGAAAACCAAAGGAACCTGTGAGTGTGCCAAAGGAATCCAAGGACACTTTAGAAGTCATGCAAGAAATGATGAAACAATTGACTGTCCTAACTAAGAATGTGGCAAGTTTGAATGACCCCGAGAGACATAGGAATCCTTATGGCCCTAAACCTTACTGGAATAATAATAGAAGGCCTGATGGGGATAGGGATAGACGACGACCTGAGTATCCAGAAAACTCTGAAAAGAAGGAAGTCAATTGGTGTGATGAAGAAGAAGAAATACCCTCTGACACCATTGACCATGATGACCAACCAGAAAACATCAACTTTATAAATGACTTATCTTATGATGAAGACTTTGGAAGAATCCTTTTAGAAGAAGAGCCATGGGAGCAAGAAGATGATATAGTTGAAGAACCTAGCTCCACATGTTGTGCCTTAGAACTCCCAAAACCTAAAGAGCAACCAAAGTATCAAATCTACAAACGAGGAAGTACCTCCCAGCCTTCTTTCCTTGATAAACATAAAAAGATTGATGAAGATAAAAAGGAAGAAGAAGATCTTGCCATAGATGATTATGATCTTAAGATCGATATGAAGAAAGAGCTAAGCAAGATAATGTGTAACATCCCTGTCATTGAGTTAATGAAGGTGCCCTCTGTTAGATGCCAAGTAGAGGAATTTTTCAATGGTATTGGCCAAGAGAAAACTCCTGAACCGGTCCTTGAATCATGTCATATCCAAAAGCTTAGTGGAACACAACCTAGTGAAACAGAAAAGGATCCGCCAATAAACATCCATTCAGCCATTTATGAAAGAAAGAGCGGTGGTCACTCTCCCTTTTACCTTACCCTGCATATTCAAAACATGCTCCTTCATAACTGTATGTTGGATTCTGGAGCAGCAATGAACGTTATGCCTTTACAAGTCATGAAGGAAATGGGACTTGAAGTGACCAGGCCTTATGGAAATGTTTGTGGCATAGATTCCCGACGAGTACCGTCTTATGGCTTGATTAAAAACCTTAGGGCTGATCTTTTCGCATGTTCAGACATTTCTACTATGATGGATGTAGCTGTCATTGACTTACCCCTAGCATATGGAATGCTTTTATCTAGAAAATGGGCAGCTGGTCTAGGTGGATACCTTATGATGGATTTATCATTTATTTGTGTTCCCAACCCTGATGGAGCTTTGATTCGGGTTAACAGAGAACCTTGTTATAATGAGCATGTTGAGTCTTTTGATGAAGGGTTAAAAAACACATATGGGGATGAATTGTTAAATAATGCCAAAACTAACCTTGTTGAAGATGAGGATGAATTATATGAAGTTGATCAAAATATGTGTATGGTCATGGAAGATTCTGATTCTTTTTGGGAAGATAAGCAAATGATTGAAATAACAAGAACAATTGGAAATGAATTTGTTGAGGAAATAGATGAATTGAGAGGACATGAAAATCAACCCCAAGATCACGAACAAAACAATGAAAACATGCAAGAACCTTCTATAGAAGATCACACACTTGAAGGGGTTGAGAATGGCATAAGAAATATAGGAAGAGATGAGAGTTTGCTTGATGATCAAAGCATGGAACAAACTCCCCCAATAGAAAACCTTCATGAGCAAACGCACAATGAGGAGAACATTGAAAACCCAATACATGAAGATGAGTTTGATGATATTAGGAGGGGAGAAAGAATTCCTTTCATTGTTAGGGAGTGGTTTGCCTTGACTGATCACAATAGAGAGAGAGAAAGCCAAGGGCTTGCACCTATCTACCCATGGGAAAACAATCTTGCAACATCTACTAGGGTTGAAACAAATGAAGAGCCTGAAGCCACTTATTATTCTGATACAGAAGATTCTTTTTCTCATTTATCCTTAGAAGACGGTAGCCTAATTCAAGTCCATGATAACTCTCTGAGTTGGGAAGAGGATGCCCTAATTAATGATGCTCCTGAAGGAGACTATAATCTAAATAACTTTGCTATTTTTCAAACTCCTTCAGAGCCTCAAAGCCATGCTTTATCTACATATCCGCATATCCCTAGTTTCCTCCTACCGTCTGAGTCATCTAGTCATCATACTCATGATCTTTCTCACATTCCTACTTCCTCTACATTTCATTCTGAGTCAGTTTCTCCCAGACTGGAAAACATGGTTATTCCTGTTCCTTCAGGGGAAGGTTCTAGTCATAACACTGTCATATCTAGAGAGCCACCTCCCTTGGAAGAACATAGAGACTTCTTGACTGTAGATGAAATTGTTAAAAGAGTTGTGTCTCCCCATGGGGAAGAGCCAAATGAGGTAATTCAAGAAAAAAGAAGGGAAGTTAGGGAAGTCCTTGTTGGCACAGTTGCTATTTCCTTAGATGGTGGTCCACCCAGAATTGATGCAGTTCCTTCTAGGAGAAACTCGAGGATTGTCACACCTCAACCGCAAAACCCTGCCGAAATCCACCCCATGCCTATTCGTAACATTGGAGTTATCCCTGAGTCAGTCAATAGAAATAGGTTTCCTACAGGAAGTCAAGTCATTATCCCCAACCATTTACTGCATATAAGATCGGGGCAAGCTGATGACTTATGGGTTGGACCTTTCACAGTAGAACGATGCATTGATGGCATGTGCTTCCTCACCACTGGTAGTGGACGACGTATTTTATATCCTGTCCATCAGAGGGACTTGAGGGATCACATCCCTGATCCCACATAGTTGGGATCTCTCCGCTTGCATTGCCTGGTAGATTAGGGTAGGTAGGAAACCAAATAAGCCTACTTAGGCAGTAGCTAGTCTTTTCAGCCATTGAGTCTGGCACCTTCTTAGTCTCTAAGCTCCTTTGTAAGCTCCTAGTTTAACTGAGTACCTGTCACTTTTTCTTTTCCTGCACAATAAATTTCAAATTTGGCAAATTATGTTAGTAGTTTAATTTACTTTCTGCATTTGTACTTTATGCATTTATATTTCTGACATTGAGTAGATTTTATTTCAGTTGATTTTATATTTTTCCCACACATGCGGCATAAGGTATTTTCTTTAGATGTTTGTGAATGCAGAAAATAGGTTGCAAGAATAAAGCTGGAAATAAAATGGTAGAGTGCTGGATTGTGGATTCGAGTAGCAGAGTTCGAGGACCAGAGATTCTGAGGTTCTCAAGCGCTCATTTCAGCAGAGCACTTGTCCCAGCCGGAGCCAGATGTTATCACATATATAGTAGCCGGGCTACCATACATTATTTTTCTCATTCGAGTACACTATTCAGCCAGTTCCCTTACAGTTGAGATGCCGAGATGAGCATCTACATTGGATCACTATCAGATTGTGGACAGCAGTTGTATTCCCCATGCCATGACTGAGTTTCAGGACACTCAGAGAGATGACCGATGTAGCCATTATATCATTGGTACAGAGCAGACAGTAGTGCCCAGAGTTACAGCAGCAGTCTCAGAGGACAGATGATGGTACAGGTTTATGAGCTTTCAGATATATGACTCAGCAGGCATATCATGGTGTTATGGTTAGATTGCTTTTATACTTATTCTTATAGCATGTCTTAACACTTAGTGTCATGATCTGGCGATCATATAGATATTTGGACCTGGTTGACCTATTATATATATTATACTGTCCCTACTCAGACTTAGAAGTTCGCTATTCATACTCATTGGTACATACCCTCCTTAGGGAGAATAGAGGTGATCATTACACCATACTCTGGCTTGCTAGTGTTGGCTCCATCATGTCATTGTCTTCATCCATCCATGGCCTACCTTTTAGATTATCACCCTGACTTACTACTTGACTAGTGGCATGGAGGACCTTTCCCCACTGTAGCCTCTGTATTGGATGAGCTTCCCTGTTTATTGTGTCTCGGCTCTGAGTTGGTGACAAAACTTACCTATGGTGAGTTGGAGTTCCTTGTGAATTCCCCCTAGTCACTAAAGTTGTGTTGGCTAAACCTGAAACCTTTAGTGCTGCCATCAATACAAAATCTTGAAAAATGAAATGCTATATCTTGTATGTGAAAGAAATGCCAATTGAAAATGGCCATGAAAAATAAAATGTTATATCTTTTGGAAAAATAAATACCTAGGTAAACAAGTTGTCCATGACACACCTAGAAGTGCTCAGGTAAACAAGTGCCTTAAAAACACACCTGCAGCAGAAAGCCTAAAAATAAATGTAAATCTATGCAATGTGTTTGTAAACACACATAGATCAAGGCTATGGAAACTTCAGGCCCAAAAAGCAATGGAACTTAAATGTTATATCTAAACAATTGCTGGCCTTGTTTGTATTATGGATTGTGCGCATCTGTGAAGGTGAATAAACCCTCTTTAAACAACTCATCCATTTGTGAGACACCGCCATTCCCTGTGTTATTGCTCATTCAGTATATACTATGGTGTGTATTCCCTTTCCCTTGCCAAAGTGTCACAAAGTCAAGTCAGTCAAGTCATCCCTTAGCCTAGCCAGTTATTTCAGCCTTCACCCTTCACTAGCAAATTGATCACAACTATGAAGTGAGTATGGTCCTGAAAGTCTAGTCTGAGTAATAATAATAATTAACGACACTATATATTTGGATTTAGATCGCCAGTCATGATTACTCTGTGTTATAATTGTTATTCGAATAAGTTGTAGAGCATGTATTAACCTTGACACCTTGCAGCAGCTATGGATGATGGTCTGAGTTGTATTTGGTCTTGGTTAGACCTAGTTTGACCATGGAGGACCATGGGACATGAGATGTTGGACCTTATGATGATATGGATAGATGATATATGGTCTATGTACACATACAGGATGATTCTATGCAGCAGCTACAGGGTTATCATGATGATTCTTGGGATACAGCAGTGTTTGGTCATTTACAGATCATTATTATTGGCCTTGTTCCGGTACATTGGATATTTATTTTGATCATGCAGAGATTCATATGGTGTATGAGTACACATCTTGGATGGATTTGGACCTTCTGAGTCCAATGGGACAGTTTGTTTTCAGTTCCGGGCACTTACAGTGATGATTTAGCCTCAGTAGGCTGTCCTAGTGCAGTTTTGGTCTGTTGGAGGCCTTGTCGGAGCAGAGATGACTTTTATCCGGTTGACCTAGGGCGCTGATGATGGAGGGGGTGGTCCAGCCACTTGTTTTTACCATATTACCCCCCTCCCGGACACATTGGTGCCCTCACCTTGACAGCGCCATCACTCCAGGAGGCTGTTTGGGCAGTTTCACGCTTCCCGAGGCATTTCAGGATTGGTAGAAATGGCTATTGAGGAAATCGATTTGGGCTACTGAGGCAAAGTTATGGCATGGGATGATCAGTGATGATAGATCGGGGTCTTCCACACCTTCTCCAGCAGTTTCAGCTTCATCGGGGCCCGCATCCATCACTTATGGCATTTTCTGTGGATTTTTTGAGGTCTTTTGAGGACCACGACTTCACTAGGGAGGCACGATTTGGTACTTTCATGATTATTTATTGGTTATTGTGCCATGGGGATTGACCAAGGAGGGATAAAATTACCCCTTGGACCCAACATGAGCCTCTTATGATATTTTGTCATCATGATTTGGTGGGATTCCCCTCTCCTAGGGCGACTTTGTCCACTTATGTTATATTTTATGTGTGATCCATGTATTATGTTGTTGAGCTCATCTCAACCATTGATTAGACATTTGTATCTTTTAATCTTAGCCACTCATTCAAAAAGTGGTTAGGGTTTTAGTGCCTCTCCTTCCTATTTAAAGGAGAGAGCCTCTCATTGTAAAGGGTCTTTGGCTCTTGGATTATTGGTATAGAAAAATATTCTTGTGGAAATTCTTGTGGTCTCCTTTGCATCTGGTGTTCTTAGATGGTGATTGGAAAGTCTATTGCAACCTAGCATTTGGAAATTGTGGCAAGATCTATCATTTTTTGGAAATCATTGTTTGTCTACAGGAGGGCGACTTCAACAAGGGCGATTTTGCAAGGCTTCTTCAAATCGACTTTCTTGGCATTCGCTTGTATCAGGGGGTTATCATTAGCATCATTGTGATCTATGCTATCTTTCTGTTACTTCTTTTGTGACATTAGTCTTATCTCTTGATGCATCAAATCTGATATTGTTGACGTTTGTTGTGCAGGAGAGAGGGCGCATTGGCTTCTTGGACCAAATCGACTTGCATAGAAACTACCTCAAAGCTTCTCAAATTGATCGGGTTTGCATAGATCATCATCATCAAGGCATCTACAAGGTTACCCAGGTAAGATCCACAGGTTTGTTTCTCTTTCCTTTATCCAATCCATTGACATAGCTCATAAATTGTTAAAACCCTAAATATCTTAAAACCCTTATTTTACATTTTCTCAGATCTACTTAGATCTATTGGGTTGTTGGGCGTAATATTAAGAACCCACCTCTATAGCATCCACGGCATCCCGGATCTATAGTTTGGTGAGGATTGGCTTCCATTTGATCCCCTTCCCAGGCCAACTTAGCCTCTCCCAAGCAAGGCGCACTTCACCAATTGAGCAGGTTGACCTAGATCTAAGTGGTGGGTGTTTGAGATTCCACTTGATTTGACATCTACACATCAAATAACATACACCCAGGTTGTCCCTTTCTTGAAATTCACCTTGTGGGCCCCATTCCACATTTTAAGGGATTTAATCCCCATTTTGGACCACTTGGAACACTAAAACTCAGATCTACTAAGATCTAACCGGTGGATTGCCACGAAATTATAGATCCATACTCCTACCTGACCGATCTACTAGGATCTAAAGTTTGGATGCCATCCGACATGATTTGACCCACCTAAACCCCAATTTAAGCCTCCTTGGGTAAAGTCGCACCACCTTGGAGAAGTGAGTTCACTCACTTCTAGGAACTGGGTACTTGAGATTATTGCAGATCTGAAACCGGAATAATTCAAAACCTAGGTCTAGACTATCACTTTGTCAAAATTTGCCTTGGGGACAGCATTCCTTGTTTTAAGGGATTGTGGTCCACTTGGGTCAAACCTAGATCTAGATACATTCAACCATCAAGACCTATACTGTCCACTTATCTCATGTTGTAGGAGTCCTAAACCATAAGTCAACCCCACTTTGACTCCACTTCCCAATTCCCAAGGCACTGGTTTATCTCCAAGACAACCCAACTTTCCTAGATTGTTGGATTGACTTGTGGTTTGACTTTTGCACGGTGAACTATACCCTTAAAGCTATCATGAAGCATGGTCAAGCTTGTCTCATGTACTAGTTAGCCCCAATACAACCCTTAACTACCCTGCATTGGACACGGTTCCCAAGGCAGTGGATCTTGTGACATTGAACTAGTACACTAGCCCTAGATCTCACTACAAACATTATAAGTCACTCTCACATCAACTATGAACCAAAGCTATACCTATTGAACCCCCACTTGGCTTGTGACTTCATCTTTAGGTCTAGGATAAACCATACACCTAACTTCACTTGGAAATACCCTGATTTGGTGTCTTGGTTTTGATCTCTCCTGTCGGGAGTAGATCGGGTCTCCCCCTTTGTTGTCTGGGCTAGATAACATAAAGAGAAGGTTGCCTCGACTGGCGTGACAACCATATATTGGAGGTCGAGGTGATCGTGGTTGCACCTTTTTAGTTGCCCTTCCCTATTGCCATCCATGACTGGATCCATCCATAGGGGTAACTACAGTTTAGGTGATAACATTTTGGCGCCGTTGCCGGGGAAGGCATAGGCTTACCCTGGTTCGATATATTATTTTAAAAGCTCTCCTCCCCTTCTCTTTGCCTAACATTTTGGCGCCGTTGCCGGGGAGGCAATAGCTTGCCCTAGTCCTTCCTGCATATACAAGGACACATATCTTGGTAGAAGAGTTAAATCTACCTGGCGACTCCCAATCGTGACTCCGCTGAGGAGCGAGCTCATTTACATCCTTACAACACGAGAAGCAAAGTAAATTAGATCAAGTTGAAGGAACCCCAATCACATATCGTAAAAGAGATCCTAAAGCACAACCATCTAACTACCTTTGGAAATTGGTTAACGATTCTCCAAACAGAGCTTCAGGATTCCCTTTGATCAAGTCGGTTCCTCCCTCATCTCCTAGTTCAAACTTAAACATAAACTTACCAAATCCAATGGCCGGAACAAACCCGGGAAACCAGAATATTCCTCCACCACAAGCTCCTAGGATTTTTGGAAGAAAGGCAAAACCATCTCCTTTAGACTTTTCCCAAATCCAGGGTGCACCCCATGACATGCCTGAAAAGTATTTTGAAAAGGTTCCCAGATTTGATGGAGTATCCGCTATATCAATTGAAGACCACATTGATAAAGTATGGGAACACATGGAAGCATATGGAGCATCTGAGGAAGATGTGTTCATGAGGGGTCTCCTGGCATCCTTGGAAGGAGATGTTAGGAAGTGGTTTGACAGGTTGCCTGCCTCATCCATTGATGGGTATGATAACTTTGTCAACAAGCTAAACAGTGAGTGGTCCCGAAAATTAGATGGGAAATTTCTCTTACACCAACTTTTTGACATCAAGAAAAGAGAAAATGAAACAGTCCATGAGTTTAACATAAGATTTGACAAGACTGTAGCTGTTATCCCTGAAGAAATTAGACCAAAAGATCAAGCAGTTGTCATTCACTACTTGAATGCTTTTGAGGGATGGGTTGGTTATCAGCTAAAGGATAAAAACCCAAATGACTTAAAGACCGCTAAATCAAATGCTAAAATGGCTGAACAAAATGTAGCATCCATGGGGAAACAAAACTTTTTCGATCAATTCACCCCATCCACTTCCAGATCTGACCCTAGACTCCGAA
The DNA here is from genome assembly GCA_027924585.1 of Larix kaempferi. Taxonomy (NCBI): domain Eukaryota; kingdom Viridiplantae; phylum Streptophyta; class Pinopsida; order Pinales; family Pinaceae; genus Larix; species Larix kaempferi. Next base: position 952,645 of record BSBM01001320.1, on the reverse strand, counting down.
AACCAAAGGAACCTGTGAGTGTGCCAAAGGAATCCAAGGACACTTTAGAAGTCATGCAAGAAATGATGAAACAATTGACTGTCCTAACTAAGAATGTGGCAAGTTTGAATGACCCCGAGAGACATAGGAATCCTTATGGCCCTAAACCTTACTGGAATAATAATAGAAGGCCTGATGGGGATAGGGATAGACGACGACCTGAGTATCCAGAAAACTCTGAAAAGAAGGAAGTCAATTGGTGTGATGAAGAAGAAGAAATACCCTCTGACACCATTGACCATGATGACCAACCAGAAAACATCAACTTTATAAATGACTTATCTTATGATGAAGACTTTGGAAGAATCCTTTTAGAAGAAGAGCCATGGGAGCAAGAAGATGATATAGTTGAAGAACCTAGCTCCACATGTTGTGCCTTAGAACTCCCAAAACCTAAAGAGCAACCAAAGTATCAAATCTACAAACGAGGAAGTACCTCCCAGCCTTCTTTCCTTGATAAACATAAAAAGATTGATGAAGATAAAAAGGAAGAAGAAGATCTTGCCATAGATGATTATGATCTTAAGATCGATATGAAGAAAGAGCTAAGCAAGATAATGTGTAACATCCCTGTCATTGAGTTAATGAAGGTGCCCTCTGTTAGATGCCAAGTAGAGGAATTTTTCAATGGTATTGGCCAAGAGAAAACTCCTGAACCGGTCCTTGAATCATGTCATATCCAAAAGCTTAGTGGAACACAACCTAGTGAAACAGAAAAGGATCCGCCAATAAACATCCATTCAGCCATTTATGAAAGAAAGAGCGGTGGTCACTCTCCCTTTTACCTTACCCTGCATATTCAAAACATGCTCCTTCATAACTGTATGTTGGATTCTGGAGCAGCAATGAACGTTATGCCTTTACAAGTCATGAAGGAAATGGGACTTGAAGTGACCAGGCCTTATGGAAATGTTTGTGGCATAGATTCCCGACGAGTACCGTCTTATGGCTTGATTAAAAACCTTAGGGCTGATCTTTTCGCATGTTCAGACATTTCTACTATGATGGATGTAGCTGTCATTGACTTACCCCTAGCATATGGAATGCTTTTATCTAGAAAATGGGCAGCTGGTCTAGGTGGATACCTTATGATGGATTTATCATTTATTTGTGTTCCCAACCCTGATGGAGCTTTGATTCGGGTTAACAGAGAACCTTGTTATAATGAGCATGTTGAGTCTTTTGATGAAGGGTTAAAAAACACATATGGGGATGAATTGTTAAATAATGCCAAAACTAACCTTGTTGAAGATGAGGATGAATTATATGAAGTTGATCAAAATATGTGTATGGTCATGGAAGATTCTGATTCTTTTTGGGAAGATAAGCAAATGATTGAAATAACAAGAACAATTGGAAATGAATTTGTTGAGGAAATAGATGAATTGAGAGGACATGAAAATCAACCCCAAGATCACGAACAAAACAATGAAAACATGCAAGAACCTTCTATAGAAGATCACACACTTGAAGGGGTTGAGAATGGCATAAGAAATATAGGAAGAGATGAGAGTTTGCTTGATGATCAAAGCATGGAACAAACTCCCCCAATAGAAAACCTTCATGAGCAAACGCACAATGAGGAGAACATTGAAAACCCAATACATGAAGATGAGTTTGATGATATTAGGAGGGGAGAAAGAATTCCTTTCATTGTTAGGGAGTGGTTTGCCTTGACTGATCACAATAGAGAGAGAGAAAGCCAAGGGCTTGCACCTATCTACCCATGGGAAAACAATCTTGCAACATCTACTAGGGTTGAAACAAATGAAGAGCCTGAAGCCACTTATTATTCTGATACAGAAGATTCTTTTTCTCATTTATCCTTAGAAGACGGTAGCCTAATTCAAGTCCATGATAACTCTCTGAGTTGGGAAGAGGATGCCCTAATTAATGATGCTCCTGAAGGAGACTATAATCTAAATAACTTTGCTATTTTTCAAACTCCTTCAGAGCCTCAAAGCCATGCTTTATCTACATATCCGCATATCCCTAGTTTCCTCCTACCGTCTGAGTCATCTAGTCATCATACTCATGATCTTTCTCACATTCCTACTTCCTCTACATTTCATTCTGAGTCAGTTTCTCCCAGACTGGAAAACATGGTTATTCCTGTTCCTTCAGGGGAAGGTTCTAGTCATAACACTGTCATATCTAGAGAGCCACCTCCCTTGGAAGAACATAGAGACTTCTTGACTGTAGATGAAATTGTTAAAAGAGTTGTGTCTCCCCATGGGGAAGAGCCAAATGAGGTAATTCAAGAAAAAAGAAGGGAAGTTAGGGAAGTCCTTGTTGGCACAGTTGCTATTTCCTTAGATGGTGGTCCACCCAGAATTGATGCAGTTCCTTCTAGGAGAAACTCGAGGATTGTCACACCTCAACCGCAAAACCCTGCCGAAATCCACCCCATGCCTATTCGTAACATTGGAGTTATCCCTGAGTCAGTCAATAGAAATAGGTTTCCTACAGGAAGTCAAGTCATTATCCCCAACCATTTACTGCATATAAGATCGGGGCAAGCTGATGACTTATGGGTTGGACCTTTCACAGTAGAACGATGCATTGATGGCATGTGCTTCCTCACCACTGGTAGTGGACGACGTATTTTATATCCTGTCCATCAGAGGGACTTGAGGGATCACATCCCTGATCCCACATAGTTGGGATCTCTCCGCTTGCATTGCCTGGTAGATTAGGGTAGGTAGGAAACCAAATAAGCCTACTTAGGCAGTAGCTAGTCTTTTCAGCCATTGAGTCTGGCACCTTCTTAGTCTCTAAGCTCCTTTGTAAGCTCCTAGTTTAACTGAGTACCTGTCACTTTTTCTTTTCCTGCACAATAAATTTCAAATTTGGCAAATTATGTTAGTAGTTTAATTTACTTTCTGCATTTGTACTTTATGCATTTATATTTCTGACATTGAGTAGATTTTATTTCAGTTGATTTTATATTTTTCCCACACATGCGGCATAAGGTATTTTCTTTAGATGTTTGTGAATGCAGAAAATAGGTTGCAAGAATAAAGCTGGAAATAAAATGGTAGAGTGCTGGATTGTGGATTCGAGTAGCAGAGTTCGAGGACCAGAGATTCTGAGGTTCTCAAGCGCTCATTTCAGCAGAGCACTTGTCCCAGCCGGAGCCAGATGTTATCACATATATAGTAGCCGGGCTACCATACATTATTTTTCTCATTCTAGTACACTATTCAGCCAGTTCCCTTACAGTTGAGATGCCGAGATGAGCATCTACATTGGATCACTATCAGATTGTGGACAGCAGTTGTATTCCCCATGCCATGACTGAGTTTCAGGACACTCAGAGAGATGACCGATGTAGCCATTATATCATTGGTACAGAGCAGACAGTAGTGCCCAGAGTTACAGCAGCAGTCTCAGAGGACAGATGATGGTACAGGTTTATGAGCTTTCAGATATATGACTCAGCAGGCATATCATGGTGTTATGGTTAGATTGCTTTTATACTTATTCTTATAGCATGTCTTAACACTTAGTGTCATGATCTGGCGATCATATAGATATTTGGACCTGGTTGACCTATTATATATATTATACTGTCCCTACTCAGACTTAGAAGTTCGCTATTCATACTCATTGGTACATACCCTCCTTAGGGAGAATAGAGGTGATCATTACACCATACTCTGGCTTGCTAGTGTTGGCTCCATCATGTCATTGTCTTCATCCATCCATGGCCTACCTTTTAGATTATCACCCTGACTTACTACTTGACTAGTGGCATGGAGGACCTTTCCCCACTGTAGCCTCTGTATTGGATGAGCTTCCCTGTTTATTGTGTCTCGGCTCTGAGTTGGTGACAAAACTTACCTATGGTGAGTTGGAGTTCCTTGTGAATTCCCCCTAGTCACTAAAGTTGTGTTGGCTAAACCTGAAACCTTTAGTGCTGCCATCAATACAAAATCTTGAAAAATGAAATGCTATATCTTGTATGTGAAAGAAATGCCAATTGAAAATGGCCATGAAAAATAAAATGTTATATCTTTTGGAAAAATAAATACCTAGGTAAACAAGTTGTCCATGACACACCTAGAAGTGCTCAGGTAAACAAGTGCCTTAAAAACACACCTGCAGCAGAAAGCCTAAAAATAAATGTAAATCTATGCAATGTGTTTGTAAACACACATAGATCAAGGCTATGGAAACTTCAGGCCCAAAAAGCAATGGAACTTAAATGTTATATCTAAACAATTGCTGGCCTTGTTTGTATTATGGATTGTGCGCATCTGTGAAGGTGAATAAACCCTCTTTAAACAACTCATCCATTTGTGAGACACCGCCATTCCCTGTGTTATTGCTCATTCAGTATATACTATGGTGTGTATTCCCTTTCCCTTGCCAAAGTGTCACAAAGTCAAGTCAGTCAAGTCATCCCTTAGCCTAGCCAGTTATTTCAGCCTTCACCCTTCACTAGCAAATTGATCACAACTATGAAGTGAGTATGGTCCTGAAAGTCTAGTCTGAGTAATAATAATAATTAACGACACTATATATTTGGATTTAGATCGCCAGTCATGATTACTCTGTGTTATAATTGTTATTCGAATAAGTTGTAGAGCATGTATTAACCTTGACACCTTGCAGCAGCTATGGATGATGGTCTGAGTTGTATTTGGTCTTGGTTAGACCTAGTTTGACCATGGAGGACCATGGGACATGAGATGTTGGACCTTATGATGATATGGATAGATGATATATGGTCTATGTACACATACAGGATGATTCTATGCAGCAGCTACAGGGTTATCATGATGATTCTTGGGATACAGCAGTGTTTGGTCATTTACAGATCATTATTATTGGCCTTGTTCCGGTACATTGGATATTTATTTTGATCATGCAGAGATTCATATGGTGTATGAGTACACATCTTGGATGGATTTGGACCTTCTGAGTCCAATGGGACAGTTTGTTTTCAGTTCCGGGCACTTACAGTGATGATTTAGCCTCAGTAGGCTGTCCTAGTGCAGTTTTGGTCTGTTGGAGGCCTTGTCGGAGCAGAGATGACTTTTATCCGGTTGACCTAGGGCGCTGATGATGGAGGGGGTGGTCCAGCCACTTGTTTTTACCATATTACCCCCCTCCCGGACACATTGGTGCCCTCACCTTGACAGCGCCATCACTCCAGGAGGCTGTTTGGGCAGTTTCACGCTTCCCGAGGCATTTCAGGATTGGTAGAAATGGCTATTGAGGAAATCGATTTGGGCTACTGAGGCAAAGTTATGGCATGGGATGATCAGTGATGATAGATCGGGGTCTTCCACACCTTCTCCAGCAGTTTCAGCTTCATCGGGGCCCGCATCCATCACTTATGGCATTTTCTGTGGATTTTTTGAGGTCTTTTGAGGACCACGACTTCACTAGGGAGGCACGATTTGGTACTTTCATGATTATTTATTGGTTATTGTGCCATGGGGATTGACCAAGGAGGGATAAAATTACCCCTTGGACCCAACATGAGCCTCTTATGATATTTTGTCATCATGATTTGGTGGGATTCCCCTCTCCTAGGGCGACTTTGTCCACTTATGTTATATTTTATGTGTGATCCATGTATTATGTTGTTGAGCTCATCTCAACCATTGATTAGACATTTGTATCTTTTAATCTTAGCCACTCATTCAAAAAGTGGTTAGGGTTTTAGTGCCTCTCCTTCCTATTTAAAGGAGAGAGCCTCTCATTGTAAAGGGTCTTTGGCTCTTGGATTATTGGTATAGAAAAATATTCTTGTGGAAATTCTTGTGGTCTCCTTTGCATCTGGTGTTCTTAGATGGTGATTGGAAAGTCTATTGCAACCTAGCATTTGGAAATTGTGGCAAGATCTATCATTTTTTGGAAATCATTGTTTGTCTACAGGAGGGCGACTTCAACAAGGGCGATTTTGCAAGGCTTCTTCAAATCGACTTTCTTGGCATTCGCTTGTATCAGGGGGTTATCATTAGCATCATTGTGATCTATGCTATCTTTCTGTTACTTCTTTTGTGACATTAGTCTTATCTCTTGATGCATCAAATCTGATATTGTTGACGTTTGTTGTGCAGGAGAGAGGGCGCATTGGCTTCTTGGACCAAATCGACTTGCATAGAAACTACCTCAAAGCTTCTCAAATTGATCGGGTTTGCATAGATCATCATCATCAAGGCATCTACAAGGTTACCCAGGTAAGATCCACAGGTTTGTTTCTCTTTCCTTTATCCAATCCATTGACATAGCTCATAAATTGTTAAAACCCTAAATATCTTAAAACCCTCATTTTACATTTTCTCAGATCTACTTAGATCTATTGGGTTGTTGGGCGTAATATTAAGAACCCACCTCTATAGCATCCACGGCATCCCGGATCTATAGTTTGGTGAGGATTGGCTTCCATTTGATCCCCTTCCCAGGCCAACTTAGCCTCTCCCAAGCAAGGCGCACTTCACCAATTGAGCAGGTTGACCTAGATCTAAGTGGTGGGTGTTTGAGATTCCACTTGATTTGACATCTACACATCAAATAACATACACCCAGGTTGTCCCTTTCTTGAAATTCACCTTGTGGGCCCCATTCCACATTTTAAGGGATTTAATCCCCATTTTGGACCACTTGGAACACTAAAACTCAGATCTACTAAGATCTAACCGGTGGATTGCCACGAAATTATAGATCCATACTCCTACCTGACCGATCTACTAGGATCTAAAGTTTGGATGCCATCCGACATGATTTGACCCACCTAAACCCCAATTTAAGCCTCCTTGGGTAAAGTCGCACCACCTTGGAGAAGTGAGTTCACTCACTTCTAGGAACTGGGTACTTGAGATTATTGCAGATCTGAAACCGGAATAATTCAAAACCTAGGTCTAGACTATCACTTTGTCAAAATTTGCCTTGGGGACAGCATTCCTTGTTTTAAGGGATTGTGGTCCACTTGGGTCAAACCTAGATCTAGATACATTCAACCATCAAGACCTATACTGTCCACTTATCTCATGTTGTAGGAGTCCTAAACCATAAGTCAACCCCACTTTGACTCCACTTCCCAATTCCCAAGGCACTGGTTTATCTCCAAGACAACCCAACTTTCCTAGATTGTTGGATTGACTTGTGGTTTGACTTTTGCACGATGAACTATACCCTTAAAGCTATCATGAAGCATGGTCAAGCTTGTCTCATGTACTAGTTAGCCCCAATACAACCCTTAACTACCCTGCATTGGACACGGTTCCCAAGGCAGTGGATCTTGTGACATTGAACTAGTACACTAGCCCTAGATCTCACTACAAACATTATAAGTCACTCTCACATCAACTATGAACCAAAGCTATACCTATTGAACCCCCACTTGGCTTGTGACTTCATCTTTAGGTCTAGGATAAACCATACACCTAACTTCACTTGGAAATACCCTGATTTGGTGTCTTGGTTTTGATCTCTCCTGTCGGGAGTAGATCGGGTCTCCCCCTTTGTTGTCTGGGCTAGATAACATAAAGAGAAGGTTGCCTCGACTGGCGTGACAACCATATATTGGAGGTCGAGGTGATCGTGGTTGCACCTTTTTAGTTGCCCTTCCCTATTGCCATCCATGACTGGATCCATCCATAGGGGTAACTACAGTTTAGGTGATAACAGCTTCTTCCCTAGATCCAAGACAAGGCTCCCTATAATATTGTTTCATCCGAAACTATATCAGTACTATGGCGACTAGTGACTCCATTGGTTGTAAGGAAAGCGCCAAGAGATCAAGTATCCCAGAGTATGCTTGATCGATATAAAAGGAAAAAGAAAAGTGCCTCAACATCATCTCAATATTTTAGAAGCTAAATCCTAAACTATGGAGATGAACCTGTGTTGAAGACAAGTCAAGAAGACAAAAAAGGTCTCAAAAGTATAAAACCAGGGCTAATGTATTCAAATTATTATCCCAGTGCTGAAGAAAAAAACAAATGAAGAAGAAGAAAAGCAAGAAAAAGAAAAGAAAGATAAAAGGGAAACAAAATTGGGTGACTTGCTAGGATCAAAGGAGGAGTACCTCCGGAGTCGAAACAAACTTCTGTGTTAAGACACTTCCCCATTGTTCGTACTACTGATGAAACTTATAGAGGAACCCTTTATCCTTTATCTTGAGTCGATCAATTGACTAAATCCCACCTCACTTGTCCAAACTTTGTTGAGTAATCTATATCCACCCCGAAGAAGACAATAGTCCTTGTAAATACTTTGATGTTGTTATGTCATGTCCCTTTTCGAGTGATCACTTCAGGGAAGGACGTTTTACCCTATTTAATTCCCATAGGCTATAATAGGAAAAAAGAGGGAATTAATTAATTATTTAATGTCACCAAGCAAAAGTAACATTATGAAGTGATGTTGAGTAATTAATTTGTAAAGTGACTATTGTAAAAGTCACTTTATTAATTAAAAGGGTAAAAAGGGTAAAAGTGGCCAAAAAAGGTCAAAGTGAGAATAAAAGGGCAAGTAGCCTCATTCTCTCATTTGTTCATGTCATTTTCACTTTCGAAAAAGAAATTGAGGAGCTCTTGTGGCTTTGGCTCTTGGGACATAAACTGGAAGAGAAGAAGAATAGTTTTGGTGGTGAAACCATCCACCCTAGCTATTGAGAGGAGGAAATCACTTAGATTTCCTCATTGTTCTTCATTGTCATGAAGGGATATCAAGTTACTCATGCAGATCTATAGAATATTTCAAAGTTTGTGGTGATTGGGAGAAGAGCACGTTTCCCTAGGTGGGCGTGGAGGGTTTATTTTCATCTCCAAGTATACTGCTATCATTTACAGTTAAAGAGGGGAAATTTCACTGAGTATTTTTCTAAGAGAAAGGATGCTGATTTGGTGGACAACTGGTGGGGTTGGAAGGAGGATGTACTCAATCCTTTAGGACGTTTCCATCTTCACAATAATCTCCTTGTTGTGGATAGATAGCTGCTCTTGGGAGGGGTGTTTTACTCCCTGAGAGACCATACCGCTGTGTACAAGAGAGAAACGTATCGCCACTGTGGAGGATGCACTATTCCTTATTGATGAGATACTGGGCATCATGAAGGAATAGTATTTGTATGCCAAGGCATCCAAATGTGAGTTTGGTATGATGGAGATTTTGTACTTGGGCCACGTGATTAGTGCACAAGGTGTACAGGTGCATCGAGAGAAGATCCAAGCCATATTGCATTGGCCAACTCCTAGATCTCTTACAAAGTTGCGGGAATTCTTTGGGATATGCAGCTATTACCGACGCTTTGTGAAGGGGTTCTCTCAGTTGGGTGCACCATTGACAGATCTCATGAAGAAAGGGGCTTTCAGATGGACCAAGATTCTCAAAGGGCATTCGACAAGCTCAAGGAGGTGATGAGCACTTGTCCAGTTTTGGCACTCCTAGATTTTAGTCATCCCTTTGTACTGGAGTGCGATGCGTCGGGTGATGGCATAGAAGTTGTATTGATGCAGAACAAACATCTGATTTCCTTCAAGAGTCGGCTCAGGGAGCCAGAGAGGCTCTATTCCATCTACGACAAGGAGATGCTGGCCATTATGCATGCTTTGGCCAAATTCAGGCAGTACTTGGTGGGAGGCAGATTTGTGGTTACGACTGACCACAACAGTTTACGATACTTCTTGGAGCAGAAAGACTTAATTGAGAGGAAGTAGAAATGGGTCGACAAAATATAGGCATATGATTTTGACATAGAATATATAAAGGGTAAGAAAAACATTGTGGTTGATGGCCTTTCTAGGAAGTGAGTAGCATGCTCTCTTATGGAGATCTCAGTTGATTGGAAATCCCATCTTTTGGTGGAATATTCCAAGAATAAATTCGCCTACAAATTGATGGATGACAACAATCAGCATGATAGGTACAGGGTGGTGGACGATATCATCTTTTACAAAGATAGGATTTATCTAGTTCCTAAATCCAAACTTAAAGAGAAGATCTTGTAGGTCACACATGATGCACCAATGGCAGGACATCGCAGGTACTTCAAGACTTATAGACATATCAGGGAAAGATTTGCATGGAAGGGTCTCAAGGATGATGTGTTGTGAGGGAGTGAATAGTTTTCCAGTAGAATAAGATAGAGTAGACTCATCCTGTAGGGCTGTTACAAGCCCATTCCAGAGTAGAAATGGGAAATTTTGTTGATGTATTTAATCACAGGTCTACCTTAGGTGTAGGGCAAGGACTACATATATGTAGTTGTTGATTGGATGACCAAGTTTGCACATTTCTATGCGATTTCTACAAATTACTTAGCGTCCCAAGTGGCGGAGTTATTTGTCAGGGAAGTGTTCAAATTGCATGGTCTACCTAAGTACATTATCAATGATTGGGACAATAGATTTCTCAGTGTATTTTGGCAGTTGTTTCGGTTGGTTGGTACAGAGTTGACTCCCAGTACCAGTTATCACCCTCAGACTGATGGCCAGATGGGGATTGTAAACAAATGGGTGGAGGGATATCTGCACAACTATGTGTTAGTGTAGCAGAAAGCATGGATTAAGTGGTTGCATCTAGGAGAACAGTGCTACAACACTACCTACCACATGTCCATTGGTATGACACCGTTCCGAGCATTATACAGCGATGAAGCTCCATCTTTTGTAGATTTGGTATTTGGGGATAGCAGGGCTCCCAAAGCCAAAGATTAGATACAGGAGAAATAAGATATCCTTAAAGTCCTTGAAGACAACTTACAGATGGCTTAAAATCAACAGAAGATGTATGCAGATAGGAACAGGATTGAGCACAACTTTGAAGTAGGAGATTTGTTTTTTCTGAGGTTGCATCCATACAGATAGTCCTCATTTAAGAAAAGCGGAGCAGAAAAGCTGAAGCCTCAATTCTACGATCCATACAGGGTAGTCCAGAGAGTTGGGGAGGTACCCTATGAGCTTGAGCTACCTAAGGAATGAAAAATTCACAATGTATTTCATGTATCATGCCTCAAGAAGGCATTGGGACAGCAGGTCACTGCTTCAACAAAGTTTCCCCCGTTGGACGAGGAGGGGCAATTGGTTTTAGACTTTGAGGAGATCCTGGATGTCAGGGAGAGGAGATTGAGGAGCAGAGTGATTGGGGAGTATCTTGTCAGGTGGAGAGATTTGCCATTCGAGGAAGCTACATGGGAGGGATAACAAATCTTTCAGCATCCTGGTTTGCAGTTGCTTGAGGACAAGCAATCTTAGGAAGGGAGGACTGTTATGTCCCTTTCCAAGTGATCACTCCAGGGAAGGACTTTTTGGCCTATTTAATTCCCGTAGGCTATAATAGTCAAAAAGAGGGGATTAATTAGATATTTAATGTCACCAGGAATAAGTAACATTATGAAGTGACGTTGAGTAATTAATTTGTAAAGTGACTATTGTAAAAGTCACTTGATTAATTAAAAGGGAAAAAGGGTAAAAGTAGCTAAAAAGGGTCATGTTATCACATATATAGTAGCTGGGATACCATATCTTTATTGTCAGATTCCAGTACATTTTTCAGCCAGTCCTTTACACTAAGATGCTTGAGATGAGCATTTATTTTTGGATCACTATTATGATTATGGACAACAGTATATTCTTATGCCATGACTGAGTCTCAGGAAACTCAGGTTTGATGACCGATGTAGCCATTTATCCATTACAGAGCATTATGTATTGCCCAGAGTTGAAGCAACAGGTTCTCAGTGGACAGATGATGGTTTAGATGGTTTATGCACAGGTATATGACCCAACAGGTATTACCATGTGTTTATGGTTATTATTGCTTTTATACACATTCTTGTGGCATGTTTTAGCATTTGGTCTCATGATCTAGCAATCATATAGATATGAGGATTTGGTTGTATTATTTATTTATCTATGTCCCCGCTCAGACTTAGAAGTTCCTGGTTATAGTCATTGGTTTTACCCTCCTTAGGAGAATGGAGGTGATCATTCCCACCATCCTATGGCTTGCTAGTGTTGGTCTTATTATTCACTATCTCCATCCATCCCTTACCTTCTAGTTATAGCATTATCCCTGACTTACTACTTGACCTGTGATATGGAGTACTCCCCCACTTTGGCCTCTTTGTTGGATGAGCTTCCCTATTTATCTTGTGTCTCGGCTCTGAGTTGGTGACAGAACTTGCCTTTTTGATGAGTTGGATTTCATCCTTAGTGGTGGAACTTCCGCATTAGTCATTTGGGAATGTTGTTGGCTAAAACCTGAAACAGATAGTACTACCATCATTACAATGTGTCTGGAAATGAAATGTATATCTTAAATGAAAGCCCATTCTAGAATGTGTTTCTCAACACACGTGAAGCATGTGAAATGAATGTAAATCCAAGAACGTGTTTCTCAACACACACGGATCAAAAAGCCTAATAAATGTAAAACCAAGAATGTGTTTTTCAACACACATGGATCAAGGCTATGGAAATGAATGAAAGGCCCAAAAAGCAATGGTTAAATGTATTCTAAATCCAATGATTGCTGGCCTCACTTGTAATGATCTATTCCTCACTAGCCTGCAGGTTATCATGTGAGATGAAGTAAGGGACAACTAATTCTAAGTGTCCCCTAGAGTCTTAAGTTACGGTTTGCTGGGCACCCAGTCATGGTGGATCTAGAAAAGATCCTCATAGAGCTGTATCAGCTTGGATGTGAGCTGTAGACATCTGTCAAGGTTGAATAAACACTTCCCAGACTGCTTATCCATTTGTGAGACACTGCCTTCCCCTGTGTTATTTGCTTATCCAACATATGCCTTAGTGTGTATTCCCTTTCCCATATCCAAAGTGTCACAGTGTCAAGATAGTACAGTCATCCCTTAGCCTAGCCTTGTAGTCTTCATCCTTCACCCATCACTATCAAAATGATCACAGTCATAAAGTGAGTATAGTCTTGAGGTTCTAGTCTGAGCCATAATAATAATAAAAACATTAAATATTTGGTTGTAGATCGCCAGAGAAATGATTACTATATGTTATATTGCTACTTGAATGATTTGTAAAGCATGTCTTAACCTTTTACACTTGCAGCAGTTTGATGTTAGCCTGGGTCATTTTATGGGTCATGTTGACTTGGTCAAACCTAGTTTGACCAAGGTCAACTACAGGACATGAGGTGAGATAGACCTTGGATGATGCATACAGGTGATGTATGGTCTATTGCAGGTCACCATATGGTTCCATGGATTGGTTACAGGTTTATGATGATGATTTGGCATTTTATTATATTTGATCATTTATAGATTATTATTATTTTTTATCTGTTCGGGTATATTTGAGATATTATATGATCATGTAGAGACCCATATGGTGTATGAGTACACACCTCTAGTAGATTTGGGCTCTCTGAGTCCATTGGGATAGTTGGTTTTCAATTCCGGGCAGTTACAGTTGGTATTTTCCTCAGTTTATCATTTTGGTGCATTTTTGCCATTTAAAATGGCCTGTCAGAGCAGTTTCATGATATTTTTGGTTCACCTAGGGCGCTATAGAGGGAGTATGGGGTCTAGCCACTTGTTTTTACTATTATACCATACTCCCGGACATTATGGTGCAGACAGTTTTGGCCCCGGATTACAAAGGCAGAGAGTTACAAGCATTTTTATACTTTACAGAGGATTTACAAAGGCATAAAAATGTTAAAAATGGCTATAGAGGAAATCGATTTGGGCTACTGAGGCAAGGAAATGGCATGAGGATATTTTTGATGATGAGTGTGATGTCTTCCACACCTTCCACAGCAGTTTCGGCATTCAGTGGGACCCACACACTTCTCGATGGCATTTTATATGGTTTTATTGTCTCCTTGGAGGCTCACGACTTTCTCTATGGAGGTCGATTTGGTACTTTGATGAGTCATATGATGTTATTGTGCCGTGGGGACACACTAGGGAAGTTAGTTATCACTCCCTAGACCCACCATGAGCAATATGTTATATTTTTAGAGTCACTTGATGATGACGTCCTCACTTGGGCGATTTGACTATTGTGGGTATATTATTTTATTGAGTTGATCCATGTATTTTATGTTGAGCTCATCTCAACCATTGATTAGAACTTTTGTATCTTTTAATCTTAGCCATCCATTCAAAAGGTGGTTAGGGTTTTGGTATCTCTTCTTCCTATTTAAAGGAGAGAGCTTCTTATTGTAAAGGGACCTTTGGCTCTTGGAATCTTGATAATAAAAGAATTATTTGCAGACACTTCTTGGATCTTCTTTGTGGTGATTCTTAGATGGTGATTGGAAAGTCTATTGCATCCTAGCATTTGAGAGTTTGTGGTGAATCCATATATTTTTGGAAACTTTTGTCTTGTCTACAGGAGAGCGACTTCACTTGGGCGTTTTTGTAAGGCTTCCTCAACTCGCTTCGTTTGAATCGTTTCTATCAGGGGGTTTTCATTGGCATCATTGTGATCTATGATTTCTTCTTGGTATATCTTTTGTAGCATTAGTCTTATCTTCTTGATGCATCAAATTTGATATTGTTGACGTTTGTTGTGCGGGAGGAGAGGGCGCATTCGCTTCCCTAGGCAAAACGATTTTCATTCGGCACTCATTCAAATCTTTTCAAATTGATCGGGAAGGCATAGATCATCATCATCAAGGTATCCGCAAGATTATCCGTGTAAGATCTACTTTTATTTTAGTTATTATTGGGTTCCAATCCATTGGGTATCTTCATCTACACTTAAAAGTTAAAACCCTCACTATTTTTATTCGGAAAATTCTCTAGCTCAAATGACTTGGTTAACAGCATAACCATTTCTGGGTTTTACACTTCTTGCAATTATCTAGGTGGGTTCTCCAAGACGTCACACTTGGAGGACTCCTGTGGCCCAAATCCCAAGACACTGGTTTCCTTATCCCTGGCGCACTTCTCTGGCTATCTTGTTTGCCTGTCGTTTGATCTCTTTTCTCAAGCTTGTGTGCTTTGATACTGTCACATCCACTTGTCAAGCTGTGCTAGAAATCCCTAAACCTCAAATCCACTCTTTGGGACACTTTCCCTGTTTTAAGGGTCACGTTTCCCAAGGCAGCTGAATTTGACTATTTTAAGACTAGCACCTCAATCCTGGAATCGTACCTAATTGTCAAGCCACTGTGTTTAATCAATCTTTATCAACTCATATCTTTCCTAAGCCTCCACAGTGGTCTTGTTTCCTTAATTCTAGGGTTCCATACCTATCACCTTATGTACCCTATAGTTATAGCTTGATCTGGTGATTTGGTTAGATCTCTCGTGTCGGGAGTAGATCAGGGTCTCCCCCTTTGTTATCTTAGCTTTGATAACATAAAGTGAAGAGTGCCTTGATTGGCGTGACAACCAATCCCTTGGAGATCGAGGCTCTCTTGGTTCACCACTTTGGTTGCTTGTCTCCTCTATCATCCTCACGGATCCACCTTTAGGGGCAACTACAAGTTTGGTGATAATAGGTCAAAGTGAGAATAAAAGGGCAAGTAGCCTCATTCTCTCATTCGTTTGTATCATTTTCACTTTTGAAAAAGAAGTTGAGGTGCTCTTGTGGCTTTGGCTCTTGGGATGAAAACCCTAAGAGAAGAAGAATAGTTTCGGTGGTGAAACCATCCACCCTAGCTATTGAGAGGAGGAAATCACTCAGATTTTCTCATTGTTCTTCATTGCTATGAAGGGATATCAAGTTACTCTTGTAGATCTATAGAATATTTCAGAGTTTGTGGTGATTGGGAGAAGAGCACATTTCCCTAGTAGGGCGTTGAGGGTTTATTTTCATCTCCAGGTATGCTATTGCCATTTACAGTTGAAGTTAATAATAATTATTATATTAATGTCCAACTAATGACCATAAAGTAGGTCAAAGGGACTGCTGATTACAATGATGTCCGTACAAAGCGGGAGAACCAAACGGTCTCCTATAAAAAGGTACAATGCATGAAGAAAGAAAGAAAAGAGTGAACAAAAGTAACAGGACTGAAGTAAGAGAGCTTTGACTGCAGATGCGAATACAGAAAACCCATAATGGGGCGGAGATGTCCTAGCGGAAAAGATCCAGGAGCGAAGGGTCTGAGGATCCGACCCATCTCTCCTAACATTCAAGGTTGAAAGAAGAGGACTGAAGAAAACTCAACAAAGTCTGTTGTCATGATGAAGGGCTAGTAGAGAGTGCAGACTGTCCATAAACTCATTACCTGGGGGGTTCATACGTTGCTGAGGTCGGGAGGATCTAGCCCGTCTCTCAGGACGGACTCTGCAATGAATCTGCTGCTAAGATCCCGTGGGTCGGGGTGAGGTCCCACGGATCCTCATTGTCTAGAGCCTGGATATGTACTGATATCGGTCGGTCTCTTGGTGCCCCTGTCTGAGGGTAATACCCTGAAAAATGACGTGATCTTCTGCGTGGGGTCCGGTCTGATGGGAGGCTGAAGAATATGCGCTCGGAATTTGAGAGCCTCCTGCATTTAGAGAGCCAAGCATCTTTGATCGGGGTACCTGAAAAACTCGGCGAGAGTCTGAGAGTCTCTAAACAAACAATAGAACCGTCCTCTGATCTCTTAGTAATTGGGGCATCTAAAAATGAAGTGCGCCTCGGTCTCCACTTCCTGTAGGTGACATACTTGACAGATTCTATCTGGTCTATCAATCTGGTGGTCCGTCTCAACCCGAAGTCTATGAGAACTGACTCTGAACTGGCCTAGAGGGATGCGAAGAGCATGCATCCAGTGACGAAACGTATACTGGGGTCGGACAATGAGCCCGTCTCTCAGCTCCAGGAAGTGCTCTGCGTAAAAGGCCATCTTTGGGCGTAACCTTGCTAGAGGATTGACCTAGGTGACCTGGACGAACTGCCTGTAGATGTCTTCCCAGATGGTCTTGTTCAGTTTCTGTCTAGTGGGTAAAAGGTGTCCAGGAGCATCAAATGAATATCGGAAAGGGGGGAGACGATCCACCTAAATACCCACTGCCTCTAGGAGATCTGAAACCCCTGTAAACCAACCTCGTGTCCGACCCGAATGGGTAGAACGGGCAATAGCCTCAGAAGAGCAGTATGCAAGGTAAGGGTATCGGTCTCTGCCATCCACCGAGTCTGCAAAGCCCCGGACACGGTGCAAGAATGAGATCAAACTGAAAACTGTCTCGAGCCTGAAGGGTTGAGCTCCGAACTCGGCAAGGATGATGTGCTGAGGTACTGTCTGTTTACATCTAATAATGCAACGAAGAAGAAGGGTTTGCACTCTCTCAACCAAGGCCCAGTCTGACTCAAGTAAAGATGGCCCCCAAATCTCCGAGCCATATAGAACAGTGGGACGGATCAAGGTGGCCATGAGGCTCATCTTGGACGAGTTGTCCTGGAAGTGATGTCGAAAGCACTGTCTCTCAAGAAGGGCTAATGATCCATAACCTTTGTTGATCCGAGGCTGAAGAGCAGGTCGCAAACTGAAGTGAGGGCCCGAGAATTGCACCTCCAAGTAAGTATAGGTGCTGGTGATCTCAATCTCCTTTCCTCTGAATAGGAAGTGAAGGTTCGAAGTTTTCTTCACTCCATTGAAGATCATAACCTTGGTTTTGCCCAGGTTGATTGTCAACTGTCGAAGATCACAAAATAGAGCTAAGGCATCTAGCTGCCTCTGTAATCCTTCTGGGGATGAGGAGAGGAGGACCACATCGTCATCAAAGAGTAGAATAGATATCAAAACCTGGTGAAGAAGACAACCATCTGTGTCCTGGATATGCTCGTGTAGAAATGCCTCCAACTCATTAATGTAAATCCCGAACAGGGTGGGAGATAGTGGCCATCCTTGTTTGACCCCAATAGTACTCCAAATGAAATTAGACATCCCATGGGCTGTGCGAAGACGACTGAGAACACTCATATAGGCGCATAATAGCTGTCAATAGGGTTGCAGAGATGCCAATATCTCTGAGTCTCTAGAACAGGGCTTCCCTAGGAACAAAGTCAAAAGCTTTCCGAAAATCTACAAAGCAACAATAGACCTTCAAAGAGCGGTGTCGGGCTTCCTCAATCACGACGCGCAGAGTGAAGATGTGGTCAATGGTCTGGTGAGTTGGTCGGATGCCTGCTTGCCCCCTAGCCCTGAGGTGTCTCTGCTCAAGGTCGCTAGAGAGCTTCCTATGGAGAACGGTAACGTACAACTTCGAGAACGTGTGGCCCACCATGATCGTTCTGTAATTATTGGGATCTGAACTGGGACTTGATTTATGAATCGGATGGATGATGTGATGTGACCCTGCCGGTGGGAAACCCTCACAGGCTACATGGTTAAAAAGATTAGCCAGGTACCCAACCAAAGCACGAAAACCGTGCTTAAAGAACTCTGCTTGGTATCCTTCCTCATCTATTGCTTTGCTGCTGTTCATCATCCAAATGACCTCTCTAATGTCCCTGGTTGAGAATAAGCAACAGGAGGGGGGTGGAGAGGTAACCTGGATTTGGGCTTGTCCGGGAATATCATAAAGATTGGAAGTGTGGGAAAACATGGATAAAGGATCGAGGTCAGATGGGAGAGGGGAGCGTCGAGGAAGGATGGTACGCCAAAAATGTTTAGGGGAATAAATAAGGAGAGCGGACAGTTCCCGTCTTTTTGGAGAGACAGAGTCATTTCTTGTGACGGAGGAGGCGGCGATAAGAAGCTTTGAGGTCTGAATAGGAGGGATGAGAGTGGGAAGCAGATCGAAGCTGTCGATGTAGAGTTTTGCATTCATCATCGTACCATTTGTTCATGGGACATGATCCAACTTTTGGGGAGATGGAAGTAGGGCGAGTGGAGTGGGGGAAGGATTTGAGTGCTGCTTCCCAAATGGTAGATGAAAGACAAGTGTACTTAGTGGAAGCAGAGTCGAGCGAGGAGAACTGAGTCTCTGACGGGAGTATTTGGCTTAGGGTCGAGGAGAAGGTGTCCGGGTCTCCTTCGTCCAAACGAAAGATGGTCCGGGGTGGGCCCCGAGAGAGGGTATGAGGTGGGAGGGGGGGGGGGTCAAATCGGAGAGAGAAAGAAAGAAGTGCGTGGTCAGCAAGAGGGATGGGGGAGACTGTGAGGTGACAAACAAAAGGGAGCAAGTCCTGGATGGTGAGGACATAATCAACCACGCTTGCACCCCCACCATGTGGTCGACAGGTGAAGAAGCGAGAGTCCGGAAAACAGGGAAGACCGTTTAGAATCAGTAGCTCCTGAGATTCCCCCAACTTCAATAGATGCTTACCATAAACTGTAGTGGGGCCCAAAGCATCTTCTGAAATCCAGTGAAGTCCAACTGAAGTTGGGTCAATCCCCTGGGTACAGAACACATCCTCTGACTGGTCATGGAGAGGGATCTGGAGGTTCCTAGTACGAGTGTTGAAGTCACCTAGGAGGATGACTTCTCCATCAGCAGAGTACTGAGTGATGCTGGTGTACAAGTCTATAAAGGGGTCCCCATTAGGTCCACTATGGATGGCAAATGGCGAAGAAGCTGGGGGAAAGTAACAAACTGCAATGTAGATGTCCCTCAGAGGAGAAACTCCAACGCCAATCCTAATCCACATAAACTTGGCAAACACATCTTCAGCTACCAAAGAAATCTTGTCCCGGAAAGAGTCCTTAGCCAAACAAGCAACTCCACTTGATCTTCTGACTCCTCCTGAGCTCCTCGTCTCCTGTCTGCAGACTGAGAACTAGTGGTAACATGTAATATCTGGGAGGGGCCGAACAGGGATCGCATGTGTCTTGGTCACGAAGATGATGTTTGCTGAATCAAGAGCATCATACAAGAGTCTTGGCGATGACCAGAAAGATCCATTGCCTTTCAATAGTGGATAGAGATTCCTGCACCCTGTCGTCTCCCCAGACGGGCCCGTCATTTGGAACCTCCAGCTTGGTGTTCCCACCCAGGTGGAAAGTAGTCCCGAATAACTGCTCGAAGATTCCTGATAACTGCCCATTTCCCTGCCTGTCGTGCCGCAATAACTTGTTCTCTGGAATGTTTGAGTTCACAACCTGTGCTCTAGTGAGGTCCTCATCTAAGATCTTGTTGGGAAGAGAAAACAATTTCCGCTTAGCCTTGAGGGCGCAGAGTCGATCGTTTGCTGTCCGGAATCCGAGGAAGAGAGTAGAGTCATAACCTAGCCATGCTCTGTCAAGAGCTACATCGGGGAGGCTAAGGGTATCTCGAAGGAAACTAGCCCTCCCTTCCATTGGGTCCGGAGAGGGGTGAGGTAAGGGAAGACCTCTCACCTTGAGATTCAATTCCCTTGCCCGTCTGGTGCGCTCTTCCACAAGTTTTGCTTGTACCACCTCCTCAACTGCTGCAATAGGGGGAGTTTTATCCTTCCCCCGAACCACCTGTGCCCAAGAATTGATGTGCGCCTCCGTTTCCTGTTTGAAGGTGGCCTGTTGGGATCGGATTTCTTCTTGCTTGCTCTTGAGATCGAGAATTTCTGCATGTAATGCATCATTTGGAGGGTGGAGGGTTTCTTGTTCTTTCCTTTCATGTAATATCTTCTTGAGAGATAAATTATCCACTTCCACCTTCGAAACTCTAGTTGAAAGGGTGTGTATTTCTGAATGGAGTTTGCCGTTTTCTGTTTCAAGAATTTCCATTTTCTGTAGCAATTGTTTTACCTGGGCTGTCCAAAAGGAGAAATCCGATTCCATGGCTATTTCAGTTGGGCTGTAAGTTGACCCCTGGTTTTGGTTGCATTGATTAAAATATTGAAATTGGCCTCTATTACTGAATTCGCTGGTTTTGGGGTTTGAATCCTCATTGTTTTTCGTGTCCTCCATGTGTTTACCTCTTTGCTGACATTCCAGTAATCCCTTCAATTCACTGCGCTTTATATTCAGAAATGGCGGCTTCAATTCACGGCTTAGTCTTTAATCGGAAATTGCGGCTCACTCAATGCAAAAGAAAACAGCAGCAAGACGAATCTTCGATCAGCTTTTACTCTTCGGCATCTTGTCTTAACCTATATTCCAGATCAAGCTTTTAATCGTCGGCAACTAACTCTTAATTTGATGGCGGCTAACTCTTAATTCCAGCGGTGGCCTGATGTATTTCACGAATTTTTAATTCGCGCGAGCTTCCTCTAGGGCCCGATACCTTGAATCTGCGGCGGTGGCTTGGCTTCGGATTGAGAGCAGTAATCTTTAATTCACGTGGACTAAGAGTTACAGTCCCATATTCTTCACGTGGGTTGGACTCTTCGACATCTTTTCCTTCTCTGCGAAAGGATAACCCGACGACGGCGCACTCCTGCTAACCCGAAGAGATTCACTGAGTATTTTTCTAAGAGAAAGGACATTGATCTGGTGGACAACTCGTGGGGTTCGAGGGAGGACGTATTCTGTCCTTGAGGGCATCTCCATCTTCACAATAATCTCCTGGCTGTGGATAGATAGCTGCTCTTGGGAGGGGCATTTTACTCCCTGAGAGACCATACAGCTGTGTACAAGAGAGAAACGTATTGCCATTGTGGTGGATGCACTTTCCAAGGGGGTCACCGAGCTGTACTTCTCTCTTTTGCTGATTACTGTTGACAAGGACAAGCATAAGGGGTTTAATGTGACTGTTGGGCACATTCTCAGAAGAACTCCACTGAATATACACTTCCCCATCAAGACAAGCTGCCAAAGAGGGCCGAGCTTACTGCTGAAAGCATCCACTGTGCTTATTTGCTGATTGTATTACTTACCAGACAATTTGTGGGGGGCAAAAAGAGGGATTTCTTCCTCACATGTGGGCTGCTTTGTTGCTAGTTTACAAACTGTCTCTCAGGTCAGATTTTGAAGTATTTCCTTTAGTTTGGGTGAATGTATTGCTGTTATAATAACTGAGAAATTTCAATCACCTACAGTACAAATACTTATTCCTGTGCACAGTTATGGTTGTTCATTGTCACTTATCTATATATATATATATATATAGTTGGACTGTTTGTTGATCATTAAATGCAAATAAAATTTGGCTTTGTGCTTACATACTTCATGATAAACGAGATCTGAAACATAATCCCAAAACAAATACAAACCCACAGACGAAAAATCAGTCAACTCAGATTTAAAAACAGTGGTGGCCAAAGTGTTTGACGGAAGTCCTAAGCCAAAATTACATATCTGTGAGTTCAAATTTCAGCTTAGATCCATTGAGGGACATTACATGTTATGGTACTGGTTTGTTCGTAAATCATCTATCTCAGGAATCTGTTTGAAAAGATCTATAGTTCTTCGGTATATCATCATGTTTTTCATGACTAACTATATGATGACTCACTTGTATGATCAATTGCATCTATGTATACTTCTACTGGTCCACTAGGGACATTCTTATAGTATAGTACAACTACAATATCATCAGCTTGCCATTATCAGATATATTCAGAATAGTGCCAATTGGTCAGTGGCCAGTCCTGCCTCTGAGGGGCTAATATGCTATCTTTTGTTGTACTTAGGATCTGTGCATTCTGAGTACATATTTGGATACCCACTTGGCCACTTATTCTAGTATATGACCACTGCCATAGATCAGTTAGTTTTATAGGGTGGTGGTTGCCATTGCTTAGTGTTCGACCGGGTTATTTTCATGATTGTGCATGGTTTTGATGCACTCAATATTTTCTGGATCTCTTGATAGATTTAGATACCATTTGGCCCTACTATCAGCCTACAGGGTCACATGCAGAACGCCCTCCCTGCTAAGACAATTTCTACAGGGGCCCATTTAACCAGTTTGAGTGCGTAGCCTGCCAGATTTCATCAACGTGCATGGATTTGATCTGGCCACTGCATGCACTATATTTTGACATTTTTGGGCACCCATTTGGATTATCTATCCAACCATAATTTCATATGCCCAACGACTTAGTGTTTCAGAGGATTTCCAACAACAGTGGGGTTTCCGTTTTAGACATGTATTCCAGCAAGGTGGCAGATTAATTTAGCTATGGATTATGGTTTTCACTTAAAATTTCCTAAGTTGAGTTTAATAAATTTATTAAAGGATATAAAGTGCACTTTATGTTATAATTTCACATTGAGGTTGCAGTTTATCAATTTATAAGGTAATATTGGTCATTCTCAAGGAAGTGCGATTTGCTTGAGTGGCATGTTTGACACACATGTGGAGGAAATTTGATGATGTGGCACCCTGGCACACATGTGGAGGCACATTAGGACATTTGGTGACTTTCCCATCTCATGAGATCAAATCCTAGCCCTCGATCTCTTTCCAATGATGAAATTGACTTCCCCTGGTCCAAGTCGACTTGCTCAACAAGTTTGACTGGGAAATTTAGCTTTATAGATTTGGCACTTGGTGGCTTGCACATAGTTTTGGCACGTGGTATTCATCTTGCACATGGTACTTCCCCATGGTTTTCATCTTGACCCATGGTATTTGGCATTTGACAGTTCAAGGCTCTAGCTTCTTTAGAAATCTTCTCTTCTCTCATGCATTTCAATATTTTTAAACTTCATTTTGTTTTGACAGTAGACTCACTACATACATTTTTTCTCATTATGTTTCAGGAGGAAGTCTGGGAAGTTGGTGGACAGTTTGTTGGTCTTGCACTTGGTGTGCTTATTCTTGTAAGTGCTTTAACAGTCTTCACTGCTGGAGTGTCTTGCACCATGGAAATGTCCAGAATGTTGACTTTTACCTGATTATATTGCCATTAGTTCAGCATCAATACTTAAAATGTTTTATATTGGCAGTAGTTGGTTGGACAGGCCTGACAAATTGTTAGAAAAGCAATGCAGGCTACACCTCAGCTGCTAACCTCATACCCAGAGGTGGCTTTAACATGGATGGGTCTGCGTTTGTTGCACCTTTGGCTACGTTATCAAACGCTTTCAGTTCTAAGATTTTCTACGGTAAATCATTGAGAAATTTTTCCTCTTAGAACAGACATTGCATATAGCCTTCTTTGGGTTGACATCTAAAACTTCCTTTCGATATTGTCCTAGAGTTTCATTTTTGATCTTTTTGATAGCTTGCAGCATCTCTGTTGTGCAGATAAATCTAAAACGTGCACGTCTCTTGGTTGAACGTCATGTCTCAGGCTTTCCTATTCCTGGTAAAGAAAGATAGTGGATTTTCTTCAATTTCATACATTTTCTCAAAATTTCTTTACCTATTCTAATCTTCTCACTCTATTAACTACAACTTCTCATGGATGTAGCTTCATCTAACTTGTAATTTAAGTGGCAGGTTCTGATGACTGCAACAGACAAGAAAAGATCTTGATCTTTGAAAAGTTACTAAAACCCCATATCCATTTTGGTTGTTCTCTAGAAATGCTGATCGAGACAAAGATGTCAGGGAGTAAGGTACTTTTCTTCACATGGTTTAGACATTGCTAAATTCCTATTTCTGTATTCCAGTTTTTCTACATGATTGATATCTTATTAGCATCAGTCATATTGTTCTCAAACATTATTCAGTGCACAGTCAAATTAGGGTATGGCTATTTTTACATTTGACCATATTTTAGATACCCATTATGGTGAGCAGCCTTGAAGTCAAATCATAAGTCATTCTGAAAAGTTTGGTTTTCAGGTCTTTGGGTTTCTGTTGCTTCTAGAAGTAGCATATCCCCTGTTGTGTCACATGTCATATTTCCATGTTGACCTTATGACCCTGTTCCTTGTAATTCCTTGATTTTCAGTTCTTTGTACATCTTAGTAAGGAAAAAGGCCAGGTCATCTAGACTACCCATCAATTACAGCCTACAGGTGATTAAATAAGATCATCATCAAAAACAGATCCCCTGTACCCTTTATAGATGAAATGTCAGATGAGTTACACAGGGCAAAATATTTCTCTGAATTTGATCTGTTCTCAGGATACTACTAGATCTGTGTATGGTTAAAAGATGTGGAGAAAATATGTGTTCAGGATGCTACTAGATCTGTGTATGGTTAAAAGTTGTGGAGCAAACAACCTTCAGAACCCATGAAGGACATTTTGAGTTTAATGTGATGCCATTCAACTTAAGCAATGCACCAACAACATTGAATGAAATATTCCAACCATGCTCGAGGAACTTTATGCTTGTCTTCTTTGATGAGATCCTTATCTACAGTGAAATGTGGAAAGATCACCTTAGGCATGTGGAGAAAGTCTTCAGGACATTGGAAGAAAATCAAATTTCTACTGATATGTCAAAATGGGCGTTTGGGAGAAGAGAATTTGAACTTTGAAGCATATTATCTCTGAATAAGGCATTAGGGTGGACCCAAACAAGCTTAAGGTTATCATTGAATGGCCTAGACCAAAAACCATATCAAAGATTCAAAACTCAGGATTTCTAGGATTAGCAAGATACTATTGAAATTTCATAAATAACTATGCCCATATTGCAGCTCCTGTATCAAATCTACTCAGGAAGGACTCTTCCCAATGGAGTAAAGAGGTAGATGAATGCTTTGAAATGCTAAAAATGGTAAAATGTTAACACCAACGGTAGCCACACCTGATTTTTCTAAACCTTTTGTAGCTGAGTGTGATGCCTTACGATTTGGAATTGGAGTTGTATTAATGCACGATGGAAAACTAATAGCTTCTGAAAGTAAGAAGCTTAACAACAGGGAATCCTTAAAATCCTCTTATGACAAGGAAATGCTAGCTATCAAGCATGCCTTAGCAAAATGATGATAGTATCTATTGAGAAGTAAGTTCTTAGTGCATACAAATCACAACAGCATCAATAAACTGTCCTCATACCAAGCCCAGAGGACTTGCTTGAGTCCATAGAGAGATTTTCTTAATTGACAAACAAGATTAGAGTTACCCTAAAGAAACGTGGGAGGTTGTTTCATATAAATCTCTTCCTGCTGATCCATGCAAGAAGGAAGACTTAACATCCATTTTATGGACCTCCCATCTCTGTGAAGCTGTAAGCTGTGATAGAACAAGGTGAATGGAATCCATCTTAGAATGTCATGCAAGCACCCAGCCGTGGTCAAGCAATAATCACTAAGCCATCTCCAATGTGCAAGTCCATCACAGACCATCCAGGTGCTGATCATATACCATGTACCCCATTGCCCCTCAAAATGCATTTTGCATTTTGAGCATTTTTGAGGCATCCTTCCCAGCTGTAGGGCGCATTTGCTTCCAGTAGATTGAGGATGGTATGTTTGGAGGGTCTACAGTTAGAAGGCTGTAAGTACATGTTCAGAAACAGTCCAACATATGGCCAGCTATTGAACTCACCAGAAAATGGCCAAAATCATGATTGAATCAAGCAGATTGGAGATACTGGGACTGCTGGGCAAATTCCGTCAATAACCCAAGCAGAATTTTTGAGCTGCAGACTGGCAGTTTGATGAGAATTGTAAGGTGTTCCAGCAGTAAACAAAGAAGTTTTTGGGCAGATTTGCCCAGTCAGGAGGGCACCTACCGTATGTGCCAATATGATCATATTTTGGGGCGAATTTGTGGGTACGCTGTCTGCCAAACCAGAGGTAATCTCAACAGAGGGATGATGCTGTTGGATATGGTTGTCATTAATGTCAAAGGAGTTCAGTAATGACAAAGGAATAACCAAGGACATGATGGCAAGGTGAACTCAGTGAAAGACAAAGGAGGTGATGACATGGCATGTATGATGATGTGGCATGTAAAACAACACATTGATGGAGATAAAGATGATGAAGAAGAAGTTAGTGATGATGGTGGAACTGAAGATGGATGTCTTTTTAAAAATCTCATGACTTAGAAGAGAACCCTGAAATGAAGCATTATAAAGGATCATGTACTCAGGGGGAGTTAATATCAGAAAATTGCAATTGGTATTTGAAAATATATTTTGGTAAGAAGAAAAGAATGTTTTGAGGTTGCCATCAAAACAAGGAGAAGAAGAGTCATAAGAGTACTTGGTAAAAAGCTATATTCCCAAAAGACAAGAAATGATTGTATGACTAGTATATGGTTGGCAAAGAACATAGTGGAAGTAACATGGAATATTAAAATGTGTGATCCATGAGGTACATGAATACCATAAAATCTGTAAACCAAGATGAAGATTATCCTATTATTCAGGTCAGCTGGTTCATGAAAGTTCATCTACAGTTCTCTGGAATAATGAATTGTTGTAATTTGATGGTGCTATATGATTCTACAAAATATGAAGCCATGACACATTAATTGAAAATTTTCTCCATCCTGAAAGTACTCATTTGATTACATTGGTTTGGGATGACCTTCCACATTCTACACTTGGAAAATTCGATAAGCTTGTCTTCATAGTTGATGAGCACATGTAAAGATTAATACAAGAGCAGATTTAGACAATTTTTAAGGACTGTCTGATGGGGCAATTATAAACAGTCATTCTTTTTATTGGAAAGTGCCAGGATGAGTAAAAATAGCAGTAAGATTACATTCTAGAAATCAAGAGAAGGCTGCAGATTCAAAATTTGCAGATTATGTGGAACTTCAGTCAGAGCTTCAACAGTTGAAGATTGCGAAGGAACAATTGGTATTCAGACACATATCAGTTTGATGAAGTTCTCTCTGAATTTGTTTTTGAAGCTGTAGCAAAGACTGAGGAATCATGGTGAAGGCCATAAAAGAAAGTGTTGAAAGAAGAGTATAAGTGGGAATGAAGCCAGTGCATATCATTTTGATATTTGGTAAAAAAGGGGAGCAAAAACATAAAGTTGAGAAGTTGCTTGTCTGGCATTGAAGCCTCCTAAAAAAAACAAGTTATATGATGTATCTTTAAAGAGAAATCTATGGAAGAAAAATAAGGGTTGAATGAAAGAACTCAAAGATGAACCAATAAGTGTAAAATTTGTCACAAAAGAAGAATGTGTTGGCAAGAGAAGGAGCACTGTGATAGGGGAGTCCATGAACTTATCAAAAACTCTCTACAAGAAGGTAAAGAAGGATGCTAATTAGATGATTAGCACCAAGACCAAGTTAACTGGAGGAAGAGAAGAAAAAGAAGGGCAATTGTCTAAAAGGAGAATGATTGGAAATTCTATATCAAGATGATTACAGTAAAGGGCATAATAGGTTATCCTTTGTCATTGTTGTCAAAGGGGGAGAATGTTTAGGTGTTGTCATCAATGCAAAAGGGGGAGAATGTTGGATATGGTTGTCATTGATGTCAAAGGAGTTCAGTAATGACAAAGGAATAACCAAGGACATGATGGCAAGGTGAACTCAGTGAAAGACAAAGGAGGTGATGACATGGCACGTATGATGATGTGGCATGTAAAAGATACATGGTGGCGTTTTAGTGCTATTATGCTGTGTGAATAAAGAAAGCTAATTAAGCTGTCTCTATGTGTACGCATGTATCTATGTCTGAAGTGTTAACAGTTGAATATTTGTGCATCTCTGTATCAATGAATCAAATTATAGTTTGGGATATTTATGTAAATGCTTGATTAATCACTGCGTGTATGCGTAGCCTGAAGTAAGGGATTTTGAGGATTGAATGTTGCAGTGGATGTATGAATGATTTCTGTGTGTGTAAAACCACAGAGTTGATGTACAGATCCAGCAAGGGAATCAAGTCCGGTGATGATCGATTGAGTGATTAATTGATTCTCTGATCAATCAATGTAGAATCATAGAGTTGCAAAGATTGAAGTTTGCATAGATTTGGACGATCCATATTAAAGGAGAAAAGAGGATCAACGATGGGAAAGAGATCACAAGGTGAACATGAACATAAGATAAGGAATCCGCAAGATTAAGTGAAGTTCCGCCGAAGACAGCAGATCGATGGACGAGATCAAAGCCGCAAGAGATCTGACTCCCCAGAGAAATTCCACAAGAGAAAGGTGTTAAGAAAGATAACGGATCCGCAAAGATAAGGTGAGATCCGCATCTGATCTCAGATCGATGGTCAGGAAAGAACCCGCAAGAAATCGATGGTTGTAAAGAGTTGCGGAAAAGGAATTGTGGGAGGGAAATTGCGGAAGCCCATTTCGAGAAAAGTTGAAGGCACGTCCGCAATCCGCAATCCGCAACCTCACTGCGGAAAGAGAATTGCAGAAAGATAAATTGCAGAAGACAATTTGTAAAAGTCGAAATATAGTTCCACAATCCGCAAGCTGTGGAAAGGGAATTCACTGTTGATCAAGATCCGACGGTCCACGATCATTGCAGAAAGAACCTTGCAGAAATAGACTTGCGGAAGAAGTCTTGGGGGAGACAAATTGCGGAAACTAGTTTGTAAAAATCGAAACATAGTTCCGCAATCTGCAAGTTGGGGTAAGAGAATCCACCATTGATCAAGATCAGACAGTCCACGATCACTGCGGAAAGAAGATTGCAGAAAGGAAATTGTGAAAAGATTACTGCGGAAAGGAAATTGTGGAAAGGTCACCGCGGAAAGATAAATGCGGAAAGATTTGTTGGTTGTGGAGCTTGATCTCCAGATTTAGAGATATTATTATTCAGCCGTGTCCGTATACCACGTTTGGTTATGATCTCGGCACAATCCCCAGGGGGTCCGGGGGCTTGCGCCCCTGAGAAAGGGGGTTTGGGGGCAGAGCCCTTGAGAAAATGGGGGATTGGGGGCGTAGCCCCCGAGGAAAATTTTTGGGGCTGTTTTCGCCACCAGTTTTCAGGTCCATGGTTTTGGGTAACCTGTGGTATTTTTCCATTGTATTTCCCTTATAAAAGAAAGACATTGTAACACGGCTAGGGTTGATGTATTAGGTTTTATGCATTGTAAAGATCTCTGAGATCAGAAGAGAGACTGTGAGACAGTGAAGACGAAGTGCAGCGGCTGTGCTATAGGTTGTATCCCTTCACTTTGCTGGATGGAATAATAATAAGGACTGGCAACTTCAGTGTGGGCGTAGCCCAAGTTGGGTGAACCACGATATATCTGTGTCTCTCTTGTAATGTGTGTGTGATTATATTTGCATTTCTGTTTATTGTTATTGCTCTGCGATCCTGTTTTTCTAACAATTGGTATCAGAGCCAAAGATCTATTTGGCAGATAAATCCGCAGGAAGCTAGGGTTTCTGGTTCGAGTGGGAGCAATGGCAGAAGAAGGAAATTTTAAGGTCGAGAAGTTTAACGGCTAAAAATTCCAGTTATGGAAGATGCAAATGGAGGACTATTTGTATCAGAAGGATCTATTCCTGCCGTTGGGAGGAAGAGCAAAGCAGCCGGCGACCATGAAGGACGAAGAATGGGAGGTTCTTGACAGAAAGGCTCTGGGAACAATATGGTTGAGCTTGGCTTTGTCGGTGGCTTTCAATATCTCAAAAGAAACGACAACGGAGGGGTTGATGAGTGCATTGGGTAAGCTGTATGAAAACCCCTCAGCCTCCAACAAGGTATTTCTAATGAAGCATTTGTTTAATATGAAGATGTCTGAAGGTGGATCTGTTACTGATCATTTAAATGATTTTAATACGGTTACAAATCAACTAAGTTCTGTAAGTGTGAATTTCGATGATGAGGTTAGGGCTCTTCTAATCTTGTGTTCATTGCCAGAAAGCTGGAATAGCTTGGTCATGGCTGTAAGTAACTCTGTATATGGTTCAAACACCTTGAAATTTGATGATGTTATCAGTGTTATTCTTAGCGAAGAAATGCGAAGAAAAAGCACAGGTGCGACATCAGGTAATGCGTTGACCATGGAGAGCATGGGAAGACAAAAGGAGAGAGGAAAGAGCCAAGGTAATCGTAGCAACTCTAAAAAGGGAAGATCCAAGTCCAGACTGGGAAAAATAGAGTGCTGGAACAGTGGAAAGAAAGGACATATGAAGAAAGACTGCAGATCTCTAAAGAAGAAAGGGGATGGACAGAAGGAAACTACCCAAAAAGCAAATGTAGTAGGTGATGTGTTACAAGATGTTTTGATTCTTGCATTAGATAATACTAGTGATTATTGGGTAGTAGATTCAGGGGCTTCATGTCATGCTACACCCCATAGGAAATATTTTCACGATTATGTTCCAGGCGATTTTGGACATGTTTTATTGGGTGATGATGAGCCATGTAAATTTGTTGGAACGGGTAAGGTATGGATAAAAGTTAAGAATGGAACTGACTGGCTGTTAAAAGATGTTAGGCATATTCCTGCTATGAAAAGAAATCTGATCTCAACAGGGTAGTTGGGAGATGGCGGCTGTCTATCTACATTTGGAGAAAAGTGGTGGAAGATCACTAAAGGATCAATGGTGATAGCAAAAGGAGACATAGTAGATACATTGTATTTATGTCCTCATAATACTGACCATTCTATCTCTTTAGCTTCCACAGGAACAGATACAGCATTGTGACATCATAGGCTCGGCCACATGAGTGAGAAGGGGATGCAGATTCTCCACTCAAAGAAGTTGCTGCTAGATTTGAAGCAGGTAAGTTTGGAATTCTGTGAGAACTGTGTTTATGGAAAACAGAAGAGAGTCAGATTTCTCAGGGTTGGGAAACAGAAGAAGAATGAAAAGTTAGAGCTTGTGCATATAGATGTATGGGGACCGGCTCAGGTACAATCTCTTGGTGGCTCTCATTATTATGTTACATTTATTGATGATGCAACTAGGAAAACTTGGGCTTATTGCATTAGACAGAAATCTGATGTGTTTGCTACTTTTAAGAAGTGGAAAGCTTTGGTTGAGAATGAGATAGGAAAAAGGTTGAAGTGTCTCAGATCTGATAATGGAGGTGAGTATTGCGGCAAGGAGTTTGATAGTTACTGTTCATACCATGGGATTCGTAGAGAGAAGACAGTCCCAGGAACACCACAAGAAAATGGTGTGTCTGAAAGGATGAACAGAACGATCATGGAGCGTGCAAGGTGTATGAGATTGCATGCAGTGTTGCCCTTACAGTTTTGGGCGGATGTTGTAAATACTGCTGTTTATTTAATAAACAAAGGACCTTCAAGTGCTTTGGATGGTGGTATTCCAGAGGAGGCATGGACAGGTAAAAAGGTAAACTACTCATTTCTGAGAACGTTTGGTTGTGAAGCATTTGTCCATATTGATAAAGAAAATAGAACAAAGCTTGAAGCTAAATCCAAGAAATGTACCTTTATTGGATATGGGGTTGATGAATTTGGTTATCGTTTATGGGATTATGAAAATAACAAAATCATCAGGAGTAGAGATGTAATATTCAATGAAAAGGTGATGTATAAAGATCAGTTGCAGGGAAAGAAATAGGAAAAGGAAACCACAGAGTACACAATATTTGATGAAATTCAAGAAAATGAAGTTCCAAAGGTGCCAGAAAATCAAGAACAACAGCAAGTACCTGAAACTGTTGCAACTGCAAGAAGATCTACCAGGTTAAGTAGACTCCCTGAACGATACTCTCCTTCAATGTATTATTTGTTAATCACTGATGCTAGTGAACCAGAATGTTATGAAGAAGCAATGCAGGTGGAAACTAGAAAGAAGTGGGAGCAAGGCATGAATGAGGAGATGTACTCATTGGAAGGAAACCAAACTTGGGATTTGGTTCAGTTGCCTGCTGGGAAAAGAGTATTGCATAACAAATGGATTTACAGGTTGAAGGAAGAAGAAGGAGGCAAGAAGCGGTACAAGGCCAGACTTGTTGTAAAGGGGTTTGCACAGAAGAAAGGTATAGATTTTGATGAAATATTTTCTCCTGTTGTTAAGATGACTTCAATTAGGACTATTTTAAGTCTAGTGGCAGTAGAAGATTTGCATCTTGAACAGTTAGATGTAAAAACAACCTTTCTCTATGGGGATTTGGAGGAAGAGATATATATGCAGCAACCACAAGGGTATGAGGTCAAAGGTAAGGAGAACT
Source organism: Larix kaempferi (assembly GCA_027924585.1). Lineage (NCBI taxonomy): Eukaryota > Viridiplantae > Streptophyta > Pinopsida > Pinales > Pinaceae > Larix > Larix kaempferi. The sequence goes on along the minus strand of BSBM01001320.1, from coordinate 919,869 downwards.
TGGTATGCAGGTTGAAAAAGAGCTTGTATGGCTTGAAGCAAGCTCCAAGGCAGTGGTATTTAAAATTTGACAGGTTTATGACAGAACAAGGTTATAGTAGATGTCATTCTGACCACTGTGTTTATTTCAAGAAGCTAGACAATGAAAGATATATTATCTTGTTATTGTATGTGGATGACATGCTTGTTGCAGGGTCTAACATGCAGGATATAAATGTACTCAAAAGGAAGCTAGCTAATTCATTTGCGATGAAGGATTTGGGTGCTGCAAAGCAAATCCTTGGTATGAGAATAACAAGAGACAGGAAAAATCGCAAATTGACATTGTCTCAGAGTGAGTACATAAAAAAGGTGTTGGAGCGGTTCAGAATGTAGAATGCAAAACTAGTTAGTACACCTTTGGCCAGCCATTTCAGTCTAAGTAAGGAAATGTGTCCCAAGACACAGGAAGAGACAGATTACATGTCCAAGATTCCCTATCAATCAACAGTTGGCATCTTGATGTATGCCATGGTGTGCACAAGACTAGATATTGCACAAGTAGTGGGAGTTGTGAGCAGATATATGAACAATCCAGGTAAAGAACATTGGAAGGCAATACAGTGGATTCTCAGGTATTTGAGAGGTACTACCACTCAGGCATTATGTTTTGGAGGTTCAGACACTGTTCTACAGGGATATGTTGATGCAGATATGGCAGGTGATAAGGATAGCAGGAGGAGCACCACAGGGTATGTGTTTACTGTAGGTAGAACAACAGTAAGTTGGATTTCGAAACTGCAAAAGGTTGTTGCACTTTCAACAATAGAAGCAGAGTATGTTGCTGTTACAGAGGATAGTAAAGAGATGATTTGGTTGAAGAGGTTTATGGAGGAATTGGGTAAGAAGCAGAAGGATAGCAGGTTGTATAGTGACAGCCAGAGTGCCATTCATCTTGCAAAGAACTCAGCATTCCATTCCAGGACTAAACATATACAACTCAAGTACCATTTCATATGGTCTGTTTTGGAAGATGAACTGTTGAAGCTGGAAAAGATACATACTAGCCAGAATCCTGCAGACATGTTCACAAAGGTAGTGACTAGAGAGAAACTGAGTTCCTACTCAGTTTCAGTTGGCCTTCTAGCATGAAGGTGAAGATGAGAAATTTGCCAAGTCCAAGGTCCAACAAGTGCAGCAGCGGTGGAGTTGTTGTGATCAGTCTCCAAGTGGGAGATTGTTGGTTGTGGAGCCTAATCTCCAGATTCAGAGATATTATTATTTAGCCGTATCCGTACCCCAGGTTTGGTTATGATCCCGACACAATCCCTAGGGGGTACGGGGGAGTATTTCCCTTGTAAAAGAAAGACATTGTAACACGGCTAGGGTTGATGTATTAGGTTTTATGCATTGTGAAGATCTCTTAGATCAGAAGAGAGACTGAGACAGTGAAGAGGAAGTGTAGCGGCTGTGCTGCAGGTTGTATCCCTTCACTTTGCTGGACGGAATAATAATAAGGACTGGCAACTTCAGTGTGGACGTAGCCCAAGTTGGGTGAACCACGATATATCTGTGTCTCTCTTGTAATGCATGTGTGATTATATTTGCATTTCTGTTTATTGTTATTGCTCTACGATCCTGTTTTTCTAACAAGATTGTTGCGGAAAGTCATGAATGATAAACATAAACAGAGTTATGAATTACAAGTTTATTAAAACAGATATTTGAGGGGGCGTGAAGGAGAAAGGTATGAGCCTGTTTTGAAAAGGCGTGTTTATGAGATGTGTCTGTCCAGTTTGAAGAGGTACGAGTTGAGAGGGTATGAAGATTTGAAGAGGCATGAATAATGTATTTAAAAGAAGATTCGAATTAGAAGGTAAGTGTGTCTTCAGTGTCTTAGTTGAAGCAACAGCAAGAGCAGGCTGAGACCAATGAACTTCCAGGACTAAAGAAAGGATGTTCTGGATGATCTGAAGAAGTCAGATTAGGGAGGTAGGGTGGTGTTAGGATAGGCTACATGCCTGTTAGGGGGTTGCAGCCTCCTTCCAGTAGTAGCTGGTAAATAAGGGTGTCGAAGCATCCTTTCAGTAGCAACTGATAAAACTAGGGGGTTGTAGCCTCCTCCCAGTATTAGCTGGAAAAGAGGGTGTAGTAGCATCCTTGTCTGTAGTAGCAGGAAGAAACCAGGGTGTATTGGCATCCATGTTTGTAGTAGCAGGAAGAAACTTATTGTAAATATAATTTTGCAGTATAGAAAGAATTGGTGGTTGACCCAATTGGGATTCCATGATAAAAATATGTGTTTTGTGTATCTTGTTGATTCCATGTTTTGATTAAGTTTAAATAAGTGGTTTAAAATAGTAAAAAGTTAACAATACTGATTCACCCCCCCTTCTCAGTATTGACCAATATTCCAACAGATGCTTCTCCAGAGCTTATTCCAGCATAAGGATATGACATAAAGACATCTGGATTTTACCTCAGGCAGCCAGAAAGGTTATTTGCAACCCGTGTATGGTATCCAAAGTGCCCAAATTTGCAAGCAGCTTCCGAAGCCATACTGCTTCCTTACAAGCTGCACTGGTTGCGATGTACTCTGCCTCGGCTGTATTGAGTGCCACAAAAGTCTATTTCTTGCCGAACCAAGAAACCATAGCTGATCCCAAGCTAAAACAACACCTAGAGGTGCTCTTTCTGTCAACTGCACTACCAACCCAATCTGAATCTGTGAAGCCCACTAGCTTCACTTCACTATTTGAGGTATATCTCAGTCCATAACCAGTTGCATTGTGTAGATATCTTAGCTCATGCTTAGCTGCTATCCAATGTACTTTCCTTGGCTTGACCATGTGCTGACTCAACGTGTTCACTGCATAACAAATATCTGGCTTGGTATTAACCAGGCCTTGTAAAGAACCAATCAATTGGCAGTACATGGTCAGATCCACTAAGTCTGAAGATATGGCAGAGTCATGTAACTTCTTTAGATTAGCCTCCATAGGTGTGGTCGTGGACTTATAGTCCATCATGCCAAATCTGCGCAAGATCTCAATGGTATACTTCTCTTGTCCAAGAAAGATCTCATCCGGTACTTACCACACCCTTAAGCCCAGGAAATAGTACATCAATCCTAGGTATTTCATCTCAAACTCACGGGTTAACTCCCTCTTGCACCTGTCAATCAGACTCTCGTCCACTGTGAGAAAGAGATCATCAACATAGAGTACCAGGATCAAGAGACGAACTTCAACAACCTTGTAATAAAGGTTTTGGTCTGCTTCACTTCTGGTAAAGCCTAACTTTATCAAGTAACTGTCGATCCTGGAGTACCAGGCCTGGTGTTACCGGCTGAACTAGCAGGACTAGCATCCGATGACAAATACGAGGGAAGTGACCACTATCACCTTAGCCATTTCCCTAACTTCTTAGGAGAGTCGGAACCTCCAAGGTGAAGAGCCCTTATATAGCCTGCAAGACACCTTAGGACAAGAGAGGCTATGTCTTTTTGAAGATAATATCAATGACTAGTGCCTTCATGGAGTCAACATATTCAAAGTGTATTGTAGATGTGATGTATTAATACAATGATGTGAGTGACAAGCAACATAGACAATCAATAATGTTTTGGCATGTGAGATAGATCAATCTTCAATAACATAACCATAGATCATCCAATGAAGAGTAGGGACATTCATCCGAGTATCAAAGATATAAGTTACTATTTGCCAACATTTATCATCTAAACATATACCATTGACCAATGTAATAATTGCGGAACTCAAGCAGCTTATAAGTGACAAGAAAACTACTCATCCTTAACAAATATTCCAAGTCACTTCAAACCAAGACAAACCACAGAATTGTATCCATGTAAATAATATGTAAAGGATCCGTGGCAAATGAGGACTAGTTTCTTATATTGTAATGATTAGCAGCAGTAAGTGTTTGTCATTCAATAACAATAATTAGCAAAGTGTAATCACTAATGGTCACAATCCAAACCTGATATGTCATCACCAGAAGCGGTATTTCAGACCAGCAGTAAAGATATACCTAATACCAGCAGTAGTTTTAATATAGAATCAACAAAGGATAAGGATAACAATTAGCAATTGAGTGTGATAGCAGAGATCATAGGTATGTATAAACTTGTCCTAGAAATCAGAATATAATTTCCATTTCATCCACTTTAAATATAGTAAACGTTACATATTCCAAATCTGTATGTAATATATCAGCAGCAAATTACTAGATGTCAAGTTCACAAGATGAGGATATAAGATGCCCAAAACTAACTCTTGCACTATCAACAGTATATCCTTTAACCTTCCATTCATTCATATGTAAAGTATATCATGAACATAGCGACATATCATATTTATGAACAACAGTAACAGGTAGATAACCTATACCAATCAGTTGACCATATATTACCTTACAGCAGCAAAGGACTTCATGAATGGGTAATGATCAACCAAAAATACCATTCTTTATTGCACAGAAAAAAGTCATATCAGATTTATAAATTTCACCTTTCTCAGACCTGTGTTTGGATTAGACTTCAGACTTGTCTTATATGGAAAAATTGTTCCAATTGGCACACCAATAACACTGTAAAGTAACCAGTTCAGATAGCTTGTGGTCTTAGGTGAAATCGTTTGAGGATGACAATTGTGTAATGGTGACACCTGCAGCAGTAGCAGGTTGAGGAACAACAGAGGAAAGTATGGAGAAAAGGTAAGGTAGGGTAGTAAAGGAAAGGAGAGGACGGAGCGAGGGTTAGGAGGATGGAGTGAAGGAGGAGCGAATGAGAAGAAAGGACAGCGAAGTGGAGAAGGGGACTGTAGCTAGGGTTTGGTTTTCAGAAATTAGGGCTTTTTAGCATTTAATTTTATGAAAATTATATACAAAAAAATGTAAAAATCAGACCTAAATCACACAAATTTAACCCAAAATAACATTTACACATGTAAAACCAATGTTGAAAAAGTTGGACTCGGCAAAAAGTCGGCAAGGGTCCCGAAAACAATTTCTCGGCAACATTGGCGAAAAAATCGGGAAAAGTTGGCAAACATTAAAAAATACAAAATACATTCATTTTTTTCAGAATTTTAAACATATACAGCAACAATAACATGAGATAAACACATTGGAACATAAATATGGAGAAAGCACTGATATATATCATCATCATGTAGTCATGTCAAATATAAAATGATACATCAAAGTCAATACTGAATTCTGAAAGTCTGAAAGTTTGAAACACCATAGTTGTCCAATCAAGGACTCAAAACTCAAAAATAGATAACCAATACAAAATGACATCACATATATAAATGTATCTCAGGAAAACTAGTAGCTATCTATCTAATATCAATGCTCTCTTCCCCTTTTACGGGAAAAGGTCATGGGCCGTTTGTCAAGCCTGCCCCTAGCACTAGAAGTAGCAGCAGAAGACCCTGCCCCTGCATCTAACATCGGACGATGAGTGACGGATGGAGGACTAGATGTATCAATCGGTGTAGGCGGTGGTGGCGATGCTAGCACATCACCCTTCGTGGTGGCTCTGACCTCCTCCTCCTCCTCCTCCTCCTCCTCCGCCTGCCCTTCCTCTCCCTCTAGCCATGTAGGTTCCTCCTCCATGATAGGAGTCTCAATCTCCACCCTCCAATTAGACAAAATATCAATATTGTCTAAGGCGACGGCTTCAACATTTGGTGCTTTATTTATTTATGTCATCCATAAACGGAGATTATAATGGACGTAGACCAAATCATTGAGACGTGTGAATTCCAACCTGTAAGAGGAAAATAATTTTTTTGTATGAGTCTAGAGGTTCAAGTTTAAAAAATTAATGAAATATAATTATAATATGTGAGGATGATAGATTCACAAATTATATTAAATGAAATTGATTTGTTGAAAATTTAAAGTCTAAGACTCTAACCTTCTGCGTCTCTTTGCGTGTACTTTTTCAAACACACTCCAATTCCGCTCACATCCTGAAGCGGTACATGTTTGGCTAAGAATCTTGATGGCAAATTTCCGTAAATTTGGTGTCCTTACACCATAGGTTCGCCACCAAGTAGCTACAACAAATAAGGAAATAAATAAATCATAATTCAAAATTTCAAATTTCAATTTGCAAATAAAAGTTAAACACTTTAATAACTTACTTGGCATGAAATTGGTCCTGTCACGAATAGCATCAGCAAAGCTAAATACTCCAGTACCATCCTAATACACCTCTAACTCGCGATTGATTGCATTGCGAGTCTCATAATCAGGTACCATCCTCTGAATACAAGTGAAGAGCCCCTCCAACACCTCACCATCAAAATCAAATTTGCATTTGTAGGAAAATGCAGGATTGAGGAAGAGTGCTGCTGCATGAATGGGTCTATGAAGCATCCTGGTCCATCGACTATCAATCAACTCCCATAACAACATGTGCCTCTCGTGCCCCGGGGTACCCTTGCCCACATAATAATTCCGGATGGTCTCTTTGGCCCTATCCATGGCCTCATACAAATAGCCCATTGCGGGCTTATCACCATCAACAAGTCTCAGAACCCTTACCAAAGGTTCACTCACTGAGCACACTTCCCTCACTCCTTCCCAGAAGGAGTCAGTATACACCAACTTGGCAATGGTTCTCCCATCCTCTCTCCTGTTGTAAGCACAATCACGCCACTCATCAGAAACAAACATTTGCTTCAACTCAAACTGACATTGAAGCAAGGATTGAAGAGTAATGAAGGTGGTGGCAAAGCGCGTGATTGCGGGATGCTTCAACTCCCTGTTTTTGGTGTGCCTCCTCATGAGGCTGAGAACAAAAGTATGGTTGTAAATGAACTTGGGGATGCTCTTAGCTTGATCAATCACCACTTTGATAAAGGGAATTTTTCCCATATCCTCTAGCATCAAATCAATACAATGAGCAACGCATGGAGTCCAAAACAAAGTGGGGTGCCTCTCCATAAGCATCCTGCCAGTAGCCACATAATTAGCTACATTATCCGTAATAACTTGCACAACATTGTGCACCCCAATGTCTTGTAGGAACCCATCTAACAACTCACATAAGAGCGCTGCATCTTTTACATATGCTGATGCATCGACTGATTTCACAAACTCTAGGACAATGTACCAAAAAGTTGATAAGGGATCTACCCTTACCATCTGACCAACCATCTGACATGACTGTGCATCTAGTGCTCTCCCATGACTGCTTGAGCTCCTCCAACCTAGCACCGATGTCCTTCTTTTTTGCTTGAAGGATTGGACCCCGCAACTCATCAAAGGTGGCACTTTTATACCCCGAGCCAAATGCTGCAATGGCATCACACATCGGCTGCCAAAATGGATTGTTTTTTATGATGCTGAGAGGTATGTGACTCCAGTAAAGACACCTCCCCATCACCCTGTCCACTTCTACCTTGTCATTTTTCTTTATCAATGCCTTGATAGAAGGTTGTGATCCACCTCCTGTTCGTGGACCAAAATGGTATGAAGCCCCCGTCGTGGCTGTGGAACCCTCGCACTACCCTCACCGAAAGTGGCAGATCCTGTTGCCCCCACACTTCTTGCTAGGCCAAAAGCTGCAATCTCAGCTCTGTTTGCGGCGATTTCATCCTTCTTTTTATTCTTTTCATGGATTGCATCATGGGCAGATTTCATGATCTCTGGGGTCACTGTAGTACAAACGCCAACATCATGCCTAGGGAGTTTAGCTAGATGGTATTTCAACCTGTTAACCCCTCCTGACATGTGATGCCCACACAATTTGCAACTCAAATTTTGCTTGTTCCCATCATCCTCGGGCTCACCATACTGCCAAAACGGATCCAATGGCTTTGGCATCTTGGAAAATGGAATGGCAGCCTCAAAATGCAAACCTAAGGCACAAAAATACAAAAACAAGAAATTAAACCCCATTTGAAAAAATTGCAACAATTTGGCTTAAAAAATCAGACCTCTAAATTTATATTTTTGACCATGAAAAATGATAACAAGAGGGTGGCTAAAGATCTAAGAAAGAAAACATGCTATTCCATTCTAAAACCCCCTTACATTTTGACTCTTTTTGATATTTATGGACATGGAAATCATTGGAAAAATGGCAAAAAAAAAAAAAAGAATAGAGGAAAGAATATAGGCAAGCAAAATGCAAAAAATCATAAAAAAAATACAAGAAAATGAATCACTACATACCTGAGAGACGAATTGGTTGATTGGCAAAGTTTTGACTCTTGAAGTTGAACTCTTTCTCCACAAAAATTCACAATGGTGAGCTTTGATCTTGTTTGGAGTCTTGGATGCCTCCAAAGTAGTTGATGGTGCCCTCTTGCCCTTCACACTCCTTTTTCAAATGCCAAATGAAACAAATGACCCAAAAAAATCACTTTTGGTCTCTTTAAACCGTGAGTGTGACGGACTAGGTGCTTTTTTCCATCGACTCGCGCGGTTTTCGAAAAAGTCGGCGATTTTTTAAAAAATCGCGATTTTTGCGAGTCGATTTTTCGGCAGGGTCTTCACCTTGCGACTTTTACAAAAAGTCGCGATTTTTCGGCGACTTTTTCAAGCTTGTGTAAAACTAACGCTTTTAGGGCTTTTGATATTTTAAAATTTTTTAGGGCTTGTTAAAATTTCTCCCTAGGGTTTTTAGGGTTAAGTAAGGCAGGGCAAAATTGTAGGAGAGGGCCGAAATTTTAGGAAGGCCAAAAAATTGAAAAAATTGATTTTTTGATTTTCTAGGGTTTTCAACATAAAAATGCAGACCTCATTCTAACCCTAATTCTACCATGAAAATGCAGATTTACACATAAAAATGCAAAATTTAACCCTAAATAACAATTACAAAAGTACAAACTAGGGTTTGAAAAGGGTAGAAATAGGACAACCTAGGGTTTTAAAGGTTTTACCCTAACCCTAAGGGCATCAAGGAAGATGGCCTTCCTCTTGAGATGGTACTTGCCAAGTTTGGCAAACTAGGGCCTTCTTCAACAACCACAAAAGTTGGTTAAAGGGGCCCTAGTTAGGGCAAACCTTGGAGACCTAAAGCTCAAGCCTCACAATGCTATGGTGACTAAACGTTGAAAATGACCTAGATAGGACAAAATGCAGCATTAATGGCTACTATTCAACCAAGAACAAGCATCATCATTCAACATTTAACAAAGAGAAATCAAGAGAAGAACTTAGATACCTCCTTGTGCATGTGTTAAGCAAGCAATTCTAGCATCACCTTAGCAAAGAGCAAGAAAGAAAGATACTTCAAAAGATTGCCTCCAAACAAGAAAGTACATCCATCCTCAAGAGGTGCGCATCACTCCAAGAGCCCTAAGAAGGGTAAAAAAGTAGCATAGTGTTTTATCCCATAAGTTGATGTGTAAAAATGAAGTGAGGAAAAGTTATTTATACCTTTTCACATTCACTTTTACAAAAATAAATAAAATCCAGGCTGACATGACTTTTTAAAATGTCAATTTGAAATTATAAATGTCAACTTAAAATTAGAAGAATAATAAAATAAAATAATCAGAACTGTGGGTATTTGGGGTATTTTCCCCAGTCTTTACCCACATATGACTAGAATGCCTAAAAATGAGCAAATCCGCCCGTTCTGAAGGCTAGACTATGGAGGGGGGGGGGTTGTCATGCCCCATATAACCCCAACAGTAGTGTAAATCCCTCAACGCCCCCCCTTATCAGGCATCACAGTCATGCATCAAAGATGACGTCATCATATGAAGGAAGGCCCAGAGAGAGGGCGTTGGTGAACTGGAGGGCCAGGAGGGTGTTGGAGGTGACCTGGAGGAGGAAGAGATGCCTCAGTGCTGAAAGATCTGTCACCGGAGTGTTAAAACAGGGTTGGGGTCATGTGACCTAGTGATCCACCCTTGGAAGCCCCAAACACCAACCTCAGGGCTTCAAGCCATTTCATGAGGTAGTCAACGATGTCACTAAGCCATAGTACTTCCAAGGGAGAAACTAGAGGGTCTAGCCATAACCCTTACTCAGAAAAAGATGGCTAAACACCCCTAATGGTGAGAAAAATGATCCCCTTTTCCCGGGGCACCTCTGCAGGTGCGCTGGTACTGGTACCATCTTAATACCCAGGGTGCTTGCTTAAGCTCATAGAGAACTTTCTTCAATCTGTAAATAGAGCCCTCAGGCTACTCCATATATACCTCTGGAGCTGTGTTGTAGACTCCCTTTGCAACTCTACATCATACTCTCCCTCTGGAGTTGCTCATTGGCTAGTCCATCAGCCTATACGAGGTGTCATCCTGGATGCCAACCTGAACCGAACCTTAAACACTGGTTCTGCCTCCACGCCATTTACCCCTTAGCCAAGTCACATGGCTAATACAGGGGAAATGTCGGCCCGATGCTGCAAACATCAGTCTTCAAGCCTCCTGCTCCCTCTGCATCTAAGCATCCTGCTCCCTCTCAAATACTGAGTATCAATGGGATCTTCACATATCTACATATAACTGTTGTGAACATTATCCTTTAAACCAAACATTCAAGGATTTAAATAATAACTCAAATGATAGTACAAATACTTATCTTTTATTGTTTTGTTTGCTCACTCTTGATCTCTGCCTCCTTGCAGAAATCACAAGAATCCACAGATCTTCAACTTCTTTCTGTATCCTATATCTTCATACATCATCAATGACAATCACATCATCTTTATACTGCAATCATTGGTGCACTCATAGAGTGTACTAGAGGAAGTACTCCTTTCGACGATCTTTTGCAATTTCCCCAATATCATCTTCTGCATTCCTTGACCTCTTTTGTGAAGAATCTTCTTGAGCATCATTGCTCGAAATAGAGCCTAAGAGAGTAGTAAGAAGAAGGTATTATTTCCGGATTTCTTCTTGATGTTTTAATTTGTCTTGGGCTCCCTCTGGATCTGGAATATCTCTAAGTTCAACAACCATCTTGACGGATCTAGAGTAGAAACCTTAGTAGAAGAGAGTAAAAAATTGAAACTTGGACTTTGATAAAACTGAATCCACAGGCTAATGCGCCCTCCAAAGGCGAGTTGGATAGACCTCCTTTTCTTCCAGATCTATGGACAAAACAACTCACATATTGAAACCCTAATTTCTTCAGTTTCTACAGAATTTAGGTCAAAACTGAAACTTCAGATCTGCAATTTCCAAGCCCTAAATTTTCGGCCCTTGATTTTCGCCCCCTAGATTTTCGCCCTTAGGTTTTCAACCCCTAGATTCCTGGCCCCGGATTTTCAACCCCTAGATTTTCGACCCCTAGGTTTTTAGCCCTTGGTTTTTGGACCCTAGATTTTTGGCCCCCAGATTTTCGGGGTAAATCTTTGTGCTTTACACGCAGCAGGATAGTGTGTGTGGGCCCATAACCTGTTGAATTCAGTTACGTTTTCTTGTTTATTATGGCCTTATTATCTTTTTTATCACATATACTGAATACATAAGCGAGATATAAATGCACAAAGACAAACACGAGACACAATAGTTTACCCTGGGAAAACCCGAACTCGGGAAAAACCCAGCCAACCTTTCTTACTCAAAGATTCAGTACATAATACAAGTACATTAGCTATAAGAGAGATCTTGAACAATAGAGATTACATAGAGAAATGATGCCAAAGAAAGAACCCCGAAAATATCAGTCTTCTACAACCTTGCAGTCTTCTTCTCTCCCTCTTGCGCACTTGAGTAGTAGACTTGAGCGAATTGCTTGAGATGTGTGTCCAAATGAGGAGGCGTCCCTCCTATTTATATTGTTTTTTGGGTGACTTTTTCACTAGGACCAACTTGTCTTCTTTTACTGGGCCAACTTCTCTTTTTGCATAATAAAATACATTTTTATTTATTTTCATTTTGTAGGTCGGCGTAGCTAGTGAGGATACCTCACGTAGCTACTGACAACAACAACGAAGGACTTGTCAATATGGGTGTAGGCTTTGTCAAATTCAATCTTCAAGAAGAGGGCTTGTTGCTCACTGCCCCTAGCCCACTCCATAGTGTCACATTTTGAGATCACTATGTCCAAGATAAATCAACCTTGCATAAAACCTAGTTGCTCCATCCGAAGAATTTTCTTGGAAGCATATAAACCTAAAGAGATAAAGCATTGGCTAGGACCTTAATCTAGCCCCCCTTAATCTATGACCTTAATCAACTTAATCTACCCTTGGTTAAGGGTTTCTATCAAGCAACTTGAAGTGAAGGCCTCAGATGTTAAGTAGCATAAAACAAAGGCCTCAAGGATTTCCCATTTTTGCATCAAACAAAGGGTAGAAAAGAGCTCATTCTTCTTGAAATCACTTTCCAACCTATTTTGGTCTCCAATAGGACTTTATGAGGGACCACCTGATAGTAGGAATTCCCAACAGTCACAACCAAACCTTTCAAAGTATAAGGTGAAAAAATACTCTGAAAGTGAAGCCCAAACATACCTCTAATGTCACTGAGGTCCTCTTCAAGAGAATCATCAAGTTTGTGTAGGCCAAGCACCCTGTTGGATAAGAACTCTAATCAAGGGGCATTTTTGCTCTTATATATCTTAAATGGAAAAAAAAGCTTTCCTAATATCCTATTTGATAAGGGACCTCCTCAAGAAGGCCCTTTGGGGTTATGGATCCATGATGGGTAGCACTATCCCTATGGTGTTTCCACATCACTGAAATGTAGGGGCTCAATAACAACTTCAACTTGATTCCTACTATGCTAGTTTTTCATACAATTATAACATTATAATTCAATTGCATAAGTTCAATAGGATCACTAGAAGAAAGACAAAGCAAAGAAACAAAGAACACAAGAATTTGTCTTGGGAAACCCAATAGGGAGAAAACCCAACAACCTTCGTATAGAGATGAACAATTCTGAGAACATAGTACAATGATGAGAGAGAAAAAGTGGAAGAACTTTCCAAGTAGAAGCCCCAAAAATATCTTCTCCTAGCTGCAGATGCGAATCTCTCTCCAAGTGGTGCGAACTTGCTTGGTTGAGTGAGTGTGTCAAATGAGGAACACATCCCCTTTATTTATACACTTGCCAAACTGGCCTTTTCCCTAACTGGGCCAACTAGTCTAACTTGATTGGGCCGACTTGTCTAACTTGACTGGGTCGACTTGTCTTGGGGGAATATAAAAATACATTTAATAATTCTTTTCTTTACTTAATTTTCTCCCCAAGGTTTACATTGTTCTTTCAAGGATTTACATAATTAATTACATCAAGATCAAGTCCCGTAGGAGGTTCAAATAATTACAATAAAATATAATAAGAATATCTTCCGAAGTTGCACAAAATCCAATACTCCCTCTCAACAAGGAAGATATTCTTTGGTCATCATCAGCATCACAATCATTTGGGTTTCATTTGTACATCTATATTGTCTCGATCATCTCTATACATACTGAAGGTTGTCAACATAGTCTCAGTCCTTCGAGAAGTGTCATCATGCATTCAACTCCACCAATCCTTCAGTGAGTCCAAGAGTTGCGTCTCCATCCTACCTGGATGTCTGAGAGATAAGCTTTACCATTTGCTACCTGTCCGTCTCATCTGCCAATGGGATCCTCTCATACCTGGCTGAGAACCTGGACGAGCAGAGGTGCACAACCATCTACTACCTGTTCGTCTCATTTGGCGATCGAATACTCCCATACCTGGCTGAGAACTTGAATGAGTAGAGGTACCTGTGCAAGCATCACACGACCATCTACTACCTGTTCGTATCATCCGCCGATGGGATTACTCCCATACCTGGATGAGAACCTAAACGAGTAGAGGTACCTATGTAACCCGACCATCTACTACATGTCTGTCTCATATGTCGATGGGATTACTCCCATACCTGGTTGAGAACCTGGATGAGTAGAGGTACCTGGGTGAAGGCAGGGTAAACATCTCCATGTCATCTTTCCCTCTCAAGGAGGGACACGTTCTCTTCCACCCCAAGTCTCCCACGAAAGTATTCAAACTTTATCCCGGGAAGAGGCCCGGTGAGAACATCTGCAGTCTGGTCATCTATCGAAACATATTGTAACTCGACCGCACCTTTCAACACCATATCACAATGAAATGATAGTGAATCTCTATATGCTTCGACTTGTCATGGAATACAGGAATCATTGTCATCTGCACACATCTCTGTTTATCACAGTGAATCACGGTTGGCTCTGGAATCTGGCCAAACAATCCTGCAAGGATTTTTCGAAGCCATACCTCTCCTCGAGTTGCTGTATTAGCGGCCATATACTCAGCCTTTGTAGTACTGAGTGCTACTGAGGTCTGCTTCCTGCTACACTAGGAAATTACTGCAGAACCTAGACTGAAGCAACATCCGAAAGTACTCTTCCCATCTGCAGCACATCCGATCCAATCTTTGTCTGAAAACCCCTTCAATCTTAAGTCACACTCTAAAGCATATCTTAGGCCATATCCCACAGTGCCACGCAAGTATCTAAGCACATGTTTTGCAACAACCCAGTGAATCTACCTCGGTTCACACATGAACTGACTAAGAACATTCACAGCAAAACATATATTTGGTTTGGTGTTCGTCAGATATATCAAGGATCCAATCAACTGGCGATACATAGTGGGATCAATCAAATTTGAATCTGAAGCTGAATCCCTCAGCTTCTTCAAATTTGCATCCATCAGAGTGGCCGTGGACTTGCAGTCCAACATTCCGAATCTCTTCAGAATATCTATGGTGTATTTTCCTTGAGTTAGGAAAATCTCCTTCTGCCTCTGCCATACTTCTAATCCCAAGAAGTAATGCATCAATCCAAGATCCTTCATTTCGAAAACTTAGAGGCAAGTTCCTTCTTACACCATACGATAAGTTTCTCATTTCCAGTGAGAAACAAGTCATCAACATAAAGGACCAAAATCAGTGGCTCATCATCCACAACCTTGTAATAAAGGTTGGGGTTTGCATCACTCTTGGTGAATCCCAGACTCACTGGGAATTCGTCTATCCGTCCATACCAAGCACGGGGTGCTTACTTGAGTCCAGGGCCTTTTTCAGCTTGCATACGTGCGACTCCTTTCCATGGACAACAAAACCTTTTGGTTGTTCAATATATACTTCTTCCTCAATAACACCATTGAGAAAGGCTGTTTTGACATCCATCTGATGCAACTTCCATCCCATAGCTGAAGCAATAGCAATGATTGATCTGATGGAAGTGTATCGAGCCATAGGAGCAAAGTCTCATCATAATCGACTACCTCTTTCTGAGAGAATCCTTTGGCAACAAATCCAGCCTTGTGTTTTTCAACACTGCGATGTGCTCCATGCTTGATTTTGTATAACCACTTGGAAGTCACTACTGAATTCCCCTTAGGTCTCGGCACAATCTCCCACACATCATTCTTCATGATGGATTGGTATTCTTCCACCATGCCATCCTTCCAAACTTGGTGTCTGGATGCTTCTTCATAAGTGGTAGGTTCTAAGTCAATGATGTGACTCATCAATGCTACATAACTAGAGAACCTTTGAGGTCTTTTACTTTCTCGGAAAGTACCATGTGGAGCTTCATGCCCCTTTGCATCTTGCAAAGTCCGTTGTGCCCATCTAGGCCTTTTCCGGCCTACTGCAATATCTCTGGGAACATTAACCGGTTCAACTGGATCAATGGGATTGATGGTTTCATCCTTCTCTGCTAACTCCCTTTGAACTGGAGGGGGAGATGATCTCATCTCCTTTGGGTCTAACATCTCCTTATCATCAATCTCCATGTCTAATCCTTTTCCTTTCCTAACATCCATCTCTTCTTCAAAGGACACATCCCTGCTCACCTCGATATGTCTGGATCCTAGGATATAAATCTTGTAGGCCTTTGAAGATTCAATGTATCCCACGAAAGTTCTCTTCTTGCCTGAAGGTTCTAACTTCATCCTCTTCTCCTTGGGCACATGTATGTAGACTGGATGGCCAAAGATGTGGAGGTGGCACACTTCTGGTTTCATTCCCGTGAAAGCTTCTTCCAAGGTCATCCTTCTAGGCTGAGAGTCATAATCTGAACATTAACAGGATTCATGTGTCCACCACTTGTTCATTGGAACAAATCTCATCATCCTTCTCTTGCAAGCCATATCATATGGTCTTTTCCCTACAAGTCAAATCCTGTCTAATGATTAGTGACATTGCATAATCAAATTTAACCAATTTCTATTTCTATGCAATGACAATAGTTTACACTAGGCATCTCAGCTAATGCTTCAGCAAAACAATCATAAACATGTCTCCCAAACACATATGGTAACTATCTAGATGTCTGCTATCTCCACTAGAACATGCCATCAAGAGTGTGCACTACTCTAAGCATGTAGAAGGAGATATCATCTAAACTAGCTCCATCAGGTGTTCATGGAATGCATAACAAATACAACAAGACCCTATGGTACATCAATAAGTAAACTATTCAAATGCTCAACACACTTCTTGATAGATCTGCATATAATTTGATATGTATAAGACAAAACAGATCTATGTGAGCAATAAAACAAAATACTTATCTTTTATTGTTTTTGTGGGTGGGCTCCCATTGCCTTCTTGTGGGAACAACCATGAGAGACCTCTGTTCTTAGTTTTCTTGCTGGGAGCCCATCGCAGTCTAGATTTTCATATCATCACCTTAACATGGGGAGCACTAGAAGAAGAACTCCGAACGATCACCATTCCTTGACTTCTTGTGAGGAGTATCTTCATCAACATCAACAGTTGAGGCTTCATGCTTCCTTTTGTTTGAACTTCGACAATTACTGGCGTAATGTCCATATGCCTTGCACTTGTAGCATTGTATCTGAGACAAATCCTTCTTTTTCTTCTTCTGATCTGGAGGAGGACTTGATCTCCTATCTTGGTGCTTGTGATTGTAAAACTTTCTTCCCCTTCCATTGCCTTTCTTGGCATGGGACAAGAATGATTGATTTTCCACAGGTTGAGTGCCATGGAATCTCTTCCTTGCTGCTATCCTTGTCTCTTCCTGAGTGCAATCTGCCCATAACTTGTCAAATTTGGGCATCTTGGTTCGACCGCTTATACTTTGAATGAATGACTCCCAAGATGGTGGGAGACCATTTAGAGTTGTAAGGACAAGCTCCTTATCATCAATGGGATCTCCATTGGTACTTAGATTACCCCTTAGTTCTGTGATCCTCATGAAGTATGAGGCAATTGATTCTGACTTGGACATCTTCATATTCGATAGTTGGTTCCTCAATGTGAGTGTCACATTGATACTACTATGTTCAAATTACTTCTTTAGGGTTTTGAACATCTTTCTAGTAGTCTTCTTTCCTGAGATTTGAGGAACCAAGTGGTCTCTAACTGAGTCCACCAAAATCCTTCTTGCGTTGGCATCATTCTTCCTCCAACAAGATTTGTCTTCTTTGGCTTCTGGTTCTGAGACCTTCTCATTAACAACTTGTAAGAGATCATTTTCTTCTAATAAGAGAAGAACCCTAGACTTCCAAGAGATGATGTTGGAAGCCCCTTCCACATGATCTTCAACCTTCATTCAAATCATCCTCACTGCAGATCTGAAGTAGAAACCCTAGCAGGAGCTAGGTCAAAAATGAAAGTTTGATTCTTGGAAAACTGAATCCATAGGGAGATGTGCCCTAGCAAGGCAAGTTGAGAAAAGGTAGGGTCGAGCCAAAACTGTGGAGGGAGTACGTCAAAACTTGAAACTCTAATTTCTGCAGTAACTATAGCTATAGAATTAGGTAAAAAATGAAACTTCTCAGAATTGGATTCTTCCTTCACCAAAAGATGCGCCCTTCCTAGAGCGAAATTCCCAAGGCACTTTTTTTGCCAAAATGATGAGTGAAGGCCTTAAAAGATGAAACCTATGTTGCACGAGTTTCCAGAACGCGGTAACGTTGGAAACTCGGGTACGGGTGTTCGATATGGCTAGAAGTTTCCCCTAAATTTGCAGGAAACGACGGGTTGGGAGCGACAATAATATATATTAAAAAATATAAAAAATAATATAATTGAAAAACAAAATTAAACTTCTATTGTATGATCTAAATCTTCTATTTTGGAATAGTACATTAATTAATAATTATCATATGAAACCATTGGTCCCATTTTTTATAACCATTATATACTAATTTAAAAATAATAAATTAAAAAATCATTCACATTATAATTCATTGATTACGGAATCCATACCTCACAATGACAATATCATTTTCAATGTTTCATCCTTCAACAAAATTAAAATGCCATAAAGTATAATATTAAAAACACTGATATTAATATTATAATATTAAAATTATAACTAATAAATAAATTTAAAATTAAAAAAAAATTAATAAATTGAAATTAAAAAATAAATATTAAAAATTAAAAATATAAAATTTTTAAAACAATAAAATTTAAAATCATAAAATTATAATTATAAATATTATTTATTAATAATAAATTTAAAATTTAAAACATTTAACAATTAAAATTTTAAAACAATTCATAATTAAAAAAATAAACATATATTTTTAATAAACAATGAACATTTAACAAATAATTTAAAACTAAATTGTAAATCAAAATACTATTATAAATTATAATTATAATTTAAATTTAATATTTAATAATTTATACTACATTAAATTTTTTATAAATTAACTTATTAAATTTAAACCTTATAACTTATTATTATTAACATTACCTTACCTTGCAAGAAGTCGCCCGAAGCGGACTCCACCTCTGTCAACCACAGACGAGCCTCCGCCTCTGTCAACCATGGATGAGCCGCTCTGCCTTCGTAAACAACGAACCAACACCAACGCCGTTACCCATGCACTGCTTAGCAGCACAAACTGCATGCCCAAGGCCGCTCAACCACGAACTGCTCCGCTCAGCCTCTGTGCAACCACCAACACTGTCGTCGTTACCCAGGCTCTTCCAAGGCCACGAATGAAGCCACTCATCCACCAACAGCTGTTCTTAGCCTTTGCGCAGCTCGGTCTAACAATCTCAGCCTCTGCGCAGTTATATGAGCTCGCAGGCCTCGAGATGTGAAGAACTCGCAGTTTGGCCATTCTCACATGTGGGAACGATTGCAAGCTCCCAACCGACGGAATGCCAAAAAACAAGTTCCCAAGTTCCCAAATTTTCATGCTAGAAGTTCTTGGAAAGTTCCAAACCTCTTGGAACCATTCTGATGGATTTTGGAACATTTCGTTCCCGTTCCTAAGCTCCCTGGAACACGGGAACTTCTGGAACGAGTTCGCTGAACTCCAGGAGCGGTTCCCGTGCAATAGAGGATGAAACCCTAGTTCCACTTCCGACAATGGCTTCTTCTAGTAGTACTATGATACCATGTTAGTTTTTCATACAATTATAGCATTATAATTCAATTGCATAAGATCAATAGGATCACTAGAAGAAAGACAAAGCACAGAAACAAAGAACACGAGAATTTATCCTGGGAAACCCAATAGGGAGAAAACCCAGCAACCTTCATATAGAGATGAACAATTCTGAGAACAAAGTACAATGATGAGAGAGAAAAAGTGGAAGAACTTTCCAAGTAGAAGCCCCAAGAATATCTTCTCCTAGTTGCAGATGCAAATCTCTCTCCAAGTGGTGCGAACTTGCTTGGTTGAGTGAGTGTGTCAAATGAGGAACACATCCCCTTTATTTATACACTTGCCAAATTAGGCTTTTCCCTAACTGGGCCAACTTATCTTCGGGGAATATAAAAATACATTTAATAATTCTTTGTTTACTTTCCCCAAGGTTTACATTGTTCTTTCAAGGGTTTACATAATTAATTACATCAAGATCAAGTCCCGTAGGAGGTACAAATAATTACAATAAAATATAATAAGAATATATTCCGAAGTTGCACAAAATCCAACATACTATAGAGATGGTGAAGAAGCTTTATGGTCTCTACAGTAAGCATGTGCAATTAGAGTGGGTACTTCACCACTCTAATGGATATAGAGCTTCAAAGCCCACAGATAATGGAGAAATCTAGCTTATGATTATGAGGATTTGCTGTTGTAAGTCGATATGTGTAAAAAAGCAAGATGAGAAGATAAAAGTCTTTTAGCTACAAGGCAAATGACATTCAATAGAATAAATAAAGTTGTATTGAATATGAAAAACTAACATATGCCATACATGTAAAATGGTAACATTAAATGGAGAAATGGTCTACTTTAAGTGATTGAAAATGTTAAATGGAGGAATTCTCTACTATAAGTGATTGGGAACATTAAGCAAAGGAATGGTCTACTACTTTAAGTGATTGACAACTACTACATAACTTCCCTTTCGTTGACATGGGAGTTCTAATGCTAGAATCACAGTTATCCTTTATGTTATTCTGCATTCCCAAATATTTACCCTTCAAATATGCACTAGGTATAGACATATTGACAACGTATCTGTATAATCTATAAAACTAGCCTGTAGTTTGTACTGTCATTTATCTCCGAATGTGATACTTTCATTTTTGTACTTAAGGCCTGTTATCCACTGAATTGCACTTATTGGATCCTGAGTGAACCATCGAAGACTTGAACAATCAAATTGTTCATCATCAATGTTCCGTGATCCATCAGGCCAATTTTTGGCCCTTTTAAAAAAAATGCATGTTCATACCCCCATGGGGAATTGTAATAAGTTCGTATAAGCATGGTTTTTTTGTAACAGGCTTGGCTTACCTTAGGTTTATCTGTCAAGGGGATACTCTAGAGTGTTTTTTCCTTAAGAATTATGCGTTGTGCTTCAATGACGTATAATTCCTGAGTTTTTCACTCACACCTCCAAAGCTGGGGTATTTTCCTTGGCAGTCAAACCTTGGGATGTTATTAAAGCCTAAGTGTCTATGTATTTTTTACATGCTAGCCATCAATATTGAGTCGTATGGACATGCACTAAGTCCCCTACGAGTTTGAGTTAATTCCGAGATTTTTTTGTTTGTTTGTAAAATTAGACCATTTTTAATGGTTTAATTGGAAAATTTCAAATTGTTATAAAAGTATAGTTTGGAGGTGGAATTTGGCGCAAGGATGCTCGTTTTCACGCTCAGAGCGTCCTCTTTATCTCGGAACCAACTCTTCCTAGGTTTCGGGTGATTAAATTGTCACTTATGACATTTTTTCTTAAGGAGACAACAAAATGACCAAAAAATGCTAATAATGCGACAAAATGACAATATATATATATATATATATATATATATATATATATATATATATATATATAATAAAAAGGCAATTGGCATGTGGGAAGATGTGGTAATCCTATCTCTTATGAAAGGCGACTTAGTTAAAAGGATAAAGCACATGTGTAAAAGTCATATCTTATGGATATCGATTGCTTGAGTTTAGGGATGCGCCCCATCCCTCACATGCTCCACGTGATGGCTCCTCATACTTGATGGAGAAACCAAGGAGGGCATGTGCCTACCTCTTGAGAGGTGGCACATCCTCCTTGGAGTTAAATCTTTTCCATATCATGTTAGTTTTGTACCTAGGAAAGTGTTCCCCAAGTGACATTTGCCTAATGTCACTTAGAAGGGGAAAAAGGTGACCCTCACATTAATTTCACTTAATGAGACTTTATAAAATGAAAGTCACTTTTTTGATAAATTTAAGTGGGTGAGTGAATTTTATTTATGTGATTTAAATAAAAGGTATTTTCACTCTCGTTGAATCTCAACCATCGGATTAGATAAAATCTTCATCGTTGGATTAGAACTCACTTAGGGTTAGCTCAAAAAGGTTTGAGGGAGGCAAAGTGACTCATTCTTGAGATGAGAAGAGGAGAGAAAGAAGAAAGAGAGAGCTAGGGCATTGGCACGATTTTCAAGGGAGAGTTAATGCATAGAAATCGAGGAGGCAGCTTGGGCATTTCTTTTGTTTTAGCATGCAAATCGAGGCAACAGTAATTACAGTTTGGCACAGTAATCGAGACATCCATAATTTGCAGAGAAGTGGCACGGTATTCAAGGCAACCGTACAGCAGAGAAGTGGCTCGAATTTCTAGTACCGTACAGCTGATATTTGGCACAGAATCCAAGAATCCGTACACAGCATTAAATGCTGTCCGTACAACACTGTTTTCGAGGAGTATTTTCTGGGCACGGTTTTCTATAAATTTCAGGCATAGTTTCAAGGTCCATACAGTTTGTACGGACTGTACTTGTTGCATAGAAATCGAGGCAGTAATTTTCAGCACTGAAATCGAGATTGGGCACAGAGTTTGAGGTGTTTGATTTGGCACAGTTTTCGAGACAGCAATTTGCACAGTTTTCGAGGAAGCTTCTGAGTGTGAATTTCTATGGTGGAGATAAGTAATTTTTTACTGTAAAAATTCTGTGCTATATATTACTGAAGAAATATAAACTCTCTCTCTCTAACTGGTTTTCCCTGTGGGGGTTTTTCCAGGGCACAGTTGCCAAAAATTTCTTGAGTCTGAATTTTTTATGGTGTGCATGTTAAATTTAATTTTCATCCTGTTTTAGTGTTTTTACAACGTGTTTAATTGTTACTGAAAATTTCATAAGTAATTTTCAGCCTATGCAAAATCGGTTGAAGGTGAAAACCACTGAAATGTTGACATAAACCAGCAAGCAGTAAAACCCAGAAAAATCTACATGGCATCAGAGCGAGGGGGCAGAAAATAGTGATATTTTGCAGACACACAGAAATTTCCAGAACTCAGATTTTTAGTGATTTTCTTCTGTTAGTGAACAACACCTTGTTGGGTTGAAGTAGAGATGGCTACAGGACTTAGGTTGGAGGATAGGCTGAATGGGACAACGAACTTTGTGCCATGGAAGGCCAGAATTTTACTGATATTAGAGGAGAATGAACTATGGGTGGAGGTGGTTAGACATACTACAGCTAACCCGGTTGTCATTCCCGCTGCTACAGATGCAGCAACACTATCAGCCTTCAACAAGAAGGACTGTAAGGCTAGGAGGATTATCCTTGATGCAGTTAAAGACCACATCATCCCTCACATTTCTGGGAAGATTAGGGCACATGAGATGTGGAGTTCCTTGACCAGTTTATATGAGAGTTCCAATGAGAATAGAAAGATGGTTCTCAAAGAGAAACTCAAGAGTATAAAGATGAATGGAGGAGAGGGAGTCACAGCATACCTCACTAGGATATCTGCAGTTCGGGATGAACTGGCAGTGGTTGGGGAAGTGGTATCTGCTACTGAGCTTGTACGTACAACAGTGAATTGGGCTTCAAAGTCCTGGGGTGCATTTGTGCAGGCCATAGTGGGTAGAGAGAACCTACTGTCTTGGGAGAGACTGTGGGATGACTTTGTGCAGGAGGAGACCAGCAGAGGTCTCGTACAGGGCAGTTCATCACAGAGTGGGGTAGATGAGGAGAACGTGGCTTTGATAGCCAAGGGGAAGAAGAAGAAGTGTCCCAAGAAGGGTGGGGCCAAGAAGTAGCAGCAGCAGGGTGGACAGAAGAAGGACTTGAGTAAAATCAAGTGCTATTGTTGTCAGGCGTTTGGGCACTATGCTTCACAGTGTCCAAGCAAGAAGAAGAAGAAAGGACAGCAGACAACAGCCTCAGCAGAGGTTGATGACTTTGGAGATAGGTTTTAGAGGGAGTTTTCCCTATTTGCTGGACAGATTGAGAGAGAGAGTCTCTTTAGCCACCAGCACAGATATGGATATGGAGAGTGAGCATTCATTGTTGGCAGGTCATCAGAGGAGTCCATCCACCTCTAGTACTTGGTACATTGACAGTGGGTCCTTGAGACACATGACAGGTACTCGAGAGTTGTTCTTCGAGCTATCACAGACAGGTAGAGATGTGGAGGTTGTACTTGGAGACAATACCATTGTTAGAGCAGTTGGTCAGGGGACCATTACATTTCAGAGGGAGTCTATGAGTCCCATGATTCTGAGGGATGTGTTGTATGTCTCTGGGCTGAAAAAGAACCTTGTTTCAGTTTCCACTATTGAGGACAGGGGTCTTGGGGTGTTTCTTAGAGGGGAGAGTGCAGGTGTTTCCCAGGACTACAAGTGTATCTACCCCCATGGACATTGGAGTTAGATGTGGAAGACTGTACAAGTTATTGTTTCAGCCGCAGCATGCTCTAGCGCACAGCAGCAGCAGTGAGCTATGTGAGCTATGGCATTGGAGGATGTCCCACTTACATCACCCAGCTCTGAGATTGTTGAGGAGCATGGTTACAGGCTTACCCGAGTTCAGCACTGAGCAGAGTGATGTGTGTAGGGGGTGTGCTTTGGGAAAGTACACCAAGACTGCTTTTCCAAGCAATGACACGAGAGCAGCAGGAGTGCTTGACTTGATTCATTCTAATATTTGCGGTCCTATGTCATCAGTATCCTTGACTGGTTTTGAGTACTACATTAGCTTCATTGATGACTACTCCAGGAAGACCTGGATCTACTTCTTGAGGAGCAAGAAGTCACACCTTGTGTTGAGTGTCTTCCAAGGGTTCAAATCCCTTGTGGAGAAGCAAACGGGGAGGAAGATCTAGATGTTGAGATCGGACAATGGGGGTGAGTATACTTCCAGGGAGTTCGATGCTTTTTGCAGACAGGAGGGTATACAGAGACAACTGATAGTTCCCTACACTCCTGAGCAGAATGGAGTAGCAGAGAGAAAGAACAGGTCGATTGTGGGAGCAGCGAGAGCTATGCTTCATGATCAGGGGTTATCGTTCTTTTTATGGGCAGAGGCATGTAACACTGTAGTCTATCTGCAGAACAGGAGTCCTCACCGTGCTTTGGGGATGAAGACTCCAGAGGAGATGTATACAGGCAAGAAGCCTGAGGTGAGCCACTTTCGGATATTTGGTTCTTTGACTTACTCTCACGTCCCTTCTAAGAAGAGGATGAAGTTTGAGCCCACTGTAGAGAGAGGTATCTTTGTGGGTTATGATGAGACTTCGAAGGCATATCGACTTTACATTCTTGGCCAGAAGAGAGTTGTAGTGAGGCGGGAAGTGAAGTTTGATGAGGAGAGGGCCTTCAGGAAGTCGAGAGAGTTGGAGCAGCGGGAGCCACCAGCTCCCACACCTCAGTTGACATAGGCTTCTTTGATACAAGTTTCAGGTCCATAGGTTTCTGGAGTGACTGGATGACAGAGTACATGCACAACTTCTACAGGTTCAGTGGTTCAAGTGACAGGTACTTTAGGGACAGGTTCAGGGACAGGTACAGGTTCAGGTTCACAGGTTACAGGTTCTTCAGGGATTGGTTCATTAGTCACTGGTCCTCGTGGTGTTGGACCTTTTGCTTCTGGGAGTTCCTCAGATGAGGATAGACCAGTTTGGGAGGAGCCTTCAAGGAAGAGGAAGCCTAAGTGGCTTCAGGACACCTTGAAGGAAGCAGAGGCATTTGGTAGGCCCCAGGAGGAGATCAGGACAGTAGTGATGCCAGAAATATATGGGATGGCTCTTGTTGCGAGTCTTCATGACTTTGAGCCTTCCACATTTGAGGAGGCTTCTCAGCATCAGGTATGGAGAGATGCCATGATGGAAGAGTACCATTCCATCATGAAGAATGATGCTTGGGAGATAGTGCCGAGACCTGAGGGGAAGTCAGTGGTGACTTCCAAGTGGCTTTACAAGATAAAGCATGCTGCAGATGGCAGTGTGGAGAAATTCAAGGGTCGCTTTGTGGCTCGAGGGTTTTCACAGGTTGAGGGAGTTGACTATGATGAGACTTTTGCGCTAGTTGCTCAGTATTCTTCCATCAGAGCAGTGATATCTATAGCAGCAGAGATGGGTTGGAAGATCCACCAGATGGATGTGAAGACCGCATTTCTCAATGGTCTTCTGCAGGAGGAGGTGTACTTAGAGCAGCCATAGGGATTCGAGATTCATGGGAGAGATTCTCATGTGTGCAGGCTGAGGAAAGCCTTGTATGGACTGAAGCAAGTTCCTAGAGCTTGGTACTCCAGGATCGACGCATACTTGACTTCGATGGGCTTTCAGAAGAGTGAGGCTGATCCCAACCTTTACTACATTGTGGTTGGTGGAGATCCTCTCATTCTTCTGTTATATGTTGATGACTTGTTTATCATTGGAGATGAGCGTCTCATTGCACATTGCAAGAGAGACCTTGCAATTGAGTATGAGATGACTGATATTGGGCTGATGCATTACTATTTGGGGATGGAGGTTTGGCAGGAGCCTGGACATATTTTCCTAGGACAGGGGAAGTATGCAGTTGATATTCTGAAGAGATTTTGGATGGAGGACTGCAAGCCTATGTCTACACCGATGATCACCAACTGGAAACAACTTCATGCTTCTTAGGGTAAGTTGGTGGATCCTACACTTTACTGTTAGCTCATTGGATTGTTGATGTATCTGGTCAACACCAGGCCAGACTTGTGTTTTGCGGTGAACACTCTTAGCCAGTTCATGGTGGAGCCTAGGAGTGTACATTGGACTGCCGCAAAACATGTTCTGAGATACCTAATAGGTATAGTGGATTATGGTTTGGACTATAGGGGTTCGGGTGGAGTCAGCTTGGTTGGTTTCACAGATTCAGACTGGGCAGGTTGTGTGAGGGATCAGAAGAGCACTTTCGGTTGTTGTTTCAGTTTGGGCTCGGCAGCAGTGTCGTGGTTCAGTTGGAAACATAAGTCCGTCGCATTGAGTTCTGCCGAGGCTGAGTATATGGCGGCCAGTCAGGATACTTGCGAGGCGCTATGGCTTTGCAAGTTATTGGTAGATTTATTTGATTAGCAGCTTAGACCTACGGTGATCTATTGTGACAATCAGAGTTGCATTCAGCTCTCTGAGAATCCGGTGTTCCATGACAGGTCGAAGCACATTGAGATCAGGTACCATTTCATCCGGGACTATGTCCAGAGAGGGGCAGTTGAGTTGCAGTATATTTCCACTGATGAGTAGGTAGCAGATATCCTGACGAAGTCTTTGGGGAGGGGGAAGTTTGTCTTCTTCAGAGATAAGTTGGGAGTGGTGTGGAACCCCTTCCTCGGTAAGAGGGAGTGTTAGTTTTGTACCTAGGAAAGTGTTCCCCAAGTGACATTTGCCTAATGTCACTTAGAAGGGGGGAAAAAGTGACCCTCACATTAATTTCACTTAATGAGACTTTATAAAATGAAATTCACTTTTTTGATAAGTTTAAGTGGGTGAGTGAAATTTATTTATGTGATTTAAATAAAAGGTATTTTCACTCTCATTGAATCTCAACCATCAGATTAGATCAAATCTTCGCTGTTGGATTAGAACTCACTTAGGGTTGGCTCAAAAAGGTTTGAGGGAGGCAAAGTGACTCATTCTTGAGATGAGAAGAGGAGAGAAAGAAGAAAGAGAGAGCTAGGGCATTGGCACGATTTTCAAGGGAGAGTTAATGCACATAAGTCGAGGAGGCAGCTTGGGCATTTCTTTTGCTTCAGCATGCAAATCGAGGCAACAGTAATTACAGTTTGGCACAGTAATCGAGGCATCCATAATTTGCAGAGAAGTGGCACGGTATTCAAGGCAACCGTACAACAGAGAAGTGGCTCGAATTTCTAGATACCGTACAACTGATATTTGGCACAGAATCCAAGAATCCGTACACATCATTAAATGTTGTCCGTACAACACTGTTTTCGAGGAGTATTTTCTGGGCACGGTTTTCTATAAATTTCAGGCACATTTTTCAAGGTCCGTACAGTCTGTACGGACTGTACTTATTGCACAAAAATCGAGGTAGTAATTTTCAGCACTGAAATCGAGATTGGGCAGAGTTCGAGGTGTTTGATTTGGCACAGTTTTCGAGACAGCAGTTTGCACAGTTTTCGAAGAAGCTTCTGAGTGTGAATTTCTATGGTGGAGATAAGTAAATTTTTACTATAAAAATTATGTACTATATATTGCTGAAGAAATATAAACTCTCTCTCTAACTGGTTTTCCCCGTGGGGGTTTTTCCAAGGCATAGTTGCCAAAAATTTCCCGAGTCTGAATTTTTTATGGTGTGCATGTTAAATTTAATTTTCAGCCTGTTATAGTGTTTTTACAATGTGTTTAATTGTTACTGAAAATTTCACAAGTAACTTTCAGCCTATGCAAAACCAGCTGAAGGTGAAAACCACTGAAATGTTGACATAAACCAGCAAGCAGTAAAACCCAGAAAAATCTACATATCAATCACTTGGATCTAATCAACGTGTGATCCATCTATCAAAGGAAGTTGCCCTCCCTCCTTGAATGCGCCCCCTCTCTTCTCCTTTGGCTATAAAGGCAGGCTCATTCCTCATTGTTTTCGGGTGGAATGGTGGAACCTCTGCTTTGATGTATAATTTCACTGTTGAATCTTTTGATGAATAAAAGGCTTTGGAGGTCTATTACGGTGTCTTTGGCTCAAGTTTGATGATCATTGTCTTGTGTGTTTTCTGAGGTAACTGTAGAGTTCCTTTTTCATTTTCTTTACTTGTTAATTATTAGCCTTGGAAGGATTAGTATTAATCGATAAGGGTGAGTAATGAAGTTTCTTTTCTCATTTAAAACACTATGTTTAAAATAGGGAATTTGCATGCTTAATAGTTTTTTATGTATGCCCCTCTCATCTTCGATTTAAGATTTACTAATGGATTTGACAAGTTGTTTGGCAAGTGTAAGGGTTTCTTTTGCAGGTGCTTCAAATTTGGATTGATGGAGGAACTAGTTTGCTTGCTTCATTCTCCAAATTCTTTGTGAAGAGGACATAGTCTCTCTCAACGCCACCAAAACAACTCCATCGCCCAAGTTCAATAGGGCTTTGGCTTTCTACTCTCTCCCCTCTTTAATTAAAATTTCTCTTGGTTACAATTACTAACATGCTTAAGTAAATTAGATTACTTTTCAAAAAAAAAAATTAAAGGCTGATTTGTTTGAGTGTGTTGTTAGATCTATGATGTTAAAATTTAAATTTGAGTAGATCTAACTTGGTTAAGTACTTGGAATTATTGTTTATCTTTTAATACTTAATTTTTGTATGCTTCTAACGCTTTATTTGGTGCATTTTAGGTGGTTGGTTTCTTATTTTTATCACCATAACAAGAGGAGGTGCTGTTGGAAAATCGGAGATCTAAGCCATCCAAGGCTTCCCGGAGCACATACTTCCATCTTGTCTCATTCTTTTGAAACTTGCAAGGCCTTTGGCTCCATATCTATAAGGACCAAAGGCATCCACCTTCTCATTGTAAGATAATTAATAAGGGCAAGTGGGCTACTTTAGGCTCTCCAGTGCCCACACCCCATCCCCTAGGGGGGATCCGTGTTTTTTGTGGTTTGCATTTTTTTAGCCCTTTTTTTCTTTAATTTACTTTATCTTCACATGCACACAATCCGTGCCAATAGGGTTGTATAGTTAGTTGTATTTTTTACAGCTACAATCTTGCTTTTACAATCTTGTACTTTACAATTAACGAACATAAAAAACTAAATCCGACTGTGCATTCCTGAAGTATCGAAAGGGAAAAGAGATTCTCAGTCGTCAATAATTTTATTACAATTTTTGTACATTATTAGCAATAAAATCTAAGGCCGTGTATTCCCGAAGTAAACTGAAAGGGTTTATTCCTGGTAGGTGAAAATAGATTCTCTTCCACATAATAAAACTTTATTTTTGCTTAATAAAATTGACCAAGGCTTAAAGTTCCCGAGTATGCTCTTGACATCTGCAACTTAGTCTAATCAGTTGGTCAATCAGAAAGGGACTTGAGTGATTAGTTTAATAGGGCAATCCAACGAAAACTTGAGCTCGAGAACTCGGGAGGTCGCATGAATCTAACTACAGAGTCAGTGGGCTACTTTAAGCAAGTTATGCCTTGTCCAGATGGACCCTTGGTTTAGTTGTCACTACGCTTAGTTCCCAGGCCCAAGTTGGAATTGGGCCAAACCAAGAACTAACCCATTCCTTAATTCACACATCTAATAAAATCATTTAAAACGGACCAACAAGACTCGCATAACTTTCACGATACAACAACACTCCAACTGATGTGACTCCATTTGGCACTGGTCTAATCTGCAAACAATCAAACATTAAGTGAATCAATGTGTTAGATGGATGTATCTTTATTCATGCTGCTGTTGTAATTCATAATTGCATTTCATTGGTTCAGTATTAATTCACCTTCAAACTCCTAGATTAATTTCATTCTTTAACTTAGCATAAAGCCTTAGTTTTTCTTTCATAGGGACCACCCCCCTTGGCTTTGCTAGGAGTTGGCCTAGACGGAGGAGTTGAGTGTTGAGTGACAGTATCTCGACTCTTTGCTTGCCCCAAGGACGCACCCAACGACTTAAAGATTTCTGCCTCGCTAACCCCCTTTCCCCCGAGGTGTGTATCTAGTGGCAACAAGGCCAACAAAAGTGAACCTTTTAGATAAGACATTAGTCGTATAGTTAATCACACAACTAAACTATGTTATCTATTACGAGTATATCTATAATAGAAAGAAAAATAAGAATATAATGGCTGCATTAAAACTCAAGGACAACATGTGACATATATGTGTCTATATACACTAGTATGCACCTACCTGAAGTTGCCAACTAACTGACAATTGATATATATATCAACCTTGGCGTATATATATATATATATACGCCAAGGTTGATTGGATCTATAAGATGCATACGCATTATTTACTTGTATTCATAAAGGTTATGAATGGTTTAATTGTTGATGGGTTTATCAATGTCTCTCTCTCTCTCTCTCTATATATATATATACACACCAAGGTTGATTGGATCTATAAGATGCATACACATTATTTACTTGTATTCATAAAGATTATGAATGGTTTAATTGTTGTTGATGGGTTTATCAATGTCATTTTTATTTGTCCAACAGCTAGAAGCATTGCTTGATTTGTATAGGAAGGAGAAATACATTCTTTTTGTAACTACAAGTCCTTTGGGTGGAAAAGAAGCTTGTGTTTCCTTCAAGGTACGTGGTAACTGTGTATCTGCTTCCTTTTCATGACTCAGAATAATCAAACAAAGATCTACCACTTTGTTTCCTTTACCTCCTTTCTGTCTTGAGGGTTGTATACGAGGAGAATAAAGGAAATGTAGCAATATAGATTGTAATTATATTATATTATATTGGGTGGTTGTCGATGTCAACACAATGATAGAGAATTAATATGATTTCCTCGTTATCTTTCCAGGTAGGAGCCACAAGCATGACTGTCCTCCGTAGCATTTGGCAAACTTATTGGCTCTATGTCCATGGAGATATTTTCAATGATGGAGATCATTTGGATTTATCATCAAAAGAGAATGTCCCAGACAAGGATTCATTCCATTTGAGTAATCACCTAATGGAAAGTTTATCAAAGCTGGATGAAAATTTTGATGATTTTCTTTATCTAGTGGAAAACGCAGGATGGGATGTCAAGCAACTTGCTCTTAAAGTCCCAACCAAGGTAACTATTATACAAGAAGATGAGATGGAAGAAGAAAATAGTAACTCATAAAATTGCTTCACTTCGTTATCAGTATATTCATTTGTTGATAAGGTGCTATC
Organism: Larix kaempferi; assembly: GCA_027924585.1. NCBI lineage: Eukaryota > Viridiplantae > Streptophyta > Pinopsida > Pinales > Pinaceae > Larix > Larix kaempferi. The sequence goes on along the minus strand of BSBM01001320.1, from coordinate 888,366 downwards.
TTTCTTTCCTTAATTGTAAAATGCTTTTTACCCATAATGATAAAAGGGAATTGCATCCATGATATTCTCACATTGCATATCAATTTGAATATGTTTTTCTTTCAATTTTTCTTCCTTTTGTACCTGGGTTTAGTGTAGATGGTTCTTGCCTATTATTACAAGAACTCATAATAATTCTCGTGTGTCAAGCAACTTGCTCTTAAAGTCCCAACCAAGGTAAATATTATACAAGAAGATGAGATGGCAGAAGAAAATAGTAACTCATAATATTGCTTCACTTCACTATCAGTACATAAGTTTGTTGATAAGGTGATATCCTTCTTTCCTTAATTGTAAAATGCTTTCATCCATAATGATCAAAGGGAATTGCATCCATGATATTCTCACATTGCATCTCCAAGTTGTTTATGTTTCTCTTTCAATGTTTCTTCCTTTTCTACATGTGCGTTTAATGTTTATAAAGGTCCCCCATTTTTATAACAAATCAAAGAAAATTTACCCAAAACATTTGCAAGAATGGTGTTAAACTTGATCACTCAAGAATTTCTGAGAGAGAGATGTCAAACATGCGGTTTGTAATTTAACAAAGTTATACTTAGTACACCCTAAAACAATGCATGCTTTTATTGTAACATGCATAATGTCAAGATGTGAGTGATATTCAACTGGACTCTTAAGAGTACCCAAAGGATATCATCAGCATTATTTACTCTAGAAGAAATAAAGTTGGCAACAAAAGCACCGTTTAGAATGATATAAACACTTGACACTATAATTGTCTCAATCCACTGCAAAATTGGAGCTTTGAATTTTGCATACTAGCTTTATCAAGGACTTAGTGAAGAGATTGATTTATAATAATATCTAGAATTGTCATCTGTAATTTGAGAAACTTAATTTTGGATAACCAAAAAAAAATTTGGTTGCTGTAGAAACTTATTGCTTCTTAATTAGATTTTATTTATATAAAATGCCACTATAATCAGTTTTAGATAAAATCTTTACATAGCAGAAATAACCCATTGGAGTATTTGAAAAGATTGATATCACTAATTATTATTTGTGAGCCTCTTTAACTACTTGCAAAGCAAGAAAATTACTATTATAGCTCTTACAAAGACCAACCATGTAAATTTTGTTATAGATAGTTGATGTGATAAATGGTAAAACTAACAATTGCCCTTTACAATGCAAAGGGTGCCATGAAAAAATGTGATGTGTTAAAATGTAATCTGTATTATGTGGATGCGAACATTATCAGTGAGTCGAGACGCTAATAGTTGGAAGAGGAATGGACGCTGTTATTAACCACCACTGAATGCATGGTGAGCATAATCGATGAATGGAGATGGTTATAGTTGGAGGAATGAACAATGTTAATAGCCATTATTGAATGCTTCCTTTAGCTACACATATGTTAAATATGGTGTGTTGACAACTTCTAACACTTCTAGGCCATTTCAATTTTCATTACTTGCCACTACGAATTCAACCATGAACCGATCAAGAATTCCAGTTTGACTGGAGCTCTTTTTATGAAGAAAACCATCTCCCAAAATCACCTTTACATATATCGAGCTATTACAATGTTTATCAATTTAACCACGAACCAATCAAGAATTCCAAATCGAGCGGAACTTTTCTATGTAGAAGAAACCCATCTCCTGAAATTACCTTTATATATATCGAGTTATCACAGCTTTTCAAGGTTGATGTTGTGGGAAGAAACCCAAGGACAAGGAAACATGCTAGATAATAGCAATGTGCCATTCACAATAATAATCTCCCCAAGGTTGAATTTTCATAGCTATCCATGCAAAATCTAATTATTGTGAATATTGTTTTCCATTTAAATTGCCATATGGTTCAACTATATATTTTTTAGTGTTGAGTCAGATCAATTTTGAAATAATTACAATCTCAATTTAGATAATTTTTCTTATATGTGGATAAAATCTTGTTCATTCTGCCTTATTTAACTTTCCAAATTTTAATATTGTCTGCATCTGACTAACAATGCCCATTGTTGTTACTCAAACAAGAATCTATATCGAATATTCATAGAATTCATAGCATGTTATCCCAGAAAACTCTAATTAATATACTTAGAGTTCTTTGTTGGTTACAAGTACAATGTCCTTTGCCTACATTGGTGCACACAATTCATTACTCTTTAATGAAAATAATCTATATCCCATTCACATACAATCTAATGAAAACAAGTGTTTCAATCTAATGAAAACAAGGGTTTTATATATGTAAATATTTTATTTTAAAGGAGAAAGTTATACCAAGTTTGTTGTAACAATTGTTGCAAGTCAATAGTGATATTGCAATAATTAACAACTCACTAACGCATGCTATTGGTGAAATACCTAAATCAATAGCTTCTAAAGCCTTAATTATTTGCATTCTCTAGTTGGAAAACAATAACGGCACCACTATATTGCTCATTTCTAGTAAAATATTTTATCTATGCAAAAGGGTTCGTTGATGCAAAATCTAACGAGCCCATTACAAACATATACAACTTCACTTATTCAGTATCATTGGAGAAGAACCTATAAAATAGGGACATTCTTATTGGGTTTACAATTTCCAGGATAGATATGTATTGAATAGTCCCTCAACTATGGAATTTAAGGAAGTAATTCTATGTTTTTCTCGTCTTGTTGCTATTGTTTTGAATCCATTGTCTCTTCTTGTTGCTATAAGTTAATGATCAATACTGCAGGTAGAATATAGAGATGTTTTGTAGTGATACATGAGGACAAAGGCATTTTATGTGATTATTCAATTATGGTAGTTAGAGAGTTGAGTAATGGAGATGGCCATGCCAAAGGAGATATCAAAAGACCCACAACAAAAGTTGATGTTGAACGTTCGAGCAATATGGATGCTTTGTCATTCCTTGAAGGACCTAGACATGAAATCATTAGATGTCATAAATGTATCTCATTTCGAAAACACTTTAATCGGAAGGAGAATGAGCATTTCCAAAATGCATTAAAGTGCACACTTGCATCATTTAATACCTTATTAGTGAAAAATATTACATGACTATAGCCCATGAAAGTGCTTTCAATAACCTCCAACACCACATACATACTAACATAATTTGGCATAGAATTAAAAAAGACAAGCAAATGAGCAAAATTCAAAAGGATAGAAGCCCATGAGTAGAGATTTTCTTAGAGGATTTCTCCATGTTTATTCATCCCTCTAAGTTTCACAATCTTCAAAATGAAAATCTCGTATTGTTTCCCAAATGTATGTGGACGGAGGATGAAGCAGGAAAATATATAAGGCAACAATTATATGAGAGTTGTTTAATAGGTCTTCTAAAGTGTTGATAAATCTAGTCTATAACAAGGGATATACCGTACATGTCTCAATGTGGTGGAAAAATGGAGACACACAAGAAACAAATATGCTTGGATGGTTGCATTTAAGGTTGATTGGAGCGTTGACAATGAATAGATTTTCATCTACTCAATGTTTTCTCACAATAAAATGCGTAGTATATATTTATAAGCTTACCTTTGTCATTGGAAAGTATTCATTAAAGTTGAAGGGATGTGAAAAACGATTTAATTTATATTGTGAAATAATATATAAGAAGAATGTTCGTAATTTATCAAAACAGTATTTTAAAAATATAATTAAAATTTATTAAAAAAATGGCTATTTTTACTTATTTGTTTATTTATGAAATCAAAATATATTAGTATGAAGTAATAAAATGATTTGAAATTATATTAAAACTCAACATTATTTTAAAAATAGAATTAAAATTTATTAAAACAACGACTATCGTTTACTTATTTGTTTATTTATGAAATCAAAATATATTAATATGAAGTAATAAAATGATTTAAAATTATATTAAAACTCATTAATTTTTTTATGAATGTTAAGGTCAAATATTTTAAGTTGTAAGAAAGAAAGCTTTTATTTAAAAGATTATTTAATAATTATATCCTTTACATTATGTATATTAGTATCTTAAATGATTATTTAGTATCTAATCTTAGTGACTCTAGTAGTGTTGGTGAATGTTTTTTCAAAATTACAATTAATTATGTAAACTAATTGCTGCAAATTACAATTTAATTAAATAAAATATTCTAAGATTTTATACCTTGGATGGGGTGTCAAGGATGGTAGATAGTTGTAGGTATGACAGCTAAATAGTAGGTCCTCACAATCAAGGAAAATCTAAGAGGGTGTATGAGGTAGTAACGAGGAGAACTGGCCTCCAAAATATTCACATGCGAATAACAATGATGGATGGGATGGGAGATAGGTGTTTGCAGCGAAGGAAATTGGAGGTAGTACCAAGCCCTATCTGTCGAATAATGGTCGTGAGTGGTGGCACTCAAACCGGCAAATGGACCCTGTGTGCGAAGGAAATGATGGAAAGAACACAATGGAGGCTCAATATGTTGGGACATAGGTGGAAGGATTTAGAAACAAGTGAGGGAAAGAATCCCAACACTTAGTTTGTTGCTTTGGTTAATTGGGGGATAATCATTGGGACTAGCTGGATCCAAATGAGAAGCAAATACCCAGCCTTTGTGATTTGGAAAGTGGGCCTCTCTACTACAACGACAATTACTATTTCATGGGGCAATTTAGATTTGTGGTACACCAAAGCAAAATGGTGGGAAATGGAAGAGGTCATAAGTTGATGAAGGGAAGTTGCAGTTCGTCGTCCTAGACTCGAGCATGACATGAGGTTGAGGAGGAAAGAGCTATTTACATGGAAAAAATTCTGAGAGAAGTTATGGGCTAGATAACCAAAGCTAAAGTTTGGGTTAAGTCTAAAAAACCGAACTGGATTCAAAGAATATTATTGAATGAATGAGTCCATGGGTGAGGGATATCCGCCACACCAAAGCCAGAGAGACTAAGTACTATAAGACCCTTACCCTCTACTAGCAAATGAAGTCATTGCTTGACAAGCTTCCATTAGATAATCAAGAGGAATGCAATGTAATCTTGCTCCAAATGGATGAAATCTAAGAGCAAATGAAGCAAGTAATGGAAAGGAAAAACATCATTCTCAAAGTGCTTTATGGTTTTGAGTTCGATGTTTTAGGTTCTTCCTCAACTTTAGCTTTGGGAAAGGAAAAATATCTTGAGCCCTCTTGCTGGCCAAAGGTGCCTTACATTGTCATTTCCGATGACGAAGATGAAGACTAGTTCAAGTTTTTTGTTATCTAATTTTTGGTTTAGTAATTATCATAGATATGGTTTAAGCATAGTAGGTACATCCAAATATAAGGTTAGTCATTTCAATTATGGTATGAGAGAGGATTTATTCTTTGGAGAACCGATACAAATTTGTTATTTTATCTTTGGTCAAGCTTCGCCAAGGGAAGACTCAAACAACTACTCTATGAAAAATTTGCTTGAAGTAATATAACCAATTAGAGTTTACAAAAAAAAATGTTATAAGATTTTGAAAGATGTTTTGTAATTACCAATATTGATGATATATAAAATTCTTTTATAGGTAAGCATGAGCAATTGTGGTGAATATGTATTAGTATTTAGTGTGTATTTTCCTTTTCTTTTTCTTTATGTCTGTATAATATGAAATTATTTATAATATTTAAAAAAATTACAATTATTTTATTCACCTTGAAATTAAAATAAATTACAATGTTCATCATTTATTGATATATTTTTTAAAATCTTGTTTATTTCCTTTATCTTAGAAAATTTAGTTGTTATTTCTATATTTATCACAAGAAAGCATCTTAAAATGATTTACATTTTACCTCCCTCCCCCTTCCCCTTTCCAAAAAAAAAATCTTATGTTTTTCCTTTCTTGATTTACACATGCATCATAAAGACATATTCTAAATGATACATGCATCATGAAGGCAAATAAGGGGAATGTTGTTGCTTTGCCATTATAAATTCAACCTTCAATTTTATGGTATAATTTTTCGATTGTATGCAAGTGTTTATGTCATTTAAAGATTTATCCAACAAAAACTTATGGGCTTTTTCATTTTCTTTGGAGTACTTGTCCCCACAATCCCAATGAACATGCACGTACCCACTTGATCCCATTATAATTTGGATCCATTAACCTACTCAATTCACCATTTAAAAATAGATTTAATCTCCAAAATAACCTAATATTCAACGAATGCATGCATGAGTGCATAAATAATGACATGGAAGAATAACTTAAACATACATTAATTGAAACTATGGGGTAGCACACTCCTGTTACTATTCTTAAGAAAATTCACATACGCAATGCATGCACATTTAATCATCATAATAATAAATAAAGAGAAAATTTCACAATAAAATTTGAACCCAAAATCCGACGAGAAAATCCGATGAATTCCGACAAAATTGATTGTGTCATCGGATTTCACCTTTAAAATTATGAATTTTGATCAAATTTGTTTTAATAGATACCTGGCATTGTCGAATATCCGGTGACATTCAGATATCCGATGACACTCGTCAGATATCCGACAACTGTCATCGGATAATTGACATATAGAGTATAACGGTTGTTAGCACTCAAAATGACTCTAAGGTTGTGGGAAAAAGTCACTTCAAGGTAGACACAAAACCAAGCTTTAGGAAAGAGAGCTGGCTTCTTTCTTTCCAGAGAGGGATCTCTGACTGATAGTTTAACAAGGCCAGATATATGAATAAGAGTTAAAATCAGATTTGTTGTTTGGTTGAAACAAGGTAAGCATTCATTGGGCAATGGAGTCAAAATATATCTCATATATTAATTAACAGTGTTGTGGCATGGGAATTTATAACAAAGGCAAGATAGTTACTCATTTATAGTCAAAATGTTGTTGTTTGGTGATAAAGAAGAAATGAAGAACAGTCCATTAACATGGGCATCTAACAAGGATGAATCCAATGCTAATTTTAGTAGAAAGATTTTGTAAATATCTGAAACCAATAGACAGAGCATACATGTATGAACTTTGCACTATTAAACACTCATTTCAGACATGAAAAAGATAACAAAATGGAATAGATAACAAGGAACACATTCACATGAGTAAAGAAGATACAGAATGTAAAGTAAATAACACAGGAATCTTTGCAAAACGCCAACCTCGGCTCTGTAATTTCTATTAAAGGTAGATCTCAAATACAAAACTCAAGTTCTCACTGGTTCCAACCCCTTTTCTTCTCTATTACATTTGAATATATAGATGATGACAACCTCAGCCTTCCAGCTCGAAATATTCTAACCTAACCTCCAAAATAGAAAGTTGTTACATAAGCGATGACACCTATACAGACAGGTCCATCATCCTCGAAAATCACTTACAGCAGAAACAACGAAAGCTGACAAGTAGGATTAACTTCCTTTTACATGTGTTAATGAATATTTACTGACTAGTAACAGACTCTAGTGAATAAACAAAAGCCTAAGTAACTAAGTCTTTAGACTGCAAATCTCCATGATCTTCAAAGAACTTTTATACATGCAACGTTAGCTTGGCTTTTCCATATTTCTCCACAACCTTCCATTGATCAACAACTGGTAGATCTGATGTGGCCACCTCCTTTAGCAATACTCGTAATTTTGTATGATCTTTGTATGAATAGCTCTGAAGGTGTTCACAAGCCTCTTTGAAAACCAAGACCAATTCAAACTCCCTTGTCAACTTATCCACCATTGTTTTTCCAGACAGTGATTGGGTCATGTCAACAAAGTCTTCATGATTCAACTTGCACTCCATCAACCTGTCTTGATACTCTTTTTGAGTCAGCATGGTACCATCTTCTTCACAATAGAGTGGGAGTCCCTTCTTGAATAATGGATCAAACATATCCCTAAAGAGCTTCAATTGGTTTGCCATAATATCAATTCTGGCATGGATTGTAACTAACTGCTGATGTTTGTTTATCACCTTCCTAGACCAAATGATGGTGGACAATCTGTCCTTTATGCCTGCTGCTTTCACTTCACCCTCAGTTAGGGAATTCAAGAACTCAATGGCATTTTCAGCACATTCGATAGGATTCTTATTCAATTTTTCCTTTGTTGTTGTTACACTTTGCTTGGCCAATTTAATCACAGCCTCCTTGTCTACAACAAAATCAAGGTAGGGTCTTAATTTGTTTGCTTCAGCTATAACATCATCCCAGATTACTTGCTTAGCTTCCTGCAGTGATATTTGACCTGTAACCTGCTTCATTAATTCATCATATTTAACCTATAAATCTAGGTACTTAGCTTCCCAAGTCTTCCTGTCCTACTCTTCTTCTGAAACTCTGGTTTCGAGATCTATGTTTTGCTTCTGCAACTTTTCGAGCTCTAAATCCCTTAGACTTGCCTGTGCCATTGCTTGAACAATGGATAAATCTCCAAATTCAATGGAGGAAGAGGTGATCATACCTTCCAACTCCTTACCTTTCTCCTGCAACTTCTTCTCCAAATCCTCAGCTTTGGACTTTAGATTCTTCTCGCTCTCTACTATAAGGGACATATCCCTTTGCCACTGCTTTTCTTTCTCTTCAAACTTCAACAATTTTGCTTTACAATCTGTCAATTCATTTTTCAACTCTTCTCTTTTCTCCTCCAGCTCTGTTAACTCAGATGCTTCTACCAGCTGGGTGGAAGGAATCTTCAGTTTCTTCTTCAGTGACTGAATAGTATTGTCTTTCTCATTCAACAACTTTTGTATACTAGCTCTCTTATCTGCCTGGCCTTCAGTAGCCAATATTTCATCTTGCAACTTCTTTATTTGTGCCTTGTGGGATTTATTTTCCACTCTTTCTTGTCTAAGTTGATTCCCAACCTTATCCTTACTGGATTGTAATTTGGAAAACTCTAATGCAACTTTCAACAATTTAGCATAAATAACATCTCTAGTCTCTTTATGTAGATGGATCATGTCAGGAATGGGAATGTCCTCCAGGTTCATTTTCACTTCAGTGGCCTTATCTTTGGTTGCTAGGGCCAAATTCAAAGTATTCTGAGCACAGCTCCTGACAGTGACTAAATACACATTCTTGTTGGATATCTTTCGAACCCTTGCGTACAGCTTTGATTCCTCTGAAGCTACCTCTTCACTCTCCTTATATTCATCCAACAATTGTGATATACTTTTTCCTTGTGCAACAGGCTCAGTAGCTGCTTTATCAAATACATATTCCTTGATTTCGAAGGCAGGTAATTTGGCCTCCACCCGTTTCTTCTTACCTCAACCAGTCTTCACCTGTACAATTTGATGCTCCACCTTTCCCACCTTTTGTCTCTTTGGGGCTCTTTATGTGCCCTCATCTTCTACATCCATGGCATCAATGATTTCCACTATGTTGTATTTTTCAGAACAACGGGCAAGGAGTATAATTGCTCCAACTGTTGGGACCAATCTAGAGGTGCCAGGTTGTGGTGATGTGGCCTTTTGTACAAGGGAGGTGGAATCATCTTGTATATCCACATCCATCTGACCTTTGCTGGGATACTCCAACCAGTTAGCAATCTCGGCCAGACCTGGGACCTCAAAATGCACAAAGCCCTTTCTGCTACTTTCTTTCCTTATGTTGGAGATGACGTGATGGGGATCATAGTTGATGGAAACCTTTGTTTAAAACCCCATTTCTCTTATCATACACTCAATGGATGAAAGGGAAGCCTTATTCTTAATGATGAATGGGCCTACAGCCCATGGAAATGTGATGTTTGAAGCCTTCTTATGATCCAGAAAATGTTCAGTTTCTGCCCTTAACTTTTGCCTGATGAATTCTAGAGAAAGCATTCTAGGAGTTAGAAACGCTGGTAGTACATAAGGTGGATGACTAAACCCATATACTCTGATTAATGTGCCATGTTTCAAGAGAAACCAATCTCCAATTCTCTTCTTAGGAGAAGGTTGCAACATCTCCTTTATCTCTGTTAACACCCCGGGTATTCTTTCTTGATAAAAGACATTGTAAACCTATGACGTGAGGTTGTTCACGAACTTGCTATCATCTGTGTGCATTTCCTTTGTGAGCATCATTTCAGGAAGCTGCAAATTTTTCTCATTAAATGACAAGAAAATTCTCAGCAAATATGCTTGGAACCTGAAACTTTTGGTCTTGTGGAAGTCCACTAGCTAAGAATGGATATTCTCAGCTAGGGACTCGTCAAATTTAAGGCAAGCACACTGGACTGACTGGGAAGACTCTTCAGACTCTAATGGGAAGGTGCTAAGGACGAACAACAGACTCATCAAAGGTTCAATGACGCACATGTATGTGTCTAATCCTAAGAATTGGCTTAGCATGGTTATGGCACACTTAGATTCTTCAATAAAGAGAAAGACTTTGACTGGGAAAGCATGGTCTTGCAATGGGATACTAGGTTTTAGGAAAACCCCGTAGAAACTTTTCTTTAACTCAACTGTAGACTGCCTAAAATACTGAATTAGGGATTCTTCCTTGTAGTCTTTGGACTTCTGACTGAATTCATCAGGAATTGGCAAGGCTTTTCTTATAACAACAGGGCTGATAGGACACAAGATCTTTGAACTAGACGCATCCATAATTACCCTCTCAGAGGAGGAGTAATTACTAGTGCACCAGTTAACGAATTCAGGGTAGCCTAGGGTTTGGTCGACTATGAAAAACTAAAAAAAAATGACTTGTATACGTTATGCACATCTATAGCCTGGTTCCTAATCACCTCCAGACTATCTTTTACTGCTGCAATGGGTCCATTAGTCAATATAGTGTCATAGACTTCAGCATCTTTATCTTCTAACAGTTCTTCTATCTTCTGGTGTTCAAAACCTGGGAGCTCTACTTCTCCAAGCTTAGCCATTTAAATTATTTTTAATGAGGACAAGAGGCCTACCTAGTTTACTGACAGTTGGTCTGAGATTCCTGGATGAGGTGGATGCTTTCTGCACAATCGTCGGCTTTCACTTTCCAATGCACAGGACAAACAATATTCAGATTCCTGTGCAGACGTATTTTTATATTATTTATCTTTTTGTATCTATCTTGCACCTCTTGTGACAAAGGAATTCTTTGAGCCTTCCACCTACAGGATCGATCCTATGTCGTCGATCTCTTTCCATGTTTAACTCCTCACTCCTTCGCAGTATTCAACCTTTCAACTGTTTCCTTCCTCGCACCTCTATCCTTCGAAGCCATTGCTAACCATAGATCTGAGCCTTGTCCGCATCCTGATCATCCAACGGCGCGGTATCTACCAAGCCTCGCAAATCTGAAAGTGTTGGTTGTTCATGCATGTTGAATTTGCGAACAAAATGCCCACCGTTGACGCTCATCTATGCCATTGAAAGATGTGGAGCCTACTGCCACTTTGCAAATCCGAAAATTTCATTTCTACGCGCATGTTCCATCGACGAAGCATCTAATAGTCGTTGATCTGTTTCCAGTTTTTATCCAACGGTTGAATTTTCCTACGAGTTAATACACTCTTCCCACACTCTACCATGCATCTGACCCTTGCGAACTTGCTTGCAGCCGTCGATATCTGTTGCCATAGATCTGCTCCGTTCATCTGTGCCTCCATATAACTTTGGGCGGATTTTCACTCTTTAGCTCTCATTTGCAATGTTAAAACTTAAGGTTTTCAATCATATCCATTTCCCACCTACGAATAAACATCCAGAGCTCTTATTTGCATTCGTCTGGTTCGTACAACTCAGGAATCTGAGACCTTACTCATTATTTGCAGGGATCGAACCTTCTCCACCAATTTAACCCAAAACTAGTGCTAACAACTGGCTCCAATTGGGGATGCTATCCTCTCTGCTAGGTAGCGAAGAACCCCGTAAACCAGGTTCCTGATCCATTGGGCGGCTCCCAAACTTTCAAAAACCTCACATTACTGTTTTTTACTTTTTTTGTATATAAAATAAAACAAAGAAAAATGGCTATCCCAAAATATCTCAGGGCCTTCTCCTTGACCTTCCAATCTCTTGGTTCACCATCTGTATTGATTCAAATGCAAAGAAATGTATACACCTATGGTACAAAAGTTACCTGTCAGGACAGGTAATGCTTCAGAAAACTTCCATTTACTGGGCCACTTCCCAGCTAAGACCCATCCTGATGCTCCAAAACGAATGAGTTTGCACCTCGGTATGCTGCAATGATGTATGGAACTACCCACATATGATCAAACTTCCCATGCTTGTCTTCTCTAGGAGCATCCCACTTTAAGACCAAATCGTCAATCTAGAATTGCTCTTCCTTAACCTTCCTATCGAAATTATTTTTCATTTTCTCCTGCTGTATCTGCACTTTGTCATAGGTTTTATCTCTCATCTCATTCAGTTCTATTATCTGATTTATCCTTCTCTCCATATGATTTGGTTCATCTTCATGTCCCTGCAACAATTTCATGACTCGCACTCCCAAATATGTTGGAAAAACAACTTCAGCTCCATATACTAACTGGAATGGTGACATCCCAATTTCCCTTTTTGTGCTAATCCCATCTTCCCACAGAGCATATTTCAGCTTTGTATGCCAAGCTCTTTTGTTCTCTTCTAACAATTTCTTAACTATTCTTACCAGGCTTTTGTTAGAAGATTCAACCAATCCATTTCCTTGGGGATAGTAGGGAGTATAATGGTTCAAGTTGATGTGATATTTATGGCAGAAGCTTATCATCTTCTTAGATTTAAAAGCAACTGCATTATCTGTCACAATCCTCATGGGACACCCAAACCTGGCCAAAATGTTATTCTCTAAAAAATCCATGATCACAACATCAGTGGCTCTCCTTGTGGGTATAGCTTCAATCCATTTTGTGAAATAATCAGTTGCTGTCAGAATCCATCTGTGTTGACCTGAAGAATTTGGGTTGATTTCCCCAATCAAATCTAACCCCCACTGTTGAAAGGGTGCCTCTACTGAAATTGGGTTAAGAGGTAGTGAAACCAATTTCCTTTTACCATAAAAAATTTGACACTGATGACATGTCATCGCAATGGAGATACCAATCTTACACAAAGGGAAATCGATTTAGCATATGGTTTAAAAGATTAGCAGGAAAGCATATTAATCAGCCACACTATTTTTTTTTTTTGCAAACATATTGACGTACACGTTGATTTTTTTCCTTGTAGGGCATAAACATGCACTTAATAATAAATGGATCATGATGTAAACTTTACGTGTATGGCTTGTTGTAGGTAAAAACCACAAGGCTATGTGGTGCAATGGCTGTAAATATTGCATCAAAAAGTTGGATGAAACGAAGAAAACATCAGATTGTGGGATATCTACAGTCTTTGAGGTGACCAATGTCTCCTCTAGAAGTGACAGATATCCAGAACTCTCAAAAAATCGATGCTATGGGTATTTGGAAGATATTGTTCAGTGTTACTTTAACTCCTTCAAAGTAGTTATGTTTGTTGTCAAATGGTATAGGTTACGATTGAATCAATGTGATCCCAATAAAACTATTATTGAACATGATAATGGATTTACCATGGTTAATACAAGGTTGTTTGAGCCAGGAATGGAGCCCTATATTCTTCCAAGCCAATGTGAATAGGTATTTTACTATGAGGTTCCAGGTAGAGGGAGTTGGTCATTTGTTGTGAGACACGATCCAAGGGGAAGGCTGGTAAAGTATAGCATAGAGGAAGGTAATAAAGAGGGTCTGGAAGAAGAAGACGATATTGAATATGGCCAACATGAGTTAGATGATCATGTTCTAGAGGAATATGTCGAAGAATTAGTTGAATCGAATGATGTAGAAGACATGTTCCATGAATAGGATATTGACGATGGCATGATGATCGTAACTGACATTGATGACGATGATGATATGGCCAATCCTTACAATGTTGAATTTGGATCGGATGATACAGATGATGACTTGGATGAAGAAGATGATGAAGTCTATTGAAGTGTATGAGGTATGCCTTAATATATCTACTGTATATATTTTGATTTAATATTGCGATATAATTATTGAATTTTATTGGTACGTGGTTGGCCTTGTTTAGTAGAGAATATTAAATTATTCTTGAAACAAATAGAAGCTCAGTAAGGCAATGAACAATTATCATGCCAACCCAAATGGCATGCTTGATCATGCACTGCATGGGGCCAATGTTGAAATTTTCTAAATTTGTGCTTGCTTGGACTAAAATTTGGCATGGTTAGACTAAACACATGCATTGACGGTGTGGGAGGGTTTCCAGACTAAAAAATGACTGACACTAACAGTTCGAGCATCAAAAACCATACCTATAGATTAATTAATGTGCTACCTGTGGCCAATGTTGAAATTTTTTTAATTTGTGCTTGCTTGGACTGAAATTTGGTATGGTTAGACTAGACGAATGCATTGACGGTGTGGGAAGGGTTTACAGACTCAAACATGATTGACATTAACAATTCGAGCATCTGTAATGCCCCTAAAATGACTGTGGACCTTAAGGGAACCTGTCGAGTGACCCGGCTGAACAAACTTAGATAAAGTGGTCTCTTGAGCCTTGATATGTCTTAAATGATTGAGGAAAACCTAAAGATGTGAATGACGAAAATAATTGATAAATGAAGTAATGAATTAAATGATATGTGTGGAGTGGAATAATTGATTGATTACATCTTGCTTAATGATTAGCCTTGATTGTGAAAAATGTGTTATATGAATATGATGCTTAATGAATAATTGTATGATGAATTATGAGATGAGAACAAAATAAATACATATTGATGAAATGCTTTACTAATTAATCAAATGTATGATGTTATGAGTAAACGGTAATTTGCTTAACGATTAGTGGGTTTATGGATAGAAATATGACAAACGAGAATATGACTATTAATATATTTTTTGAGATGTGTGTAGCGGCAGGTGAAACGGTTCACCGATGGACACACAAACGAATTGAAGGGTTGTAGAGTATGGATAAATCACACACGGAAGGACGACGACGGTGTCGACTTCCAATGGATCCCACGGCCGAGTTCAAAAGCCCTTATCCGCTTACTCGGAGTTGCGTGAAGTCGTGCGATCTGGAACATGATAAAGTTGGTCACGTAGGAATTGGGGGGCGCGCAGTAAGAACGAACTTATTCCTCAGTGCCATTAGTCGCCAATAGCGTGTAGACGGAGGATTGAAGGTAACGGATCCTAAATCCCTACATGAAGTTCCCGCAAGTCAAAGGAAAAGATATTGACAGAAGGACCCGATGGTGTGGTACCTTGCCGAGAAACGAAAAGGATGGATGCAAGGACCCGACAATGTGGTACCTTGCCGAGAAATGGACCCGACGGAGTGGTACGATGTCGAAAGATGAGCATTGAGGAAAGATGGGCCCAACGGTATGGCACCTAGGTCCTAGAAGGGGTGAATTGGTAAACTTTATACATAAAAACCATATAAAATTTCATTTAGAACACTTGCACATGAAAATACTTTTTAGTATTTAAAATATTAGAAATAATCATATTAGGAGCAAAATGGAATTCTAGGCTTGAGTTATTAGTTAACACCACATGCACCCACAAAATATAATTCAGAGTGAGTATCTTAGAGACAAACTTGAGTAAATTTAGGAAAGTAGGTGCATTCTTCTAGGAAACTTGAGACATGGATTTGTGAGATAAATTACTCTTTGAATATTAAGAAATTGGGTATTTTGCATGAAGTGACATATGTCGCAGGGGAATTTCCTATTTAAGGAAGGCTTTGGGGATGGGTAAAGGACCCAGATTTTGGATGGTTATCGTAACCTTGAAAAAAATGAGTGACTTGCTGCTATTGGGGTTTGGCTAGAAATTCTTGTGGGGGGAACCCATTGAGAAGTTTCTTGAATGGTGTGTGTGAGCTCTACGACCCGAAGCTCGGGGGTGGCTATGCGATTGAAAGCATAAGCCTACGGTTGGGTGGCGAAGCTAACGGTTGCTTCGCCAATGGTTAATCGATCTTTGCTTGAGGGATCCTACTGAAGACGCGGACGACAATGCACAAACTGGATCGGATTAACAGCAACTTCTCCTTCCACAACGGTCACGACCTTTGGTCGAAAGGTTATGGTTTTGTCTTTATTTGCTAAGTTATTCAGTTAATTTATTCTATTTCGCTAGTGATTATGCTATCTAATCTGTTTTGTATTAGTCTGTTAAGTTTCAGGTTAAGCACGGAAGGACCCTATAGGAGGGGCCTTACATTTGGTATTAGACCCGGTATAGCCTTGAGGGCACAAGACTCATATTATTTAGGGGCCTCTTGGTAAATCGTCAAGACTGGAACTGATTTCGATTGGACACTACATCCAACGTACTCCTCACCATACGGTCAAGCTACAAAACAGGTTTGAATAGTTAATTTTATTTCTTTCTCCTTTCAGCTGGATTATTTGTAATGATTATGTTAAGAAAATTTTTCTTTCATTCGATCTCTTATGAAATAGAACGAGATCAGCAATGTGCCCCGGGTATAAACATTATATAATGTATGTATTATTATTACAGATCTATTTATTTTATTTTATTTTTTCACGGACGGTGATCCGAGTCTCGCCACAATAGAAGAATTTTTATAAATAGTTATACATTGTAAATACAGTTCTGAAAACTGTGCACTTTTTTCTGAAGGATCGATTTAGTTTTTAATCATTGGCTGTGTTATTTCCTTCAAACTTAAAAAAAAAAAGGTCAATCTGAATTGTACCTTCGCTTTATATTCCTCCAACTTCCAAAGAAAATAGTCAATCTGAAGTCGATTGCATATTTATTTGAAACTGTGATATTCCCTTCGAACCTGCAAAAGAAAAGATAAATCTGAAAGTCGAATGCATGTCCTTGTAATTTTATTTTTCTTCAAAAGTTTCCAAGGATCGGTCAATCTGAAGTCGACTATAGGTTTATTTGAAATTGTGTCTTTTTACTTCAAACCTGCAACAGAAAGGGTCAATTCGGAAGTCGATTGCATGTTTATGCGTTTTTATTGATTTTGCTGTGACTTATAATTTTGTAGATCTACCTTTATGTTGCACAGAATCATGATAGCCTGCAGATAAATGATCTATAGCGACCATCGATCTGCGCTTTATTGTTTCTTCTTGTGTTTAAATTTATTTGAGAACCCATTTATATGATTGAACATAACTATAAAACGTCTATCCAATGACCGATCCATAGATAGATATTGATCTGTGTGTCTCTATACCTTTTTGGTTTCAATTTTTCAGTTATGTAAGATCCGATATTGATCTGTGTGGCCTGATTAACAAACTAATGGTGGGTATCAGATTGCTAGACACGTGGACGTATGCCTCTTTCACTCGCTGGTTAAAGTTTTTATAATGGAGAATCAAAATCATCAACTACCTCTCGATAACCATCCTAGATTGGCAGATCTATAAAAGAGGCAAAAATCTATTTATGGTTGAAATATCATAATTAATTCGTAAACAGCCCATGGAATCGGTAGATTCCGCGGAATGTAGATAATAAAAAAAAACAAAAAAAAACGTTTTCACGTCATTCAGATCGGACAAGGCTGTTACGGTTGATCCTGGTCAAGAACTTTGTTACAAGTGCCAGTATTGTGCAGATATGAAAGGTTTGCATTATCTTTGTTGTTTGCATAAATTCGTTTTACTTCAGAATAGTCCCTTGCCCATAAATATAATTAGAGCATTGTATAAATGGTAGTTACCGATTGACATGGACTATTTCCCGTGATCAACAGTACTGAACCGGTGGCGGTGCTGCGAATGTCGAGGATAGTATTACAGTGATAATCCCTTATTGAAAAAAATAAAAATAGTAATAACTGTCAGTTGGATGAATTATTATTGATCATACTCTTAGATTTACTTGTTATATTTACTCCAACTCCAATGTGATCGCTTTTCTCGAAATTATTGTTACAACATCATCTTAGAGGATAGAAATATCTAAGTTTATGTTGCAGAATCAAATAATGGAATAAAGAACAATGGAAATTATATATATAATTTGTAAAAAAAGAAAAAGAGTTTATAAATTTATGAATCATATTCTAGGTCAAAATCGTGAGAATGAGGAGGTCGATATAACCTTAAAGTATGAATTCTGGTAAGTATCTCGTTTTAATTCCTATGAATAAATGGCTCTAACTTGCCCCACTAGTACATAAGGAGAAAGAAAAAAGTGATAATGAAGTTTCACCGCTTTCTGTAATTATTTCCTCAGTAACGTACAACAAATAAATAACAAAAAAATAAAAATTCCCTAAAACTTACTTATCCCTATCCTAAAGCCGTACCCTTCCTTAGCGTTCTTCTCATCCTTAGCTTCCTTCAGAGAGCTTATCTGCTGATCCGCATCTCCACCTTAAGCTTTACTAATGAGATTGCTTCCTTGGACTGATATTGGAGGCATGG